>CATQJL010000001.1:34842061-35453949 GCA_958299035.1 Cylicocyclus nassatus | reverse complement strand
TCACAACTTGACTGGATAGTGAATTATAGGAAGAGGACAGTGGCCATACGCACAGTCTGTCCCATTCGGGATCAGGCCGCTCGCATCGTTAGGGTTTGTGCTGCATGTCACGGTCGCAGAGAGCGAAGAGATTGGAGAGAGAGCAGACAACCCGTGAATAAGACAGACTTAGCAGCGCTGTAGTATATCCTCAGTATAATTTTAGAGAATTTTCATTGAGTTTTCAGGAAGATAAATGACATTTGAAAATGTGAGGGGATCCCCAGGGGATCAGACGAAATTGTGAATATCTAATCTTGCATGGTAGTAACCTGGCATCTTTTATGCGCAGGTATCAGTGTATGAGAACCTTCAAAAGCAAGATAGAGAAAGAAGGAGAAAGATATGTAGACTAGCGAGATATGTCGCTTCCCCTCTCAGATCCCCTCCCCTCCCCGCGGGGATGTGCGTGCATACGGGCCTTAGGGCCGCATGCACTAACATCCCTGCGGCGAGGGGAGCGGCGTCCCCAATGATGAAAAAGCCGCAGCGGCGTCCGCACGCGGTCCCTTCATAACGGAGGACGCCGCTCCCCTCGCCGCAAAAATGTTAGTGCATACGGGCCTTAGAGATCACCGTCTGGGGACGGTATACAAGGTATACACCGTTTCCTCAATCGTCACTGCGATCAAGTATCCTTCCCTTGTTAGAAAGCTAGGCTGCTGATGCAATTTTGGGCTCTAACAAAGACAAGAGGAGGAGTTCCGGAACCAAAATTTCAGGTTTCAGGAAACCGTGTATCAGGTTGTCCCATATGTTCCGTCCGTTTAAAGTTTCAATCGCAATAAGTCATGAACTTCTTGGTTCTAGACAGATTTCAAGGTACCATTCGATAGAGTCAAGCAAGCTCTACAAGATGACTTTCTTACTTTCGCAACAGTTCAAATCCATCTCGAGTTTGAATCCAAAAACCAAAAAGAATCAATCGCCCGAAAAATAAAGAAAAAGTCGTAACTCGGTTTAAAAAATTTCTTGGAAAATCCCTAACTTGCTCAGAGATACGCTGTCCACATCGTACATTTATGTATACTGTTGCTGTATTTTTTCCTTGGATAGAAATCAAGAAAACGAAAATTTTCATATTTTTGCCAAAGTCATGCTGTGCTGCCCACACATAGGTAGTTGTATACTACGGATCACTACGAGTACAGACATGAATTTTCAGCGCTCTACAAGTTTTAGTTCTCGAGAAACATTGAATTTGGCGTCGCACAGTCGGGTGTTCGTTTCTGTACTCGTACTGGTCCGTAGTATACAACTATCTTGTGTGGACAGCACAGCATGACTTTGGCAAAAACGTGAAAATTTTCGTTTTCTTGATTTTTATTCAAGGAAGAACAGCAACAGCCAGTGGCGTACCGAGGGGGGGGGGGCGGGGGGGGGGGGCGCGCCCCCCCCCCGAGAATGGGTCGCGAAATTTTTGAAAGTTACTTATATGGGTTATAAAAATGTGTAAGTGACTTGTTTATTTTTGTAAATAATTAAAATAATTTTTAAAAATTTTTAAAAATTCAAATTAGGCTTGTAAAAAAATTTTTTTCGGGGGCGTGGCGTCAGCCACGCCCCCTTTTTCCAGATTTTAGGGGTCTGACACCCGAAAAAATTTTAGGAAGCAACCCCAAAATTTTTTCGGAGTGCGTGGCTAACGCCACGCACCTTCTTTAGAAAAAAATTTTTGTCGCGCCCCCCCCGCCCGAGCTGAAATCCTGGGTACGCCACTGGCAACAGTATATATAAATGTCTTATGTGGATAGCGTATCTGTGAGCAAGTTAGGAATTTAGGGTTTCTTCTGAACGGAGTTACGATTTTTTCTTTGTTTTTCGGGCGGATCGATCTTTTTGGTTTTTGGATTCAAACTCGAGATGGATTTGAACTGTTGCGAAAGTAAGAAAGTCATCTTGTAGAGCTTGCTTTGCTTTATCGAACGGTACCTTAAAACCTGTCTAGAACCAAGAGTTCACAACTTATTGCGATGGACGGAACTTATGGAACAACACCTGATAGTAAATTTTAGGTGTACAACATATTTATGTAAAAATTTTGAAAAAAATTATGTGACGTGAAAGTTTTGCCCACCTCAGGTGGGCATTAGGTGGGCATTAGGTGTGCAATTGCCCACCTGATTTGGAAAAAAGTTGGGCACGCTCTTCATTCACATTTTTTTCATTTTTCACATTCTTCATTCAAGTTTTTCATAATTTTTCATATATTGTTCCTTAGTCCTACTGCGCGTATACACACCAAATCTCGCGCGATTTCGTTTTCTCTGCTCTACGAACGAGCCATTTTTCCATCCTTGATAGGGGGAAATTTTCAGAAAAAAGCTTGCCCCAACCTTCAGTCACATAATTTTTCAGTGAAACTTCTAAGTAAAGCCTTGCAGGCATGTGTTCATGTATCTACCAAGTTCCATAACGTATGGTCATCTGTGCGCTGCAAACGAGCCATTTGAATTCACATCTTCATTTAACAGTTTTGCAAAATTTTTGGAAAAAATGCTTATTACTCCTCCCATTCACATAAGTTTTTCATAATATTTCATACTTTGTATCTACTAGCCTCTCTTCGTTCGCTTAAGTAATTTGGTGCTATACCGTTACACCTGCATTGAGAATTGATCATGTAATTATGCTGTTCAACGGCATCGCTTATGCGACGTCGCGCAGCGGCAATTAGCAGGGGCGCGGCCTAGCGCGCGCGAACTCTGCTGTGCGTTGAGGCTTATGAAAACTACTTCTCAGTGAATCAGATGTATGAGGTAACAAGCATGATTAGACCTTCTTTTGCTTGCACTTGGAATCTTCTTCCGAGGCTCCGCCTTGAACCCTGCAAAAACGATTTCCCCCTTGCTTTTTCCACCAAAAACGATTTCCAGCTTGTCATTTGCCCACCTCGCGCCGGGCCCTGTTTCTGTACAGGTAACAACCCATACAAGCGCGGGTATTGGCGCCCGCGATATATGAAGCTAAGCTGGTGATCGGGCTCCTACCTATCGGAGAATAGTCCGATCTGGCAAGTTTGGCCATGTTGGGCACGACAGACGGGCAGTGGAGCCCGACCTGTGGAGATTGAGCTCTGCTGCCCGACTGCCGTGTCCGACATGGCCAAACTTTCCAGATCGGACCATGTTTTAAATTTTGATAAATCACGGGATTGGCGCTCTCGCCTGTCCGTGCACTCCTTAGGCTGCGTTCATACTGGTCCGGAACTTCGAGAACAGTTCCAACACAGCATTTGAACTGAACGCTGTGCTGGATTGTTACCGAACTTGCGGATCAGTATGAAGCATTTTTGATAATGGCCCGAACAGCGAGTGAGAGATTGGTAAACACCGCCCTAGGATAGATCTTTGCGTTTTATTTTTTGTAAGCTAACCAGCAGGAACCTTTCTAACGGTTTCAATTCTTGATTTTGAGTTTGATGCCAGAATGCGGAGAGTCGCTAGCTAGCTCCAAAAACCGTTGAGCTTTATTTAAGGAAAAGATACTGCTGCTGGAAAGAGAAAGAGAAGAAAGAGAATTGAGGGGAAGAAAATCTTACCTTATCGTCAACTGGTTCCAAATGTTGATTGTTGAGAAGCTGAGCTTTGCTGACAGACATTGTTGGACAGTAGATGGGAGCCAACTAAAATGAACTATTGGGTTGGCTAATAAATAAGTTCGTTTTGATATGCAAATTCAAAACTTCATAACAATTCATGTAACAGCTATTCAGCTAAGATTTTTTATTGAGAAGATAGCCTCAAGCCTCTACTCTTAAACAGCAAATATTCAAGGTTTTCTGTTACCAAAAATGACAGTTATAACCAGGGTCAAGCGTGGGGTGCGGCACGCCACACCTGGGGGTCGTATTGAGGAGTCAAAAGGGGAGGGGGTCGTAGTTGGGTAATCTGATAATAGTGATAACATGATATTCGTATCCTATCCATAATTAGCATGTCAAATAACCCTTGTAGACAAAGTGTGAGCGAATTCTGAAAAATCAAGATACTAGGCTACCTAAGTGAAATGGTCAAACAACATGGTTAACTTTGTTTTAAAGGTGAATTAGCTATCCGTTTTTGCACTCAAGACAAAGCACTACTCTTTTTTTGTCCACCTCAGGAATCCCGCTTTAGAAGACCTCCAAACTGTGGAATCAGAAGCCAACCAAAATCTCGTTTTTCCCACTTTTCGCTTTTGATCGCTGTGCTTTCACCAAATATTACTCAGAGCTAAGAAGACGAATCAGGCTCCAAACAGTCCTATGGAATCTACAAAGTTTAGACTATCGATTCATATAAGTACTGTCCGCTAAAAATGTTTTTTTGATATAGTTAATGGGGTGCGGCGCACCCCCTCAAAATCTGCGGCGGCCGCAGCTTTTAAAGGCAGTGTCCGGGCAAGATGGGGGTTTTGAGATTTCTCTGCCATGTGAGACTGGCCCCCCCCCCCTGAGACACAACATCGATGCGCGATGTTGTGTCTCAGGGGGGCCAGTCTCACATGGCAGAGAAATCTCAAAACCCCCATCTTGCCCGGACACTGCCTAAGGGGGTGCGCCGCACCCCATTAACTATATCAAAAAACATTTTTAGCGGACAGTACTTATATAAATCGATAGCCTAAACTTTGTAGATTCCATAGGACTGTTTGGAGCCTGATTCGTCTTCTTAGCTCTGAGTAATATTTGGTGAAAGCACAGCGATCAAAAGCGAAAAGTGGGAAAAACGAGATTTTGGTTGGCTTCTGATTCCACAGTTTGGAGGTCTTCTAAAGCGGGATTCCTGAGGTGGACAAAAAAAGAGTAGTGCTTTGTCTTGAGTGCAAAAACGGATAGCTAATTCACCTTTAAAACAAAGTTAACCATGTTGGAATTTGACCATTTCACTTAGGTAGCCTAGTATCTTGAATTTTCAGAATTCGCTCACACTTTGTCTACAGGGGTTATTTGACGTGCTAATTATGGATATGTTGCCCATTATGTTTGACAGGGCCTTCAAGTATTGCTATCTTAAGTGTATAGTTCAGGGGGGGGGGGGTCTTATTAAGACAGCAATCAGAGGGAGGGGTCGTAACCAGCGATCGTGTGCCATACCCCTTGCTTGACCCTGGTTATAACCATATATGGTCAGGCTTCTAAAAAATCGCTTTTTTAAATTTCTAACTTTCGTTCTCAGCCTGCAGTTAGTACAAAAGCGAGTAAATTGGTGGCTGGATACATACAGCCTCTGGCTAAGTGGCGAACTACAATAGAGATTGCGATCTGCTGTTTCTGAATTTCTGCAGTCAAAATTGTAAAAATTTCCAGGCATTTGCGCGTGAACGTCAAATTTTGGGCATTCCAGATAACTCGAATTTGGCCATCTATGGCCATGCAGATAGTTGGAAATTCAAAAATATGTTGTATGTTTAGCGAATCTACACTTTACACCTGACTTCAGTTCGTTTTTCGGAACGTGATTTTTCGAATTTTTGGGGAAAAAATCTGAGTAATTTTCTTTCCCTACCATTTCATTGTCAGAAAAATTGTTTTTGAGAAAACAGAATCAACCATCCGATTCTCCTTGATTTGCTCTCTCCAGTGGTACCATATATACACACAAAAACTGATTTGTGACAATTCTACAAACCGCTAAAAACGACCGAATTTATTTTTTAGCCAACCTAATAAGATTTTGTGACAATCAAAAATTTGGCAGCTGAAATGAAGAGAATGGTGAACATTCGACCAACATGAAATAGTCGATTTACAGCAGGATTCTAGTCTCATTTTGAGCCCAAACCGTTTAAACTCAGAGAATTTAGAAAAAGAAGCTTTGCAGAAGGCAGTCGACAAAGACTCTGCTGGCTTAGGACTCGGGAGAGTTCACGCGTTTTCATCGCCTTGCGATTCTCCCACAAGACAACAGTTACGAATCCATTGCATTCATCGTGCATTTCGGTTGTAATAGTTTTCCGACACGATTAATCGTGACTAACAACCGAGATGCAAGATGATTGGTAATATGAAATGGATTCGTAATTGTTTCTTATGGCCCCGGCCAGACTTTCACGCGACTTAATCGTCGCGATCGAATCGCCAAGATTTCCATTCATTTTCATTTCACATTCAAAAATTTCGGGCTGGAAAAGTATCACAACCGAATGCAAGTTGATCAGCATGGAATGATGTTGTAACAGTTGCCTCGTCGCGATTCAGTCGCGACGATCAAATCGCGTGAAGTCTGCCCGGGACCTATCGGGAGAATCGCGAGGCGATGAAATCGTGAACTCTGTCCAAGGCCTTTAGGCTTCATCGGTACGTTTCGTGCAGTAATGTTAGCATATCGTTATCTTTTTCAGTTTCCGACTCTGAGAGGTTTCGACTTATGTACAGCTTCTCAGATTCTTGCTTTCGTGGACACCACATAACTTTTGAGTTAAAAACCGGCCTTTGGGCTCATTAGCAAACCTTATTACAAGGCAGTAGGTTAATCCAGGGGCCTGCAAGAAGGTGGCGAACGTCAAGCTAAAGCAAAGAGGTATCGCACGATATAGTACTTGTATATACACTGGAACTTTTCACGTAGCTATCCTCTGAACACCCCCATGGCGAACAAGCCTTAAAGGCACTGTCCACCCAGATTCTCGACTTCCAGGTTTTTGTCGTTTTAGGGCATTCTCTTGTTCCTGATTCCAAATATGGAGTCGAGAAGCCACGAAACCCCGACAAACCCCATTCCGGAGAACCCACAGGCCGGCTTTTCAGAACGGTGATTGGATGGACGCGCACAAATGGGCGGGCATGGATGGGGAGGGGCGGGCATGGATGGGGGTCCTCGCGCATCTTCGCTATTCCGAAGCGATTTTCTCGCTTCCGAAGCGATATATTGTGCCGCGACTTGGGCATTGGCTTAATAGGAGGCCCTACTGTTATAGGTTGCCAAAACTCAACATCCTCAAGCAGTTCCGGGCAAAAAGTCGATTTTGAGATTTTGTGCTTACCCGGGTGTACTCGCGAGGCTGAATCCGAAAATCTACACTGGAAAGCGCGAAAACGGCGAAAAAGTGCTTTAACGCATTAGTGAAATCAAAAGTGGGCGGGGTCTTCCCTACTGTGAAATCGCAGTCCCAGCTTCCGGGGCGATCTTTTCAATTCCGATTTCAAATCATGCGTTCGCATTTGGTCCGTGGAGATGTCAGGGCGGTTAGCGGAATTGAAAAAATCGCTCCGGAAACTGGGACCGTGAATTTACCGTGGGGGAAAACCTCGCCTTTTGATTACACTCCTGCGTTAGAGCCCTTTTTCGCCGTTTTCGCACTTTCCAGTGTGGATTTTCGGATTTAGCATAGCCGATAGGCCCAGGTAAGCACAAAATCTCAAAATCGACTTTTTGCCCGGACACTGCCTTTAACACGTTGACGTGTTCAAATTTGAAAATCTGGTTTTTCTGCAGTGAGTGGTGAACAATTTATTTGTTTACAACATTTGACACTAAATTCGGTATTTAAAGCCAATGTCCAGGCAAAAAGTCGATTTTGACAATCTGTGCTTAGACTCTGTGACCTATTCGCTATGCTGAGTCCGAAAATTCACACTGGAGAGCGCGAAAACAGCGAAAAAAGGCTCTAGCATAGGAGGGAAATCAGCAGGTGGGCGGAGTCTTCCTCACTCTAAATCTACACTCCCAGCTTCCGGAGCGACTTCTCAGTTCCGATTTTGAGTTTATGCGTTCGCATTTGACCGAGATGTCAGGGCAGCTAACGGAAGCAAGAAGATCGCTTCGGAAGCTGGTAGCGTGAATTGACAGTGTCGCCTGTTGATTCACCTCATTCGTTAAAGCCCCTTTTCGCCGTTTTCATGCTCTCGGTGTGAATTTCCGGTCGGCATAGTGGATAGGCCCGGGTAAGTGCAAAATCTCAAAATCGACTTTTTGCCCTTTAAGCGAGTAACAACTAGAAACTACCTTCGGAAATTTGCGAAGAAGCTAGAAGAAGTTATGTGTTTGAGGGGTGTGGCATGCTTTCTACTGGAAACTCTCACGATCTTGAATTGAAAAAATGCCTCGTTCGCACAGCTAACGGCATGGTTTCAAACTTGGTGTCTATATGCGTATTGGGGAATGAAAACGAGCTACAAAACTATGACAAACTTATGTGAAGGAAAAGCATGCTTAACTTCCTCAAACGGCGGCAACTGTTACCCTAGAGACTGCTCTAATCGGGATCGGACCAAACCGTCGGCTGAATTTACGCGCACGGAGCGCTAGGGGTTTGAGCAGCATTCGCGAGCTGTTGCAGAGAGCGAAGAGACTGAGGAGTCCATATAAAGCACTATGTTATTATTATATTATTGTTTTTATGAAATATAATGTCTCAGAAGAGCAAGAAAAATGTTTTTCGATGATGAAAAACCCCATGAGGTACGAAAGCTTTCTAGAATAGCTGCTTCAATCACGAGGCAAAAAGTCGGACATTTTTGCAGCAGCCTAATATAGAGATTCTTACAGGTATAAGATGCCAGTGAATATCGGGTAGACGAACAATTAGGCGCAGCTCAAAGGCAGAGTAGGCAGATTCGAGCCCTGGAGAATATAGCTATGGTGGCATTTCTGGTTATCCTAATAAGCACCGGCTGATCAATGTCCTCCCCAACCGAGAAATTAGCCGTCGAACTGGCGCGCAATCTCAATCGGCGCGCGTTTGGACGGCTTCGCTTATGTACCTGTTCGGGGCGGACTCCTGACAGTTCCCGCATTGTGCATGTTATCCATAGCAAAAATTACAAGCATAAGTTCTTCGTGCAAGTATAGTCGTCCTCCCCCCACTAGACACTCACCGGACGAATTTGAATTTGAGCAGGGGCAAACGGCTAGCGTCAGAGCGCGGCAGACGCCGTCCCGGTCAAAGTGTGCGCATATGCTGTTTTCCATTTCTCTTCGTGTTTCTTTGTTGTTACTCGTATTGCGGCAATGTATCATGACAGATTCGAGATTTTGTTATCGGTGGTCGTTGTTTCATGCTGTCATTATCGTGCCTTCTAATTTTTTCCAGGTAAAGCTGTAAACACGACGCAGTGACAACTGGGGGCTAGGAATTCACTTTCTCACAGAGAAGGGAAGCGCTAAACAAACAACCAAGTGCTACCGTGCAATCAAGGATACACATATGGCACGGGTATTGCCGTACAGAACAAATATGTCGGATGCATCATCCAAAAAACTCACCTATACTTCTTGAAAAGATTCAGCTTTGAAAAAAAAGCTTGGGGAGCACACTCGACTGAGAAATTGATACAGTTCACGAAAGCAACGCTTATGCATGTGTTTTTTTTTTACCGGAAAGGGCGATAAGTGACATTCCATCAAAACATCTTCAACTGCATCGTATTCCCAGCTTTACCTGAAAAAAATGTAAGGCAAACGACAATAACAGCATGAAACAGCGATCACCGGTAACAAAACCTCGAATCTGATATGATACATTGCCGCAATAAGAGTAATAACAAAGAAACACGGAGAGAAATGAAAAAACACCATATGCGCACACTCTGACTGGGGCGGCGTCTGCCGCGCTCTGACGCTAGCTGTTTGCTCCTGCTCAAATTCAAATTCGTCCACTGAGTGTCTAGTGGGGGGAGGACGACTATACCTCCCAATTTTCCAATGAAACTTTCATCCGAGCTGCATTTGGAAATCGCCCCAAAAACTGTCTTTTCACTTGGTTCAAACTTCAAATTCGGGTTTACATGTTGGGAAGAAAACGCGTAAAGATGGAAAAATAAAATCTGCCGGACACTGCCTTCAAGCGTTATTGGTCCTCAGACTCTATGTATCGTCGAGTTTGTAACTTAATATGCTTAGTGCACACTATACACGCTAACTGACGAACTGCGAAACTACAACCTGCTCATGTCCAGTGATTTCTTCTTGTTTCTTTGTCTGTTTCGTTTTAGTTGGTTATATGTTAGTCAGTAGAACACATTTCTATTTTTTCAGGCTAGAAAATGTCTTACTGGGATGTTACTGATATGGATGCCGTCGCTAATAGAGCTTAGTGTGCAATCACACATATTAAGTTACAAATGACTCGATGTTAGTAGCATGTGCAATAATTAGTAATCCGCGGAGGTGACGTCTATTGGCGAATTAGTTCCGCTTCCCGCAAGTAATTTACGTATTGACACTTCACGTAATTCCATTCTTTTTCGTTTTCCGCTCTTGGCGTAGCTTGTTTTGTAATGTAATCTCTGCTTGGTCAATTGTCTCGCCTATATCAGCGCCCATTGCGACAAGAAGGGCCCATTACTTCTCAAACAGCAGAAAATGACATATATAAAATCTTGCACAAACCTTTGGTGTGATGGTTGTTGGGCATAATATCTGCGATGCAGGCACATACGGCGTCTTTGCACGCGTAAAAATTGCTCTCTAAAATTAGTCCTGTAGTTCGAGTTAGGCATTCAGGTGCAATACAAATTTGACTTCTTCAAACTTCGACAGCACAAACTAACATGGTAAGCGCTCAGGCTATCGTTCTTTTTTATGGAACTCCAAGAAAAGTTAAAATATGTTGTTGGATGATGGGGAAGAACTGCATTCCTACATGTCAACATCGGGTAGGTCTGAAAAAGTTGCTAATTAAGCAATTTGTTGTGACAGTTTTCACATCTCGGAAAAACTAACGGAAGGCAAGGGAGTCATGTAGGGCAATGTGTTCGCATCTGCTGAGTACTCCACAGGCCGCAATACTGCAAAATCCCTGACATTTACTGGAAAAAAATTCTAAGTCACCTACAATTGAGCGTCGTAAACCGATCGTGTTCAGACTTCTGTGAGAGCCTCATGTTTGGGGCATCAGTGCTGACTGGCAGCACGTTCTGAAGAAACTTTATTTGGAAATCATAGCGTTTTTGGGACGCAGGACTTACAGTTGGTAAAGGTACGAAAGTCGGGATTATTTGCAGTGCTGGGACCTGAATGTATTCAGTCTACCTTCTGGATCTCTATTTTTGTTCCACAGATTATCGAGGTAATGCATATTTTTTTGTCACAACTTAGGCTGAGTTTATAATAAAGCGATATGAGAATTTGCTCACCCTCACTTCACCCTGAACCGAGAACAAGATGACCCCTTTCACCAAAAGCCGAGAAAAAAACCAACAATGAGTTGAGGTCAAGTAAAGGAAGGAGATATTTGTACGGGAATTGTTTGTGTATCGGAAAGGAGTAAGAAGATTTATAGGCATTCACGAACTTCGAGGAGGGAAAAAATAGTAGCTTCTGTAGCTGCACAGCAACGTCAGCGAGGAAAGTTCCGTGGTACAAAGTTCCCCTCTGGTTTCAGGGAACAAATAGTTTGCCTAGAGTCCTTTCATAGAAGTACCTAGTGGAAGGTGTCTGGTGATTTCTGGACACTTACGAGTTTTCAACATCAAAAAATTCATAAATTTTGTAGATGAACAACTTGTACAAGGAACTAGTCGCCATCGAGACCGCCTCGTCCTCTGCTTTGAGAAAATATATAGCCTGTCTGACATCCGTCCCAAAAAGTGTCTGGGTGAGGAGTGTGCCTAGTGATTTCTGGCGATTTTCAACTTTTAACATTAAAAAATTCATGAATTTTGTAGGTGAACAACTTGCACGCCGAGATGGTCACCATTGGAACCGTCTTCTCGTCTTCTACCTTCAGAAAATATTTACTCTGACTAGGGTTCGTTAAAAAAGTGCCCGGTGAAGGTTAGGTGGGACTCTTATAATGGGAGTTCTCAGATGGAGGCTTTTTACCATTGTAAAAAGATGTCTACTTGAGAACCATTATGAGAGTCTCATCCACCCTTCATCGGGCACTTTTTGTCGTACTTCAGGCAGCGTATATATTTTCTGAAAGCGGAAAACGAGGTGGTTCCAATGGTGACCATCTCGCCGTGCAACTCGTTCATCTACAAAAGTTATGAATTTTTATGTTAAAAACTCGAAAATCTCTAAAAATCATTAAGCACACCCTTCACCAAGGCACTTTTCTGGATGGATCACAGACATGCTATATTTTCTGAAAGGGGAGGACAAGATGGTTTTGAAAACACTTCCTTGCTGATGTTGCTGTTCATTTACAGAGATTACGAATTTTTTTTAGAAGATTCGCAAATGCTTAAAAATTGTTTCTCTTTCAAACAAATGTTCTCGCATGCACATCTTCTATGGTAATTTCAAAGTGATGTAATAAAGGGAAAAGGAAATGTAAAAAAAATACAAGGTGCTGGTCAGAAACATAATTGTGTACTAATTTAGCAGCACATCGGTTCACATTTTAGAAAAAAGAGAACCAGTGATGGCAAGGAATTGAAAATAATAAATTTTGACTAGGAAAAATGATGAAAGAGGACTATAGTTCCCCCTCCCCCTCCCCTCCCCCCCCCCCCCCCCCCTCCCGGTCGACATTTTATAATTTTTCTACCAAGTGAAACATCTTTCACCCAGAGGGGCTGCGACCGCTGTGACCCCCTTCACCCTGGAAGGGGGTCACAGCGGCCTCACCTTATCGCATCTATGGGCCATACTGATCCCAAAGTTTGGGAACAGTTCCAGCACAGCGCTCGAACTAAGCGCTGTGCTAGATCTATTCCCAAACTCCCGAATCAGTACAATCGCATCCTTAGGTAATCAGCAAAGCATTGATCCTCAAGGCTTGCGACCGTCTGATGAGAAAGCCGAGCCTAATACCCGTCATCATTCAGAGCTAGTCACCATTCTTCGCGTCAACATCAACAGCGCCTCGTTCCTCCCTTAGGCCTTTACAATCACATCACCACATCTCACCACAACAGAAAGTTCTCGGTGCAGGCTTTTTGAAAGCTAGGACCTCATAAAGGAGGAGAGTCCGAAATCAAAGTCCTACTGTGATAAGGCATTTTGCGTTTACGACCCCATCCTAACTTCCAAAAAGGAAGCGGTTGATGGTAAGTTGACACTAGAGATATTGGAAGAAGTGCAGTTCGGCATTTTTGCGTTCGTGAGCGCACTTAGCGTAAGCGAGTTATGACACTGTTTACATTTACATAACTGTGCGCCTATGTTTCGAAGTCCATGTGCAGTGGGCTTGTAGGCACCTAGGGCTCGTCAAATCGCGGCGGCTGTGATTCGACAATTCGCCGAATGGCTACAGATCTGGATCCAAATGCCGAATCGCGCGAGATATAAGTGATGCTCAAGTGTATGAAACGTTTGATAGCCGTTTGGACGGGACGCGTAGATCAAGACTATCCACGTAGATCAAGACTATCCACGCCCTAGGCACGCACCGTAAGCAGCGCCATCAAAACGCAGAATTTGACATTTCTATATCAATCCTGTCGCGAGAGTCAGAAGCAGCGGCGAGCAAAACATTAGAGGCCTGCTGCATAACCGCTAGGAATCCAAAAAATGAACAAGAAAGAGGAATGCATCACCATAACAAATAAACTCGCGCCGTTCCTGGAGTATGCGGGTTTTGACCAACACCCTCATACCCGGGGGCCGTAGCTCATTATTCACTTAACGCGTGTCAGTAGTGGTCTGCAGCCCTCACTCGGTAGTTCAAGTTGAGCTGTCTATATTCACAACTTTCCCTTTTCCTGTGCGATGAGACAACTGGAGGGTAGATCTCATTTACTGCTCACTTTTTAGGCTCTGACGAAGGCGAATCATCCGAAACGTAAGCCTAGTAAAGAGTTGTAACAATCTCGGTCAAGGCGTAACAACTGTACATAAAGAAACAGATAACTGATATCGCACTTTGCTCGCAAACTTTCAAAAAGCAGTAACGAGTTGTCCGACGCTGCTCCGAGACTGCTTGTTGTTTTCCTTTGTCAAAGAAACAGCAGTTATTGAATTTTGGAGCGAGGAGATTGACACAATTGGATAAGAAATTCCTGGACAAATTTCTAATTGCGACCGGAGTGCGCGAATTGACAATTGACATTTGGACCCTTGCCGAATCTAGGCCGAACGTATACATCATGTACGTTCATAAATTTGGTGGGCACCAAGTGATTAAAGGCAGCGTACACCCAAAATTTTGCCTCCTATGTCTTTTTGTCATCTTGGGGCTTCGTGATCACAGTCATGAAATTCAAATTCTCTAAAGCCCCCAAAAAACCCCGATTTCCGAAGACCCTCTTTTCAGAAAGCGGACGAGAGCAGCTGCAACTGCATAAAATCCTGCAGTTGCAACTGCAACTGCAGCACACGCTTACAGCTTACGCTGACGCAAATTCGTCAGAAGGAGGTGGACCGCAAAAAGGGTGGAGCGCAAAAAGAACAGTTAGGGTCCCAAAATTACTTTCCACGTAAAATCCCCATATATCCAGATATGCCTGGACGCTGCCTTTAAAAGCAGACGAGTTGCGAATATAGACCGATTCGCACGGGCGTAGATTAGCCGAGAGAGAGAGAAAGAAAGAGAGAGAGAGAGAAAGATTGCTGGCCCGGTGTGGATAAGCAAGGAACCTCTGATACATTCGGAGGCTCCTTTATACCAAGGAAAGCAGAGCTGACTGAGTACATGGTACAATATATGAGTTGGTGCTTGAAAGGAGATGTCGCCGGTTATCTACACCCCTGGTGCAGAAGTACCGCCCACTCAAGTGATTGTATACTCAAGAGTAAGTAGCTCACAATCTAGCCTACGAAGCTATCTAGAATACAGCGTTCGTGAATGGTTGAGATATACAAAAATCATCAACAATATACCATCATATTCTACCTGAGCTAAGCATAAGAAAACCACCTCGAACGTCCACTTAATACTTGCTTGCAATTATTGTTAATATCTTACCTTTGCATAAAGTTTGACATCAGAGTTTTCAGAAAACAATGCTGAGGAAATTTCGCTGAAGTCATCTCGGCTTGAGGTTGAAGATTTGTTTACCACATCTGCTATAAGTAATCTTTTGTCTATCCTGTTTATTTTTATGTTAAGTCTTGCATAAATGTCATAATTAAAACGGCTTTTTTGATTCAATCATTTAGTACTACTCATGTGCTTGATTACTTTAGACCCTCGATCTTTCTCGGATCTGTCAAGCTCAGTGCGATGCACAATTTGTTTGTTCACTGCCATCATAGTGCCTACTAGTTTCTTCATAACAACAAGATAATTTCAAATAATTTCAAAGATATCTGACTGAAGCTATATTGCTTCACAACTATTGTATTAAAGTTGAAATCGCAGCGTTCGAAAAAGCCAAACTTACATAATTCTTTTGCCTCAACAGGTAAGATAAAGCTTCTTCGTTTGCCATCCTAAAACAAGAATTTTATGAAAACGATGGGTATTAATAGAATTTAGTTTTGAGATAGCTGGGTATGGCTGAATTCAAAATTCATTTAACCTCAAAACAAATTTCATTTGGGGGCTCCCAGCAAACATTTCGGAAAGCATCTCAAGAAAATTTTCGGAGCGCGTGGCAACGCCATGCACTCCTGGAACCGCCACTGAAGTTATAGTGTGTGCCTCAGCTGTAAGAAGCTTCCCAAAGGAACCATTGCGAAGCATACGCACTCACTCGCAAACAAAGAAGCGTTTCTACGTAAAAATAGGAGTGAAATGAGAAGTGGAAGCCTCCAGTTTCAACTCGAGAAAAGCCCTAAGCGATAACAGAACGTTCACAAGTTTCACAAGCGCTCAGATTCCAGCCATCTAATGGATGCTAGTATGACACTACCAGTGATGGTTAGAGTAACGGAAAAACTTAGGGACCTTTGATACGTTTTCCTTTTGTGGTTAAAAGAACCTAAAAGTTTAAGTCGAGAGCACAATTTTGAAAGCAAAGCGCTAATGGCGCGTGACCTAGAAAACCTAATGACCTAGAAACGTCTATACTCTGCAAAATTAGCCGGATAGCCGGGCTTATTCGGTGTTCTAAACTTTTAGAAAGATTTTCCCTGAACCATACGCAAATCTTCGCTACAAAAAAAGGGGGAATTTTCGAAACAAAAGCTCAATTCAAGCAGTCACATGCGAGCCTCCATCACGCCTTTCATAATCCAGTCCGAAAGGTTGGATCAAATTACATGACGAACTTTCGTGGTGACATGAATAACTGTGCGTTTTCGTTCCTCTGTAAGAACGCCAAGAGCGTTATTGAATAAAGTAAAATTGAAATAAATTCTGTCAATATCCGTAAAAACTCATCATCTGCGGTCGTGAGTCGTTTATATCTAGAATGAGTGATTACGAAATAGAACAGAGTCACTGGAGAGAGCAAAGCAATAAAATCCCGATGAGTCGAAACAAAATATGCACTAAAGGCATGGCTGCGGGAGCGTCACGAAGCTACCTATGGGAAGCTGACTGGGGCACACACTATGTCTCTCTCGGATCTGTGAACCTTGATTTTTTTGCCTTATAACCACATTTTTTACAGCCACTATGCGGTTCCTAATTGACATTTTTTACAAAAACAATACTAAACTATGAACATTTACTGTATCAACTCAAAAAAATTTAGCGGCTAAGAAAAACGAGTAGGGGCTACTTCTCCGGTGAACTCTACGGACACCGCAAAATCATTGGCTTCAGTTTCAAATTATCTACTTCGTTAATTTCTAAACAAAGGGTTTTTTTCGGTCCTGCAGCATCTACTCATTAACTCTCCTGGAGAACGTTGGCGGTGGGAGTGCTCCCGAAGGTATTCCGATTATGCTAAGATGAAGTCACTCACTTTAGATTGTTGGGTTCTGCCTAGAATGCTGCTGCTGGAGTTCTTGTAGTCGCCACTCTTGCTAACTGTTTTATCCGCGGATCCTGCTGGAGATGGAGAGGCAACACCTGTAACTTTGAAGACGTTAGAATGCATTATAATGACGAAAAGCTGGTCCGAATCATTTTCTTACTCAAGGCAGCGGACTCCTTCTTAGATCTTTTGGCCGGTGGACAGTAATCATTCTGCATTTTTCTGCAAATTGCCTATAACACAGCATTTCGATAATTTTATTCATTTCTTATGCGAGAAATCGAAGCAGTATAACTCGCGAAAAGCGGAAAGCTTGGATAAAAAAGCTTCACAAAGCAAGTCTGTTTAGTGAAAGCGAAATGATACACATCGGTCTGGCTCATACAAAACTCGGTCCCCAACCCACTTGACAAATCCTAAGTCCCAAAGAAAATCATCCGCCGAAGGATGAAGGTGGAATTTGTTTTCTTTCGTAGCGTAAACTAGATTTTGAAAGCGATTTGCGAGCAGTATGATTAACCAGCTTCTAACCTTCTTTGAAATTTTTCGTTGCATTGGGGCTGAGATTCTTACGTATCGCTCAAATATGTGAGATAAGTAAGCATCTGGAAAAGATCTGGATTACTTCCCAACTACTCGCAAAAAATTACTGCACTGTAATTTTTGTTGAAAAATGGGTATGATGCGCTGGGGTCACGTGGGCGTAAAATAAGCGTCGTTTATAGTCGTTCATATCTTGCGTGATTCGTCATTGCAATTTCTGCGTTTGCTCATGAATTTTTGTGAGGGTAGGGTAAGCGATACTCGTCTCACAAAGTCATAGCTTCTTTCTCGAGCGGCACCGCAGAAGTAAGAACAATGTTGAAGAAATGCAACCCGCAGAGTAGAGTGGTGCATTATCATGACGGGAGATAGCTTACGAAGAACTGAGCGTAGATAATAAATGATCTTAACTTCCCTCAAAATTATGGAGCCTTTTCTTCCGTCTAGGTTATTCAATAAACCCGAAGATAAAATGTCTAGGAGAACGGACAGGCGTTCCCTTTACTTTTGAAAGAAAGTCGCCGACATACGTAACGAAGTTATGGTTTTATGTTTCAGCTATGAGTGATTCCGAAGCTGGATATCGTAAAAGGCAGTGTCCAAGCAAAAAGATTTCGAGATTTTGTGCTTACCTGGGCCTATTCGCCATGCTAAATCCGAAAATCAACACTGGAGAGCGCGAAAACGGCGAAAAAGGGCTCTAACGGAGGAGGGAAATCGCAGGTGGGCGGGGCTGTTCACATAGTAGCGTCACTCTCCCGGCTTCAGGAGCGACCTTCTCGCTTCCGCTAATCGCACTAACATCACCACCATCCAACTGCGAAGTGCATGACATAAAGTCGGAACCGGGAAGATCGCTCCTAAAGCCTGGGAGAGTGACGTCGCGGTGTGAACGGCCCCGCCCACCTGCGATTTCTCTCCGTCGTTAGGGCCTTTTTTAGCGTTTTCGCGCACTCCATTGTGGTTCATCGGATTCAGCATGGCAAATAGGCCCGGGTAAGCACAAAACCTCAAAAACGACTTTTTGCTTGGACACTGCCTTTAAGCAAGGAATGAGGTGAGTGATAAGTTCAAGATAGAGGTAGTCAAGCAGGAGCAAGGCTCCGATAGCCTTATGGGTACGGCAGTAGCCATGTTAGACAAATCGGAGCCTTGCTCCTGCTTGACTATCTCTATCTTGAATGGAAACATCTATCTTAGAATGAATACAAACATCATTACGAAGTGACTATGCACAAGCCATAACGAAGGATGCGGACGTATACGAATAAATAGAATTATAATAGTTTGATTAAAAGAATGGCGTGATTAAGATAAGGGGAAGGAGAAACTTAGAGACAATTTTGTGGAAGAAGCAGCTCGGAAGCTGCTTCAGGTTGCTCTGTGGGTGGAGCGCATGCACTATATCGTTTATTCGTTGACCGTAACGACTGCTGACCGCGCGGCGACCGCTGCGCGTGCATGATGTTTTCGTAGAAAAGATGAATAGAAAGAAAACAGAGGATTCTTCTCATCTTTATAATGTAGAAAAGAAACAAAGAATTCTTCTCATCTTAAGCCACGGTCCAACTTGTCACTTTTTCGCAAGTTTAGAAGGCACGCGTCGCAGTCGCCACGCGGTAGGCAGTCCGTACGGTCAACGAATGAACGATACTTTACATAGCCCTAGCCCTTTACATAGCGGGGCAAGGAAAGATAGACCAATCGCGCAGATGTTTGCACTTCAGTTACCTTACTTTTTGAGTGTAGTGTGTCACTCCAGTGGGCAGGCTGCACCTATCACGCAATAAGAGTATATTGGTATTGCTATGTCAGCTGTTCAAACGCAAAAGCGAGCCTACCGAAGAACAGTTGAACAGACGACTTGTCTGATTTTGCAGTTCAGGTCGTTATACTTCGTAACTTAGAATGAATGTTGAATCTAAACAAGGATGTCAGGTTGAAGAAGCGATGAACGCAGGCGAGATGCTAATAACATCGGATTTGGATCCATTACAAGCAAAACGTCTTCGATGGGAACCAAAGAAAACGGCAGACTTATGGGTAGTGAACGGATGGGTAAGCGTGTAGATGGAACGCTTACAATAAGATGGAACGTTTACAATAATCCCATGATTCATTACCAAAACGCAATCATGAATGCTAGCAAAAATCAAGAGTAGAGCGAAGCTGTCCTGTAGCGACTCTGAGGTCATTGTATTTGAGAGAGTATAATCACTAGATAATCTCGCTCAGTTCATGCCATACTCAGATTGATGAAAATCACTTTGCTTCCCAGAATGAATAAATTGTGTGAATGATGTAACAAATGTTCTGCCAAGCTCAGATCAGTACGGTGAACCTTTATTGAACCATCGTTTCGAGAAGGTCTTCTTCTTTAAAAATCTGATAGATGATGCTGTCACAAGACTTTCTGTATAGGGCAAAGCATTGAACATAAGGTCAAAGAGCACATAGCAAAAAAGGTATCGAAATTGTATCACAGTTAAGTATACATAGAATTGAAGCACATGGCGGAGCTGAGTCTAGTTCAGTCGTTTTATCTTAGTGCACAAGATGGAAATCTCTGCACGAAAGATACTGGAAACTTTGTGGGAACAACAATAACGAGCGCCTATCGATGACTAGTGATCTTCTGCCCTTTCTAGCATTATGTGAACAACAGCTTGTCATGTGTAAATGTAACACACCGAATGCTCAGTGTTGTCCGTCCTCAACATCTCCGCTGCTATCGTCCGACTTCCTACGGACTACTCACATCTTCATCACGTTGGATCAACAGTTGGTTTTTTCTGCCAGTGTGCCTCTTCCCTCTGTACATTGTGCGTAAGACTGGCTAGACCTGGTAAGTGCAGATGACGGTTGGCGGCTTAATATCATAGGTCAAAACTACAATTATCTTTCAGAACTCTAAAGAAGACACCTTGTCGAAAATCTATAAAAACTCATCGTACTGTAGGTCTGGAAGAAATCTGTTACATCAAATTACGACATAAAATTTCCAGATTTAAAGTAGAGAGAACTTGGAATTTACTGTTGAACGAAAATCCAAATCTCCTGTTTTGAGGAGTATTTACTTGGATGAGAACACCTAAAAAGTTTGTTTGCGCTAATTGCAACCATCTCAAATTATACTTTCGATAATCTAGAGAATAGACTCAAAAAAGAAGTTGTTTACCTTGCTCTTTATTTAATGTAAAGGTTGTCTAGAAGCAGAGAAAAGAATGAGAAGTAAACGAAATAGGAAAACAAGAAAAAATAAGAAACTGTGAGGGAACGGAGTAAAAACGCTGCACTGAGTCTTGAAATCTTTCTTCTGGGGTATATCAAATCGCAGGTTTTTGTTTCAGTACCGCCGCTTCATAACGGGGAAAAGCGATGAGAAGCTGTTTTTTGCTATTTTCTCAAAAACAATCAAATTTGAATATGGCGACTGCCCGGGAAAGTATGAAAAAACAAACAAACTAGTTTTAGGATAAATGTTTCGTTTTTCCAAAATTTGAAGGCACGTCAGTGCAATCTGTTTCTGATTGTTCTTAATTCTCAACCGTCATGTCACTACGCGCTTTACGTGCTCTTTTCTAGTATTTTAAAAATTTTACAACGCGCTTTCTCATTGCCGCTTATTGTTTCCTTTCTCGCTCTGATTTTTAGTTTTTTTTACAGATAAACTGCTGCTTTTTCGTCAAAAAAAAATCAACAAGCGGCCTCGCCAAAGCCCAAAGCTGGTTCAGTAAAGTTTTTCGAGCAGAGTACACGAAACCATTCCGCTATTTTTTTGGTGCCCCCTACCTCGGCGATTCCCTGAGATGTTTCCGGCAACGTTGTCTGCGTTATCTGCCAACACTCTGAACCAGAAAACCCTAAGCATGAAGAAAATGGTTGCGTACTCACTAAAGCTATGAAGAACAACGCACTTTTTACGAGTACTCACAAAAAATGCTGCCACTATTGGGGAAGTAAACTCGACGACATTGTCTACATTATAGACGAAGGAAGATCCATCGAATGGACGAAAAAACTGCGTGAAAAGAACTGATCTAAAGAAGAGAGTATTTCAAAAGAGATTTTCAAAACATGATTTTTGCTAGTTCAGTGCCATTCATGTCGAGGTTGGGTCTGGTGACGTTGTCAGCGTGAAAGTAGAGACTAAGGGCTACAATATAATATTAGAGCATATACCGTCTGAAGCGTGTTTATGGTAGTGAGGTAGGGCGCAACACTTAGGGCCGCATGCACTAACCTCCCCGCGGGGAGGGGATCGCAGCTTAAAAGAAAGCTTTATATTTCGAAACTCCAGATACCTGGATTTCACGTTGTGTACCTATCCGTAAGTATTCCTACTACCCTTCACTATGAACATGTTGAAGAGGAGCGAGAAGCTGTACGAACCGCATTTTCCAGCTTTTGTATGATCCCTGATGATCCCCGGCGCTATTCTCTAAAGTCATTTTTCTTTCTCCGAAGTTAACGAAAACTTTCCAAAGCTGTACTGAACATCTAACACAACAGTGCTAAGCATGTTGCTGATAAAAACAAATGAGTTTTTGAAAAGTCGAATTTTTCGGTAAGCCTCAAATTTCGACCTGTGGATCATCGAAAATTTCATGACTTCAAAACATCATTTGTTCTTATCAGCAACATGCTTAGCACTGTTGTGTTAGTTGTTCAGTACAACTTTGGAAGGTTTTCGTTAACTTTGGAGAAAGAAAAATGACTTTAAAGAAAAGCACCGGGGATCATCAGGGATCGTACAAAAGCTGGAAAATGCGGTTCGTACAGCTTCTCGCTCCTGTTCAACATGTTCATAGTGAAGGGTAGTAGGAATACTTACGGATAGGTACACAACGTGAAATCCAGGTATCTGGAGTTTTGAAATACAAAGCTTTCTTTTAAGCTGCGATCCCCTCCCCGCGGGGAGGTTAGTGCATGCGGCCCTTAGAGGCGCAGACGAGCAGAGGAGAAACAGCCAAGCGTAAGGGGCATTTGGCTTTGATTAAAGATCTCCGCGATTTCCAACAAAACTTTGCAAAATTATATATCATTCTATCGCCATAATACGACTGGAAGTGAACAACTGAACCTCCGCGCGCGATCTCTCTTGAAAATCGAGTACATTTTTATTTCCTTCGCACATTGACTTTCTAATACGGGTTTCTGATATAAGGGCGAATTCTCACACTAGAGATAACAACGGTACTTAATGGCTCTTATTATATATGCGGACATCCGATTGGCAGTCAGGCCTAATTACGCTTGGTTTTGATCCATTTACAGAAGGAAAAGGTGAGAGAGCTGGTACATCTTTCTATATCGGCATTGTTCGGTTCTGCTTGATTCTTAGCATGGTAATCACTTAGACGTAGTTTCCGAGCTATTACCACCATCGTTCTTGACATCTGACCGCATAGTCACTTATGACTTCGACTTTTCAGGCTCCGAAGAAGGCGTTGAACGCCGAAGCGTCGACGCCAGCCAATGAAGTATTGTTGCCGTGGTAGCAGCTCGAAAATTAAGTCTACAAGGTGAGAGGACGTTTGTAAGATAAAAATTTTCCACTTATTTAGAATCAGTACAAAATCAGTGGTTACCGACGTCTCATTCGGGATGTTGCACAGTAAAGGAGATGGCAGAATATTGCTACAGAGTCGAAGATGAAGGATAGTGGATGAGATATGTAACAAAGTTTTTAACACCCTACGGGCACTAAAATTTTAAGCCAGCAACGAAGTGGTCTAAATGTGTGCTAAGACTTCCAATGAATTCATGCAACATGCAATAAAAATGCGTTCATCGTGAGGAGATGAAGTTCACCGTAGCTGCAACCACTTAAATTATTAGGGTTAGTACACAATTATTTATGTTGATTCAACTTGAATTGGCTAGATGTCTATAGTATAACAAACTCAAAAATCACTGTTGTATCAAAATAGTAACGCTTGTTAAGGTAAACAATTCTGGGACAAAATGATAGCAGATATCAATGTCACTATTATCTATTTTATAGCTATCTATGTTTGATTTCATTCTTTCGATACCGTTATCTGCCAGAAAAAAACAAACCTTTGAGATAACAGTGCGCTTTCGAGCTCCAAACAATTTAGCGTGAGTGCTCCACGCTCGGAAATATTTTTTGCAAACGAGAATGTGCATTGCTAAGCGTGCAAATTACTCAAGAAAACCGCTTTTTTATTCTACAGTAGGTGGTTGTTATAAAAATAATTTTCTTTAAAAAGTTATGCCTAAGTTGAAAGATCCCATTATTATTGGGGTAGACATTGGATTACCATATGTCATAAGAAGAATAGAGCAATGAGCTGAAAAATAATGCCACATGACTAGTCCTCATTGTTACAACATGCCCCATTTAGATATGCAGAATTTTATGAGAAGAACGACACTATACAACTTCATCTTCTCCCTGACGACGCTGCGAATACTAAAATACCATTCAGATTTCTATACACATCATACATGTTTGTGTAGAATAGATGATGCTACTTATGTCAGTAAACTTGCTTCATGAGAACTTCGAAGTCAAATTTCTTACCCATTCCGCGCATTTTGAATGTTATAAAAGAGCTCTTCATGCTCTACAAAAAATCGGTTTTTCATGAAGATGTAAACATTCAACAAATAGAAAGAAGAGTTATTTCGTGTGGTTCCTGCAAAGGATAACAGATCGCGCGCTATACGCATCGATGTTTTTTTCTTGTTTCGTTATTTTATATGAATGCGTATTTTGAGCCTAATTGATCGCTAGCTCATCAGTAAAGTAAAATATATGGGAGCGCGCAAATCATGCTTCTATCCATGAATACCCACAGTATAGAGCCTCTGCAAAAAATGATTGAGAAATAAAATAACATCAAAACTAAGAGTTTTGAGATGATGTAACTTCGCACTTCTCAGGAAAATTACGACAGGGCATCATACTTTTGAATTGGCAATCGTAGTATTAAATTGAGTATCAAATAAGAGTTTTTCATTCAAGATCGTTCCAGCTGCTTCCTTCTCCCCAAAACTGGTGTGTGCAATACTTCACAAGGCTCTCAAAAGCGCAAAAAAGCGCCAAAGCGCTTTTTTTCGCGTGGGAGTCGCGGCAGTGGAGAGTAAACTTAGAAGACATGATTTGATATTGCAGCGGCAATATCTATTCACACTTACCATGATACGATCATCAGTGTCGGCTCAAGCTTCACCATATGTTTACGCGACTTACACGACTTCAAATATCTATTCGCATATTTGCTCAATTTTCAAGAGGGATTCAGCCATCTCGGTCAACATTGGGTTTGAAGATGCATAGAGCATAACGTTTTTTGCTCAAAATCTTTGCTTCTAGGCGACAAATTTCGAATTCATCTGAATGAGTGTGACGCCATCGCCAAGGCTCCTCACTTGAATTTTCAGGACACATTGAGTTCATGAAACAGCCTTTTTGAAACCTAACCCCACGCTAAGAATTGCGTATGCAAAGGGGATCTTTTGGCGCTTTGTGGCGCCAATTTCGGCATCGTGAGAAGTACAACGGGTTTCTTACCCTTCCTTCATAAACAGTATTTGGGTTATAACACATCAGTGCGGCACCGCAATACCATCATTCAGGTTGTAGGCTTCATCGTCAATGAGTATAGTTACTACAAGGCTAGAGGGATATTCATGTAATTTACTTCAGAAATTATAGCTTCGTTGCCGCCACTTCGCAGACGACTTCGCAAAATCATAGCAATGGCATATTCCACACGCGTATAAATTGACGGATAAATCGAGAATGACCTCGATGGGTTTATAATTTATTGTGGGAAGCTCAGGGATACAAGTTGTATCAGTAACAGGTAACAGTAACATTACCAAAGCGGTTGCGTAAGTGTCTGGAGGTAGTTTAGCAGTACTCCAGTATTAAACTGTCATTCTGAGCTCGTACAATTTATCTTAACTCTGTCATCACAAATATGTTTACGTGTTTATGTGTATGTTGTTATTGTATTGTTGTTCGTTATCATTATAAAATAAAGGTTCAATTACCCAAGCTGAGGTATGCTGCCAAATGAAAGCGTGGCGACATCGAATTGTACGATAGCACAAGCAAACAATTCTTACATGGAGCATCAGCTCCATTCGATAAATTAAGGTTGATCTGAAAGCCTAGAACTATCAGTCACAAGTAGACTCAGCAATATAAAACTACACGTTTGCTCAAACTGTCTAAGAAAATCTCCATGTCAAGCAAATGCTGACTCATTGCAGCGAGCTAGAAAGAATCATTTAGTGAAAAGAGGAAAAATTACAGTAGCTTATTGTCAGTACCCTCGAACTCAAATCAACAGTAGTCGCATAAATGACAAGAGGCTACTTCCGCGACTGCGGGTAGCCAATGCCACTATCGCAGCCACTACCTCCAAGTTCGAACACGCTCTAGAAGAGTGTGGATTCACAGTCAGCCGGAGAACGAACAAAAGTAGAAGACTTGGGAAAATAGGCAAAAGCGGGGTCACCCCTCACACCAAATAAGTTCGTTGGCTGATGTCGGCCTCTAGAGCAAGCAATAACGATACAGTTTTCAACCATCACAAAAAACAGTGCTCCTCCAAACATCCAAGCAAGAAAGATGGAGCTTCTTGCTCTACCTATGCCTTCATTTCGAGGAGATATGGAAATAGAACAACCTGTGGGAACTCCAACCCAATGTCCATTCACAAATATCAGAGCAGTACAAATTCAACTCATCTTTGAGCTTTGGAAGATAAAGATCGCGAATTACTTAGGAAATTCCAGATCGCAAGCGAAATTTTATTTGAAAATAGTTGACTCTTCCCTCCACAAGCAGAAAATCGAAAGGAACTCATACAACGTAAAAGTTTCGAGAAATGCTCTGCAAAAACGATTTTTCTTGAAGATCAGGGACCTCTTCTCAAAGCACGCAATCATCACTCCTGGAACATGAGGGAGAAGAAATGATAGTCAATGGAAAGGAAAGCAAGTTTTCAATTTTTAATCTACCCGGCATACGGAGCTCTGGAGAATCAAACACCATCTAGTATGCAGGATCTTCGAAGACTCACTGATGGAGTTATAGCATGCGATGAGATAATATCTTCGCACATAAGTACGGAATATCGATAAGCAAAGAAGTCCACTGAGTAGAAAATTCAAAAAGGAACGGCATCTTTAGTCAAGGCAAATAGATCTATAACACTTTGCAGCTGCTGTTCAAGGCGTGCACTTTAACTCCCGATTTGGAGGGGGGAGGGGGCATGAGTAACGAATAATTCTAGGCTTTATGCTTTCACAAGTCTTATGGGAAGGAACAAGGGGTAATCTGATACAGCAACATTATAGCATCAGTAGTACAGTGTCTAATAGTTTATTAGTCTGCAGTACTAATACTGGTGCACTTTGGTGGCGGACCGAGGGGAGCCCCCATCCCGGAAAATGGGCCGCATATTGAAAGGCTCAACTTCGCAGTGGCTCGCACACGAAAGTGCTGGTTTGTTTCGTTAATGAATGATTTTCAACGCTTGTGACGTTGTGCTGCTATCATGTCATGACGATCAGAATGATATGCAATGTTGCAGGGTTTCGTGAAGACCCCGCAGAGATACGACTAAAGCCAAGTGCCCCGTCGGCTCTGAACATTCTTCTCTGCTCGTCTGCGTCTTCGCGCGTTGCGCGCTATCTAGCTAACCCAATGCGGGGAACGTGGCATTTGGCTTTGGACCTTTTTCTTCGTTGTTCTGAAACCAATTTTTGCAAAATGAATATCATAGTGAAGCTCTTAATCGTCACTTTTATGCTGACAACGTCCCAAAACCGCATTTCTCAATTTGAGCAAGAAATCTGGCAAAAGCCATGTTTTGAAAATGCACGTCAGGAGGTACGCCGCGGCGGCGACCGCTTCGCCGCGCAGCCGCGTCCTGATCTTGGGACCCACAGAGCTCCCCATATCAAAGACTCCCGGCGGCAAAAACACGGGGGTGGTGATGGAGGCAGGTACATGACTCAATGCCATAAGTAACATTGCGCCTGGAGTGCTGCTGTTGTATTGGTTGAAGTACGTTGCGGCGTCGCTTCGCGAAAAATTCGCGCCGATCGTACCTCCTGACCGTCCCCCTAAAAATCTCTCGTTTTTTCTCTAGTTGAAATTTTTCACGCGGTTTTCTCGTGTATTCGGTGTATCAAGGCTTTCTATAATTTAGACAATGTACCGCCAACGCTTATTCGTTAAGAACGATACTTTGCGAAAAATCGTAAAAAGTGCGTTTTTCTTTGACTTGTCCTCTTTCAATGTTTTCGCAGCGTTTCCCAACTCGGGCGATTATTGCTCAGAATAGTGAGCGCAACAGTGGGAACGACAACGCAGGGGTAAAAATTCGAAGGACCTATCAAAAACCAGTTTGGCTTTGATTTGCATTACGACTTACAGAAACGAAATTTTGCGTCTTTTTACATTCTTTTCTTGTTCATTTTCTTGTTGATAATCACCACTTCCAAAACATAATTGTTTTCAAAATAATCACAAGGAAGAGATTAGCTTTTCCTTCCCCACCTTGCTTGGTTCTAAAGCGAAAACCTGCATTCGAGCCGCCAAATAAAAGATTTCAGACTTATCGCAGGCTACCTCATTTTCGAAAGTTTCTTTTCTTTTCCTATTTGTTTTGCAGATTATGCTCTTCTCTGATATTCTACAAACAATCTTCACTTTTTATGGGGGGCACTTCCTGTCTCTACACTATTGAAGGTATGGTTATCTTAGTCTTGCAAATTCCATCAGTCATTCTCGTTCTATAAGAACATTTAGGATCATTGATGGGAAATTTCTCTTTGATTGATAGTTTCATATATAAAGCTGTATGTCTGTTTATCTATGTGTGTATCAATTCTGAACAATCCCGACCAAACTTTGCAGACATACTCTCCAGGCAGGGCTGGTGTCGTAGGCTACATTTCGTTATCCTACGGGGACTGAGAGTTGGCACAGGAGCGTGAGTGACATGCTGATCACTACGTAATATATTTTGGATTCGTTGTTTACCCATTAAGCCACCAGGTCCGTGGAACACGCAAACGAGGAGGCCGCAGACGGAGAAATTATGATGAAATACATTGATCTTTGGATTTGGATTGCTACCAAGTGGCATGCGTTTTGGAACGCTGTCAGATTTCATAACAAGTGACCAAGCATATTTTCGTAAAAGGGTCACACGTATTTCGAAAGGCAGCTTGAGTATCGCAATGATTTTGAGAATGGGTCGCCATGTCCGGGTGTGTTATTTGTAGCTGCTTTTTTCTCGAGCTTGTTATCCCAGAATGTGTCTTTCAAATATGTTGTACTCTTATTAGTTCTTTTTGAAATGATGCCAAATTGCGTAACAGCGTGACTTGAGCTAAATTCATCTAAGTTCCCAACTCTTGGTAAGAATGCTCTAACTAATTGTAAGAACAGTCATTTTAGGATTGTCTTGCTTCCACGTGTAGACGAGAGAGTGCGTAAGTAACTTAGTCTCGCTGATACTTTTGGAAGCGTTTATCTCAGACATTTGCAGTTGTCCCGCCGGAGATCCGCCCACAAAATGAGAATTCGCGAGAAAAGCGGGAGTCTTGCGCGACTCCCGGTTTTGTCCCGACTTTCGGGACAATCCCGACAGTTAAAAAGTGGCGGGAGATTACCGGGAGTCGCAATCATCGATTCTGACGCTATTGCGCGTCAGTATCGATTCATTCCTATTTCCACACAGGCTGTTTTTCCTCGCACACGACGGATTTTCTCGATTTCACACTTTTTTACTCTTTGACTGACTTGTATGATCCAGATCCAGATATATCGTGCCCTCCACAAATGCTGCTACCCCTTGGTGTGCTCTCATACCAGCCATGTGTGGTAACATGTTGGCAACGCGGCAAAAACATGTTTGCAACATGCCACAACATGTTGACAGAACATCGTAGCCACGCCAACATGTTGTGACATGTTGCACCGCAGCAGCACCGCTTCCGCAGCAATTTTTCCATTTACGCTCTTGCCGTCGTCGGAGGTGGTTGTGTTCGCAACTTCTGATTAGATACCTCTAACGTTATTTTCAGCCGTCGTGATGCCGAGTGTGCTATGGATCGAGCTGACGGACGTTGGGTTGAAGGTCGTGAAAGTAGGTATTCTGAATCAATTACATGTAGATCATGTACGGCGCTCTTTAAGTCCAAGTTAAACATGAGCTTCTAGCTGCGATTAACGCGATAAAGAGTCTTGCTTTACGTAAAAAAAATACGCGCTCTGTACTGCACTTATTGATGTTTTTCAACTTGTAGTAGACTGCACATAGCTGAAGTAAGCTAGAACATGCGTAGTAAATATGATACTCCTAAATTTCGCAACGGGTATAAACTGGAGTTACTTTGCTAGTGTCATGTCATTAGATAGCAACATTAGCATGCTTAAACACCAGTGAGGCTTCACTCAATAGCGCCCAAAAGCGCAAAAATTTTTTTTCTCTCCACACTTTTCATTTCTCTCACACGTTCCGCGCGCTTGAAAGCGCCAGCACGCTCTCTTGACACGCAAGTGCTACCGCGGGACGATGTCAGGGGAGCGTATTGACGCTTTTAGGCTAGCGCCGAACGCATGAGATCAGAGACGAGGAATGTGAAGAGAGTCAAGCACATTTAAGCTCTTTTTGGGCCCTTTTGAGCAAAACGAAGTCTGACGAGTGTCTTGGCTATTGCTAGCTATCTTTCGAAGAACATAACATTTTTCATCATCACATGGAAAACGCCTGTTTTCTTTACGCTTTCCCGTACATATTTATCCACTGCAAGCTGCACATTCTTGGCCTGTTATTGTTTAAGAGAGTAGATGTGAAGAACATTGTTTGCAACATGCCACAACATGTTGACAGAACATTTTAGTCACGCCAACATGTTGTGACATGTTCTACCGTCTTCCTATCCATTGGTCGCCTTGCATGACTCACCCCTCCTTCCAATACCAAATGTTTTTGATGTAAGAGATACATGCAGCTCAATGGTGCTGTCGACGAAAAATGGCTCACAAACGGACACAAAAATTAAGGAGTTACGTTACGTTATTACGTTTTCGGGTTGTTTGTGGCACAAATTTCTAATATGGACAGAAGAACCACCTAAAAAGTTTTTAAAGGCAGTGAACAGCATCAAAGGAAAAAATTCTTTGTCTTTAGTGAAATTAGGAAAACTTGCACGCTAATTCGAAATGAATCTTGAAAATAAGGTAACGGCACACCGATGCGAGGAACCGCTGCGTTTTTTGTCGTTCAGGAACTGCTAGCGACAAAGATGAAAGAAGTGAATGCCATTAATCTGCAGCAAGTCAAGAGTATGCAAAACGCAATCGACTCAATGAGACTATCATCAGACTCAGTCGTGAGGACCCTGACTGGAATCATAAAAGAACAAGGCAATATCATAGCTGGACTAAGTCTGACTGTAAGTAAGGTAGATCCAGAACGGAGGGTGAAATGCAGTTCTTTAGGTAGACACAATTCTCTCCAATCAGCAAGAACATGGCAAGCAATTGCGGAAAGCGTCATATCACATAGCGAAAGGCAACGAAGTTACTTCACTGGCAGGACGTGTATTTGAGCGAAAGAATTTCACGAAGTCCTGGAAATTCAACGGATTTCCTCCATTCAAGGTTACCGTAGTTGTTATCGATACAGCAGCACTTACTTTTGTTTCAGAATGTTAACATGATCGAGTTACTCGAGAACTGGACGCGGCCATCAAGGGCACACAAGAATGACCATTTTTGTTAATGATGGATTTTTATAGGTTCTATTTTTTGCACGTAAGTGAGACTAAAATTTCGAGTCTATCCTGATCGAGAGGGGCGCACTTAGGCATGCCAGCCAAAACAAGAAATCCAAGTTTGCACGCAGAAAATCCGGTAAAAAGGGAAGATTTTCGCATCTGCAGGACCTGCCCGAAAGTCTGGTCACATTTTCGATAAGTGAGTGGTCGATGGTCTTTCTAAAAATTCTAAAATAGATCTTCCAGATTTCGTTCTTGATGGTTGTCCTCTACGCAGAAGAACTGCTGCTGAGTGCTACCGAATGCGGCAAAGAAATAGGTATAGATAGAAGTGTTTCTACCCCTTGATATCTCATTGATTTAGATTGTGGCTGGGCCTAGGGAACGACGATGAGGCTAGGACGAAGACGTTTGACAAGTTGTCGGAGGCGAGGATGAAGCTTAGTGGATTAGCACGAGTGGCTATAGGAAGAGCTTTGTGGGTTTCTTTTAAAGATAGTCTTCATGAATCTATTGAATTTGAAGTTCAGAGGAGATGTGCGCGCCTACAATTTTGATGCTGATAAGGAGAGATGCTGTCGCCACCCTCGGTAATATTCATATATGATTTTTCAAATTAGTGTTAGATTGTTATTTTTTCCAGAAAAAGCGTTTTTGCCCTACTACCACGCAAGATTCTTTGGCGCACGAGCAGGCTAATGAGTCGGAGCATGAGCAAAACGAAGAGATCGAAAATATGAAGTCGATTTGAATTATGAATTCAATCTCACACATTGATCTCGACATTCCTGTTTTTTTTTCTGTTAACTTATAGTTATAGTGATTTCAATGTTCTTTTTCTCTCACGAATGCTAATAAAGAGTGTTTCTGAACTCTGTGTCGAGCACAGCACCTTTGTAAGATGTGTGTAGTACAAATTTTTGAAGGAGAACCAATTTTAGAAAAAGCCCAGCCGGAAGCTGATCGGATCGCTGCTATATCGCGCCTCCCGCAGGAGACTGCAGTCTAGAGCGGGAGTCCTGCCGGTGACCGAATCGCGACATTATCGGGACTCCCGCAGGAGCTCCCGGTTTTCTCAGTAGAAAACATGTCGGGACAAAACCGCGTGTCGCGCCGCATTAGCCCGAACGAAAACCGGGAGTCCCGGTTTTCTCGCGAACCATTTTACTTGTGTCCCGCAGTCATTCCGGCGGGACACAACTTTTTCACCGGCGGAACTTAACCGCGAATGTCTGAGATCTAATAACAGCCTTGCTTTTGCTTGTGTAATGTTCCCGCTGGTGCTTCCAACTAGGTATGGTGCAAGCGGCACGTAGGGCAATTGCATCGGGCAGGGAAACAGATTTTTGTACGTTTGGAGCAGTTTAAACGGTCTCCAAGCGGCACGTAGGGCAACTTGATCGGGCAGGGGAACAGATTTTTGTACGTTTGGGGCAGTTCTTATATTTTTTGAATGGTCTTTAAGCGGCACGTAGGGCAACTCGATCGGGCAGGGAAACAGATTTTTGTACGTTTGGGGCAGTTCTTATATTTTTTGAATGGTCTTAAAAAAGGGAAACGGCCTTTTTGAACCGCTCGCTTTCACGGCGCGCCTCTGATTGGTCAACATGTCCACAAACATTGACAAGGCTATGAGTAGGACGGACCTTCATTTTTCTACATCTTTCGTGTCCAACATGATGACAGGTTTTGGCACAGGTATATTACATGCTCCAAACCAAGAATTTTCCCATTGACTGTGAATGCGACTTGTTAGCTCTGCCAGTGGCGCCGCACGCGGCGAACGGGCATCGCGCGCGAAGGGTTCAAAAGGGCCTGCACCCGTCTTTAAGCGGCACGTAGGGCAACTCGATCGGGCAGGGAAACAGATTTTTGTACGTTTGGGGCGGTTCTTATATTTTTTGAATGGTCTTCAAGCGGCACGTAGAGCAATTTAATTGGACAGAGAAACAAATTTTTGGTACGTTCATGCAATTCTTATAATTGAGGGTCTTTAGGTGGCTCAGTAGTCGTGCTTTTCGGGGAGTGATCTCCTTTTGTAGTAGAACTTCATATTCCTTTGGCGAAAATATTGAAGGATTTTCTGACAAAGTTCTTAGACGATTGATTTCGTTGCTGTCGGAGTTGTTTCCGAGAGAAAAGTGTTTTTTGTAGTACACACAATTGTTATGGGTGTATTTCTACTTCCAAAACCATAGGTGTTCTTCTACTTTCTTAACGATCTTCTATGGAAATTGTTGAGAAGAACAAATTCTCTTTGAGAGGGTAGAAAAGTAGGAGGGGGGGGATTATCTGAATGTCTCTGTGAGGAGGCAAAATTTGCAGAAAGAACGTGGTAAACGAGAGAAAAATAATATTTCCCATGCATGGTTGCAGCAGGAATTTCGAAAAATGCTGAATTATTTGCGGGGATTATTGCTTCTTCGAACATTCCTTTTGTAGAATGCTTTTCGCAAAAATGTTCTCGGAAAGGCATAGGAAAATTATCTAGAAAAATATATAATCACAACTAAGCCCCTATATTGTATCTGCCCCTACCCACTTGCTAGCGACCCTTAGGGTCGCTAGTTACGAATAAAATGTTAGTTTTTTTTTGAAACTAATGACTACTTTTATCGATGTTATCGACTTTTCGTAAGTTTTGAGCTGCGAGACTGGGAGCTGGCACAGCTGGGTAAGTGAGCATGCCGATAATGAATACGGCACCCATATTTAGAACTGACAATGGCTATTGTCGATTTTACCGAAATTTTGCAAGCTTTGACTGAGGATTGGTAATTGAAACTATGATAACCTTTTGTAGGAAAAAACCCACCACTTTTATCGACTTCATCAATTTTTGCAAACACTACACGGAGGGAGGATGCTGATCACGAATAGTGCGGCAGGGACATGGACGTGTTGTGCAGAAGTGAGGAATAGCGATTTAATATACTGGCAGAGTCGGGCGAAGCCGGATATGCCAGTTAATGTCATAAGATGGGCGATCCAAACGTCCAAAAGAATTTTGAAACGTTCAAATAATGTTTTCACTCAGTTGTAATGTTTGCCACTTTTGGTACACGTACCCTAAACTCGCTTTATCAACATGCAACTCATAACAATGATATGACTATTCACACAAAAAACTTATCAGATCCTTCTTATTACAGCAATAATAACTTCTTATTACAGCAATATCAGCAATGTCAAGCATATGTAAGCTAGCTTTGCACATTCATATGATTGAACTTCTATGGTATATCACTATTAGAAAGGCATAAACAATTTCAGAAAGAACAGAATCTCGAGAATCCGCAAGTCATTGTTGACTATATGAGAGACCTCTGAAGAACTACATCCTCTTTTTGATGGTGACGCATTCATTTTTGCATAATTCAGATTAGGTAGTAGGCTACAGATATGCGCGAAATGGAGAACTTTTACACATTCTTCGAAGGCTGGTCAAACTCGAAAATTTAAGGGTCGGGAAATCGAATGAAGCCGTTCTCAGTTTCAATCAAACAAATCAAGTCGAAACTGTACCCAGATTGTTGATAGAGGATTATCTAACGATCAGTATGGTTTCGGCTTGAGGCGTTCAATTTAGACGTGTTCCGACCCTTGAAATTTGAATTTGACCAGCCTTCGAAAAACGCGTAAATTTTCTCCACTTCGCTACCAAAAATCAAGCTGTTTGCGCATATCTGTAACCTACTTACATATTCTACATTATGCCCATGAATGAACATGTCACAATCAAAAAGGGAAAAGATACAAAATTAGGTGCAAAACTCATGTGTCAACCTATTATAAACCTCATTTTCTCCTCAACACAGCTACTTTCTCTTTGAAAACCATTTCCGGATGATAGAACGGGAAAGAAGATGATTTCCTGAACAAACGATTTCTTTGGAGCAACGCGGATAAAGATAAGACCAAGAAGATAGATTTTAACACTTACTTTATAGTAAATCGATGAAAAGCTGGAACAGCAAACATCACTCTATGATGAGTGCTGTAGTTTGTCATGACAATATCCTTGAGGTTCCCAGAGTATGTGCCAATCATCAGAAAATCAAATCTCTCCAAGTCATTCGGGCGCAGAGTCTCGGTCTTGTTGTACCTAAACGTAAAACGACTCCACGCCAGCACAATGGCTGTTCCAATTGCTTTAAGATGTTTTCTTTGAGAAAACTAATTACTAATCATTAACTAACTAATTACTCAATTACTGACTACTATTAATAATTACTAACTAAATTACTCTAAGAATACTAAGTAATAACTAGATCTAGAAAACTAATCAAATACATTGAAAAAAGTGAATTGAGCACTATATTTCAAGAATAAGATTAGTCTACATAAGATCATGAAAAGATAGCTACATACTCCCAAGCATCGTACAGCTGCATAAATCTGCTGACACCAGTCTGTGCACAAGCGTTGTCGATGTAGACAGACATCGGTTTGTTGGCATCCACTCTTTGTGTCCACTGTAAAAACTACCTCTGAAAAATAAAAAAGATTGAATATGTGTGATTAGACCTGTAGGTGAGCGATCGCATCTCCGCCGGGATAATTTCTTGCTCCAGCATAAAGGAAAGCAGCTGTAGCCAGAAGATTGGCTATAAGGTGTAAGCAACATCCGTAGTACAGAGCTCGGCGAGCAAAGGATTTATGGCGATTTACGTACCTAAAAAAGAACAGAGTACCGAAACATTATCAGAGTTAATGCAACATTACTGTCAAAGTAAAAAATTGCCTTTAGCTTTTTACATCACATTTTATAACTCAAACTTAATTTCAACCATAATGAACTGAAGTTTGGCAAAATTTTTTCGAAAAAATCAAGATGAAATAAGTGTGCAACTGATAGATTTGCAAAGTATTTTTGATATGAGATAGTTACTCAGCAGTGGTGGTCGGGGAAATTCGTCAGGGGGACCGACGACTGAGCAAAATTTTGGCTGAAGGGCATGAAGTGAGCCAAATCCTCCAAAAATAATTTTGGGGTGCTTTCCAGTTTTTAGTGAGCCAATGACCGCGTAAATTCTAAAAAACTTTTGTTCAGGTTTAAAAATTATTTCCATCATTTTCAAATAATAAAAGTCACTTGCACAACATATAGGCAACTTCCAATATCTCGTGATTCATTTTAGCATTAAGGTTTTGTAAATGTGGTATCGCAAAAGTATATCAAGTTCAACCGAAAGTCTCGCACCATAAAAGATTTTATTTTGAAAATGCTCGAAAACGTTTCAGTGCACTGCACGTATTATCTCTACATATGATAACTGCTATTCAGTGACTGAAATTTTCGCTCCAAATCAAAGACCAATGATCTTCAAAATCAAGCTAATAAGCACAAATTTTTTTAGCGTGGATAGAAAACTGGTCGTAAAATATATTATTAATTGACATATTTTATTGAATCTCTTGGCCTTGCGACGTCAGAAATTTTTACTGAGTGTTTAAATAGGTTGAATCACCGCGATGCGATAAAGATAATTTGTGCACTAACAGCCACTAAAAAGCGCACAGTTTCTCTTTCACTTTCAAAAAAAAAAATGTAGAATCATATGAACGTTTTGATACTGGGAATGCTCCACATTTTTCAGAAACCAACGCAACCTTTTTTTTCAAAATTTTGTTTTAGGCCCTCTGTATAGGATCAACTTACATTCTGGCACAAAACACAGCAGCTGAGAGATTGATCAACGGGAATGAATACATGATAAACCTGTAACAGGCATCCTGCAAATGCGGCGTCAGCATATCGTCAAAAGTACCTGAGTTCTTTGTGAGGTAGCAAGCTATACGATGAAATGAATATGAGAGCAATCGATATGTATTTCCGAAGCCTTCGATCCAGAAATACTCCAAGAACAGCGAGCGGGAGACTAGCTGCCAGAGCGCGAGGCAAACAAGAGTAGAAGTACCATAAGAATGGTGACACCTGAACAACAGAAGTAAGTAAATTTGCAATTTCGATATCGAACTCCCACGATTTCTAACGGACATACCCCATATTCATGGCTTCTATTTTTCAAAAGATTGAAGACTGCAACCTCAAACTCAGGATAGATAGGTCGACCCCAAAACAGGGAATCAATGGGAATAGTCACGGCTGCAATGATATACAATATTGATATATGCTATTTGACAATTGCAAAGATACCTAGAACCTGAATTGCTGTTCTCGCACCGATGAGAAGTGCTCCGTCCCATCCAAACAGTGGCAGTCGCCCACTCAGAATAACTGGCATGAATATCGGAGCAAATAGTAGCACCAACTCACATCTGATTACTAGTTCTTTGTGTAAAGTAACGACATTAAATTTCACGGAGAAAAACTACCTGAATAGTACGACAGCAGTAGTAGCCCATCGAACAGCGCTTTCGTACCGATTTTCGAGACATCGTTGAAATACCACAAGCACTACAATTACATGGGAAGATCGCTGATCTTTACTCAGGCTTCTTGGAATGTTAATAATTGCGAAAGCTCGCCATTAACTTCTGGTTCAAATAATATGCAGGTGAGACCATTAGTTTGAAAATTTACAAATGCTCTGATTTGTGAGAGCGATCTAAGACTGGCAAATTGAATAGGGTCAAGAACAACGCCGGAATTTTACAAAAAGACAGAACACTGAAAAAAGATAGCCCATTGTTTCCTACAACTATGCACAGCACTAGCCCTATAAACACCGCCTTACGCTGAAGAACGAATTTACATTGCAATAGGTAAAAATCTGTAAACATGGTAGCTGGAATAATCTTGCTAAACTTACCTAAAATGAATGCAAATGAATTTGGAAGTGGTCGAGACGCATAAAAGAGCATGTGGAATTGCGATGCAACGATGACCCTAAATAGAGGCTTTGATTGTATGAAACCTTTAGAAGCCTTGCAGTCACAAATAGAACTTCATTGATTGTTATAGAAGACCATACCTCAAAAACATGGCTGTTTCAGCACCGAAATGCTTCCGAACAGCTCTAGCGAAGTTCAGGAAAGCGAGCACATTTGTCATTCCGAGGACAAAACGCACTGAAACATATTTTCAAAAAAAAAACAACAACAAAAAAACTGATACAACTTTTTCCTACCAATAAAAAGCATCCAAAATTTCGGTGTGTCCAAAAGATGAAAGATGAAACGCATGGGTAGACCAAACAGAGCCAGATATATTGGTCCTGCAAATGTCCTCGGTACCACACCAGGGAATTCGTTGTGATCATACTGAAAGAGACTTTACATGAAAAATGAGAATAATGGCGATAATCAGATAACTCACAGCTGAGATGTTATAGGTGTGGTAGATCAGATCATGTGTGGCTTGTACATTGAAACTTTCCTCTACCTTGGTGCCCGGAGCCATCAACAGATGTATGAGCATGGCTATCACCACCATCCACTCAGATCCTTCGATGTTATCCATCGTTATGCTTTTGCTGCCAGAAAATGTCTTTCCCTACAGAAAAGAAAGAATTCAACGGTAATGCAGATTGTAGGAAAATTTTTTTGGAAATACTAGAAGTTAATTGTGTATATGCCAGACGGGTGACATGAAACAATTGTCTATACTAGTCGTGATAACACATCTGGACATAAGACTATTGTAGAAACAAATACGTTTAATCCCGCAGCAATCAACTTTGATGAATTACTTTTCACACTGCTAGCGTGACACGCCTTCCGTAAAGGATTCGCCTTACTTCGCCGGCCCGAAAAAGCCCAAAAAAGCCAAAAAAGCCCAAAAGCGTTAGAACACGCTCAACACACATGCCTTAGCGTTTTGGCGCTAAGGCATGTGTGTTGAGCGCGCAACCAAGCCATTTTGCTTCAATTTCTGTCGTCTATACATCAAAATAATGTTGGAATTCTACCAAAAGTTCGAGGAGAGTTCCGACTCTTTCTGGCGCTTTTGGGCTTTTTTGGTCTTTTTCAGGCTTTTTTTTATAGCGCTTTTGGCTTTTTTTGGCGAAGTATGTCAGGCCCCTAAGGATTTCGCGGATCATATACTCAAATCCTCAATTCGCTCCATCCGTGAACGTTCAACAAAATATCAACACCCATCACCAAATGGACGTTATTATAGTCAGGGCTCGGCACGAGGTGGCTTACAGGCAAGCTGGGTATCGTTTTTGGAATGAAAAGCAAAGGGGGTTTGTTTTTGTGACCGAAGACACACGCAAAATTGGCGATTTGGCGACGTTTTTTTTTAGTCGACGTTTCGTTTTTTGGCGGATTTTTAGGGAAAATGGTGGGGGGGGGGGGGGTCAAAGGGGACCTCGTAAAAATACCCAAAAGTCAAGGGGGACTTCGTTTTTCGCATTTTCATCTAGCCACCCACCTCGTGCCGAGCCCTGATTATAGTACATAACAGTGGCGATACGAGAAATTTTTTGGTGGTGGAGGGTAGAGGGCAATATGTCTCTAACTGGAGACGGTGAGAACGCCTTGAGATGCTCTCAAATTTTTGGTGCGCTCCATTTCAGAGAAGAGGTCATAGCCACTACCCAGAATTTTGATATGCAATCGAGTATGTTAGGCGAAAAATCTTAGAACTACAGCTAAGTTATGTTATGAAAAATTTTGTAAAATATTCTGATTATCTACAAGATTTATAACCCTTATAGACTACTTATAAAGTTTTGGGACCTTTGGAAAGTCCAATGTCGTATGAATTTTGGTTTCCTCATCTCAACACGAGCTTGAAACGTTAAAAGCACAACGAATTGCAACTGATTTCAATTTTTCAGATTAAACTGTTACCAGTCTTCCAACGAATGCCTCACAACATACACCGATGTGATTTGTTTGCTATTATTGAAGACATATAGCTTTGAGATGAAGTTTTGCGTAGATGACAGCGGAGGAAATTGAACTTTTCAGTGGTTTCCCATTCAGACATTTCATAGTGGAGTACTTCTAGCCAAGACATATATGCGCTCGAACAGGCTGAGTTGATACAAAGTCCTGAACAGCCGCGGCCGCGCGTGTATGTAGGTGTATAGTGCACAGTGACGGCAGACAGATATCCAATAACTTATAGGCTGTCGCAATGTGAGTGTCACAGTCCCAGCGGCTCAGGCCCTCGCCCGTTCTCGCATGTCCTCATAGGCGCCGTTCACTTTAAGTGATCTTAGGTATTTGGCAGCATAATAGTAGGACCCACTTTCAACCCAACGCCCAAGTAGCGGCGCAAAATATCGCTTCGGAAGCGAGAAAAACGCTCCGGAATAACGAAGAGGCACGAGGACCCCTGGGTAGCACCGCTCCTCCAGTAATGCCCGCCCACTGGTGCTCGCTCATCAAATCACCGTTCGGTGAAACCGCCGTTACGGGGATTGTCGGGATTTTCACAGATTTTTGACGTCATAGTCGGAATCAGGGACATGAGAAGGCCCGGAACGACAAAAGCATGAAAGTCGAGGATCTGGGTAGAGGTGTCTGCAAATCGCGTTGGCGAAGCAGTTCAGACATTTTTTGCGGCTCCCGGCCACCCGCGCGCGCATGGCCGATGGGCGAAAACCCGTGCCGGGGCTGGCCCTGTTATGCTAGCGCAGGCCAGCAACGGTTCCAGTGTGTGCAGCGACCCTGTCACTCGACCGATCGCGCCAGTCTTATTTCGATGTCTCCTTTGCTTGTTGGGCCGCGCTAGTATAGCAGGGCCACCACTCTAGGGGTGGGCTTCTGCTCGGCTGCACCTGCATGTGCAGTTACCTCCAATGTGGATACAACCCATGGAAATCAAAAATAGTGGGACTTGTTCCTGCATTTACACTGCTGCTTGAACTACACGAGATTATTCAAAACCTCATCAACGGTCAACTTATAAGAAACCTGCAGCCCAAATGCAATACACCTCCAGCAAGCTCCGATGGCATCCCTTTCACTGCGTCGTATCTCAGGCGATGCTTATAAAGTGCACTGTATATGGATAAGCGGGTCGCTGTTAATTTCAGCATGTAAGGGTGTATGGGTGCGCGGGCCGCCAGTAAAATTACAAGTCTTTATAGGCGTGCGGACACCGTCAGCATGGCATCGGCTATGTGCGCGGGTCGCCAGCTCACACCTGTTGGCCGCTGCTGGGCCTGATGCATGTAAGGCTGAGATGCATCATTCATTCTATGACTAGGATACGCGAAACCGCATGGCACACATTGTCTAAACAGGCTTAATCGTGTACTTAGCAGGCTATTACTTGTCATTTATCTCGTCTAGGTTTATTCATTCTTTGAATACACGGAAGAACAGACTCAAACATGTTAAGACAATGTCCGCAATGCGGTCACGCGTCTCCTAAACATAGAATAGATGATAGGTGCCGCGGCTCAACAGCGAAGCTCAGTTGGACGATCAAGTCGCTGCAACAATTGTCCGAGAATATGTCCCAAACTTCCATAGCAGCTCAGAGTTGATATGTGCCCTGAGGGTGCGTCCGCGAATGCGTCACAAGGTCCGAGCGAAGCGGCAGCTTGCTCAAGCCTTCAAAGATGTAACACTCTCAGTGAGATAGCCTACAGACACTGTGGGAACATGGGCTAATCAACTCCTAGACTAGTTCCTTATGATTCTACGCGCACATGCGATGTCTACACGGAAAAGTTTTCTTCGGATAGCGTAACATCGTAACTTTACTTCCTACAAACATGGGTTTTGACTTAATGTACTATATATGCCATGGATTAAGGTGAAAAATAATGATTTAACAATGAAAGAAAGAAATTTCGTTTTGTAACTGAAGGTTGAAGCATCGAACAAAGTGGTTGAGCAGTATTTCGAAAACTTTGTAAAAGCATCACGGAAGAAGGGATGTCAAAAGATAGTTCAAAATCACTAGGCTACTTGATTTCTAAAAGTATAAGCACATCAAAACAATCTGATATTATGAAAGATCGCGTTTTATGCGAAATACACTGTAGCCACCAATACATGCAAAAAATAAAACAAAATGCGGAAAGCCATGCGTGATCAACAATGAAATGTAAGTGAATAATTTATCTGAGCTTTGCAATATATAATTTTAAAAAAACACTAAAAAAGTCTCATCTTACAGTCATCAAAAGTTACTGATCCGGACTCCGTGTCCGCTAGAAACAGCATAACAAACAACCTGAATTATGCACGATTTACATCGCATTACGCAGCGTACATGCAATCCTACACTATACTAGATAATGTAATTCAAAAAACCCGTGTGAAAAACAATCACTTTTCAAAGATTATCCCCTTCTCATGACCGCATTTCCTCGAGCAGTTGCTGAAGGCGTTTTGCTTCTTCTTCTGCACTGGTAGCAACATTACGAGCTTGACGTGCCTTCCTCTCGTTTTTCTCAATTACATGAGGCTTTACCTAAAAGAAAATAGCTTTGATGGCTCTGATCATATCGCCGCTGGATGGGCTCAAATTTCTAGAGCTGTGCAGTGACCATGCTTCAGATGTGACACAAAAGTTGTACAAAATAAAAATAGCTGAAAAGTTGGTGGCTTCTCACAAAATGCGATGACACTGACAAAACGCAGATACGTCTACGAGAGATGCATTACAGTTGATAGAACAATCATCATAATGTCTCCTCACCTTTCCGCCATTTCTCTCCTTGGCAACTATGGCTTCATATTTTTCCGCCTTGCCGAAAAACTGCTCACTTCGTTCTTTCGATTTCTTCAGAAGCCTTTCTAAGCGACTAACGAACTCGGCTCGATTTGAATCCTAAGAACGAATATCGCCAATACCTTTTTCATTACTCATTGTGTTACAGAATGTACCTGAATCTTCAAAAATATACGGGCGTTGCTTCCCGGCACAGGACAAGCCAAAAATCCTTCAGGGGTATGACCAGCAGGAACTACTTCCCGAATTTCAAGGTTTGAGAGATCACTGAGAGTAGGTAGAAGACTTGTGAAGTTTGCGGAGAGATCTTCAGATTGGAGTACGCCTGTTCAAAAACTTCATTCTGAAAGGACCAGTAACTGCCAATGAAGAATCACCAGTGAAAGCCATAGATGATGGTAGTTGCAACTGAGATCTAAGAGATCGTATAACCTTAACGATTCGCAGAACCATATCCATGTCAGATTCGAGCTCCTCATTTCGATAGATTTGGAAGAATGATGGCTGAAAAATGTAATATATCAAGAATCAAGATATCCATTGGTAAGTGGAATAAATTATACTGAACAGCTAAAAAGAAAAATTTTATACGCTCTATGAAAAAAGTAACAGAACAAAAGCTAGGAAATTTCTCACCTTGACGAAATCGAAGTATATCGAGCCTGGTTCCCTCCCAAAAGCCTTCTCATACAGATGCTGCGCCACAAAGGGCATGAAAACAGAGAGTTGTACAAGCGTAGGCTGAGCAACTCGGACTAGTATTGTGCGAATTTCGGAAATTCTCCTTAAGTCACCGTTCCACAAGGCACGTTTTGTAGTCTCCTATAAAAATCACTGCATCCTCACCATCTTCACTAACTTCGCCAATCTCACCAGATAAACGTCACATAGAGATGATAGAATGAAATTGTGAAGGACAGCAAAAGCAAGGTGAGGAGCGCGATCCGACATGTGGTTGTCTACTTGAAGTAATGTCCCAGCCAATCGCGAAAGAATCCACTCATCCTAAAAGCCAAAGCATAAAAAACGTTGAATAAAGAAAAACATACAGAAAAACGGATGTGCCAAATAAAACAATCGCATGATAACTGACCGCTGCATTATCAGAGTCAACATCTTTCAGTGTGGGAGAATTCTCGGCAACCCTTTCTAGGTAGGCGACCATATTCCATAATTTATTACAAAAACGAAGACCCTATAAATAACTGGTATATAAAGTGAAATCGAGGAACCCTCACATTCCAGAAGACTACAAATACTCTACGATATATTTGGAAGAAAGTAAATAGTAAAGAGTTGGAACCTCATCGGCGAAGTCAGCTATGTTAAGTGGAACATCCGATGCTAGTAAGTCATGTCTAAGCAAAGCAAAACGAAGCGCATCCGTGCCAGAACGAGGGATACCTTGTGGATAACGGGATGATATGTCAGATGTAGCTGTGGCTATAAAGTTTAAATGATAGTTTGAATCAAAATACCAATTAGTAGCTCACCAATTTCCTCCTGGGATAGTGCACTTTCTCTAATCCTTTCAATCATCTTTTCTTGAGATATTCCAACAATCACGTCAAGAGGATCTATGACATTACCAAAAGATTTACTCATTTTCCTTCCAGATGAATCGCGAATCAGGCCATGCAACAACACATGAGAAAATGGCACTTGCCCACCAGAAAGACTTAACAAGATCAAATGAGATACGAATTCAGATAGATGGCATAATGGGCCACCTCATTGTCATTATGATCATCCTGGCTACCCAGAATCCGAGGATATCCCAGCCGGTCTCCATAACGTCGAGAAGAGGTGCTGATGGATTGAAATCAGGATTTGGCCATCCTGCAGCCACAAGGGGTATTAATGACGAACTAGAAGTTTTCACTGATTCAACAGTCATCTTGAACAAACAGTACTCACCTAAACCAAGTGTCCAGCACGTCTTGATCTTGCGTGATTACAGCATTATCCCCAAAGTGTTTACGTGCATCATCCAGTGAATTTGCAATAAACCACGACGAACTTAAATCAGCAGCCTATCGTGAGCTGGGTGAAAGAGAACAACAACTTACCTAACCGCTTTATAAGCAGGGATTCTATGTCCCCACACAAGCTGGCGGCTAAGGCACCAAGGATCCCTGTTTGCAAACCAATCAAATAACTTTTGCTCTTGTGACTTTGGAGTTATTCTAATCTGAAAATCTTGCGACTAGATAATTATTTGTCTAGATAGAATACAAAGGTAAGATTTGAACAGTGCGTTGCCTTTACTACGATAACAATACCTTGCCTTCTCTCACGGCTTGTTCGGCTTTTTCGTAAAGATCCGCGGTATTCATGAACCACTGTTCCGCGAGGCGAGGTTCCACAATGTCACCTATAAGCACACAGAATTTTTGACGAAGGTCTCAGCAGTTGCGCAACAAAAGAATGACAAAAGAAGTTAGATAGACAACTCAAAAGTAACCGCGAGAAGTGACCACGTCAAAGGCGATGCATATTTTCGGTGAGAGATTTGGTTCGCTCGCCTACCAAGCCCATAGGTTCCAAGAAATATGCAAATTTCTTCCTCTTTACGAAAGCAGCGGTCACCATGAACAAAGACACTGCAAAATTGATAACAACAAAAGCTGACCAGTGCGGCTACATATGGAGATCTGACCAGCGTGTTTCATCGTGCCCACGTACAAACCAAGCGAGCTCAGTTTTTCGATAATCTATAAGAAGGTATGGAAGAAGTTTATGCGGGTACTTGTACTACCCAGACAAACACAACCAACCTTGACGCGAGCATTGAAGCGGTCCAAACCAGCAAATTCAGAAGCTTCGGGACTCAGCCTTCCGTTTTCTTCTATGCAACTTCTCGCATGAGCCGTAGAATCTACAGCGAGGATCTCTTCCCAATGGCGGGATGCTATTTCATAGTCAAGACTGTCGTGCGAGGGAGTAATCTTCAGTACACCTACAAGAAAGTACTGTTGTTCTAAAGTTCCAACTCTTCTTTGAAGCAAACTACCTGTTCCCTTGTCGATCTGAACACTGCTATCAGCGACTATAGGGAGTTTTCGATGAGGAAGAAGCGGATGGCACACCTTGAACGTCTTTCCTCAATATTCTCAAAAAGACATGCACAAACTTACAAGTTTTCCTACGAAACGAGAATACCGTTCGTCTGCAGGGTTTACCGCCAGGGCAACATCTGCGTAGACGGTTTCTGGGCGAGTCGTACCCACTTCGAGAGAACTGAAAGGTGCTCATGAAAACCAAAGGATGGCGTTCTTCGAACAGGAGAAGGTGAGAAGCTTCGTACCACCACAAATTCATCAGATTCAAAATTTCAAAATCTATGGCAGATGAAAATTTCGCAACAAATTTCTTTCAAATTACGAGCTTTCGATTTGTCGCAAATATGACACTATTTTAAACCAAAACATAAAAATGCCTAAAAATCAAAAATCCAAATTCAATCGATCCAGATTCAAAACGAAATAAACTGAGCAACTTCCACATCACTCACATCGAAAAGAAAGACCGACAGAATTTGCAGCTCACCTGTCGCCGCCGTCCAAAGGATACCTAATGCGATACATGGTTCCTACTTCTACATCTCGCTTCCCTCCCTCAGGTGAAGGTACAGATATTTTAGAAGACGACAGCACTTCAAGACGATCAACTTCCTATACAACCAACCTTGGGTAAGCTGTGATAGTAAGGGAATCTTACCTGGTCCGAAAGTGAGCTTCGCAAATACGGACACCAATTCACTACTTTCTTATCGCGATAAATCAAGCCTTCATTATACAAGGTAACGAATGCCTTGGTCACGGCGGCAGAAAATTTCTGAAAACACGTAAAGCAATCAGTACGATGAAGAAACTCAGAAGTGAGACAGCACAACTACTAGCACTAACAAAAACAAGATGAAACCTAAAATTTAGTAGAAAAGAAAAAGATTATTACCTCCAATACTCACCTCGTCTAATGTGTAATAGGAGTTTTTCCAATCAAGTGTAGCGCCCAGCATATCCAACTGGTTCCGCATAGCTAAGGAATTTCTGCAATAGATCCGAAGAAATTGGCTGATCACAGCGAAGAGAAACGGCTTACTCACTTTTCACTCCACTGTATACACAGTTTCATGAAGTCTTCCCTGTTCAATTGGTCTCGTCGAAGACCCTTCTCTTTCCAAAGTTCTCGTTCAACAACAGACTGCGTAGCAATGCCCGCATGATCAAATCCAGGAATCCAATGGGCCTACAAGTCAAAAAATGTTTGCTGGGAGCAAACGAGATGTGAGGAAAAGAAGAGCTGCTTACTGACTACGCCTCCTTTTATCCGGTGATGTCTACACAACGTATCCTCTATTGTTACAGTCATTGCGTGACCGAGATGCAACTTCCCCGTAACATTTGGTGGCGGTAAGACCATACGAAACGTTTTACCTGAAAATAATCTGGCTTAACAGCTAAAATGCGTGCCCACGAAGGTCACCAGAATTTGCATAGTTGGCAGCAGCCCATTCAGTAATCTTCGCGAAATCCTTCGTAACAGCATCCAAATCGAACGCACTGCAAACTTAATTTGGAAGCCATTACAAAAAACAAAATCTAGTAAGGGCAGAGCATAAAAGGGAAAGCAAGTAACCTTTTTGTTCTTGTACATAACCGTCGGAAGCTTTTATAGACTTTTACACGGTGCATCTTCAAACGATTTCATCAGTGCACGTCTCTGAAATTGTTCATACTCTCTTTGCAGACTTTGCATATTCTAGTGCTGGTGACAACAGGCAAACATAAAGATTGTAATACTGTATTACAACAATAAGATAGGCGGAATCGAATAAGAAACACTGAAGTCGTCTTATACAATGTCAAGTACGTAAGGAACCGCAAAAGCGGGTAAGTGCCGCCCTTTGAATGTGGTGCCTCTAAGGCTTGATACATACCTCGCTGCTTAGGTATGGACAAAACCAGCGAGCAGCGAAGGCAGCGCTGCTCCGGCTGATCAGCGCTGCGCTCGGCTGCTTCTTGAGTGCATGTTGGGTGCAGAAACCATCAAAAATAACTGCGCTAATGTCGAGTTTTATTACGTCAAAAAGAAGAGAATTAGCATATTTTAAGTTGGATCTAGTCCATAATTTTATGAGAAGTTCTTCATTTCATTTTTCATCATTAAATTTACAACAGAAAGATAGCTCATACGAGCAAACTCAAAAGAGCAATTCAAGTGTATTCATTCCATTCGACCCTTGATAAGGCAATGGCTGTCCCAGTAGTATGAAAGTGTCCCTCAGGCAACGACATGATTGGAGTCCATTGGAGGCCAAACTTTATCTGATTACGCTGTCAGCTTTTTAAATTATTGCCAATGTGTAGTCAGTATTATTACTTCATTTCTCTTCAAGTTCATGAAGTATGTCCCTCCGGTGCGTCTCAATATTTCCCCATATCCTCTGAAACCCCAATCAAACGGTGTTAGGTTCATTGATGACTTGCTCACGTAATATAAAGACGGACTCTGTTTTCAAAAGGCTAGTTACAGCTTGAAAATTGCTAAAAATAGGTAACTTCGAGCCAAAACAGCTGTTTGCAGCTCACAGCAGCTGAGATACGCTCAGAAAAAGTGAGCGTAACTCAGCTGCAAATCTCGTTGCAGCGCTGATCAGCTTGAGCAGCGCTGCGTAGCCCTGCTCAAAAATGACTCGCTAGGTATGGACACGACCTTCCGTGTTAGCTGCTGCAGCGGGAGGCAGCAGCGTCACTCCGCTGCAATCAATACGCACAAATCGCATTGCTGCCACCGCTACGTATAGACACCCGACGCTAGGTATGTATCATGCCTAAGGGGGTGGAGGACTATATGTCGCCGAAAAAGGGCGGTCCCCGCGGTCATTTGCGACAAATACGCACCCCTGTACATGCGCGGACATGCGTTCCTGCAGGGAATCCGCGCGGGACTCTTCCAAATTCGGCGACATATAGTCCTCCACCCCCTAAGGGGGTGGAGGACTATATGTCGCCGAAAAAGGGCGGTCCCCGCGGTCATTTGCGACAAATACGCACCCCTGTACATGCGCGGACATGCGTTCCTGCAGGGAATCCGCGCGGGACTCTTCCAAATTCGGCGACATATAGTCCTCCACCCCTAAGGTAGGTGCCAGAGTAAGCGAATATTTTGTTCAGGTTGGGGTCCCGCGCAGAGTTGACGTCACTTGGATTGATGCCAGCATGATGAGAGACGTCAATTCTGCGCCCATATTTGGTCCGCTTGATCCGCTCATCACCCACACACTTTCGCCCCTGACACTCGTGGACGCAGCCATCGACGAGACCAAGAAGATCGTGGACGTCTGAAGCAACGGACAGAGATCAATGGCAACTTCTGCACGTCACGTTGAATGGACGGGCCATCTAAGTATCTAAGTAAGTAAGTACGATCCGCTCATCCACTCTGCTATTGGTCTCGCAAGCTAACCAATGGCGAAGTAGATCAAGCGGAACGAACTGAACATCCGCTTAGCTATTGGTCACTTCAGTGATGTGACCAATAGCGAAGTGCATAAAGCGGATCAAGCGGATCAAGTATGGCAGTCGAAGGGGACCCATGTACAGTCAAGTATGGTCTCATCCCCAAGAGTTGTTCTCATATGAATCATCAACGTGGCTGTCTTTCGGTCTTTTAGCATGTCAACTTCGATTAAGCGCCTCAAACTTGCTGAAGTTAACGTGTTAAGACGATCGAAAGGCATCCACGTTGATATTCATGAAACAATTCTAGGAAATGCACGATAGATTACCCGGTAAGTATAGAGCGGCAGAGGCGAAGCACTTGCGCGTGAATAATTGCCGCAGAGCGAGAACTTCCAGGAATCGTCCCATCCACAGTTGTTGCCACCTTTGGTCTGCGTCTCTGACCTGCGTCACCCGCGCTTAACGTGTTGGCAACATGCAACAAGTTCGCAACATGCAAGAACATGTCCGCAAAAGATTTTGACTGTTGGCCTTGAAGGCACCATCCACCCAAAATGTGGTCGATGAGATTTTGATGTCTAACAGTAGTGTGGCTCCCAGCTGTATACTCGCCCAAGTCGAGCTGCCGGAAGTTGCTTTTGCAGGAGAAAATTGCTTCAAAGATCGCTTTGGATGACGGATTCGCCACGTTGACTCCTCCCCTTTGAGTAGGCGTGACGTTCGTCCCGCCCAATTGGGCGCACCTAACCAATCACCGTTTCGCACAACTCCCCCTGCGGGTTGTCCGAAACGGGGTTTGTCGGGGTCGCGGATTCTTCATGAAGGATTACGGCAGGAACTTCGAAGAGAAGGCTAGACCTTCGAAGAGAAGAGGTTTCTAAGCCATTAAGAGTCGCGTTTTGCCTCAGAAAGGAACCGAAAGTCAAGATCTCGCACTATGCTAATCAAATCGATGTCCAATATGAAATTTGACCTCACCTTCTAGGTTCTTCAGAAGTTTGCTTATACCCCTGGAAGAGAAAACTTGTAAAAAGTTGAACAATGACATCAACATGCGCGAGGACCTGCTATACAGCTTTTCAGACCATTTGTTCTTTTTAATCAAACGACCTATTCCAGCGGCGCTGTGTGCTGAAAGTCTGTGCCACAATCATCCTAACAAAGCGCGATAGATATTTCGCTCAGGCAAGCTCTCTCAGACAACGTATAGGACCCCTCCGGCGGAGAAATGGCAGGGCCGCGGGATTTCCCCAGCGGTGGGTCTGCCACTCGTCCGCCGGAGCCCTCCCATTTTTGCTCCGGAGACCTCCCATTTCTGCTCCGGAGCCCTCCCATTTTGTGCTCCGGAGACCTCCCATTTGTGCTCCGGACCCCTCCGATTTTCTCCGGCGCGGCTCTGCCAAATCTGGCGTACCTCCGGAGCAGAAACGGCGTACCTTTGCAGCAGGGCCGGAGAAGGGTCCCACTTGTCTGCCAGTGATGTCACCACGACCTACAAGAAGGGACCGCCCAATCGCCCCGCTCTCATTGGTCAACTGGGTCCGGCGCGACTCTGGCAGATTCCGACTGTCCGGCGGAGGGGTCCGGTCGATTGTCTGAGCTACTGAATGATGCGCAAAGATCGGCGAAAGACGGAGAAGAAAAACAAACGGTGTGCACATTTTCTGGGACAACGTGATCAAGGAATGAAGCGATGGCTGCCAAAAGTTATGGGCTATGAAAACTTGGTAAGAACTGTTACAGACAGCTAGCTGGCAGTGGCGTACCCAAAATTTCGTTTCGGGCAGGAGGGGGAGGGGTAAGAACTATTTTCTGTGTGGAGGTCCGTGACGTTAGCTACGCACTCCGAAAAATTTTGTGATGTTTCCGAAAATTTGTGCAGGCCCATGACACCACATTTTTAGGTGGCGGCACGCCCCAAACTCTTTTGTACAAAGCTGATTTGAATTTTTAAGAAATTGTTTTCATTATTTAGGCGTAAAAACAAACCACTTGCACATTTTCATAAGCCATGCAAGTAACTTTCGAAAGTTTTGCGACCCGTTCTCGGCCTACCCCCCCCCCCCTTCGGTACGCCATTGCTAGCTGGATATGACTAGTGTGTAGATCAAGTAAAAGTCGGTTGGCCACATCTTGGCGGAAGACGTGATCAATCACACACAGTGATAACATTTGGATAGAAACAATTCAGAGTACAAATCCTTGGCTTTGACGAGATTCGACACATCTGCATAGCTTTCGATGTGTAACTGCCAAAAGTGAAGAAGACTAAACTCTTTCAAAAAGTGACAGCATCATGGACAAGCCATTTGAAATGAGAAATAACCTCCATGTTCCTGGCAAAACATTTATTTGAAAGAATTATCATGCGTAAAGCCCAAACTGATATAAGGATAAAACCTGGTAAAACAACTATTCACAGGAATCAATTCACAGGAAGAGTCATACAAACACTCTCTAAAACTCAAACGAAAAGCTAAAACATTATTCACAGAACAAAATTCACAGAGCTGCTTCAACAGAAATGGATACAGTCAACTAGGATCAATGCAGAGTGGAAGTTCAACTCTAACAAAACGTGCTATGCATGGAACAGCAGCTAGATTACGCAGTGAGCGCTAAGGATCAAATTTTACATCGACTTAGGAAGCTCATACAACAGGAATTAAAATGCTCAAAGCAACTGTTTAGGAACTATGTACAATTTCCTATGTACAACTGATATATCCGAAATAAGCAAATAATAAAACAACAGCTTTGCTCTACAATAAGCTTTTTTTAACAGCAACAAAACATCTTATTTTTAGAGAAATACGTCATTCTCTGGATTGAAATACTAAATAGTACATGCATATCGATAGAGGATGTAAAGATTACTGTCACTATAATCAACAAGCAGTATCACAATATAAACTCAAACTCTCTAAATGGGTGGCTTGTTGTTAATAACCGCAGGTATAAAACACGAAGGGGAATAAAGTGCGCTGTATGCATGGAACAGAGTGGTATAAAGGTAATTAACTAACAATAGATAACTCTGAAAACAGCAGATTTATTAGTGGTAGTTCTAACTCATATGTAGGAGCCGCGCCAAGTTTGAAAAAGCGGCTTTGGGAGGATCCAGCTAGTGACCTGAAAATTGGATTATCGTTACAACACTGGCGAGAATTTAACATGAATAGAACAGCTTCCTCCCGAGGGCATTGCTGATCAACATATAAATGCCGAATCCATCTGGACATTAGCTATCAAGAGTGATAACTGGCTTGAAGCATGCATAGAGCAGTCAGTCATTAGACGATCTTAAAGGCAGTGTCCGGGCAAAAACTCGATTTTGAGATTTTGTGCTTACCCGGGCCTTTTCGCTATGCTGAATCCGAAAATCCACATTGGAGAGCGCGAAAACGACGAAAAAGGGCCCTAACACAGGAGGGAAATCAGCAGGTGGGCGGGGCTTTCCCCAGTGCGATTTCACGCTCCTGGCTCCCAGAGCGGTTTTCTCGATTCCGCTAGCCGTCCTAACATCGCTACCGGTCAAGTGCGAATGGTTGACTTGAAACCGGAAGCGAGAAGGTCGCTCCTGAAGCCGGGAACGTGAATTCGCAGTGGGGAGGGCCCCGCCCACCTGCTAATTTCCTTCCTGTGTTAGAGCCGTTTTTCGCCATTTTCGCGCTCTACAATGTGAATTTTCGGATTCAGCGTAGCGAATAGGCCCAAGTAAGCACAAAATCTCAAAATCGACTTTTTGCCCGGACACTGCCTTTAAAGGCACCGTCCACCCAAAATGGACGTTGGCGAGATTATGATGGCATACTAGTGTGGGCCCCATACTAGACAAACCTCCAAGCTTCGCCGCAAAAGACCGCTTCTGGAGCGAGAAATCCTCTCCGGAAGTAGCAATGCGGGCGGGGCGATCCCGGTCGCCCCGCCCACTTGCATGCTTTATCTCGCCTGCGCTTGCTGCAGAGGGTTCCCGAAACAGGAATTTTTGGGGGTTTCGCGGATTTTCGACTCCATATTCGGAATCAGGGCTTTCAAAAGGCCTGAAGTCGACAAAAACATTGAATTCGAGATTTTGGGTGGACGGTGCCAACTCTGTGTCACAGAGTTGCATTCTGCGCTGGCTATTATACTCCACACCAGTCGTCCTCTTTATTGGAATTTCCATAGCAATGATTCAAGTAAGAACAGCCAAAACCATGGAAGAATTGCTAAGTGTCACTCAGCAGAGAATCAGAAATTCATCACACTTACACACACTTGTGCTGATTGGGCACACGCCATATCCAATTCACTTGATTCGCTTGCTCCAGTATATCTACTTTGCAACTGTTCAGATTAGTGAAGTGACCAGAAGAAGATGCCCACTCGATCCGCTAGATCCAGTTGGCTATTGGTCAGGTATATGACCAATACCGAGCTGGATGAAGTGGATCAAGGGGATCAAGAGAATCAAGTATGGCGTAAGCCTCAGAGCAGAATTCCTTTGAGCTAAGGCACCAATGCTAGAATTTTATATGATTGTATTTGTTTTACAACAGATCCGATAACAAACGATATGGTTGTCGGATAACCAGAACAGATTTCGCAGTCGTTGCACCGTTTGCTACAGTGCGCCTACCCCGGGAGACGGTCAAGAGGCGCGATTTTTCTGGCTGTCACCAACTTAGAATCCATTTCTGTACTACGCGAATTTTCAAAAAATTCCAGACAAAGTCTGTTAGCTCACTAGATGTTCGAAGTTACCATCTTCCAAGTTTCACGACTTTTGGTGCAAAAATGAGCGAAATATTTACGAAATTGCCATTATTTGCGTTTTCATGAATTTTGACCTCCAATGCTTCTGTTTTGGATCTTTTTTGAGACGATAGGATCAGAAACCCTATGTAACGATCTTGTATAATCTCTCAGGAATTTGAAAGGCCCCTAGAACATTATTAAACACTAAAGTGTGCAATCTGATGTCCAGCTGGCAATAAAAAACGCGCCTCTTGACATACACCCGCCTACCCCGCCTAACAGGTTGTTCGTGCCGGGACCGCAACGCACTGTTTTCGAAGCCGTGTTGATCATCTCGTCCCTGGTTGGAGATTGCATTTGAGTAGTTATTGCAGTTTGACTCTGTGGTTCACTCGGCAGAGCATTAGGATCAATACGTCAAGTATTTGGAAGAAGGGAAAGTACGCATTCCGACCCACAATTTGCATTTAAACGTAATTACCCTAAGCTCAACTGACTACAGTCACTGTCGCACTTGTTTTCCCATCAAATGTAGAATGGATCAGTTGAGGTTTCTATATATTACGCATAGAAACTGCACAGACCCGTTTAGGTGGATGATACTTCTCGGAAATCAAAAAATAGCTGTTATTCTGTTTATTTGCTATTTGAAGCATCTTCTGGAAACTGGTAAATGGTGTTGGTAAGAGCCAGAGACGAATGTCGCACTAAGGATGTTTGGAGTTTTGCCATTCTTGATGAGTTGTTGAGTTGTACATCATCACCTTGATAGGTGTTGGAAGCTATATTTTACCATATAACCTAGTATAGTTTACCTACTTTCTTCTTCATGGAGGAGTGACGGCATGAATCTGAATCTTATACTGTGTATAGCTTGAGAACTCAAGATAGTGTGACAGCTTAACTATTGCTAACGCCTTTCCATCCACTGACACTGAGCTCATGCCAAAGAACACTCTAAGGCAACAACTTTAGGAACTGTTTTCGTAGCAAGCCGCTATTTGCTGGCAGGACCATCGCGCATTACGAACTTCAAAAAGAACCTGCGGTGCAAGCTGCACCCATAATCACTGCCACTCTGCAGCGTTTTCTCTTCGTATTTTGTCACCATTTGTACATAAGGCTGCATCCGAAGGGAAGCATTATTCGTTCGGATTTCGGTGCTGACTTAACTTACAGTATAAACGTAATGCGACCGCAAAAGGTGTCCCCTCTTACTTTTTTAATCTTACTAATTCCATAAAGTGGTTCTGGAATTGTATGATGTGCATAACACATCGATATTCAAGTTGTACTCAGTGACTAATAGCCGGTAGATAGTACACTGACTAGCTAGCATCGCAGTCTTAGAGCTTATGATAGGATTGGGAAGTGAAGTGTATGGAGGTAAGAAATACCAATAATCATGTTTACTTTTCATTTATCACTCATTTATTACAACCAGACCAAAGTGCCGCTTCGCGGCACTTTGGTCTGGTAAGTGGGTGGGAGCAATGCTTCGAAGCGGTGCTGTCTTTATTGGATGTTTCATTTACATCGTATCTATATCAAAAGGAATCGTATCTGCTATAGATTAGATGAGAACGCTTTTTAACAAAATGTCTATGGTTCAAATGAATTAGGGTTTGTAATCAATTCGATGCAACATTGATAATTCTCATTCGGGAAGAACTTAGTGCTTACATTCCTGGGCTTTCAAATGAGTAGGATTATTACTGTAGAGATGTCCTAAAAAGTTTGTACTCGCAAAAACTTAGCTGTCCTAAGTAAAAGAGAACGTATCTGTTTTTTGAGAGAAGTTATGCGAAATCCGATCAGCTCACGAATTCCTGGCGTTTTTGAAGCATGATAGAAGACGGAGCTGTGGTCTCAGCATTGAATAATTAGTCAGCGGACCGAGTCCGCTTTTGAAGAGTTTTTGAAACTTGCAGTCTTTTTTGCATATGACTTGGTCAAAATTTCGTTTTCGACTAAGCTCGAGTTCGTCATATCATAGAGTCTGTCTCAGTCTTAATCAGTCGATCGGGAGGGAGTCCGTTTCATGAGGGTATTGCGTCACGTCTACTCTAGCTTGTATCCTCATCTGCGCTCCCTCAAGCATATTCAGTGCAGCGCTACCCCCGAGCACTGCCAGCCGTAAATTTAGCCAACGGTTGGGCCTGATCCCCATTGGGACAAACTGTATGTGATTGTGCGAAATGTGGGCGTGATTATTGCTAGAACTGGTCCGAAAGCTAGAGCTGCTCTATTCATCACTCAGAGTTCTCATGAAATCTGAACGATTTTCATAAATTTTCCAAGTTTGTGCAAAATCCACTGAAAAGCTGCAAAATGTTCTCGCAAGCAGAGCTCGTATAATATCCTTCTGTGGTTGCGGGTTGAGCAGTATGTTTTTCCCAGTTTCTCGCACTAAGTTCTGGAAAACATAGTGCTTTGCGCATATGGATGTTTTGTGAAAGCTCATATGCGGCGCCTCACGGATGACGAGAAACTGAACTCAGGGTAAGCTAAGCCAGTCGTCAATGGTTTGGTGCGCATACTTCTCAAACATCCATGGAATCATCACGCGAGGTCATGTGCAACTTATTGGAAACCTCATCTTCGATCAAAAGGGCAACTTTCCAGACTGTTTACCCTTAGGAGGCGCAGGTGATGAGTCATCAACCCTGTACGCCTGCAACGGCACGCAACGACAGACTTGTTGACGTCTCACGAAGGGGGGGGGGAATGCTTCAAAGAGACACCGTGCGCTTTATTATATAGAGAGATTGAGGGGATTGAAACAACAACAAAAAAAACAGCAGTCGCCCTATAGATGGCGAAAACTCAGACTAGGAGAATGAGATGACCGGAATGTAAGTCTTAGGGAACCTTCGCTACATTGGTACGCTCGTTACCCTAGTAGTAAAACCTTGAAAGAGAGAAAGAACGATGATCCAGGGCTGAAAGTGAGAGAAGAAAACAAAGAACTACGAATATGCCAATTGAGACAACGGTTTTGAAAGCTATAGACTCGGAATCTGCGTATGATACATCACCTGTGTTAGGTGCGAAAAAAAAACTGCGCATGTTTTGACATCCTTGTGGTTCTTGCTACGCCCAGAACGGACATCGGACAAGAACTGATCCTGCATAAGGTTCATCTTAAAGTTCGTGGGTACGCGCTGGTCCCGCCACGACCCTGTTAGGCGCAGGGGGACTGTAGCAAACGGTGCAACGACTACGAAATCTGTTCTGTGTCGGATACTAAGACTGTGTATGAACATGGAGGCGGCATGTGGCAACCCTAAGAGAACGGCCATAGGTTGCCGGCAATTGTTGTCGGTTGTTGTCGCTGTTGTCGGTGTTGTTGGTTGTTGTCGGTGTTGTCGGCGTTGTCGGGGTTGTCGCGTCAGAGACAGTTTAGAGAGCGCGCGAAACGTGGAGGCTATCATGAGGTCCTACAAGGACCGGCAACCTCGGCAACCCCGACAACAACCCACAACATCGACAACAATTGCCGGCAACCTATGGCCGTTCCCTAAAGCATGCCCCGTACATAGCGTAATCATCCCAGAGTTTATCGCCAGTCGGGTTGAGCATTACGCTAGAAGCATTGTGAGCGGAGTGACTTTGTAGAGCCGCAAGTATCGTTAGTTCGCTTTCGCTAAAGTGGGCGGAGCATTGTCCACGTACACGCGAGGCGGCTTTTGATGGCGAGAGAGTACAAAAAACAATGCTCTAGGATGGAGATTTATCAATCGATCAATGTTATGTCATATCTGCAGTGGTCCGCTCACTCTAGCGAAAGCGAACTAACGATAATCAATTCTTCAGGAAATGCAGCTATTGTTATAGTAAGTCAAAACTCTTCTATAGAAAGTACCCTAATTTTCTAGTTACAAAAGCACCATTTTCGCGAGCACTTATGCGAGCAGCTTAGCCGCTTCGTTGGGCTTAACGATCGCATTGCATGATTCGCTCAAATAATGGCAGCACGGTAGTAACCTAGGGTCGCTGAAGTCTTTGATTTTTTTGAGCTGGTCGATCAAAAAATCCTGCGCCTTGTACTCGCGAAATAAGGATGCTACTTACGTTTTCTACCATCGGTTAGCCTGTGAGATTCCATCAATAACGTAAGTATAGACAAATGGAACGATTGAAAAGAGAGCTAACAAGCGCACCTTGTCTACAGTGTTCCCCTTTTTCACTGTGAAAGACTGATGCATGCGTCCAATGGTGAACTCTGCCTCAAAGTGGTCGCATAACTCGCGCAAGCGACGAGCGATAACTTTGGAAGAATTCTTCGCCGATAACTCTGAAACATAAAAAAAGCTTCAAATATTCTCAGGTACGCACATTTGACAAATTTACACTAACTCGATTTATACTTCTCATCCCCCTTCTCGTGGAGACAAGATTGAAAGCTCTTGGATTTCATATTGTCAACGACCACCACATCTGTAATAATGATTCAAACCAAATTTTATCGGTCACTGGTAAGCGGTGAACGACCGAGTTTTTTATAAGCAACCATCTTTAGCGCAGATTAAGCCACCGCAGACTCAAAATTTATATTCAGAAAAGATTACACAGAATTAGTTAAAGCTGTATTTATAGCACCAGACTACTTCACAGACGCCACTCAAGTGGTTTCACTGTCTCTTCCATGAAGAAGGACAAACCATCTAACGCCAAAGATGTATCAGTCGGTCACATAATAAGTAGAAATTCTAACTCTGCAAAACCAGGACGCGTCTAAACTTATCTTATATATAAAGCTGAATGTCTGTCTGTACGTATGTGCGGAATAGAAATTTTTATTTCTGAACCGATCGGGACCAAACTTGGCACACATATACTTCGGGGCAGGGAGCGTGTCATAGGCTACTTTTCGTTATCGATCGATATCGATTTTATCGATTTTTTGCAAAATTTGAGCTAGGGGGCTGGGATTCCCGTAGCTCAAAATTTGCAAAAAAATCGGTGAAATCGACATCGATCGATAACGAAAAGTGGACTATGACACGCTCCCTGCCCCGAAGTGTATGTGTGCAAAGTTTGGCCCCGGGCGGAGCCGGGTTTGCCATCTAGTATATGATAAGGGAACGGCCATAGGTTGTCGGTGTTGTCGGTGTTGCCGAGGTTGCCGGCCGTTGTAGGACCTCATGATAGCCTCCACGTTTCGCGCGCTCTCTAAATTGTCTCTGACCCCGACAACACCGACAACATCGACAACACCGACAACATCGACAAAACCGACAACACCAAGAACACCGACAATCTATGGCCGTTCCCTAAGGAGACTCGCTGTTGTCAGATGACAAATCCGAAATATCAGAAGCAGAAATCAAAGGATTACGCCTTACTAGATTGCAGTAGAATCTAAAAAAAAATGTCTTGCCTTAGTACAAAAATAGTTCTACACTCCCTTCCCTTCACAGGCAGCTTAGCAGCGCTTGAAGGCCTGTGACAGGACTATAATCGAGGCTTCTTTAAAAGAGAGCAGGGAAGTGGGTGTTGTATAGTTTTTGTAGCTGCAAAAATCTGAACACGATGGCCGCTGTGTATTACCTTGTCAACGCAAATAGGGCAAGTGCACAGTCTATCTTCATTGCAGTGTCGGGTGCACCTACGGCTCGGGTCTCGTGCGATCGCCTCCTCCGGCTCGCACCGCGTTTGCGAGCGTGTTCTCCAGCCATTTTTCCACGCTTAACGATTAAGGCCGTATCCCACGACAGGCATGAGAAAATGATCCATAACAAGGGGCGGTCCAAGTAAGATTGTAATATTTAGAACGATAAGGAATGTGAGGAAGAACTTTTTCGTAAACAGAGTCACCCGTGATCTCGATAAGCTTCTGAGAATGCAGATGCTCCCAGTTAAAGCTACTCAGTTTAGAACTGTTCTTAAGAACTATCTGCTTTCGATATCAAACTGCTCGTGACATGTGTTGTTTTGTTTTGTAAATGTTTAGATGCTACTATTTTACCAATTGTTTTTTTTACTATGTTCTTGGTTTCGTTTCAACTACTCCGGCGTTAATTTGTTTTGTTTTGCTTGTCCACATGGGCTTGCCCATGTAACTAAATAAAAAAAATAAAAGAAGACAACACTTTCGCAAACGCGGCACAGGATCCAGGCCAGGCGGCTGTGTGGGGCCCAAGCTGCTGGTGCACCCGGCACTGCAAATGAAATAGCCTGTACAAGTCTAAAACTGATTACCAATTTCAAAAGACGAAGAGCGATGGATCTAGTAAGCTTTTGCAATAATAAGGATGATAACATAGAATTCAGTGTTACCGGACGATTTCAGTGATGAACTGCAATCGGGAGGCGGGAAATTCGATGTCGTTTGGGCTTGCCAGGACATGAGTGTCAGCAATATGCGTGTAGTGTAGCGCAACAGTATGACTGCAATAAAGAATGATTACTGAGGAAAGCATAGACATCTATTCGGGACGATAACGATAAAAAGACTGATGACGATTCGCAGGTGGCGAGGAAGTAACTAGTACGTAAAAGCCGGGCAAACTATGAGGTTAAATCGAACGAATCAGTGACAAACTGATAAGGAAGTTCCCAAACAAACAATCTAGGTTTCCACGAACACTGAAGTGGAAAGTAACCAACTGAAAAGACTGCGCCGCCACGTTTCAAGAGAAAGCCACGGTGGATGATAGTGGGCGATCAAACTGAGATCGATATTGCGTCATTGTACAAGCTGAAGGGTCTGTAGCTTTCATAATCTAGACGGCTGTTTGGTAATCCACTGCCCTAGCGGTGTCGAGAAAACGCCGTTGCGAGAAAGATGCTTTATAGAAGACGGCTTGCACCAACCTTCCTTCCCATGGGCGGGTGGGGGAACGAAAGCCGCCAGGTCCAGCCGCCTCCGCGGACTGCTGGTCCTGGAACGACATGCAACAACGCTGCGAAAGGACCAGCTGGCCGCGAAAGGCGGCTGGACCTGGCGGCTTTCGTTCCCCCACCCCCCATGGGCTATCAACTGCAAGTATCCCCTAGGACTTAGAGTGCGCATGTCGCATGCGGCGGGAAGTCGTGGGACCTCCCTATCAATACACGTTCTTCAATGAGGGGTGGAGGACTATATGTCGCCGAATGTTGAAGAGTCCCGCGCGGATTTCCTGCAGGAGCATGTTCGCGCATAGAGTACAAGGGCGCGTACTTGTCGCAAAGACCGCGGAGACCGCCCTTTCCCTGCGACATATATAGTCCCCTACCCTTCAATAAGCACGCGCCATACTCGATCCGCTTGCCTCTTCGTGAATGATCAATTCAGTGAATTGACCAATAGCGAAGTGGATGAAACGGATCAAGCGATCAAGTGGATAACCGCTTCGCTATTGGGGAGCTCATTAAATAAAGCAATGATGAAGCGAATCAAGCGGATCAAGTGAATTGACTGGATAGAGTAAGCGCGTCATTGAGTCGTGGCTTTACTATCACCGTTCGTTGACCGCACAGACTGCTCAGTTGCGGACCGTGTGAGGCGCTGCTGAACTGTTGCGACTTGTACAAGGGTAGGGAACGAACCCCACCAGTTTGACCCAGCCTTCGCTGGCAACTGGTCCTATCGCAGTATTGTTGCATGTCCTGCAGGACCAGTAGTTCGCGAAGGCGGTTCAAACCTAGCGGAGTTCGTTCCCATAACGTTCTACAATGGCGACTTTGCACTGGGTCAAACGTTTTACCCCGCGCGGCGTGCTCCGCAATCCAGTCCGTGCGGTCAACGAATCGGCGATACGGGGTAGAGGAACGAACGCCTCAACTAGGCATCGCCTCCGCGGACCGCTGGTCCAACACGATGCACAACAGAAGGACGAAAGGACCAGCAGCCCGCGGAGATGATGCCTAATTGAGGCGTTCGTTCCTCTACCCGGCGGCGATACGCAGGGAGTGGGGATCACGCGTGTTACGATAATGTAGGTCCCGCAACTCTGCGTTTGGCCTTGGGCAGAGTTCTCGCGATTTTCATCGCCGCGACTCTTCCAACAAAACAACCAGTTACGAGTCTACTGCATGCCGATCATCGTGCATTTCTGTGATAGTTCTCAACACGACCAATCGTGGCTAACTATAACAACCGAAATGCAAGATGATCGGGATGCAATGGACTCATAACTGTTTGTCTTGTTGGAAAAATTGCGGCGAGAAATCGCGTGAACTTTGCCCGAGGCCTTTGTTGAAATAGCCCGGACACTGCCTTTAAAGAATTCTCGCAATCAGCTCAACCAGCAGGTCTAACCTCACTTTCAACGTTCGCTTAAATCGCTATTCTTATCAAACTTCAATAGTACTGGGACTATATTCAAATTCCCATTCATTACATGCTTCGAGAGATCCCAGAGCTCGTTTCCTAGCTGCTTAGTTGGGGGACACTAGATAATACCTCAAAGAAAGTTTTTTCTTCGAACTTTTCACGTTTCTACGGAATGGGTCGTGGATGTGGGAAGAACATCAGGATGGAAAGTATACATTTTCTTCAACAAGCGCATATCAGTACAGCTTATCCAAGTTATATACCAGCAACGCTAATATTATTGTCATGTCTCTATCATATAGCGGATGAGGTTGTATGGACCTCAGTCAAAAAAGTCTTCAGAATAGAAATCACGGGAGAAACCTCTAATGTGAGAGAGGCAAAGCAGCCAGCAAATTTTCAAAATTGTCGAAAATCTTCACGGGACCGTTTGGTTCAGGCGTATCTACTCCAATATGAAGTTATCGTATTTGGGAAGGAGCTGACAAAAAATATCATTTGCATTCTGCACATAGTTATCAAGCCTCCACAGAAACTATTCTTATGGGATTTGGCGTTCATGCCAGTTAAGTAGATACATATTTTATTTTACTTCATTTCATAAAATGCATTCACTGATCTGCTTTAACAAAAGTGAACGTTATTATAAAAAGGGGTAACATAAAGTCAGGATAGAAAATCGAAAAGCGCATGCGTCTCCGGTGGTCTAACTGACTTTATTGTTCTCGCATTTGCTGTCAAGAATATACTGTGAGAGTTTATAGACAACTAGTTGACTTACCAGGCTCCGCCCGGCCCTGTCATTATTATATTCGTAATCAGCATGCTCGATTACCCCCCTGTGCCAACTCCCAGCCCCGTAGCTCAAATTTTGCAAAAAAATCGATAAAATCGATATCGATCGATACGAAAAGTAGCCTATGACACCCGCCGGGGCCCGAAGTGTATGTGTGCCAAGTTTGGTCCGGATCGGTTCAGAAATGGAATTTTCTATTCGGAACATACGTACACACAGACATACATACAGACAGACAGACAAACAGACATTCAGCTTTATATATAAGATGGACACCATCCAGTAATTGCTACAGTCGAGTAGATTTAGTGGTAAATATAGTGTGCTTGCACAGAAGGTGAAATGCGGTGAAATTTGCGCGTGAACAAGTAGCCACGTCAGTACCGCGGGTATTTGCGCGCGCAATTGCCCCCCCCCCCCCCCGTCACAGTCGAAACTATCTCTTCACGCGCCAATTTCACCGCATTTCACATTTTGTGCAAGCACACTATATTTACCGCTAAATCTACTCGACTGTACTTGCTGGTGGTGTTAGCTAGGAGAAGATGAGAAATAAATGGAAAGCATTGTTTTCGTTCGTGAGCTTTTTCGAAAATGGGATCTTCAGATTTTGAATTCAAATTCGTAATCTGGTTGAAACCACTGAAATTTCCTAGGGCTCTCTCAAGCTCTCCTAAGGAATGACGTGTAGCTGCATAAAATGCTGGTTTAGGAAACATACGATTGAGTTGGTGAAGGTGTTTTAGAGCCTGGAAAACCTCAAACACACCAGGGGTTCAATGTTTTGATCATGATAAAAGTTTCAGAGAAACGCAAAAGTTGGAAAAAATCACGATTAGAGCTTAGAGCAATAAAGCTAGAAGTTGAGTCCTATGGCGCAATCCGGAAAAATAGTCACTTATAAAGGGCTGATCACTGTGAGCAAGGTTAGATGTCTAGTCAGATAGCGGTGCAAATGGCAAGGATTACCGAAAACAAAAGAACGACTGACCTAGTTTAAAAACTGATAGGCATCTGGGATTGTGAAAGATCAGTTCGAAAACAAGGAATGACTAGCTAGTATATTTTTTTGTGCGCTTGATTACGTCTGGTAGTACACAAAATTGTACTTTCGCACAATGAGGAGTCTTTTCTACATGTAACATAATCTTTTTGCATCTTAAAGTTCCAGATGAGTGCAAGACAATAAATCCCAAAGCCGTTGCAGAATAAACTTCAATTTGCAATGTTGTTATCGCTGTTGGAGTCGTGCAAGTGTATGGTTTAAGTAGATAAGTTTATTTAAATATAATTTTGATTAGGATGAAGTGTTGTATCGGTGATTTGAGCAGTACTGGACAAACAAGCTGCATTTCAATGCAATACCTAAAATTTTGAGTTTTCGGATTCCTGTACTCCAATGTGCTGAACACATGGCAGAAAATAAATCAAGAATAAAGTCTTCTTTGATCTAAAGCTTGTAATGAAGACCCCGGGCTTTGGTGCGGCGCCTTGTGAGTTACAAAAATGGGCAAGTGACTCGTTCATAACTAAAATTAAAATTCTTTAAGATATTTGTTTAGCTTCATACTTTCTAGAAAGTGGCGCGCCACGCTCCCTTTTCCTTTTCGGGGTTATGGGCCCGCGAAAATTTTGGGAAGCATACCAAAAATCTTCAAATCCTTCATCAGAAAATTTTTTTGTCCCCCTCACCCGAACAAAAATCATGGGTACGCTGTCGGCGGTTCAAACAAACAAGTCCGAATCTGATTTTAGTGTATGAGATGTCGTAGATCCTCCTTTCATCATAGTCATCGAATTTGTGACCTTTCTGTCTACCTTGAAGCTCAGTAGGGCTTTTTGTTCAGACCACCCACGTTGATGGGCGGAGCCAGCCTGGTCACTTCCACCTTCTGGAGCGGCTTTTTTCCTTTTGAAAATCATTTTTTGCAGAGAGACTTCGGCGATTGCTTAGTTAGAGGTCTCGCTGCTACGATCACATCTCACCACCCTCAGTCTGGACGGATGGTGCTTTAACGTTTTGATTCTGCATTCGAGAGTTTGCTCAAATGTGGATCCTGAACGTGGAGTACAGATTGTTAAAAAAGTCTTGTAGCCTAATTTTGGACTGCTCTAACTCAACAATCACTGCTGATTTTGACCACAAAATACCACAGAATCCTCCAATCATTCTTCGTAAGCTACATCCTTGGGGGTAAAAAATGATCTTCATGTTTGACTGAAAAAAATAAAATTATCAAACCATTTCTACCTCAAAACGCAAAAAGCTATTTCCTAAAAGTTTAAAATTTATTCCGCTACTGCAAAAATTTGGCACAGCGCGGTGCAAATTTATATCCACAATATAGAGGAGGCTTTGCACTACTATCACTATAATGGCTGCATTTGAAAATCTATTTCGTCAAGAGAGGCGAGAAAAAACCTGGAAATTTTCAACGCGTGCCACTGCAACTATGTCTTTGAAATTAGTTTCAAATCTGTAGAATTGCAGCAGGCCCGGAATTTGGAGTTATATCCTCTTCGCATGTTTTCTAGATGGGAATCTAATGCAACACGGATGACGAATTTGGTTTTGAAACACGTTGTAGCCGATTTTCTGTTTTCATTTTCCGCAAATGTGTCCAAAACTCCACAATGAGATCTACCCTTGCCTGCATTCAACCGCAATTTTAACCATAAAACTCACAAATTTTTCTAATCATGGTATGATGCAGCTGAAAGCTTGCTTTATTTTTGTGAAAAATTGGGACAAAATTGATGATGACTGCCTTTGTGCCTCGGCAGTGGTAATCGCCAACAGTTTGAAGGCTTCCGTTATCAAGGAAAGATGCTACCACGAAATTCGAATGCTGTGATGTATTTGCTACTTTTTGAATAATATGTACACCAAATTTTATATCGCTATGTCGTTCTGTTTTTATCAGAAGAAATACTAGGCTACAAGACTTTTGGGACACCTGTATTCAAAAATTCCGCACAGCACAACATTCAGCAGTTTCTGCCTCTTGCAAAAATACACATGTTGTTTATTTTATGAAGTTTTTATATTTGTTGCCTCGCCTTGTCTCCACCCAAATTGGGTGCTAAGAATTGCCGTTGTATAATAGAGGGGCCTCTAACTAAGCGCAACTCCCGAGTCACGCTGCAAAGCTGAAAAAGCAATAAAACAGCCTCAGAAGGTAGAAGAGCCCCTCTGGATTCGCCCATAAACGTGGGTGGTCTGATGATTACTATAGTCCGAATCTCTATTTATGGTAGACAGAAATTTCGCAAGTTTGATGATAATCATGAAACGATCTTTGATATTTCTGGACACATTAGAGCCTAAGTTTGGATGTGTTATCTTTGGATCACCCACATTGATGGGGGAGTCAGCTGATCTCTTCTACCTTTTGGGTGTTTTCGCTTTAGAATTCATTTTTTGCAATGAGGCTTGGACAATTGCTGAAAGAGGGGCTCCGCTAATGTACAAAATCAAGACCTCATCACCCTCAAATTGGGTGGACGGTGCGTAGAACTTGTAATCTTTGATGCACCACCACCCGTTGCTACTTCCACTTTGAAATAAAATCGAAAGTGATAGAAATGGTTAGATGCATATATAAATCATTTGTTCTCAGTGTGAGCTCCATTTTAGTGCTGCTACGTGTTCTAGTTTACTCGTTCAGTCGCTGGTACGAATCTCTGTGGTTTATATACAAGCACAAGGACGCCATGTCATTGCTTCATTATTCAGATTTCAGGTTACAAAAACACTCGGAAACAAAATTTGTTACAATAAATAGATATCATTAAATTAGTTGAAGTACTTACATGGATCAGAAATCGAATTATTATGAGCCACAAGAGCTTGAAAAATTTCCCACAACTATGAAGTTGTCATACGAGGCGTTTGGGCCAAGTGAAGAAAGAAGCGCAGACCAGCAGAGTAAGGTAGGAGGGTTCAACCTCTTGCTTTTATGAGACCTGAAGACAGATAGTTGCAAAGGTAAACGAATCAGAGCGAAGCTCATAGAAGACAGTAGGATACGATGTACTACAAATGAGATACGCTCTTTGCTTACAGACAGTGTCCCTTCAAAATTCATGGTCTCTAAATTGCCTACACCTACCCTTTGATTCAACTGGACGGCTGGAAGGCTGGGTGTGACCTAAAAAGGCTAGAGATCAGAGAGACGCAGACTGCGTCGCTGGCGCGAGCGGCCTTAAAGGCAGCGTCCAGGCAGATCCGAGCTCGACGACCACGCCTACTTCCCTCGGACGGCCAACCCCTTACGAACGAAATCTCCTCAAGCCTTGACGTGTTTTTATATGACCAACACAGTCGAACTTACAGCTTTACCTGTCAATACTTGCTTTCGACAAGGATAACATCAGAAGTACTCGTCCGCGTTTTCCCAGAATAGCCCCAAAAGGTGGTTTTTTGGGAAATACACGCTTTTTGAGTCCCATATTCGGAATCAGCGCCATGGAAAAACCTGGATAACATAAAAATATAGAAGTCGAGAATCTGCCTGGACGCTGCCTTTAAAAGGCAGTGTCGGGCAAAAATTCGATTTTGAGATTTTGTGCTTATACGGGCCTATTTGCCATGCTGAATCCGAAAATCTACATTGGAAAGCGCGAAAACGGCAAAAAAAAAGGCTCTAATACAGGAGGGAAACCAGCAGGTGGGCGGGGTCCTCCCCACTGTGAGTTCACGCTCCCAGCTTCAAGAGCGATCTTCTCGGTTCCGATTTCAAATCATGCATTCGCACCTGGCCGGTGGAGATCTTAGGGCGCCAGAAGAATTGGGAAGATTGCTCTAGAAGCTGGGACTGCGAAATTCACAGTAGGGAGGACCCCACCCACTTCCGATTTCCTTCCTGCGTTAGAGCCCTTTTTTGTCGTTTTCGCGCTTTCCAATGTGGATTTTAAGATTCAGCATAGTGAATAGGTCACAGATTCTAAGCACAGATTCTCAAAATCGACTTTTTGCCCGCACACTGACTTTAATAGGTCACGAAGCCCCGCCTTCCAGCCGCCATTCCAGTTGAATCAAAGATAACATGGTGGCCTTAGGCCCCGGACAGACTTCACGCGATTTAATCGTCGCGACTGAATCGCGGCGAGGCAACTGTTACAACATCATTCCATGCCGATCAATTTGCATTCGGTTGTGATACTTTCCCAGCCCGAAATTTTTGAATGTGAAATGAAAATGAATGGAAATGTCGGCGATTGAGTCGCGACAAGCCAACTGTAACAATATCATTGCAGGCCGATCTTCTTGCATTTTGGTTGTATGGTTTTCCACGACTAATCGTGAATAACTATCACATTCGAAATACAAGAAGATCGGCATGCAATGAACTCGAAACACTTGTCTTGTAGCGATGAATCGCGACGATGAATTCGCGTGAACTCTGTCCAAGGCCTTACAAGAGAAGGTTACCAACTTAATTATTTATTTATTTATATATATTGATCTGGCAAATCGGAAAATAGATGTATACCACTAGACGCGTTTCCACGTTTCGTCAACCCAACTTAACTTTCCTTTGAACGACTCTCCGAAAAGATTTATGAATTTCAAATTTGGCAAGTTTTTGATCGGCATATTTGCGGAGAGCTGTACAAAAACAACTATGCGGACTCACCTGGCTGTGCTCCTTCCTTGTTGTCCATGTACTTGATACAGATTTGGCGCCCACTTTCAGGTGTTCGAAGCGAAACGTATGCGCGAGGGACACCATCTGATCACGCATGTCCCCTTCTAGTCACACTCAAGCGCCTGCATACACCACTCAGAGAGTCGATGGCTCCAATATTGCTCCTTGTCATATTCATCTCCCGATATGGACGTGGAGCGGGTGGCCAAACATCTCGTCGTGGTGCATCTTGTGTCGCACTCTACTATGTTCCTGTAGGTTATGTCCAGCCTATGGTTCGACTGAAGTTATTAGAACGGCATTGATTTCCACATCTCGAAAGCCTTTGTTGATGGAAATTAACGAAGAAGAGGAGTAGGGGGGGGGGGAGTGATTCCCACGGGCCTCCACGACCTCTGAGACAATATATAATCGATGGAGCTGAATCCTTAAGGGGATCCAGTTTGCTTAGAAGATTGTGCTTTAACGTTCCTAAGATATGCTACATATGATCTAAACCTGTAATACATAGTTACAGTCGAGTAGATTTTCTGCTTAATATAGTGTGCTTGCACAGAAGGTGAAATGCGGTAAAATTTGCTCGTGAGGATATAAAGTGCGGCTCATAATTATACGAACACCCCAAATTTTGAAAGTTTTCGGACTTTTTGGAAGAAACTCAAAAAGCCGTTGGTACCACGTGATAGAACACAGCCAGAAACGGTATATAATCTATAAGAATTGAAATGGATGTCAATCTTAGGAGCGTTTTTGCGCCTAATGCGAATTTTTAGCGGTTCATAATTATACGAACACCTCAAACAAAGGTCCATTTTTCATTCAAGATTGCAGTCATATGAGTCCAAATTTTTTGTAGAGTTACAGTAACAAAGTCTGACATATCTGCTACACACTGAACCCAGTGCAGCTCAAAAAGAGGATCGCTACTAGGATCACATGGCTTTAAATGCTTTTGGAGTGATTGCGCTCCAAAAACATACGTTCTTCTGTGGTCTACGCACTCCAATTAGCTTGTATCAAGGTTAAGAGATAAAATAAGCTTCTTCGATACATATTTTGTTTGACGCTTGGAAAATCTATGCATTTTCGTGCCGTTTTTCAACCAAGTTCCAACCTTGCCCTAGAGTTAGCACGATTTCGAGCCTCAAAACTCAGCTTTGGAAGCCCTACAATGAAGTAAGCAAATAGTATGTAGAAGTTCACAAGACTGTGTATTTGGTCAGAAAAAATCAGCAGCGTTGAGCGTTTGTTTTGGCCACGCAGACGTCATTTCACCAAAATTCACCAAAACCACTGTTTTTACTATTGCAATCACGACTTTGTTTGGTTTGTTGCTCCATAGCCTCAAGATCAGCTCTACAAAAAACGCAAAAACGTTGAGACGGTTACATCATCATGCAAAGAATGCAGCTGCTTCATATCAAATGTTTGCGCGAGAGAGAAGCTGAGTTTTGAGGCTCGAAATTGTGCTAACTCTAGGGCAAGGTTGGAACTTGGCTGAAAAACGGCACGAAAATGCATAGATTTTCCAAGCGTCAAACAAAATATGTATCGAAGAAGCTTATTTTATCTCTTAACCTTGATACAAGTTAATTGAAGTGCGTAAACCACAGAAAAACGTATATTTTTGGAGCGCAATCACTCCAAAAGCATGTAAAGCCATTTGAAAATAGTAGCTATCCTCTTTTTGAGCTGCACTGGGTTCAGTGTGTAGCAGGTGTGTCAGACTCCGTTACTGTAACTCTACAAAAAATTTGGATGCGAAAGAATGCAATCTTGAATGAAAAATGGACGTTTGTTTGAAGTGTTCGTATAATTATGAACCGCTAAAAATTCGCATTAGGCGCAAAGACGCTCCTAAGATTGACATCCATTTCCATTCTTATAGATCATATACCGTTTCTGGCTGTGTTCTATCACGTGGTACCAACGGCTTTTTGAGTTTCTTCCAAAAAGTCCGAAAACTTTCAAAAATTGGGGTGTTCGTATAATTATGAACCGCACTTTAGCTTCGACTGTGTCGTCGGCCAATTGCGCGCGCAAAATGCCGGCGGTGCTGGCGCAGCTACCTGTTCATGCATTTCATAAACTGTGCAGGCACGCTATATTAAGCGGAAAATCTACTCGACTGTAGCAAGCTGATCGATCGGTAATCATTTAAGTCTTCTCACCCGCCTTTCTTGTGTACAGGAATTGTGCAACTGTAGCCTGCGACCGCCTGATCCGACCTTGATCAGTTGGCGTCATTCTGGATCGGGGGCTGCGCATGGGTTTCATGCAATCTGTGCCCGAGAGTATTTGTGGAAGAAGGGCCCTTTGCGGGTGTTTTTCAGTGGGAATGGCGGGGGACGCGAGCGTGGATAGAGAGAGTTTGTTGTAGGAGTTCCTCTCTATGGCTTCCATTTCACGCCGAGAGTTCATAGCCTTCCTTCCTTACTCTGTAGTGCTTGTATCGGTGCACTCGTGAAGATCTCAACGACATCTTTTGAGACTTCTTCTGTTCTGTGCCACTTCTAGTAACTTCTTTTACCGTATCTTTTGATCCTCTAGTACTAGGAATGTTGTTTAATAGCATTAAATCCAAATGCAGTGTACCTGAGTCTGCGTGCAGCTTCCACCTTTTAAAAGTTCTTTGGAGTTATTCATCGGATGTCCAGAACCTTTCTACTAAAAACTGCTTACGCTTTGATTCAACGGGATTGGCGGCTGAAAGGTGACTGCTCGCAAACACGAACGCGCCCATGCGGATTGCACGAAGCAGACCATGTCTGCTTCGTGCAACCCGCATGGTCCGAATCGTACAGAAGACAAACAATTCCGGCATCATTACGCTCCATCTCATATTGATAGGTATATGTTTTTTCTGCATGCGCCGAGCCAATTGCTGATTCTCAGGTCCAATGACTACGTTCTTTCTTTTCGTAAAGAAAAAGTTGCCACCATGAAACAGAGGAGCCACTGTGGTAGTTCCAACGAGTCTGTCTCCATTATCGTTTCGACCACCCATTCCAAATTTTTCAATTCTGCCTCTTTTTAAGTTGTTGTGTTTTCATGTTGCATTGGCGTCTTAGAAAACAACTTCCTGTAGATGGCGTCTTTAAGCATCCCGTAGAAATTGTCAGCTCACCTTCCCTGCTGTTTTTGTAGATGACCAGCATTGGTCACGCTTATCTTCCTACGCAGAGCGGAGTGGTAGAAATGTGATAGAATCTCATAAGAAATAAAGAAGTGACCAACCGATGGGTTACGATGTTTGGAGTATCTACGAGAGCGCAGAGTTGCCGAAAGTATCTATGGACGTCTCGCTTTGCATTTAAGATTCCTTCGCTCCTCACTGGCCGTGTTGTCATTCGACACCCTAAGCGGCAGACGAACACAGTGCGCAGGGTCATTGGGAAGTTGAAAGTTACCATGAAGTTGAAAAGTTATAGAACTTCCTGTCTTACCCTAGATAGCAGGGCTAGAGCGTTCCAGGGCTGTGTCAAAATGTCGCTGCCTCTTAGATGACGCGGATTTTTCACCTTTGCGAATTTAAGTCGCGGTGTCAATTAAGTGGCAGCGGATCCTGGAAGTATGATCTGTGGTTCTGCTTTAGCTGAGCTAATTCGTGAGTTCGAACCATCTTATAGCATTTATGCACCGCTTAGTCATGCTGCGCTAGCAAACCATGAAGTGGACCAAACCATTATGGTTATGGAAAAGTACATGAAAGTAAAGATGCGTACCTAGTACCGAATTAGTCAGACCTTCCCCAGAAAATTGCAAAGGATGAGCGTAGATGTACTATGGACTGGAGCATGCTTTCAACAATGTATGCCACTATTGATCATTGCTTCATGCAAAAATTGTCCCTTTCGATAGTCTCATAACTGCAGAAGCTAAACGTGTTAGGAGAACTTGCAGTCTACTCCTCTTATTTTAGTAAAGGGCGTTACGGATTAAAGCCTTAACAACTTTCACGCTCTCTCTCAATACGACTCCACAATTGATGCTACCTAATCGATGTGCATCAACCAGTACAATAGGAATATGGAATTTTGTTGTGGAGGAACATCATAAATGTTTGAATGTTGTGAAGAAATCAGCGAAACTCATGACAAGCACAACTTACATAGAATTATAATTTTAGGACATTGGCCACAATACAGAATGTCAAACACAGAAATCAGATGCATCCATCAATCAGCCCATGAATGCACCTCCGGCAACGCAGCCAAGAAATGAAGAGAACAAAGTATCTGAGGAAAATAAAGAAGCAGTATATGAAGTGCGAAGTTTCTATGCATTCTTGAAAAAATGTGGTAAATTGACGTTTGTATTCTAACTCAGAGCCCCGCATTATTAATTTTGCCTATAATGTTACCCGTTACACCACTTGGAGTGCCGACAGAAACGTCTGTAAACAAAACTTCTGAGATGTTGCTGCAGAACCAGAGAGTTTCCGCAGCTTCCGTTATTTCCGTACGTTCCTACCCTTTTTTCGAAAGGGAAAATATCTGGAATTTGTAGGGTTCGATGCCAACTCAAGCTATGATTGTGCCAGCGGAAAAAACTGAACAAATACCAGATCAAATAGCTCGGATTATGACTATGGAAACCATGGTGGGCCTCTCAAATTCTTACAATAAGTTCATCTCGTATAAAAATCACTATTTTAGAATCCGCCAAATCAGAGTGGGCCGACTGGAGCAGCAATACAGACCCAACCTATTCCATGTCTTACTTCGGTAGCCGAAGTTTCACCGCAGCTCCTCGCTAATATGAACGTGCCACCAAGAGTAGAGACTTCTGCCACGATGGAAGAACAGCGTGAGCCAATCCAACATGCTGCAGCGCCGACGGAGCAACTGACTGTTCAAAATAACGTCATAGCTCAGGTAATAGGCACAGCAAGTAAATAGCCATTGGGGTGCTGATATAATGGTCGACTCAGCGATTGTACTAACAATGAAGACAGAGTTGTAAGCAGGAGAAGAAGACGCTTAGATCACGATCAACTCGAATTGATTTGCTGAAAGTCGAAACGCTGCAACAGAATCCGACTGTCAGCAGATATTCATGGTCAAGACATCGGCCATACCAAGACAGATTCTAGAAGCGCAATTTGAATTGCAAAAAACTTCTGCAAGGAGACTCAGTATACTCGCATGAGCTTACAGAAAGCATGGATTATGCATCTGAAATGGATTTGCAAATATCGGGCGAATTGCCAGATCGTGTAGATACCAGGATTTGGACTCGAAGTATGGCCTATGCCTTAGCGCAAAACAGCGTTTCCTTGCGCGTTATAAGAGGGGTTCTTGGTCACGTCCCCAAAATCAATTTCGCGTGCGATTCACTCTGCCCAGATGAGTGATTGTCTCATCAGAGAGATTCGAATTTTCCATGACTGCTCCAATCCGTATTCAAATTGTTTCATCATCAAAATCTCATTATTCATTGCAGAGTTGCACACCGCCGTTGCAACCCTCTCAGCCTCAGATGATTGCCGCAGCTCCAGTAAGCTTATAAGCAAAATCAAGTACTCTTTTACTCAAACCGATATTCGTTATTTTGTTTGTAGAGCCCACAACAAGCGCATGATGCAGCCACTGGCTTCAAAGTGCTAGCTAAAATGGCTCCAGAACCACCAAAGGTGAATGTTGATATTTGGACAAATTACTCCCTATGTATGTAGTGTACGAAACACCCTCTTATAGCGTAGGCTGACTAGACAGAAAAAGAAGATTTTAATTGACTAACACTACTTTGCATTTTGAACCAATTTCAGTGAACAGGTTCTTTACAGTTTGTGTCCGATAGATGCCCCCAAGAGTGTTGTTGATAATTACGAATTAGCTCTTTAAAAAAAAAGCTTAGAGCGTAAAAAAAAAGAGAAGGCCACTCCAGCCCTCCTTTTCCTAATATAGCTCAAAACTAATATCAATAAATTCGGTACGAAAAAGCTTACGCAAGGACTATTACGAGAATCAGTAAGCCTGCTTCCGAACTGTGGTTTACAAGATAAAATCGTTCTTGTTCTTGTGACCACGTAATGAATATCATAGACAGCAATTGTTACGCAAGCAACAACGACCGCAAATGAGGCATCAAAGCCGGTTGTCAACTTATCTTCTACTCCTCCACAAATGCAAGAATTCCAAAAAGCTCAAGCTCAAAAAGTAGCACAGGTTGACACAAACTACCAAACAATTTTCAAGCTTTACCAAAACGTTTACAGAAGTGTGTTTCCAATCCAATCCTTACTCCGGTCACTGATGACATGCCTACAGAAGATCGGGGAGGTGATTGGGTGGCTCCAGAAGTAATAGAAGAAAAGAAGCAAGATAAAAAACAGGCTTATGCGCCAGCGCATAAGGTAGGAGTGCATCAAAGAGATTTTCTTGAAAAACTCAGATTTCTTGCAAGACTCAATGGCAATCTGTCACTTGTAAACATTATGTCAGATTTTACACAGTGGGGCCGAAGAAATTTCAGTTTTCCTCACCTAATTACTAGGGTATTATGCTGATAGCGATTTGGGTTTGTGGCATGTCCACTCGTAATAGAGCAATCTTTTGGTCTGTTGGCCCTGTGGAAGACCTATTTGTGTTAGGTTCGAAAGTCAAGATCTCTTTACTTGGTGGTAGCGGATTTACCTTAGCCTACTATGATATGTTACGCAAGCCACATAAATAAGGGCGAAAATGAGGAGGAAAGGCAACCATTAAGGCCAAGGGCTGAGCTTCAGTGTCGGACAAGGGCTTTGCTGCTTACCTCCATCTCATGCACATGCTGTACCTGTATCCTAAAAATATCTGGTAGCTGTACCAGACAAGCGAATAATGCGGAGAATCCTGACGGTGTTTTGAATAGAACAGTCAAGCACTTATCAAACGTTGCAATCATTCATTACGTGATGATTTCATTAATCTTTTTATCCACATCAGTAAGTGCACGGTGAAGTTCAGCCGGGCTCATTTCGTTTCGTCAACATGTGCGCATATGTATAACATACCCATCGCACGGTACAAGCCGGGAAAGATCTTTCATGTATTTAAAGGCAGCGTCCGGGCAAAATTTTGAACAAAATATTTTCCGCTTACCTGGGCTTATTCTTCTCGCTGACTCCGAAAATGCAACTTGCAGGGTACGAAAATGTCGAAAGGGCTATTCCAGAAGCTGGCTCATATCTGCCACGACGCTGCCTTTAAAGGCAGTGTCCGGGCAAAAACTCGATTTTGAGATTTTGTGCTTACCCGGGCCTATTCGCTATGCTGAATCCGAAAATCCACATTGGAGAGCGCGAAAACGACAAAAAAGGGCTCTAATACTGGAGGGAAATCAGCAAGTGGGCGGGGTCTTCCCCACGGTGAACTCACGCTCCCAGCTTCGGCGGCAATCTTTTTGATTCCGGTTACAAGTCATTCGTTTGCACTTGATCGGTAGTGATGTAAGGGCGGCTAATGGATTCGAGAACATTGCTCTGGAAGCTGGAAGCGTGAATTCACAGTGGGGAAGACCCCGCCCACTTGCTAATTTCCCTCCACTGTTAGAGCCCTTTTTCGTCGTTTTCGCGCTCTCCAATGTAAATTTTCGGATTCAGCATAGCGAATAGGCCCGGGTAAGCACAAAATCTCAAAATCAAGTTCTTGCCCGGACACTGCCTTTGAGGTATTTTGTCAGTATTTATTTCAGAAATCCAAAGGAATCTTAAAAAACTTCTGTTAGATTAAGCGAATTGAGCAAGACAAAATCTGAAATGTGAGCGCATGTTGTACACGATTTCATTAGTCACGTTATATCACATCATCAACCCCAGCTTCACCAATAGTTATCGAAAGCAATTCCGAAAGAAGAACGATTCACAACAACACGGGCGCAATTTTTGTGATGTAAATTTTTTATAGGCGACTATACCTGAGCAACCCATGGCCTTCCCTCAAAAAAAGTCGGATATTCAAGAAAGGGGAAAAATAAAACAAGCTCAGAAAGGAATGAAAGTATAGAAGTTTCGCCTCCTCTGATAATAGTTTTTGTTTCGAAATTTGCAGAAATGTCTGTCTAATCCAATTCTCACTCCTGTTAGTGACGGATTCCCCACTGAAAATTGGGATGGTGAATGGACAGCACCAAAGAAAATTATAGAGGAAAGGTCGTTACCGGTGAGGGTCAGAAGGAGTGCAACGCCGAAAGAAGTGGATCGTGCTCCACCGCCGAGCAAAACTGCACAGATCTTCAAGACTCCGGAAAACACGCATGGATTGGTCTGTTTTAACAAGATCATGCTTAAAATGATTCACGCTTTATAGAAACTCACCGAAAAGTCGTTGACTCCTATGGAGAAGACTCCAAAGAAGGAAAAACCGAGCCAAGTTTGGCGGGGCGAGAAAATTATTGGGCCTCCAGAAAATATCGGGAATATTGCAGCGGTAAGAGCTTACATAGTTTGACAGTTTATTTTGAATCTTCGAAAAGTACACTATTTTGAATATACAGATCATTTATCTTCCTAACTCCTTATACCTGTGTTCAGTTCAATGACTCGCCGATTTTATAAAAAATGAGCTGATACTTATGCAATAAATAATCAGAAATATCAATGCAAGGATGTAAAAAAAGTAACGCGATACATAATTCCATCAGCTTGGGCCCTTGCGGCCGCGTCCAATTCGCAAAACGTCTTTCGTATCTTCCACCTTTCAGTTGATCTCAGGTTAAAGTGCCCAGAAAATACGTATTTAAGAGAAGTGCTTTGCAAGTTAGAGAGTTGGATCTTTCAGAGTTTTTGCATTCGGTACATTGTTCATACATTATTCTGAATAAAATTTTGTTATACGCTAAAGAGCATACTCTTGATCAAATAAAACAATAATCCTTCAATAAAAGTACATTTTGCAGAAATGCTTATCTGATCCGATTGTTACCCCTGTCACTGACGAGTTCCCTTCTGAAAATACTGAAGGACAATGGATTGCTCCAAATTTTTTGAAAGCTACAAAACAACGGCCTCTCGTACAAATAACTGATCACGCAGATAAAATCAGTCACAAGGTGCACTGAACGCATATCAATAAATATTGAATTGGAATGTTTCTTTACAGCGAATCATCTCTAATCCTATTGTGACTCCATGTACAGATGAATATCCTAGCGAAGGAGATAAAAGTGAACTACAAAAGTTTAAATCCGAGGAGAAACTTGCGAAATCCGAACAAGCAAATATACAGCGTTCTCCCGTCTTCTCCATAAACGATGCAACACACAAGGTCGGTTGACAGATAAATCTGTAGCACATTGCAAGTGAGTGAAGCAATTTTTGAAAACAGAATGCGAGGAAACAACATTTGCTACATTTTTCAGTAGCCTTCCTTTGTCACTTAGCACACCGCTCAACATTGAGTTTGAGGAGATCCTTCACATTAAATTCATCGCCATAGTAGAGCACTTTTCTATTGAGTAGCTTGGCAGTGTGAATATCTATTCTGCAAAAAATTCGAAAGCTTAGGCTCTTTAAGGTTGCGTTCATACTGAACCGGAAGCTCGGGAACAGTTTCAGCACAGTGCTTAATTCGAGCACTCTGCTAGAACTTCCGGATCAGGATGAACGCAACAACCTTGAAGCCTATGGCCCCGGATAGACTTCACGCGAATTGATCGTCGCGACTCAATCGCCGACATTTCCATTCATTTTCATTTCACATTCAAAAATTTCGGGCTGGATAGATATCACAACCGAAATGCAAGTTGATCGGCATGGAATGATGTTGTAACAGTTGTCTCGTTGCGATTCAGTCGCGACGATCAAATCGCTTGAAGTCTGCCCGGGGCCTATAGCGGCACGCTGCTCAGTTCGGGAAAACTTCTGTCGCATTCCACTCCTAGAGGTTTTTTCGTACTGAAGCATATCAAGCAATCGCGTCATACCTCGAAAACAGTCGCCGCTAACTGCCTTTGCGCACTCCAGTATCCGGACCCTAATATCGAAGCCATGAATTTTGCTCAAACATGGTTTAGTGGGGTTATTTGGCTTGCTTTACAAATAGCATGATCATTCAACGTCTTGAAACCTAGAATACTGGAGTAGTGCGCAAAAGTAGGCACAGGGGGCTAGCGGCGGCTGTTGGCGCGGTATTAAGGCATCCTAAGTCGAGGATCCAGGTTCGTACTTTTCGGAAATTTTTATGTAGATGTGTCAGCCGTTTTGTATAAGACTTTAATGAAAAAACGAACAAAGCTGCAACGTAGAACGTCAACGCAAAGGACGTGTGCAACATAGCATTTTGTTTGCCTCAATTTTCAAGAGAAAACAGTGCTTGTATTAATGATGTTCTAGGTGTGAGACCTAGGTACCTTCAATTACCATTTGAGATTAAGATCTAGTTCCTATCTTTCCTTATTCGTTCGGAGCTTTGAGTATGGGGCTTATTTGCCATGCTGATTGCAGTTTTATTACACAGTCTACGAAGTCAGGTTTGTGGGCTACCGGCTAAAAGTACACTTGTCTTTGCCGCACGCGATGGGGTCCGAGATTTGCTAACAATTTTGAAGAGATCGCTTGTCCAATTTGAAATATAGGTTCTCCCGATATTCACATTGCGGCCACTTCCACAAACATCTCTGTTCGACATTTGCCCTTTCTTTACTTCTGAATGCTCCAAACACATTGATTCACCCAAGCTTTTACATAGTGCTGTTGATTGGTCCATTCCTATAAATGGAAATGCTGACTGATCTGGAACAGTAGAAACCTGCAAATGAACAAATCGAGAATTGCAGCCATAATCTGGAGGGATAATCTGAGAGAGGGGCTTAAGTTGAAAAGTTCTGAAAAAAAAGTCTTATTTGTATTGAGAGTATTGACTTCTCCAAAAAAGAGACAAAAACACAGACAATTAGCTTATATTCCATAAAATCGTTATAGTATATCTGCTAGTTCTCGTGCTTTCATTTGCAATATCGCCCGCTATTTGCACGAACCAAATTCAAAAGTACGTATATTGCTTCAATCAGCAGCTGACTCTGGAAAGAAAGACCACAACAGTCAAATTTGATCTATTATTGGCTTACAGCTGTAAAAGGAGTCACATCTTCCACAGCAAAAAAGGAATATGCGAAACTTAGTTTTGCTCCAAAAGCCATACAAACTTTTCCACATGGGTGTCGCCCACCCAACAATTTTAGAGTGCAAGTCAGATCGCGCATATCACAAATCATGAGCTAGGATCCCACAACGACTCTGCTTGCGCTGTTTCGTCCAAATGTAAACAAGGGCTTTGGAGAAAGCCCCTTTTCTCTTCGTGCTTTATGAGCTGCATATTTCGGATCAGCGGGCAGACAAGCACAAGTAAGCTTAAAATCTTTCGAGTTTCTGCCGATCCGCTGCTTTCAAAGCAACCTTCTAAGATTTGCAATTGTAGTTTCTTGAGAAGCTTTTCTAAAACAATCTGCTCTCTTCAAATCTGCGCAGCGAGTTTACAGAATATCGGCGTCATACGTCCCGGGGTGATCTGTATCTTGGCTGCATCGCACGCATTTAGCAAAGATGTACCACTTCCATTCAAAATGACTCATTTAGAAAGACAGTTTTACGAGGTTCTAAGGCCTTCGCACTCTACGAAACAGGCCATAAAAGGAGATAAACAAAATAAGGAATATGGAGGTCCTGGAGTGGACTTGCCTTCTGAAAGCGTTCATAAGATTCTCTCAAGCGCAAACTCTGTAATCAACCACTTTGTGTAGAGATTTTCTTATCATCTATTTTTTGCTACTCAAGTGTAAGATTTGGACTTACTAAGACTTACGTCAACTAGACAATTTTTTCATTTCGCAGATGTTTCTATTAGGATTTTATCACATTCCAACTAGAATGATTGAGATACTTTTAAATTTCTCCGTCTATGTTAAGGTATTATAGGACAATCGGGAAGTTACTGAAAGGTGGATGAAAGATCAGATGGATTTGATAAGATCACTGAGCGGTTCGCAATCAAGCATATTTTCAACCAAAGACGACGAAACTTCAAAAAAAGAGAAAAAAGTTGACTTAACAGTGACAGCTACAGACAGGACGGAAAGTTGTAACGTGTCTTCACCAAGTACACCTTTCGGGAGCAACGAATTCGCTGCAAGCAGAGAACACATATTGCATAGAAAAGAAAAGGCATGGGCTAAGAGATCGAAAGGACATGAGACACAGAGAGTATCCGCAGGGAAAAGGGACAAGAAGAAGAATGTTTTTGGAACTGTCACAAAGTTCATAAAAGCAGTCTCGAAACGTGCAAGACATAAAGTAAGTATCCAAATTTTGTGTTGGCCTAGAGGGTATGAAAGCTCTGAAATGTCAATGCTGCTATATACAGGGTGGCCTAAAAGTGTGGGCGTCACATTTTTGTTTCCAAAGTTTTTCATACAAAAACGAACTTTGTTAAGCTTTTTTTTGTCAAAAACGAAGGCATCTTAATGAGTTTTTCCTCAAAAAGTGGGCTCCTGTACATACCTACAACTTCAGCAGTTTATCTTGAAGCTAATGCTTTAAAAATGTCTTATGTATGTATACTGCAACAGTGTACATTACTGTATCTACTGCAAAAAGTAGCTGTCCAATTACGAATTGAGTAGGTTTAGACATGAGATTTTGTAGAGTATTGTCTGGTGAATAAGGGATGTCGCTTTGCGTTTCAAACATCTTAATATGGAGACTTTCCACACACCACAGGTATATTGACCGTCATGATAGATTATTTCTAGAAAAAGCTATGCTACATATCGTAACTCCCCTTAGGCCACCCTGTATATGAAATTCTGCGATGCTCTAGGCAAATGGACAAGATCTAAGATTTTTGTCTCAACAGCCACTTCACGTTTTAGAGTAAATGCACTATGCTTGATCCTTAAAGGCAGTGGCTCGGCAAATCTCAACCTAGTCAAATTTTTGCTTACCTGAGGTTATTCAACACGCTGATCCCGAAAATCCACTCCTGCGAGCTTGAAAACGGCGAAAACGAGCGTTTTGCAATGCCCTTCCCTGGATCGTTGCTGGACCCAATGGTTATAGCATTGCGGGGGGCAGCCCTCAATGGTGAGGAGGAAATTGCCATCTCGTCCGGGAGCGTGTAAGATTGGCCTGCGCGTGTAGGTTTGAGAGCCATTTTCTCGGCAGGGAAGGCATGCTGTGCAACCAGGATTGCACTGTTTTCATACTTGGGCGATAGTGAACCTATCGCGTTAAAATTCTGAGTCGTTAAGTTTTGCCGATCCACTGCCTTTGAGCAGATAGTAATGATAAGGAGCTTTTAATCAAAACCATTCATTTGACCGAGAAAAACAACGCTAGACGTTATCTTGGGACTTACTCTTTCCGAGCGTAGCAGACCAGTCAGATTTTCAAGCACCTCAAGTAGGTGGTGAATTTCACATCATATGCTAGAAAGGGGAGGGGGGAGGAGAGGGTGTTGCTAATTTTCAGCTTATTGATTTTCGAAAACAAGATGAATGAAAATTTGCGTTGTTCTCACTTCTTCATACTTTTTGAGATAATTTTTTGATACTGTAAAAATGTGTTGATTTTGTTCGCAACATTTCACTGTTATTCCTTTTTTCATGCATTTCGAGGATTTTCAAAATCTTAGCTAGATTTTACTAACATTTTTGTTCTACTCTGGAGTAATTCATAACAGAATAAAGTTTGAAGCTATTGAAACCTCTTCTGCTTTAAAATTTCTTATTGGCTTCTGCGAATGTTTAACTCTCAAAGTTATTGGCCAACTTGCCATCACGAGATACCCATTTTACTTACTGGCAATGTTTTGCTTTAAAATGTTACGAATGAACAACAGGAGCGTTGCAACAGCAATAAGTCACAACTCTTGGAGCTGCAGCTAGACGCATAGAATGACGTAACAGAGCTTTTACCATAACCGTGGTAGAAATTCAAGGAACAGAGGGTAACATATTTTTTTCAGAGATCGCCAAGCGAAAACTAAGCCGAAGAAATGACTTACTTTTGTACCAGTAGCTTACCTTCATTAATGAAAATTAATTGATTTCAAGTGCTCCAATAAAGTATCCCTCCCAAAACTACTCGTTAGTTTGTAATGTTTTTTCCATGTTGTAAACTATCACGTTTGACAATTTCAAATTGAAGAGATCGTGCCTGTCAAGGTATTGACTTTCTCGTGATTCTTCGCTAAATATGCACAGTTATTGAGATCTGAATGATCAAATAATTGACTGTAACAAGCATTTATTAGGTGTAGAAGAAAAGATTAGAGGAATCGAAGCTAAAGCGAATGAAAAGAAACGGCAGTTTTTATTAGGCAGGGCTGTGGTATAGCAGAAAAAACAAAGCTTTGGATATCTCGACGCTTACACTCGTGCTTGAGCTAGTAGAATCATTTGAGAAAGATGAGCACATTTTTTATCAAGACATCTTCTTACGATTGTACATCAGATATCCCCCATCGCGCTTACATGCCACGCTGAGCCTGTTTCCAAACTGTACTTAGTTTTGTCACGTAGGTACTAACGGGCACGTTCCAAAGAGGAAGTTTTGTCCGTAAATAGCAAACACAACAATGAGTGTTTGGATGTTTTCCGTATTCAAGGAGGAAGACCTAAACCGAGTTTGAACTTTAGCAGTGTCCTTTCACAATATACGTTTGCAACACTACATTAATATTGCAGAGCAAAACAGTTGCAAGTCGCTTTTGCATCCTAAAAAGGTTTACGGATTTTGCAAACAGGAAATCTTGAACACGATAACATAAATTATCATGCACAACCGATTAAAAGCTCTTTTCAACTACAGACCTGCTCTAAAGGCTTTTCGTTTTACTACTATGCATTATGATATAAACGTTAGACTTACAGGGCTTATCAAACGCAGTGTCGCTTGCATCAGCATCTCCACTCTCGCGCTGGACTCTGTGTCTCTTCCGCGAACATGCTCTCTAATCACTTCCAATTAATTGATGCTCCGCCTTTCCCACATTCGCTCTGGGGAAGTGATCAGAGAGCATGTTCGCGGAAGAGATGCAGAGTCCAGGCGAAGCGGCCGCCCTATTGATTGCTTTTACGTCCCTGGTCTTTAGATTGAAGCCCTCCTTTCCTCTTGAGAACGAAGGTTTTATGCTATGGATCCCAGTGGAAAGGAAAGCATAAGTTTCAGTGCTAGAAAATGGTAAGAAATAGTGTATAGTATATTTTGAGAATGAAATACTTGAAATACTTATTTTATTTTAAGAATGAAATACTTGAGCAAATCAAATTTTTGCCACGCTCAGGGTGCATTAGAGTGGCAATTGCTAAGCTGATGAAAACGTCTAAAGCGTTTACATTGTCTCCATTTACATCTCTATGTTTCTATATAAAAATCAGAAGTTTTGCGCTCTGTGAGTGTGTGCACATGAACTATATATAATCTATGGAGCACCTTGTGCATGGAAAGATTAAGCTGAATTGCACATAAACAAATTCGACATTGGAGAAGCATATAGGTACTTCTTTGGCGATTTACTAGATCCTTAAAGGCAGTGTCCAAGCAAAAAGTCGATTTTGAGATTTTGTGCTTACCCGGGCCTATTCCCATGCTGAGTCCGATGAACCACAATGGAGAGCTCGAAAACGCCAAAAAAGGCCCTAACGCCGGAAGGAAATCGCAGGTGGGCGGGGCCGTTCACACCGCGACGTCACACTCCTGGGCTTTAGGAGCGATCTTCTCGGTTCCGATTTTATGTCATGCGTTTCGCAGTTGGGTGGTGGTGATGTTAGTGCGATTAGCGGAAGCAAGAAGATCGCTCCTGAAGCTGGGAGAGTGATGCCACTATATGAACAGCCCCGCCCACCTGCAATTTCCCTCCTCCGTTAGAGCCTTTTTCGCCGTTTTCGCTAGCATGGCGTAGGCCCAGGTAAGCACGAAATCTCGAAATCGACTTTTTGCTTGGACACTGCCTTTAAGGCCCGTATGCACGTAATCCCACGGGGAAAGGAGGCGATGTGAGAGGGACGCGTCATATCTCGCTACTCCAAATATCTTTTCTTCTTTCCCTATCTGGGTTATGGAGGGTCTCATAGGGTACTTGCGCATAATGTCGCAACTATTTTTGTTTGCCTTACAAGATTGGATTTTCACTAATTCATGTGATCTCCTGGGGATTACCAGGGGATCTCCTCTATTTTCAAAGTCATTCATCGTCTTAAAAACTCAATGAAGACGCGGTATAGTTGTTCTGAGAATATACTACGACACTGCTGAGCATGTTTTCGACAGGAGAAATGGAACCTGAACGTTGTGAATTTTTCGATAATCCTAGCTCACGAGCCGTGGTTCATCGAAGATTTCGATATGAAGGGTGTTTACGTCTTTTTGCTGTGGGTGTGTCTGTCTGTCCGTTACGAAATTCGTAGAGCGTGTTCCAACCATCGTCCTGAGCCCAAAATTTGCATAGCGCACGCTATCAGCATGAAAGCTCACCATGCAGAAGCATGAACGGATCCACTGAGGGCTCAGTTGAAAATTGCGCGTCAAACGTCCACTTGGCATCTGGCCAGCAAAATTGGGTCCTTTGGTATTATTTTTTGCAGATCATGGATATATTAGGTTGATGCACAACTCCTGCACCAAAATAGGTACAGATCGCAATAATCCGGAATAATTCTATATCCCCAATAGGATTCGATATATCTTTAGATAGCGCAAACCTAGCTCTACAAGATAGTGCACAAATATATGCACCAGCTTCCAAGCGAAGTTTGAGTCGGAAACTGAAAAAAAAGACCATGCGCCCGAAAACCTTAAGACCAATCAAAACAAAGTTGTAACTTTGTTCAAAAAGCTCCTGCAAAATTTCTTTCTTGCTCACGCGTAGACATTCCACGTAAGACATTTGTCTATGCACTTGCCGTATTTTTCTCTCAGCTAGAAATTGAGAAAACGAAGTTTTTCACGTTTTTTTCCCAAAACAATGCTGAGATGTTCTAGCATTGACAGTTGTATACTACAGGACCTTAGAAGCATGAGTGTGAATTTTCAGCTTTTTACAGTGGCTGGTTTACGAGAAATATCGAATTTTTAGCAATTACGCGAGAAAAATTTGGATAAAAAGAGCTAGATTCGTCATTTCTCGTGAACTAGCAGTTCTAGAAGGCCGAAAATGTAAAGTTTTACTGCTAACGGCATGTACTATACAACTGCTAGTGCTAGAACATCCCAGCACTAATTTGGCAAAAACATGAAAAACTTCGTTTTCTCATCGTTTAGCTGAGAAAAAAATACAGCAACCGCATAGATAAATGTCTTACGTGGAATGCCTACGCGTGAGCAAGAAAGAAAATTTGTAGGAGCTTTTTGACCGAAGTTACAATTTTGTTTTGATTAGTCTTGAGGTTTTCGGATGGTTTTTTTTCAGTTTTCGGCTCAAAACTTCGCTTGGATCAATGGTGCATATATCTGAGCACTATCTTGTAAAGCTAGGTTTGCTCTATCTAATGATATATCGAATCCTATTCGGGATATAGGATTATTTCGGATTATTGCGATCTGTACCTATTTTGGTGCAGGAATTATGCATCAACCTAATATTTGACAGATTAATGTGCAAGCCATGAGCGTTAGTCTAAAAAGCTATGAAAAGTCTGCTGCTCTACGAAAACGGCGCCACATAGCATCGACTGTGTAAACGGTCAATTTTCGAAGATCTCCTCTGAGCAATCGCGAGAAGTTTTGCACATAGATGTAGCCCAATGCGATTGTTGTCCTTATGGCAATTAGCAAGCCCTGAAAAATTTCAGAAACCAATTTAAATCTGCATCTGTTCTTTTGCAAAAAGTCGCATTCAAGCAGAATTACCGAGCTCTCATGGAAAAAAAACTTTTGGAGTGAGTGGTTGTTAACGATTCATTCGTGATAGTCATCATTGCGCGGTGAGTTCCATTGCCATCATACAAGAGAACTAACAAAGGAAGGATACCAAAGATAAGTTATATTCGCCTTTTAAGAAGGGACACATATATTTGGAATCAGCTTTGAACGCTGATTTCAAATATGCTGTTCCTAGCTGCTTAGCGTTATTCCAAAGCGAGTTATGGGGTTGTTGTTGTGAGTAAATAACAAACTTCTGAATGTCGTTAGACGGCGTGTAGATAAAAATCTGCTCGAAAAAAGTGCTAGGATGTTGAGCTAGCATGAGATTAACTTTATTCTATCTTACAAGGGAGCATATGCAATTGCAAAACCATCTAGACATCGACACCGTAGCATCAGTAGGTCGAGGAGCACGCAAACTTTGCATAAAGAGACCATAACTCACTTCAGAATAATGCTAAGCAGCTAGGAACAGCACATCTGGAATCAGCGTTCCAAGCTGATTTCAAATATATGTGTCTCATTTCAAAAGGCGTCTAAGGGATCGGTCAGTGTTTGCCAGTGTTGCCGGTGTTGAAAGTGTCGAAAGTGTTGCCGGTGTTGAAAGTGTTGAAAGTGTTGCCGGTGTTGAAAGTGTTGGAAGTGTTGCCGGTGTTGAAAGTGTTGAATGTATACATCTGTCCTGCAGTTTCATTCTTCCCCGAGCGATCTTATTGGCTGGTGAGATCGTTTGAAAATGTACATGGAACATGAGTAATGAAATGCGACTGAATTGGGAAATGCTTTTACATGCAAAAGAACCTCATACAAAGTTTTTAAGAAGTAGAGGACTTGTTTTAGATAGGCAATCTTTAAATTTTGAGAACGCTGCTAAAGTCTGAGTAATGCGTGTTAGCTGTCGCATCCAGGGTTTCTACGATTACTGAGTACAAGACCTACATATGGGAGGTCTTGCAGCGTTTTCAGATATTGGGGATTGCCTATTTAACCAATTCTTCTACTTCCAAAAACTTTGCATGAGATCTTTTGCTGTGAAAGCATTTCCCATTTCATTTGCATTGCATTACTCATTTCCCATATACATTCCAAACGATCTCACCAGCCAGTAAGATCGCTCGAAGAAGAATGAAACTGCAAAACTGGTGCCTACATTCAACGCTTTTAACACCGGCAACACTTTCAACACTCAACGCCGGCAACACCGGCAAACTCTGACCGATCCCTAAGTTAGTATCCTTCCCTTGTAAGATATATAGGTAGAAGAACCGTGCGAGCCTCTGCGAAGCAGAGGTGACGACTGGGTCCTACTATAAACATGTTTAGCGGTGCGTAGTGTATCTTCAGTATAGTTTTACCGCGTTTTCATTGAGTTTTTTGAAAGATGAATGAGTTCAAAAAGAGATGATCCCCTAAGGATCCCCAAGGGATCGAAAATAGTGAAATCTTAATCTTGTATGGCAGTACCTTGGCAAACATTATGCGCAGGTACCCTATGAGACCCTTCATAACCCAGATAGGGAAAAAAGAATAAGGATATCTAGACTAGCGAGATATGACGCGTACCCTCTCAGATCCTCTCTCCTCCGCTCGGAGATGTACGTGCGTAGGGGCCTAAATCGACCTATTGATTTGTACACTTACACATAGAAAAATGAAGGCTCATCTGATTTTGTTCAAACCTTTTCCCACAGTCATGTAACACGAAATCCCGCATCAAAATTCCGGACGCTGCCTCTAACAACGAAAGGATACTTGGTCAAATGGAGTTTCCATGTGAAATGTATGCTCTCCTATAGGGTAGGAACGCTAATTTCCGCTTTGGGAAAATTAAGAGTCTGGCTAAGGTAAAAAAAGGTGTAGATTTTTCCGGTGCTGAAAAGAAGTAATGATTAGCATGAGCTTATCATGCTGAAAGTAATAGCTACAAATTCGTTACTTTTTTCTTTATCTGATTAATACATCTGCATGTTTATGTTTACCATGCTGTTTACGGAATGAGTGCTGAATTTTGCTGTAAATGTTAGCCGGAAAATCTTAACTGGTGGTTTTGTCCGCATTTAGAGCTCTGAAAATTTCGCGCCAAGTATTGAGATAAGCTTCGCGGCTGGATATTTCGTCCGAAAAAGGCGTACCGAATATCTGGCCGCCAGTTTGTAAAAATCCTTTTCTAAGCAAAGGAAGAATTTCCATTCAAGGGGTAAAGTCTTATCGTTGGAATAGACATAGATTGTAATACGACGGCTCAATTTAGCTACTGAGAACTGCCAATACTGATGGCTCATTCTAGCCGCTGAGGAAGTGCCAATAATCTTCAATAAGTTGTTCTGCAGAGAAAGTAATTCATTAAACTAGCATACTTGCACCAACTACGCTTCCAATCGAATATTGGTCTTTGGCGTGGAACTATTTTCATTGCATACAAGGTGACTTCATTTCTACGGTAAACTGCAGCTAAATTCGGGCGCTTGCAAATAAATGATATTTAGTAACCTTGCAGTGCCATTCTCTAAGTTTGGATAGAGAAAAACGCTTTGTCACGTCTGTGTACGAGATGTACTTGGCATTGATCACAATGTTTATTATCGCATCCAACAACAATAACTCACTCATTCCCTATCTCTCAGCGCATTCACTCCAGTGCTTAGGACATTTACAATCTATTTTCGTCTATTTTACAAGGGGTACATAAAGCAGCGAGGATTTAGTAACCACTTGAAAACTAGGCTGTGTTTTGCTTTACTCTTCGAAACGTGGACGCCGCAGCACACTAGCCTTCTAATGCTTTTTGGGGCGTTCTGAGTGGCTTGATTTGGAGCACTTGTTGAAAAGCTCAGCTAAATAGCGACGGTGATCTACTTATTCTCATTCAGCCTCCGCTTTTATTGATTTTCTCCTTCCATCCAATTAGTGTAAGTATCTTCTTTGCGAAGGTTGAATTATGAGAGCGGTTTGCAGGAGTCCTAACAACGTCGTTAGCGGCAGAATCATCGATAGCTACTTAGTAAATTCTCCACTCAATGTAGTGTGCTTGCGGTACCGACCACTTATGCGCGCAAAATGGCGACATATGATTGCGGCTTATCTAGTCACGCGCAGATATTACCAATTCTAAACCGCAAGCACACCATGAGCGGAAAATGTATTGAAAATAATTGTATTCACCACACAAACATTGACAAACTCTAGACTTGAGTGAACAATATTGGCAAAAGCAGATGTCCAAATGGAAACGTGGATGTAATCTACTTCAACCTAGCGTGACAAGGATGTGATTGTTACAAAATTTATGAGCCGTCAGTCTTATAACAATCAAGATAGTTTTATAGTAGTTTTATCATTGCATTTAGGCAGGCGCTATACTCCTCAAGAATTATAGTGCCTGCCTTAACACCCTTCGTTGAGATACTATCAAAAAGAATGCGAAGTACCATCTCTTTTAGGAGATAGTAATTAATCTTTGTTTGGCTTTTGAAAAACTTTTTCAGAAGGTGGATCAAAATATTAAGTGCCGCTAAATGTCGTTGTGCTGTGGCCCTCATGCGAGGAAGCTTGTATAATCATATTCTTATTACAACGTCATAGGTTTACTGCACAATGCCATCCTGCGACGATAGTCGAGTAGAGACATGAATAAGATATCTAAGACAATGCTCTTCAACTATTACCTGCGTTCTGTTATAAGAATAACAATACATAAAAACACGATTGCGTAAACCGGGTAGCATTGACTACATCGAGTATTATCAACTAACCTGTCACTCACGTGCTGTCCAGCTTTATGAATGTCAGTATGCAATGGTCTTCCGGATGTCATTCTCAACACTATCACTTTTAACTCTAATGTCGATTACACAGATTCCAGTCATTGCTTTGTTTTCTTCTGTTGGGGTCAATGGAATCTATAATTGAGTTCCAGTATTCTCTACACACAGCCATTTGCTTTCATCTTTATCCATTGTCTGATGTTTTTCCGTTGATATAAATCCATCGAGTAGATTTGTTTGCAATATAGTGCCATTGCGGTGACGAAAAAATGCGGCAAAAATTGCGCGTGCAAATAGCTGCAACTGTAATGCTCGCAATTTGTTCGCAAGGTGGCGGCGCTAAACGTATTTTGTCTGCACCGCAAGGGCACTATATTTAACTTTGATTCATTGACCGCACGGATTGCTCAAACGTGCAAAACGCGGGCGACGCGGCTAACGAGAGCACGACTTGTACAATGGCGGATTTGCACTGGGGAGCGTTTTGCCTTGTGGCGCGTGCTCTGCAGTAATGTTCAGGCCGTGCAGTTAACGAGTCGACGATACTTACAAATCTATTGTACTCTTATTCCGTATTTGCAGGCATGTCACTTTTCGACTACCAAAAAGCCAAGCTCACTAGAGCAGCCAATGTGTTACGCAAGAGGCTTTCGGAAGTGGATCAGGCCAACTTGGAATACATGGTTCCTACCTTCAATGCAAGCAAGGACTACACAGTTGTGATAAATCGCAAGCGTTCATTACTAAATTTCTTCTCCACAATTAGTCATGCTGCTTCTGCTTTACGCGCCCAGCGGGAAAAGACAGAGGAGTTTGCTCGACAGAGGCCTGACGAACAGGGAGAATTTCCTCTTCTGCAAGAAATTAGTGCACATTGGGATGCAAGCGAACTAAGTGATCTCTTAGATGAAGCAGAGATTCTTCTTGAGCGTCTAGACAATGAGATCAAACTTTTACCAACAGCGGATATGCTTTACGATCGTTGCATCTCTTCCATTGTTTCTTCCCAAACTGTTCCAAACTATAATGTGTCTTCTGCTTCCTCGTCTAAAACCATTCAACCTTCTTCATCACCCCAACAACTAGCGCCAGACTCACAGGTTATCTGCAGTCGTCCTCCGACTAGACAAGACAATCCAAACGATTCTCTATCAATCGCTCCTATCAATCATGCACCCAATGCAAATGGTGGTGTAATCGCTCAGCAAGGAGATCGGTGCACATTGCCTTTGGTTGGGTTTGGGGTTTCTCCAAGCAACCTTTCAAGCACTCCAAATTTCGTTAACATAAAACCCAAAGCGATTTCAATCACGTCAAATAACCTCGTTTCCAGCCCCGGTAATGTAACTTTAAAGGCATCACCACCATCTGATTCCGCTTTGGAACAACCGCTAAAGTTACCAGCATTTGAGATACCTTCCTTTAACGGTGACATTGATGCATTTCCCGCATTTTGGAATTTATATCTAGCAGCAGTGCACAACAACAACAACGTACCGGTAGCAGTCAAATTTATGTATCTGAAATCACACTTGAAAGGAGACGCGGCCAATATCATCGCTAGTATCCAGCCAACCCCTGAAAATTATGAGGATGCTGTGCGCACTATTGTGAGCACGTACAGTCGACCTGAGCTTCTCCGAAGTCGACTTTGGGACAAACTAAATCAGCAGATGCCCGCAAATAATACTGCCATTTCGCAGCGTGCCACCTTATGCGCTATCAAAGCTATATGGTCTCAAATGAAGTACCTGAAAGAGGAATCCGGTTCGACTGGTGCACTTAAAGTAATACGTTCAAAGTTTCCGCGGCGAACGCGTGAGAAGGTTGGTGAGCTTAAGAAAAAAGGTGATCCAATGTGGACGGTAGACGAGCTATTGACAGCGCTTGATACAGTTGTTGATAGGCTGGAAGTGATAGAAGATGCCGATCCAGCGGATTATTCAATAAGCAATTCCTCTGCGACAGTTCGTAGATCATCCTCATCTCCGCGCAGATATTCTAGCCCTACTCAGTCATACGCAAAATCTTCACATTGCTGCCCATCATTCTGCTATAATTGTTCGCCTAGCTTTCGCTCGCCATCCAGACATCGTACCAAGTCACCTTATTACCGACGCCTACATCGTAGCCCCGCGCGTAATCAATACCCTTGTCCTTTTTGTAAACTCATTGGACACCTACCGGATGATTGTGTGTTAGTAGCAACAATCAAACAGCGTAGAGCGGTTGTCAACCAAGAGACTCTTTGTTGGATGTGCTTAGAAAAAGGTCATTTTTCTACTACTTGCTCAGCACCTATGTGCATATACTGTGCTGGAGCTCATCATACAGCCTTGTGTTTCAAAAGCCCGAAGGCAACCTTTCTGCTGTCTTCATCAATGCGATCAAACCAACGCAGCTCTTTCAAGCGCGTACACTTCGCTACTGAGGTACCTTTTTACCCAGATAACGATCCATCGCGCTTCTCTTCTCCTAGCGTAGGCTTTTCGAGATCGAGATCTGTATGTAGGCGGCAACAACGTTCCAATAGTTTTAGGCAAGTAGGTTCTATCCGCAGATCTCATAGCGCGCATCCTATGCTGCAAAATTCTGCACCTGTTTCAATTACTCAATGGGACGCCTATACGGAAGCTCCTTCAGAACTACCAGAACAACAGCAAACCCAGTCAGAGCCGGATTCACCGTCATTATGTGTGACCGTATGTCAAAAAATGTCTGCAACACAAACACCACACTTAATGGTGGCTCAGGCAGTGACCCATAATTGTAAAACTGCGAAAGATGAGCTGCTGACAGTCTTTTTGGACAGCGGCTCGCAATACAGCTTCATACGCGCATCTTTGGCACTCCATCTAGGCTTACCACTTCAGAAAAAGAGAGAGATCACGACTTCAGCATTTGGAGGACATCGAATCACGGAGGAATCCTCGGAGGTTCCACTAATATTGTGGGATAAGTTCCATCAAACAATCAAGCTTCAACTCTGGACTCGCGGCATGATAACCACGGTGCCACGAAACACCATTGACGTTATTGGCAATGGCTGTTCAGACGAAAGAGTCGAAGTTGATGTGCTTATTGGTATAGACAACTACTGGCGAGTTGTAGATCTCCAGAGAAATGAAAGGCTTCCTTCAGGTCTCATACGGTCACAAACACGATTTGGGCCAGTAATTTCTGGAATATCATACCCGTCAGTAAATACCCCTATGTCCACAGCATTAGGTGACGGCACTCCTACACAAAAGACAGCCAATACGCATGCTCAGAACCAAAGGTGCATCAATATAGAAACTACTGTTCTATGTGCAGCACTATTACTTCCACTTTTTTCCATTGTCTTTCATCATATTTTCCTTCTTTCAGAGCAGTTGCTCATGAAGTGTACTAATTAAGAACAGTAGACCTTTTAAGGCTTCGTTGCATCACGGTACATCAAAAGCTTAGAAGTGGACGAATTTGCTGTGTTTTTGTAGTTGATCGTCTCGCTTTTTCATAGCAGAGATAAGGTAAAATGGTTTCGTAGTTGATCGGCAATCTCACTTTCTGCTGTAATATATTACACTGATCCTTTCTCATCAAAAAATGTCCCATTGTTTCCTCAATTCATTGGAAAATTTGCCGAAAGGCTACAGTATAAGCGATTTCCCAAGTTAGAAAGCACAAGAAATCAAAGGAAAGGGCTTGAAGCGTTGCTTGATATGTTTTAAAGCAGCGTGCTGCGAACCATTACTTTCATTACAAAGGCGGTGCATTGAAAGGCGTAAAAAGATACAGAACGGTTGTGAAAGCAAGCTCTTTTCAGCAGACGCCAACTCTGCGGTGAGTTCCAATGTTGTGTAATTTTGCCACGTAAAATCTATGCATTGCAGGTATCCATCTTCTGATGGTTTAATTTGCTCTCCGCTTTGGTTTTACCTATGGTTGTGAAAGCGAGTTCTTTTCTAGCAAACGGCAAAACTCTGCGGTGAGTTTTGATGTTTGTATTTTTGTCGCGTAAAATTTATGCATTGCAGATATCCATCGTTTGATCTAAACTTCAAGTATACAAACCTATCTTGATTCGCTGATGCTAATTCAAAACTTTCTTGTCTCTGCCTCAGTCTCACCTATGGTTGAGGAAGCGAGTTCTTTTTCAGCAAATGCCGGGACTCTGCAGTGAGTTTTGATGTTGCGTATTTTTGCCTCGCAGAATTTATGCATTCCAGATATCCATCGTTTAATCTTAACTTCAAGTATACAAACCCATCTTGATTCGCTGGTGCTAATTCGGACCTTTCTTGTCTCCGCTTCACTCCCATTTATGGCTGTAGAAGCGAGCTCTTTTCCAGCAAGCGCCGGGATGCAGTTAGTTTTATTATTGTGGATTTTTTCCTCGCGATTTTATGCCTTGCAGATATGATTCATCTTTCGATGGTAACTTCAAGTATACAAACCTACCTCGTTAACCACCCCACCAGGGTGATCCTCTTCAGCTTGCGTGCCTTAGCCCACTGTTTAATGCATTTTTGTCAAATCATATATTTCTCTATTGGTACTGATAATATCTTGTAATCATTGCTTTACTGGTTGGAGTTGAATCAGATTTTATGCTTAATCAAATTCACCATTCTTCTCAGCTCATAACTGCTCATTATGTCGTCTTATGTCATCTCTTCTTCGTTTGTTTAGTGGTGTCGCTTCGAGAGGCATCGAGTTATAACCTGATAAGAATCTTTAAGAAGCTTTCGTAGCTATGTAGGTCGTCGATGTAATTCAAGTATGCAGTGGTCTTTGGTGCTCACTCGTGTTACCGAGGAAATTATTTTGTACACTGACTATGAAAGCGAAGGCAGTATCTACAGGTCCACAGTGCTATCACGTAACCACCATACGAACGCCCAAGCCACTGTTTTGGGGAGAACCAGCGTTGCATCTCTTAACGAAAGCAGTCCTCAAAATAAGGAGGCCGGGAGCATTGCAGGTCGCATTTTCAGCTGGTCATGCAAATATTATACGTGTTATTGCAGTCGTAACGCTTCAGGTCCCTACTTACAATTTACATTAATCCGCAGCTTGCCTCTTGGCTGCAGCACTCATGTTGACCGCACCATTTATAAGCACCAGCTGCTTGCGATGGATCTGTAGCGTAAGCCCTTCGAAAGACTGTAGTTTGAAAATTTGCGGCCGTTGGTAGCAGCGAGGAGGCACTCATTTGTTTCTCAGCTTTCATGTGCAAATTTGGCTCTCTGTCGCAAATCTTTTTGAAAGGAATCCGTATTTCTATCTCTATGTCATTGGGCGCAAGTGCGCTAATGTCGTTGCACTGTGGTGATGAGCACACTGATTCGTTGTGTGGGGTAAACAAATGCTCAATGCAAGGTATCTGCAATGTAAGTTTATTTTGAAAGGTCTGTCACCAATTTTGCCTTCTACATGAATCCACTTTAAGGCTATGCTGTAATTTATGAAGTCGGAGGTTTAGCAAACGACACGCTCAAATTGTAATTTCGCAAAAATTGAAGTTTCGTCAGCATACACAAAGTAAGTGGATTTTTAAGCGCCATCGTAGTGAAGAGTATTTACTTATTATTTGTTTATTCATCGTATGCACTCAAAGTGCGCCATCAAACGAAAGAACGCAGGAACACAATCAACGCTTCTTCTATCACATATCAAGTATTCAGAATTTTGAATTATTAGTTAGAGACAGTTATGTCCCAACATGGCTAAAATTCCGAAAGCTCAAATCTGCAACTTTCAAAGCTTCGTTTTCATGGATGGATAGATGTAGAGAACAGCAATCTGATATTCGGGTACAGTTTCCCCTACTTAGCCACTATCAATAAGAATTGTGATCTTTCGTTCCAAAAGTCTTTGTCCCAAAAAACCAAATTTCCTCATATCTGCGCACAACGAGAAATTTGGAATTTTCTCACTTCTCGGATTTCTTTCATTGCAAAATGAATCCTACTCAAATAAATTTTATGCCGCAATTCTTTTTGAAGGGCTCTTTCCAGCGATACAGGCACTGAACAAAAATTGTCTGCAGCATCTGTAGGAGCCGCAAAACCGACCGAATTTATTTATTAGCCAATCTAATGCTTATTTATTTAATTATGATTTTAATATCTAAATGTTTTATAAATCTAGCTGTTTAAAAAAAATCTGTAGAAATGATTCTTCCAAAAAAATGTGTAGAAACGAATGATTCTGGGGGCATTTTGTCTATTGATGGAGATAATTTAGAGCAGTTTTTGAGGATAACGCCCGTCTTCGTAATTTGCAATGTACGGTGGCTTTCAATGCGAGTGTCAGGTTGGCGCGGGCTAGGTCCTCGTGAGGCGCCACGCGGTCACTCGACGCGTATCCCGGGGCATTCTCCCAAGCTCGTCAGCCATTGACGCCTAGAGATACTGTATTTCCCTTAAACGTGGCAAGATGCCTAAACCGTTGAGGGCGAAGGCGCGGCGGCTCGCAAGGACCCGAGCCGGGCCGACCTTGACGCTCACATTGAGAGCCCCCGTAGATGGCTTTTTAACATTGCCTAAATAGTTCTGTTTTTTAGGGTGACCCGCTGAGAAGTATCAACATGGCAGCCAATAAGTATCTACACACAAGTTTAAAAGGATAGCCAAACTTGTTCCAAGTGAAGCAAATGCATGAAGAAGAAGAAGGCTGACGAAACGGGAAAACCTGTATTACCCGTAACCCGTGTTTTCTATCCGTGGCTTCATATCGCTTCAATTTCCGTGGCTTCATATCGCTTCAAATTATGGGAAATCCAGAGAACCAAACAGTCCTTTCAATCGCTCTTTTTTATTGCTTAATCCTTTCCATCATCTCGCTCATTCTACCATTCCAGTTCTTATATTTTTATTCAGCTGTAATGTCAATTTATTCATATTCATGAGTCATGCAAGGTTGAGCCGGAGCGGTGGCTCCTGCTTGACTAATCTCCTCTTCCCACATTTCAAATTTTTCGGTACACTTTGATTTGTAATTCTGACATTTATTCTGTCACATATGTATTAGATAAACACTCAACTCATGAGTCAAAAGTTGCATCTTCAAATGCAACGCGTAGTCCCCTAATATTTCTCTACGACGTTGATCATGACAGGATGTACATAAAATAAGTGACCAAATGCTCCCTACTTTTCTCCCTTTTCTCCTCTCGTACCGGCTCTCAGCGGAGCACTCAAAAAACTTGATATTGACAATAGCAATCAACAATGCAAAGAAACAGTGAAATTACATGAAATTTCTTGCTCCGCGACAATTGCTCACGCGCAAGTGCTGCCGCTCCCGCAGACGCACTATATTTACCGCGAAATCTACTCGACTGTATGTTCGAACGATTAAATATACAGATTAACTAAGGTGCGACAGAAGCAATTTACAGAAAGGACGTACCAAGAAACATAAGAATAGATCTTTTGAAGACCGTGCATTGCCATTAAAGGCAGTGTCCGGACAGATTGGGGGTTTTGATATTCCAGTGCCATGCGAAAGTGGCCTCCCTCAGACACAACATCGCGAAAGTGCGAGGTTACCCGCTCGACCTAAAGCGAGAAAAACGGTCGGAAAATGGGGAAACTTACGCTTCGAGGCGGGGTCTTCCGACCTGTCCGAATATCTGCTATGCGGCAGAGTACGCATGCCGCCACAGCTACCTTGTAGGGTCCCGCAGCCACTCTGCGTCTCTGCCTTGGTGGGGAGTGTCGAATTTCAAGTTGTAAGGCTTTGGAAAACGCATGTTTTTGCCATTTCGCACCTCCCAATGTGGATTCTCGGATTCAGCGTTGCGGATAACCCCCGATAAGTTTATATCCTAGAAATCGAGTTTTTCCCGGACACTGTCTTTAAGGGCCGCATACATTTACATTCCTGCCGAGGAGGGGATCGCAGCTTAGAAGAAAGCTTCACATCTTGAAGTTCTACATATCTGGATTTCACGTCGTATAACCTATCCGTAGGTATTCTCATCATCCTTCACTATGAACGTATTGAACAGGGGTAAGAAGCTGTACAAGCGCTTGATGATCCCCGGTGGCCGTCTCTTCTTCCAAGTCATTTCCCTTTCTTCCAATTCAACGAAAACCTTCTAAAGTTGTGCTGTTCGCCTAAGCCAACAGTGCTAAGCATGTTGCTGATAAGAACAATTGAGTTTTTGAGACATCGAAACCTTTGGTAAATCCCAACTTCCACTTGTGGTTCATCGCAATTTTCATAATTTCAAAACATCATCTTATCAGCAACATGCTTAGCCACCGTTAAGTTAGATAATCGGTACAACCCTGGAATGTTTTCGTTAATTACGAAGAAAGAAAATTGACTTCAAAGAAAAGATGGTCGGCGATTGGGGATCATCAGGGGACCATACCAAAAGCTGTGAAAGCGGCTTGTATATGAGCGTATCGAACAAGAGCTTCTTGCCCTTGTTATGCTCATAGTGGAAGATGGTGGGAATAGTTACGGATAGGTAGACAGCATGAAATCCAAGTAGGAGCTTCAGGATATGAAACTTTCATCTAAGCTGCTATCTCCTCCTCGGCGGGGATGTTAATGCATGCGGCTCTAGACATGTTTGTTCCCCATCTTCCCAGAAGTCCGGAGAAATAAGGGCTACATGACTTTGCAGTCGAGTAGATTTTCCGATTAATATAGTGTGTTGCACTGCAGGCAAAATGCGGTGAAATTGCGCGTGAACAAATAACAATGCCAATAATGTCGGCATTTTGCACGCGCAAGTGACCGGCATCACAGGTGCGCCTACTTGGCATGCTCAAGTTTTACCGCATTTTAGGGCCGCACGCATTAACATCCCCCACAATGGTCGGTCGCCTCATCGTGGCGTGGTGACACTGGGTGTCGAACTGCGATGCACAGCCGAGTGTATACTCTGGTAGGGCCTCACAAGCTGTGAAGGAGTTCAACGTTTCCGGTTTCGCCCGGATGCCTAGCTAAGAACCGGCCACGCCAGATTCCCCGCCGTCTGGCTTCTTCTGGTCGCTAGGCGGTTCTCCCCGCTCCAAGTTCGGGGTCAGCGATCGCCCCGTGGAAATCAAGAGTAGGCCTAGTGAGTCTGCTCTTTTAGGGGAACAAATCCTATTACTCAGTCAGCAAGAAGATATAGAAAAAACCCTGTACATCGGATCCCGCCTACAGCGCCGGGCGGTAGCAAGAACGATGTCAGGGTCCTTAGGGCGCCTTCTGGATCGGACAAAAAACACGTCTGCCCGGACGACACGCCATGGAGACTGCCTCATGATCTGCACCTACAACGCCAGGACAGTCTCTACAAACGCCGACCTTCACGCTCTTCTCGACGCTGCGGAGCGCATCAAGTACCACATCATCGCTCTGCAGGAAACGAAGTCCAGGAAGAAGGACGTGCGACAGATGAGTGATGGGACGCTCATCATTCGTGGTGAGAAGGTTCCATCACGAAACGTGGGAGGCGTTGGCTTTGTCGTCCACCCATCAATCGTCCATCTTGTTGATTCGCACGAGATCCTATCACCCCGACTAGCCATCCTACGACTACGCCCTCTACGTCAGAAGACCATCAGCATCATCAACTGCTACTCTCCAACATCAGCAGCTGACGACTCAGAACTAGATGCTTTCTACGAAGACGTGGAGGAGGTCGTCCGCAACGAAAAGTCCTTCTACAAGTATGTTGTGGGCGACTTCAATGCGAAAATCGGAATGTCACTAGAAAAGGAATATAGGATCGGGAAGTTTGGATATGGGCTCCGGAACGAAAACGGCAACCGTCTCGCTGGGCTTCTCTCCGCCGCACGACTCTTCCATGGAAATTTCATCTTCATGAAGAAAGAACATCGCCGGTGGACACGGGAATCGCCCAAAACGACTCATGCGGAGATCGACCACATTCTCACCAACCGAAGGTGGAGCTTGCTCGATGTCTTAGTAGTTCCATCCTTCTGCAGTGGCTCCGATCACCGCCTTTTTCGAGCGAAGGTACGATTCAGTCGAAAGCTGGAGAAGAAGGTCTGCCACAGTGCCGCAAGTAGAAAGAATGTCGTTTATGACGGTAACAGGCTGAGGAGCTCATATCAAGTTGCGACTGGCCCATCGAGGAGGACCCAACGTACGACTACAACCGGCTTTTGAAAGGATTGCGAGCCTGAGGAGAGTGCGCCTCAGTGACTTCCGAGAAGAACGTGGAACGCATTTCGAAGAACACCGAAATGCTCGAAAAAAGAAAATTTCTGAGGCAGGATCCGAATGCATCCCATCTCGCGCAACTGATAGCCAACGCCAGTTGCAGAACAGCTTTGCAGGAGGATCTCAGGAAGTACAGACAAGCCAAGATACTGGAAGCAGCTGAAGGAAGACGAAGTCTCAAGAAGCGCCGAAGGAACCTCTGTGAATATCACGTACCGCTGGCTGCATTATTAAACGAAGACGGGACTCCGACTTTTTCCCGATACAAGATGGAATCTATCGCGAAGAACTTCTATACCAACCTCCGCTCATCAACACACGTGCCGATGCCCGTCGTTCCTACTGGAGAAGTATCACCACGGATTCTACCTGCAGAAGTGCGCACAGAGATTCAGACCATGAAGACGTCCACGGCTCCAGGACCAGACCATCTTTCCGTCGAATCTCTGCGAGCCGAAGGACAACGTCTACACGAGATTCTCGCGTCGCACTGACATCTACCTTCAGAAGGAGAAGGTTCCCGACCAGTGGAGAACGTCAAGAACCGTCCTTCTTTTCAAGAAGGGTGAACGGGAGGATCTTCGGAACTACCGTCCAATATGCCTGCTGAGTGTGCTGTACAAGCTTTTCACGAAGATTATCCTCGCTCGCATATCTAGGACACTGGATGAAGCTCAACCCCAAGAACAAGCTGGATTCCGCAAAGGATTCAGCTGCATGGACCACATCCAGACCGTTTCGAGGGTCATAGAAGTCTGCCGGGAGTACCGACTGCCTCTCGTCCTAACCTTTGTCGACTACGAGAAAGCCTTTGACAGTGTCGAAACCAACGCCATCTTGTCAGCGATAGTCGATCAAGGAGTGGTTCCAGCTACGTGAGGACATTACCCGACTGCTACAAGGATTGTACAACAACAATATAGCTATTCCATCGCCCCCTAACCATCCCAATTGGGAAGGGGGTCCGACAAGGCGACACAATTTCGCCGAAGCTGTTCACCGTGGCCCTGCAGTGGGTGATGAAGTCACTGGACTGGGACGAGAGAGGCATACGAGTTGATGGGAGATTCCTGTCGAACCTTCGTTTTGCGGACGACATCGTTCTCTTTTCGAGCAGTATCACTGAAGCAGAGACGATGCTGAAGAAACTGAACGAAGTAGGGAAGAAGATCGGATTGCGAATAAATCGGAAGAAGACTCAGTTTATGAAGAACGCCCTTTGCGAAGATGCAGAAATGGAACTGGAAGGCACCCCTATCATGGAGACGTCTTCTTACGTGTATCTCGGACGTTCGATGAACATGGAGAACGACTTGAGGGAAGAACTTAACAGGAGAAGAAGAGCAGCCTGGGCCTAACGGACCTGGAGCTTCGTGCTCACCTGTTCGACTCAACCGTTCTCCCGGCGCTCTGTTACGCAGCGGAGACTTGGGCTGACACCGTAGCCACGTCGAAAGCTTCGAGGACCATCCACAGAGCGTTAGAGCGTAGTCTTCTGAAGATGACCCGACACAAACAACAATTTGTCGGACTTCGCAGCACGGATATGAGAAGAATATCCCGTCTTCGTGACCCAGCGGATTACGTTGCGAAAGCGAAGCATTGATGGGCCGGTCACATTATGAGAAGAACAGACGACAGATGGACACTAAGAACAACGGAGTGGATTCCTCGCGATGCAAAACTTCCCCGAGGAAGACCTCCAACGAGATGGGCAGACGTGTTCGTGGAACGGATGGACCAGCTGAGAACAGCTGGATACGATTTTCGCCCCTGGAACTCGTGGACGCAGCCACCGACGACTACCAAGAAGATCGTGGATGTCCGAAGCGAGGGACAGGGATCAATGGAAACTTCTGTGCTGGGGCCCGCACGTCACGTGAAGCCGGGCCATCTAAGTATCTAAGTAAGTATGCATTAACATTCCCGCTGGGAAAGGGATCGCAACTTGAAAGAAAGCTTCATATCCTGAAGCTTTAGATATCTGGATTTCACGTGATGATTTCTACCCATCCGCAAGTATCCCTACCATCCTTCACTATGAACATTTTGAACAGGAGCGAGAAGCTGTACAAGGCGCATTCCAGCTTTTTGTTTGATCTCTGATGATCCCCGGTGCTCGACCGTCTTTTCTTCAAAGTCATTTTTCTTTCTTCAAAGTTAATGAAAACCCAAAGTTGTACTGCTTATCTAACCCAACAGTAACTAAGCATGTTGCTGATAAGAACAAATGATGTTTTGGAGTCATGAAATTTTCGATGAACCGATTGAAAAAAAAAATTTTCGAGGTTCGAAAGTTGGGGTTTGTCGGAAATTTCGATATTTCAGAGACTCATTTGTTCTCATCAGCAATATGCTTAGCACTGTTAAGCTAGATAATCAATGCAACTTGGAATGTTTTCGTTAACTTTGAAGAAGGAGAAATGACTGTGAAGAATGAACGATCGTTCCCCTTGGATCGTTAGGGGATCATACAAATTGCTGAAAAATGTGGCTTGTACAGCTTCTTGCCCCTGTTCAACATGCTCATAGTGAAGGATAGTAAAAATACTTACAGATAGGTAGACAAAGTGAAATACAGATATCTGGAGCATCAGGGTATAAAGCTTTTCTTTTGAGCTGTGATCCCCTCCCCAGTGGGGATGTTAATGCATGCGGCCCTTAAATACCATCGGCTCCCCGATTGTCGCGAAGGCGGACTCTTGCGAGCGTATCAGTGAGCGGTTGCCCTGTGTTGAAACATAGCTGATAAATTGATTATCGGTTGACCATCGCGACCGCCCTCGCAGCAATCTGGGAGCCGATGGACTTGCATTCATTGCAAGCACACTATATTAAGCGGAAAATTTACTCGACTGTATCCTTGGTTGGGATGAGCAGCAGCTATCGACTTATTAGGTCGATTGAGAGAAGCATTTAAAGGTCGCCGACGAAATAGGAGAAGCCGCGCCGCATTTGCTTGTTAATTGCCGACAATTACTCTTGTTTGCGCGAAGAGCTCTGGGGTAGAGGACTATATGCCGCCGAAAAAGGGCGGTCCCCGCGGTCATTTGCGACAAATACGCACTTTTGTACATGCGCGGACATGCGTTCCTGCAAGAAATCCGCATGGGACTCTTCCACATTCGGCGACATATAGCCCTCCACCCAGAGTTCTGAGCATGCTATCATTTCTTTTCTGTCGGTTGCATATCGCACTAGGATCTTTGCAAAGGAAAGAAATACTGGGATGCCCAGAAGCAACCGAAGAAATAATTTGGCCTCGATAACAAGTTTAGTAAGTTTGAAAAACTGATTGTGAAATAATTGCACTAATAGCAATGGCAAAACCGAGCTTTTTGGACAAACTCTGTAGCCAGCTTTGTGTGCTCACTCACTCATCTTTTAGCTTCTCAAAAGACAAAAGCGTTTGTCAAGTTGATCAATGTAAGGGGTTCCTGTTCAAAGCAAAGGTTCCTGGGTTTGAATATCACAAACTCATGATCACGCAACCTGATTATAACTTGAGATAGATTAAGAGCGCAAACGGTTCAGAAAAATTATAAGAAATGCACTTTTCGATGAGTCCGAAACTGACTGAATTTCAAGCCACCATTATCAGCTCCCTGGTCCGCAAGAGATATGCGTAGACGTTTCAGCCGGTCGATTCTGTGCATAATAGCAGGATCTTTAGTTCAAGTGCTCCTCTACTTTTGACACGCACGCAAGGAAAGATTCGAAGCTATAAACTAGTGATTAGTAACTGTGGCTGTAGTGGGCAGGCCAATAAGGTGAATGGCTATATAAACAAGCTGTATATGATGTAATTTTGTGAAGGAGATAAGAATGCAGAGGAATTCGTAGAGAAACCACGTGTCAGAATCCTTACGTCGTGTGCACACCTTACGCGAATTCATTCGCTACGCGATCTGGCAATTTGCCAGATGGCTTCAAATTCAAAACTGGCAGGCCCCAAATGCGCAGGACATATAACCTTCTTAAGTTGATAAAATGCCCCGTCTTCCATACATTCAGAGATCCCTTACGATAAGTTATGAACAAATGGAGTAGTTGCTAATGCCAAGTTGCGTCTCTACTGAAATCGCGTGAGGTATATCCAGGGCCTTAGAACTACAATTCAGACTTCCTTTCTCGCGCTCACATCAACTCAACTAAATTCTAGCTCCTTGAATTTTTACTACATCGGTGTCATTTTTTTGTGGCAAGAACATCAAATTAGAACAGACTGGTTCTCACAAACAACCGGAAAAAAAGAGTTCTAGAGTGCTCAATATAATATGTTCTTTTGCGTAATCGATCGCAACCATCTCATCAAAGGGTTATTTATAAGGTGTAAGTAACTAATATCCTAAGTCAGTGGAATCAAAGCATTTCGAACAAATGGTTTGGTCATAGTATACTGTAGTCGCTGATCATGACAAGCCCCAACTTTCGACCTGTGGTTCATCGTAAATTTCATGACTTCAAAACATCACTTGTTCTTATCAGCAACTTGCTTAGCACTATTAAATTAGATAATGTACAACATTGGAATGTTTTCGTTAACTCTGAAGAAAGAAAAATGACTTCAAAGAGTAGACGCTCGTCCCCCGGGGATCACCAGAAGCATACAAAAAGCTGGAAAATGCGGCTTGTACAGCATCTCGCTTCTGTTCAATATGTCCCTAGTGGAGGATGGTGGAAATACTTACTGATAGGTAGACAGCATGGAATCCATATACATGGAGCTCCAGGATGAAGCTTTCTTTGAAGCTGCGGTCCCCTTCCTAGCGGCAATGTTAATGCATGCGGCCCTAGGCATGCCTGAAAAATGAAGAATGAGCAGAGAAAGCTACCTGCATTTTCGCTTTGCGGCAACTGTTCAAGCACAAGTGCTGTTGCTTCTGCAGGCGCACTAATTTACCGGAAAATCCTACCCGACTGTACATGTATGAAACAATTCTTTTGCCAATTTAACTTAGAGCGCCATAAGCTTCCAAAGCATTAGAACACTTATTGATCTGAGTGTCAACGCCAGTGCTTCTTGCCAAAAATCTTTTGCTGTATTTGAAAGTATGTATGGATGCATAGCAATGGTCTGAGTGTTTAACGCTACTGCAAACTTCTTTTTGTCACATAAAAATTTTCAAATAGAGATCTTTTAACCCTTTCAACATATCAGTCAAATTGAAAATGTCTCGCTGTAATTGCAAGTATGTATGGGCGCATTAGCATTGATAGTTTAAGTGTTTAAAGCTAATGCAGATCCTTTTTGTTCCATTGAAATTTCAAATAGAGGTCTTTCAACATTATAAATATAGCCAACCTAACAACGACACCAGTGCCAGCTATTGCTGTAACCAAATCTTCCCGTTGCACATACCCTCTGTACGAAGAGTGATGGAGCTCCTGCTGCTCGGGTTCCACGCGGCAGCCTCGCTTGGGCTCTACACCTCCTACGCAAGCGTTCACTCTATATATTTTTCCACGCTTGTTTAGCGATCAGAGATCGGTCATCCACTCTCAGATATGAGAAAATGATGATCAGAGAGCACGCTCACGAAAGAGCATGCAGAGCTCAAGCGAGGAGGTCGCGTTGGAATTGAGCCGCACAATCTCCGTCACTTCTATTGAGACAGAAGGTACAAGAAACTATTATTAAAGCCTTTAATTGATACTTCTTCTGCAAATACGAAATTTTTCAGGGTAATTTTGATAACTGTAGAACACAGATGATGTCTTCATTGATAATTTTTGAGCCAAAAATTTGTCATATACGAGGATTTCTTTGTTGCCCCAAACAGCTTTTTTGATGCAATGTAAAGCAGCAGTCGAAAACTTCGTGTTGGATATAGAGCGGATTCAAGAAAACCAAATTTTTGTGAAATATTTCAGTTTAGATCATCTTCTTCTGTTGAAACAAGACCGTGTGTTGTGAAAACGCATACTGTAAGCCGAAATATTTGAATCTTATAAACAAATTCAAAAATTTTGGATTTTGACTTCTGGGCTTAATTACACTCTTGGTAAAGCTTTTTACAAAGCCGCAGTTTGCGTTTCTGGCAAAGTATCTTCATTATCAACATTGTATCTTCAAGCTCTTTGCATGCTCTTCCTTCATTTTTGTTCTGGTACTGTATGTAAATCACTCAGATTTGATCGCTTTAGTTGACAATCTGCTAAGAAAGACGCAATCTACTACTCAAAAAGTATTGAGTTCAAACTCGGTCACAGGTCTTTATGATTTACCTTGCAAAATATGCATTCACATCTTCTTTTCTAAGCGATTACTGTTTGAAACTGTATTCACGCCCATTTTTGACACAGATGATAAAGGCGACTCTTATATTAGCGTTTTCTTGCAGATTGTCTGCTAACAATTTCAGTAGTTTTTTTGATAGCAATTTCAGAAATTTCATCCAGCTTCAATACGGAACATGAAGCTTTTATACGTGATACTTGCGGCGGTTCGTCATTTTAGTTGCGTCGAAGAATTTTGGTCAATTTATTTCTTTTGCAGGCGCTTTTGGCTATCGTTTCAACCGCACCCGTACCGTGCAGTGAGTATTTCATTATGAGAATGCGAACAAGCTGCACACTGAAAGCCTTTAGATGGGACTAATTGTACCGGATGTAAGAAGAAGAAGTAAGATGGAAGGCGTTATTGGAAGAATCATCCGCAGTTGGTGAAATGTGATAAGCAAGAACTAATTTCGCTCTGAATAAAATTCCACTTTAAACTTAAGATTCGTTGTTCTGGTATTTTCCATGCATTTTGATTGATCCTTAGAAGAATACTTTTCAAAGTAACAAAACGATGGGTGTCCTCCTATCAATGTCGATAGAATGTATTATTAGTGGTCGGGAAGTAATGGGACACAATTTTTTTTTGAAATTTCGATGATTTTCTTTCTGATAAACAATGAACACGGCAGTGAAGAAACATTTGTATAAAGCGATCTTCGCATGTTAATCTGGCAGAATAGCAGCTCATATCCTACAATCTTTCGCGTGGCGCTTCAAAAAAGGCAGAGAGACTTTTTTTTGAACGCCATCCGAATTCGTACTGCAGTACCTTGAAGTCCCTTGGGATATGACATACCATTCGAATCTTGAACCTGCAGAAATTCTTCATCATCTTATATATATAAAGCTGAATGTCTGTTTGTATGTATGTCTGTCTGTCTGTCTGTCTGTAAGTCTGTACGTATGTTCCGAATAGAAAATTGCATTTCTGAACCGATCCGGACCAAACTTGGCACACATACACTTCGGGCCCCGGCGGGTGTCATAGGCTACTTTTCGTCATCGATCGATATCAATTTTATCGATTTTATCGATTTTTTTGCAAAGTTTGAGCTACGGGGCTGGGAGTTTGCACAGGGGGGGTAATCGAGCATGCTGATCACGATTACAACATTAGTTTGGCGCTATTCGGCTATCCGGGCCCCTGAATTTTCTGTCGTAGAGCTTCCTCAAACTTCGTGTATAAGGGTTATCTACATGCTGATTACAGATATCACACTTTCTCCGCAGAACGTTTCTCCGTGTGGTTACGGTAGGTGTACGGTAGGAATTCAGTACCATGAACTCGGCTGGAGTTCGGTCCATATGGCTGATTCGACATGCTGATTACAAATATCATCTCTCTCGCTGCATATTGGGACTAGGGTCAAGCGTGTTGATGCGATCCAGGACCCTCATTTACGACCCCCCCCCCTTGAAGGTACCCATCCGTACGACCCCCCCCCCCTTACCCCTCCCCCCACCCTCCCCCATTTATCCCCCTTACCTCCCCCGCCCAAATTCCTCGTGCTAACCTGCATAAACAAATGTCAATCTCAAAAAACACCTGCGTGAGAACTTCAGTGAGGTTTCGGAAGCAGATTTTTTAGGCCAATGGGTGCGTCCAGCATCTGTAGCACACATACACACCTTCAATAATGTTTAAGAATCTGCAAACTTTTTTTTGAATTTTTAGGCATACTTCAGACCAGCAAATTCGATTCCCGTAGGCGACACAAATTTTTGCAAGGAGAAAAAAAATGACATTCTTGAACCACAGAAGAAGTTTTCGACTAAGAAGCTTACTTCCTACCTTACCCACAGTTTTTCCCGCGAAAAAAAAACCGCTTGAGCGCCGTCCAGAACGACGTCAACAACGTGCATGAGCACAATAGTTTGAAAATTCGTAACTAAAGCCAGGAAAAGACTGAGAGGCTGCAAAGCACAGGTTCTGTAGCATAGTGACCATACTATCCATAGAGAAAGTTTCAGCTCTTGAGGAGCAGTAAGCTCGAAAATATTTAGATGCGACTCTCGCAAATTTAGATGCGATCCTACCATACATATAATTGCAAGAAAATCCACAGTTGACAAAATAACACCAAATTTTGCATTGATGTAGCGGAGCATCTTTAAAGTACAGATAAATCATATGGGCCCGTGAAAAACATTACAAAAAGATTTAGAAATTTATGATGGTCACAGCTGGTAAAGGTATTCGCTTTTGTCGAGTGTGTGAGACTTCATGAGGGCTTCAGAAGCAAGATTTCTAAGGCAATCGGTACATTTAGCATTTTTATCAAATCATACATCCTTCAAAAGTGTTTTGAGCTCTTGTAAATGTTTTTTTTTGAGAATTTTTACAGATTTTTTACCTTTTTTATTCTGATTTCCACTTTTTTATAGATTTATTGTAAAGAACATATTAATTATCTGCTTTTTGATTCTCTTTTAAGCTTAGGGTATTTTAGACTAACTACCTTCTCTTACGACCCCCCCCCCCCCCACCTCAGGTACCCTCTTTACGACCCCCCGTTGCGACAGTCGCATCACAAGCTTGACCCTGATTGGGACCTTTTCATAGAGTTATGGTGGTTATACGGTACGGGATCGAAAACATAGATTTGCTTTAAACTTCATCTAGGGTGGTCATTTAGCGCGCTGAACATGAATATCATGCTGATTTCGCAAGATAGCGCATTTTCTTGAGGTACGGTGAATGTACAGTAAGTGGTCGAAGTTCCAGATTTGCTTCTTACCTTAACGGTTCACAAGCACACTGCTTATGCATATGATGCTCTCGCTGTTACAACGCATTATTGTGAAGTTATGGTGAGTTTCAGAGTTTGAATGGACATTTATTCGCTTTCGGGCCAATTTAGATCCCAGATATTCACGAAGTGGGAAAACGGTCGTTCTGCATGGCGGTCTCCAGCGCCATCCTGATAACCTGTCCTAATGCGTAACGCACGCGGCAAATCTCCCTCCCTCTGTTTTTGCTTAGGCAAAAGCCGCCGAAGGGTGTATCGCGCGCGGCAGTGGTCCTATATGGAAAGCATTACGGTCGTGGGAAACTTTTATACCACACGAATTGTTTTTATCGTGGGGACTAAGCACAATATTCTTGAAACAGCATTTTAGGTAATTTCCTGCCGAGTTTTAGGCAGGTTCATGACCAGGGTTGAGCAAGAGGTCAGGCACAAGTCTTTCCAAAACGACCCCCCCCCCCCCAGTGAAAGCCCCTAAACGACCCCTCTGCTTCACCTCCAGGACCTCAGGCTGTGATAATTCGAAGAGATCAGCCGTTTTTGGGAGGTTCTTGTTTTTTGGAGGTCTGTAGGTCGACTTTCTGCGATTGCACAGCACACGCAACTTGACGGCAAGTTTTGGACTTTGGATAGCCCTACTTTTAGAGCTATAATTCCCACAGGGGTGTATTGTTTGGCTCCAAATTTGTAGCATTGCAAGAAGAGGCTTTGAGTTCAATACTCATAGCAGAAATGGAGCGATTTTTAGATTTTGAAAACAAGTTAATCGGGTCAGGCGCAACCCCTCAAAAGCTCAGGCGGCCTGACCTTTTGTGGGGTTGCGCCTGACCCGATTAACTTTATCATTGAAGAAGCTTTTTTATTCAAGTTTTATGTGAATCGCTAGCACAACCCTCGAAGATTCCACAGTAAGTGTTTAGACTTGATTCGACTTGTTTCGGCCTTGTGGTAATCCGTGAAGTTGAAGCAGTCATGGCGAAAAACGCGCCGGTCGGAATTTTGGCATTATTTCTTACTCCACTATTTGCAAGCGATACAAAGCGCGATTTTTAGCCTAGACTAGTAGGGAACAATACTTTGTTACGAGTACAAAAAAATTGACTTTTCTCACTTTTGAAAACAAGTTAATCATGTTTGAAAATCACACTTTTTAGTCGTTGAGAAACACTAGATAATGCAGTAAATAATGGTTTGTAGGGCTCATAGAGGTAATTTGACGTGCTCGGAAATGATACCCATTTCACACAGCAAGCTTCCTTGATGAATTTATAATATGTCAAGGTAGAAGATGAAGATTTGAGTTTTGGCCGAAACTTCGATTGTGGAATCAATCAGTATGCTGTTTGAGACCATTCATTCCTTCAGTACTGGTGAGGTCGCGATATCCACTAAATTAGCGCTTTTCTTCTTCACCTTAATCGTAGTATCTCCTCAATCGAACGAATTCGATTCCTAATCACGACCCCACCCCCCCCCCCCTCTGTCTTACCCCAGTACGACCCCCCAGGTCGGGCGCGCCTGACCCCACGCTCAACCCTGTTCATGACCGCTGCCACGCGAAATGATACAATATTTGTCATCAGCGGCTCAAATAACCCCCATATACCGAGTTTGAGCAAGATCCGTCACAAAAACATTTTGGGGCCCTGATAACCGAATAGCGCCATCAGTTTTTAGAATTACCCTAACTTTTATCGATTTTATTGATTTTTGCAAAGTTTGAGCTACGGGGCTGGGGTTGTTGAGGGAGGTAGGTGAGCATGCTGATTACTAACACAGCGGAAATGGGAAATTGCATGTAGAAGTGTGCACAGGGAAAGGCTGTACAGAAATAGGGATGGAACCTTTATTACAGTGTTTGACAGGGCCGGGCGGAGCCGGGTAAGCCAGCTAGTTTTGTATAAAAGAGGCAGATCATCCAAAAGTGCAGTATTTGACGCAGATTTTCATGCTATTAGGTCATCCCAAAAGTTTTTTTGTATTTGTACCTTCAAAATGATACTTCTCAAAAACTAGGGCATCTAGAAGGATGCAATATTGTGAAAGTATTCTTGAGTTAGTAAGCTATATAATTACACATTTGCGAAGAACATAGACTCATTATAGGCCAAGTTAGGAATTGAGCCCTTTATTTTTTTTCTCAATTTCTAGCCGCCAGAAAAATGCAGCAGGTGTATCTATAAATGTCTGATGGGGAAAGTATATGCGTGAGCAAGTGGGAACTTTGCAGAATGTTTCTGAACTAAGATACGATAATTTTTGTTTTTTCGGAATTTTGGATTTTTCTCCATTTTGTCTTGCCTAATACGAAGTTTCGAAAGCCATATTGTAGAGCTTGCCCTAATCTTTCGAAAGGTACTCTGCTTCTCATCAGAAGTCTAAGAAGAGCAGAATTATGCTGGTGAAAAGTCTGTTACGAAAAAACTTTTGGGATGACCTAATAGGAAACGTGTTTGGCCCACAGTTTTTTGAGGTCGAGTTTTCTCCGAGGTAAATTGCGTACCTTTGGATAGAGCGTAAAAGTCTCTATCAGAAGCCATTCCTCAAAGGTAAGTAAGCCTATTCGATCATCTCTGTGAGAGAATAAATAACATGTCACCTAATACTTAAGCTATATCTTCTGTTGTAAGTGTTGGGACCATCAGACTTTCGTGGATCTTGTGAAAGTGTCCCCTAACCCATTGCAGCACATATATTTTTGGCAGTCTCACTTGTTTCACTGCGGCGTTGCTGATTCACGTTCGAAATCACTTGGAATGACAAGCTTAGATTTTAACAATTGGAATTATTGTTGAATTCATCTGTAGGGCAGAGGATAGTGAATGAGTCTTGCAGTCAATAGAGCAACGTTCGAATTTGGCGTAAGTGTTCCCTTTTGCTGTTGTATTGGTTAGCATTCTGAATTGCCACAGCACCTTTACGGAACTTCCGCTACTGACCCGGCGAAACTTTCCTATGCTAATACATCGATTTAACCAGTATTTTTTGGAATATAAAGCACGATTACTTAGGGCCCACAGTTCATAGTCACGAAACCGGTAATATGGCACAGCCTACATTAACCCTCTCTAGGGTTGTAGAGTTCAGAACTCAAATACTCCGTAGGTTACTGTGATTTCTCCGTATCATAGAATAGTACTCAATATCGCGTAACAGCCACCATATGAACAAAGATTGTTGTGCACAGTCAAATGGAAAGGGGCTGCACACCTGCAGCTGAGCAATTCAGGGGCATAGATTTCGTTGTATACAAGGCTCTAGCTTGAGGCTACAGGAAATGCACTGTTAAGGTAACAAATTAGAGCTAGTCTTTGAGCAATTTTTATGGAAAATATCCTAGGGCAAGATGAGGCACTTCCGCATGAGATAATTTTTGTAAAGTTGAGTTTTCGTTATATTGAAGCCTTAGGCATTTTATTGTCAGAAAAATAACAGTAGATCAATTACCAATTATCATGCCTAATAGGGTGTTATCATCTTCTAACTGCCGCATTACAGGTGGCCTAGCAAGCTGGCAACAAAATCTGGCAACAGGTGTAATATGAGCGCCGCCGGCAGGTTTGGATTACGGTAATGAAATGAGATGCTCAAGTTGCGTTACCAAAGTAGTTGGAATTTACGGATTTACACAATACTGCAGGACAATGGGTGACCATTTACAGCTGCTTAAGAACAGATCAGGAAGTTTATGGGAACATTTTGGACATATGCTGTGGAGAAGGATCTACTGCCCGAAGGGAAACAAAAAAATAAACTTGAGGTCCCTAGCGGTAACTTTCACTGAGATCAAATTCAGCATAGAACGGAGAATTCTTAACAATTCTGGCAGCTCTCTTCTGGATTTCTTTTTTATGTTTCCCTCAAAGCCAAGATAGACTGATGTTTATTCCACTGCCTTGCCCATCTTCCCTGCCTACGGACAATTCATCCTTCCATAAAAGCACACAACATACATCTTAATATTACATTTTGTCAGTCAAAGGAAGCGCCGTCGGAGGTCATTATCTCCTTGGAAAGTTGTAATCTTTGCACTCCTTCTATATTAAGGCTTGCAAGAAACTGCCAAATCAAGTTGCAGCTTTTTCCTTTTTTTGAAATTGATTGACTCTATTAAAAAAATTCGTGATGCTACACTTTGGGTTACTGGTCAGTACAACGCTACATTTTCAGCTGTTTTGTGCACTGTTCCATTAGAGTGCTTTCAAGCAAGGCAAACAAGTGGCCTGCATGTTTCTAATATAAAACAGGAGTAAAATAAGTAATGTTTGAACACTGTTGTTGATTTACTTTGATTTGTGAGACAGCAGCTAGGAGCAGCATCTACAAGTATCACCGAACATTTTTAGAAATAAAAATTGCAAGAAATTCTTGGTTCATCTTAGACAAATCACCGGAACTTCAGCAGGACAAGCCAAATTTGCAGAAGTTCCGCAGGATTTCGTTCACTATTGCAAAAATGAAAACGTTGAAAACCGGAACTTCCACGGGATTTTCATGCCAAACTAGTTGAAAACCGGAACTTCCGCAAAAGCTTCTTCAAAATCCTGCGGAAATTCCGAAAAATGCCAGAAGTTCCGCGGCACTTTGGCCTGCCAGAACTTCCGCAGGGCTTTGAATGTATTATCTTGTGTTGTTGCCCAGCCAACAACTAGAGTGCATTATCGAACCATTATGACCGGAACTTCCGCAAGCGCTCTGCGGAAGTTCCGGTCACTTGTCTGAGTATGCGCTGAAGTGCTGACATAGGGTTTACTTTTTTCCAAGCTTCTCCAGTACCACAATAATGGTTGACAGGAGACTGCATATTCACAATCAGGATTCTTATATTTATCACAATTAGATCTTTATCTCGTCTCATTCTCCCAATATGTAGTGTCATAGTGGCCTTGATCACATGTTTTTATCAGAATCACAGTTTCTTCAAATTTTCAAAAAATTGTAAATTGCATGAGCCCAGCGATGCACGACTGTTCTAGTTTTGGTTTTACTGCAAGGAATTTTGAGGGATATGGAGCGGAAATTCTTGCTTTTATTTTCTCCTAGCAGACGTATGGATAGACTGTAAAACCCTAGCAACCACTGCTTTTTGCTTCTGAGATCTTTGGCGTTTCTTACACTTTTGATGTAACATGGCAGGTTTCAGACAGAATGCATTGAAAGAAATTTCGGTCTTAGCTTGAACTAGGTACTGAGAATTGCCCCGCCGCTGGAGGGCGTCGCTCAAACTCCAAAGGAGGTGAGTACAGAATATTGCGCTGACACAACCACCATTTTCCACAGGAAATCACATTCCAGACTTCCACGTGGACAGCATTCGACCCATTGGATAATAAATGCATTTGTACAGAGCCATCGTCTGTGATCTCATCTCGTCTTAAGTTATGCATTTAGAGAAATAAATATTTAGTTGAGTATTTGGCAAAAGAAACTTTTGAAAGGTGCGTTAATGAGGAGATTTTCTCTGTAGATGATTTTTTTTCATACACAATTTTACAATTTTGTTTTGAGTTACCATACAAGATTGAAGCCTGTCATAGGTAACGTATTGACTTCTGCTGCTTAAGAAAATCTTACAGATTATTTTTTCCTAGCTAGCCGAAAGGACCGAAACATCATGCGCTTATTTGCCCTTTCCATTTACCTTTTAATTGGAATGCGCAGCAGCTATTAACTCATTGCGGTCGAATAGAAGAAGCTCTTTCATAAAACAATGCCGACGAAATACGAGGACGTGCTTCATTTGCCTGTAAATAGCCGACAATTGCACATGCTTGGTAAACATCCCCAAAAAATTCTTGCGACCGTTCCTTTTTTGTCAAAATGATCTGTAGATATTTCTTCAAGGTTTGGTCTTCTTAATTCTACTTTTGATTCCCCAAATTTCCATAGTGTCCACTCAAATAGAGGATAAATTAAGGTTTTCTGTGAATCGATACAGTAGTCGTTGGCGAGCAGTGTAAATGCTGGAAGGACAAGCGAATTGCGATAGTATGTCCTAAGCTATTAAGTTCTTACATCAGCTCAATTATGCCATCAGAACACACGGCTAATCATGGCCACAGCAATGCTAATGACCTCAAGAGTCTTTCGTGCAAAGCAATCATTTCTAATCTTCGTATTAGCTCTGCTTATTTACACATTGAGTGCTCTACGCACACTTCCTGCCCAATTGACAACTGCCACCTGCATGATGGGAACGCCATGTCCATGCACTGAATTTGGTCACCTCGTAAATCAAGACGTTTCCGAGACCCTTAGCTTCTTGCACTCACTGTCAAAGGCAGTGTCCCGGCAGAATTTCGTTTTCCAGCTTTTCAGCTTTTCGGAGCCTTCTCGCAATGAGGAATCCATATCTGGGCTTTTCAGCGCGTGAAAATGGCGAAAACGAGATTTTCCGAAGTTTTTCAAGTCCGCCTGCAGTGAGGAATACGAGTATGTAAGTGGGCGGGGTCCGGAAGACTTCCGGCGTATTTTCACTGAATGCTCACCTGAAAAGCTTCGAAAAAGACTCATTTTTCACCATTTTCATGCGCTGAAAAATCCAGATATGAGTTTTCCATATCGAGAGGGCTCTGAATAGGTGAAAAAACTGAAAAGCGAGTTTTGCCGGAACGCTGACTTCAAGCTCTTTTTTCCGGACGCTCTCTAAGCAATAGTATTTTGAAATTTTTCGTAATGTGCCCTTACCGTGCGTGAACCGGCGCGGCGCATCTTCTGATATATAACAGTGAACGCTTTGATAAGTAGGAGGAGAAAATCGACGAATCGTCTCAGGTTCTTGCTTACGGTAGGTTGCCCAATGAGTGCAGTGAGCGCACTCAATCCGTAAGCAAAAATCTGAAACAATTCGTGGAATGGCCTCCTACTTCGTCCAAGCAGGGACTTCTATCTATCAGAGGATGCCGCGCCGAGCTGAGTCTGATGGTCTTTTGGATTAAAAATTCATCGCTCTGAAGCGAGATATGGTCACTCTTCGGTGATATCACATGAATTGGGCAACTTTGCGTCGTTTTTCAAAACATACGAGGGTATTGTAAATACACTTTGAGTAAGCAGAATTCAGCCATGGTCAAAAGTTTTGGCAGCTGCAATGCCTTCTCATATACTGTAGTCCTAGTATTTCGTCACCTAACTTTATTGTTAGCTAAGCCTTATTGAGCAACAGTGCGGTAGGATAATAGGATCAAAGCGATTAGAGTTGTAAATTATTGACCTTCGGTAGCTGCAATGATCACTGTGCCGACAAACGCGGGAATGGGCTGGTATTGAATACGTGTAATTGCTGGAATATGTAAATTCTGAATTCAACATAATGAGTTGAGAGGTGGCGGAAAATGTTCAAAAAATTGCAGACTGGTACTTTCTAGATTGAATTTGGATTAAGGTGAACTGTAGCCGCCAAGCGGGATACTGTAGTTCAAGTGCTCGCTTATGATATGCTCTTTTGCGTAATCGAGAGCGACCGCCTCCTCAAAGGGTTACCAATGAGGTGTGAATAATTAACCTGTGATACCATTGAGATCACAGGGAGCCGAACAAGAGGTTTGCTCACAGCATACTGTAGCTCTAGTCGTTTTGTGCAGCTTTTGGCCATTTGATCTTCAAAGGCTTGACCTTATATGTAAAAGTGATTTTGTCCCTGTCATGTTCTCACTGCGTAGGAATATCATTCCACTTATTTATGCAGGTGGCAGTCGTCAGTTAGGCAGGAAGTGTGCGTAGTACACTCATTGTGTAAATACAGTTGCAGCGGTGGAATTTGTCCAAAACTGCGGGATTGTCGGGATTCGCGGGATTCGCGGGATTCGCGACTTCGCGGGATTCGCGACTTCGCGGGATTTGCGGGATTCGCGGGATTTGCGGGATAAGCGGGATTTAGCTATAACTTCTTTTAAAATAGCTTTATTTGTAATCTGAGTGAAGATTTGGCTTCGGCTTGATGAGACGAATCTTTTGATATACGGTATGTCCGTAGTTCATAGTGACGGAATAGACATACAATGATACCTTGTTGTTTTCTACGTTAAGGCTTTTGTGAACATTTATCACACTGTAAATCGCGTATAGGAGGTTCTGGTACGAAGCTCTCGTTATCGAAAACTATCGCGAAAAATTCGGCAGTTTTTATCTACCCTTATCGCTGATATAAGCATTTTATCATTTATCACTGATAATAACACATTTTTGGATCATTTATTGCATATGGTAAGGAAAGTACTGTAGGAAAAGCTGTGTGAATTTCTATCGCTCTTTCTCTCATTATAAGTGATCTACAGGCTTTTCTAGTTCTATTGCTCGGTGCAATTGGTAGATCCCTCGCTGCAGCAATCGATCGAATTTTCATCGGCACATGCCATTGCTGCCAATTCTTACCTAGAATGGCATTTTTGCTTCAACTCGCTTCACGCCGAAGCCTGGGCTGAAAATCTGTAACTATATGGAAGATGAACGTGGAAATCGACCGCATGAATTTAAGCCATTCTTATCTGTCGTTGTCATTGATATCATCATTTTATCATTTATCACTGGCGACACAAAATTGGATCATTTTTGATATACAATAAGGAATGTACTTTAGAAAACGCTGTGTGAGTTTTTATCGCTCTATCTCTTATAGTACAAAACCACTCACAGAACATGCAAAATTTCCGGGAATTCCGCGAAATTCATTGAATCACGCAAATTACGCAGGGCCATAACTTTTTTCCGAATGAGTATATTCAAAATCCAAAAACAACGTTGTATTCAGCTCGTCAAGGCAAATCTTTTGATATACGATTGTCTCCAATATCTTGTTTTCAATAATCTTGAATTTGCGTGCCGACGCCTCTTCGCACGGATGTAACGCAACAAGCATCACACATAGGAGACTGCCATGGGCACCGTTCGATAGTACTCTTTCACTAGATTATCGTGCGCTAAACAGCAGCCAAAGACTCCCTTTCAAAAGAGATAGAAGAGCTGATAAACTCTGGAAAAATTGAGCTTTCCAAGTTTTACTAGCCGTAACTTTCTTTAGAATGAACATTTTCGAAATCAGAAAGCAGATTTGTGTTCATCTTGTCAAGTCGAATCTTACTGTATACAGCATGTTCTTGAAGTTCCGTTTTCAATTTTTTCAAAATTTTCTGCGCGCGTATATTCACAAGGTCGCAACGCAGCGCACATCAAACATAAAAGGCTCTATTAAGCACTGTTGGATTGTGCTGCTTCCGCAGATTATCGAGCGCTAAGAAGCAACCGGAGAATCTTTTTGAGAAAAGATAGAAGAGCTGGTGAATTCTGGAAAATCGTGTTGTCTCAAATTTTGCCCACAGTGACCCTGAAATGAGAAGCTCTACTGCTAAGCAGATGTGGTTTTCGTAATCAGCAGGTCAGATAACCTCTATGAGCAAGTTTTCAAAGAAATTTGGGTGATTCGATTTTTTCTCGTTCTACGCCCTGAAGCTCGCCGATGGGTTTTGGTCAAAATGTGGATGACCTTGGATTGTAAAGAAACTTCGCCCAAAGAGGTTTTCGAACACGCTGTTTACGAAAATAGTGGTCTTTGAAGAAGACAGGGTCTTTTTGTAGAGATATTGTGAGGTGACTGTAACTGAGTCACGAAAGTTCGTAAATTTGCCTGCACTTTTCGCGAATTTGTCAGAGAACTTGCCTGCTTGCTTTTCCAAGTCAAAATCACTGGAAACTGAGCTATCAAAAGGTGCATGCTCAGGCTCCAGTCTATAAAGTTCGCCGAGTTACGAGCCTACGAAAACCCGTCCTCATGAATTTCGCTCAAAATGTAAAAATCGCGTATTTCGTCGAAATTCCGCCCTCAGTGGTTGTATGATATTCTGCTCAAATCTGTTCACATTGGTTAATGGTCTTAATGTGCTGGATTTGGAAATTAGGTAGATCTGAGCTCAAGCTACGAAGGTGCTTGTGTCGAGACGCAGACTAATTAGAGTCTGACAGTTCCCTCGCCGACTGGGCGGTGCCACCAACTTCAGATGAGCTGGCACTCCCCGGGTGCTCGGTGGTCCCCTCCCCAATTATGTTCCCTCATATTTATATTTATGTTATAACGATAAAATAATCTAGTCAGAACTGTTGTGTTATTACAAAGGAAAGAAACTAAGGGTAGAGGGATCAAGTTAAGAGAATAGCTAACTCTTCAGACTTGACACCTGGATATTCAAATGAGCAGCTGAAGAACGCACGACCACCATATTCACTCAATGGGATCCCTTAGGCGAAGTGAGCATATGCAATCAGAATGTCATACAACCACTGAGGGCGGAATTTCGACGAAATACGCGATTTTTACATTTTGAGCGAAAATTATGAAGACGTCTTTTCGTAGGCTCGTAACTCGGCGAACTTTATAGACTGGAGCCTGAGCATGCACCTTTTGATAGCTCAGTTTCCAGTGATTTTGACTTGGAAAAGCAAGCAGGCAAGTTCTCTGACAAATTCGCGAAAAGTGCAGGCAAATTTACGAACTTTCGTGACTCAGTTACAGTCACCTCACAATATCTCTACAAAAAGACCCTGTCTTCTTCAAAGACCACTATTTTCGTAAACAGCGTGTTCGAAAACCTCTTTGGGCGAAGTTTCTTTACAATCCAAGGTCATCCACATTTTGACCAAAACCCATCGGCGAGCTTCAGGGCGTAGAACGAGAAAAAATCGAATCACCCAAATTTCTTTGAAAACTTGCTCATAGAGGTTATCTGACCTGCTGATTACGAAAACCACATCTGCTTAGCAGTAGAGCTTCTCATTTCAGGGTCACTGTGGGCAAAATTTGAGACAACACGATTTTCCAGAATTCACCAGCTCTTCTATCTTTTCTCAAAAAGATTCTCCGGTTGCTTCTTAGCGCTCGATAATCTGCGGAAGCAGCACAATCCAACAGTGCTTAATAGAGCCTTTTATGTTTGATGTGCGCTGCGTTGCGACCTTGTGAATATACGCGCGCAGAAAATTTTGAAAAAATTGAAAACGGAACTTCAAGAACATGCTGTATACAGTAAGATTCGACCTGACAAGATGAACACAAATCTGCTTTCTGATTTCGAAAATGTTCATTCTAAAGAAAGTTACGGCTAGTAAAACTTGGAAAGCTCAATTTTTCCAGAGTTTATCAGCTCTTCTATCTCTTTTGAAAGGGAGTCTTTGGCTGCTGTTTAGCGCACGATAATCTAGTGAAAGAGTACTATCGAACGGTGCCCATGGCAGTCTCCTATGTGTGATGCTTGTTGCGTTACATCCGTGCGAAGAGGCGTCGGCACGCAAATTCAAGATTATTGAAAACAAGATATTGGAGACAATCGTATATCAAAAGATTTGCCTTGACGAGCTGAATACAACGTTGTTTTTGGATTTTGAATATACTCATTCGGAAAAAAGTTATGGCCCTGCGTAATTTGCGTGATTCAATGAATTTCGCGGAATTCCCGGAAATTTTGCATGTTCTGTGAGTGGTTTTGTACTATAAGAGATAGAGCGATAAAAACTCACACAGCGTTTTCTAAAGTACATTCCTTATTGTATATCAAAAATGATCCAATTTTGTGTCGCCAGTGATAAATGATAAAATGATGATATCAATGACAACGACAGATAAGAATGGCTTAAATTCATGCGGTCGATTTCCACGTTCATCTTCCATATAGTTACAGATTTTCAGCCCAGGCTTCGGCGTGAAGCGAGTTGAAGCAAAAATGCCATTCTAGGTAAGAATTGGCAGCAATGGCATGTGCCGATGAAAATTCGATCGATTGCTGCAGCGAGGGATCTACCAATTGCACCGAGCAATAGAACTAGAAAAGCCTGTAGATCACTTATAATGAGAGAAAGAGCGATAGAAATTCACACAGCTTTTCCTACAGTACTTTCCTTACCATATGCAATAAATGATCCAAAAATGTGTTATTATCAGTGATAAATGATAAAATGCTTATATCAGCGATAAGGGTAGATAAAAACTGCCGAATTTTTCGCGATAGTTTTCGATAACGAGAGCTTCGTACCAGAACCTCCTATACGCGATTTACAGTGTGATAAATGTTCACAAAAGCCTTAACGTAGAAAACAACAAGGTATCATTGTATGTCTATTCCGTCACTATGAACTACGGACATACCGTATATCAAAAGATTCGTCTCATCAAGCCGAAGCCAAATCTTCACTCAGATTACAAATAAAGCTATTTTAAAAGAAGTTATAGCTAAATCCCGCTTATCCCGCAAATCCCGTGAATCCCGCAAATCCCGCGAATCCCGACAATCCCGCGAATCCCGACAATCCCGCAGTTTTGGACAAATTCCACCGCTGCAACTGTAGACAGGGCTAATACGAGGATTAGGAATGATTGCATTGCTCAGAAGACTCTTGAGGTCATTAGCATTGCTCCGGCTAAGATTAGCCAGTAGCTGTTGAAGAAGGTTGAACTTTAGCACAGGTTGCAACGAATACTGTCCTTTGAGCCAATTTACGTCTGACCACAAAATTAAAGAAAAAGAAAGCTTAGTTTTTATGTTAAGCAATGTACAGAGCCAAGTCGGCGGAAGTCTAAAGCAAACGAAATGAACTGACATGAACACATTTTTTGTTCTTCATGCGGGAAACAACTCAATAAATTACTAAGAAAGTTCTGTTCAAGCATGCGCAAAACAAATGTCAATTACACGACTTCTCCAATATCGTGCTCTTTTAAAAGCTTCTCCTAACCGTAAACTGTCAAATGCTGTCCATCAAACTCAGGATGATTGGCTAATCCTTGAAATGCATATCATGCAGTTTAGATCTTCTTGTGCGTCCTTATGCGTCCTTCGTCCTTCCAAGAAAAAAAAATTGACTCCTGTATTGCACGGAATCTACTTTTATGCCTCTGGCTCAGACGACTGACCGGAACTTACATAACGTTTGGGAAAGTTCCGCAGGGTCACTTGCGGAAGTTCCGTAAAAGTGCTGCAGCAGTTCCCAAATAAGCTGCTGCAGAAAAAAAGAACGTGAAACTACAACAGCAAAATAGAATACCTAAAAATTTTGACCCTTGCTCTACTGACTACACTTACTATCCTCTGCACTAAGGATGACATGTTCGATAGTGCACTCTAGTTGTTGGCAAGGCAACATCGTAAATGACAACACAATCAAAAACCTGCTGAAGTACTGGCACGTCAAAGTGCTGCCGAACCGCTATTTTCGGAAGTACCACAGGGCTTTGCAAAAAATCCTGCGAAGTTTCTATTTCCAATGTTTCCACCTTTGCAACAGCAACAAAATCCTGCGTAACAGGTGCAAATTTCGCTTGCCCTGCGGAAGTTTCGATGAATTATTTGAGTGTGTAAATGAAGTATTGTCTTTCAAGTTTTTTCTCTCCAGCTCAAAGGCGGCTTTGATCTACCAGCTTAATACTGACCCACTGCAAAATTCCGATCCCTTTCTCACTAAATTTAATTCTCGATTTAGAAGAAAAACTGATATGCATGACAGTTTTACACAATTTTTTTAGTTCGACTGAAAAAGCTTTTACTTTTTTTTGAATTTGACTGATGTGTTCAGGAGTTGTTAAACCCTTTTCACTCCCCCCCCCCTCCTATCAAATTCGCGCATTCATGACAGAAAGAATGTATTGTCTGCATGCGTCAATCATTATGTGGATATAATAGGGACATCTGCATGCGATGTTCAAGGCTTGATGACCTTCAGCGGCACTTCCTTTGTTTGACACAATATTATCTGTCAAGTGTTTCCCAGACGATAATGGCTAATGCCATGGGAAAGTGGGAGTATCAGAAACCCGTAAGGGGAGACGGTCAAGAGGCGCGATTTCTGTGGGTGTCACTAACTCAAAACTCAAGTTTAAGGGCTACGCAAGTCTTCAAAAGGCACCAGACAAAGTACATTGGTTTACTAGTCATCTAAAATTACTACTTGCTGAGTTTGAAGGCTTTTGCTGGAAATCCGACCAAAATAAATACAAATTTGTTATCAATTGCATTTTCATGAGTTTTTGACCTTCAAAATTTTCATTTTGAATCGCTTTTGAAATAGTAAGCTTGGAAAACTCGTACAACCATCTAATATATCTCTCCCAAACTCTAAAATACTTCCAGAACCTTACAAAACATTAAATATGTGCTATTTGCTGTCCAGCTGGCAACAAAAATCGCGCCTCTTGACATACACCCCCATGTAAGTACACTCAGGCAAGTTCAGCTAAAGCAAGTAGTCGTTTACCCAAAAAGTGCTTCTTGGATTGTGTTGGATTGTTCTCATGAACTCTATGACCTGTTCTCAAATGGCTGTCAATTAGTGGCCACCCACTGTGCAACTTTTTTAATAGTCAATAATTGGCTTCATAATTGCCAGCTATCTGGTGACGCAACTCGCACCCAACTAATACCGTAATCCGAGCCGGCTCGCTGCGCCCCATATTGCACCTGTTGCCAGATTTCCTTGTCTGCTTATAATCACTTGTAATGTGTTAATTAAAAGATGTTAATTGCCTATTAGACATAATGATTGGTCGTTATTACACCGCAAATATACTCCCATGAGAAGCTCAAGGCTCTAATACATGAAAATTATGTCAAGCTGCATTTCTCGAGTACACACGCAAAAGTGCCTTGTCATGCCCATTTCCATTAATCCTTCTAGTTATAAGAAGTTAATTGAACTATCTAAGTAGACTTAAACTGCTCACTTGCAGGTGTTCTCTCTTTCCCCCCCCCCCCCTCATTTTAATTGACAACGCGCAACAATATTTGTTCATCCGGTTGCTAATGCGCGAAACTGGCATCGGATTCCACAGCGGAGACTACCGTAACCTTTCGCAATTACAAGACTAATAGCTCCGGAAATGAGGTTTATAACATTTTGACAGGCAACAGGAATAAAATATATGCAGATAAATAAAGAGCAAATACTTTCTCATATGCAAGAAATTATTTGTGTTACATTATAGCATTGAAACAAAGGAAAGCGAAAGAGCACTTTCAATTTTACCTCCACAGCGTGGCCCAGATGAAATGTGACGCAAAAAACTGCCCATTTTGCATAAAACTCGAATATTAAACGGTAAACTTTATCTAGCTAAAAAATTTTGCATACGTTCTATTAATCCTTTTTGGAAATGTCCGCTTCTCATTTGAATACATTCATTCAATCACTTTCGTGAATTTTCTAGGTTGCGCTCTGTCATTTTCGGTATGTTATTTTCAACGAATGTAGGTTTTAGAAAGGACAAATCCTGCATTTTCTAGCTGACCTCAAATCTGAAAAAATTTGCATCTTTTTTAGAGGCTGATATAGAACAACACTTGAATTTTTTAAAAGCTTTTCAAAAATACTTTCCATCTTTGAAAGTAAAGCCATAACAGGAAGTACAACTTTGGAGGAGACGATTTATGGCACTGCGAAGCAAAATGAGGACAATGAATGGTTGAAACATGAGTTTTTCTTTGAATCCCATCGCACTTCATGTGAACCCCGTAGCTATTCGCTAAAAAACTAGATCGTTAATGCACCCTTCTCATGGCTCCCAAAATGATGATTTTTCTGTTCCAAAAACATAAGGCAATCAATCGGAAAAAAAGTTGACCGATCGCTGCGAAATGCAATATGAGAAGCTGTGTATGGTACACAAGTGCTATAGTAACATTGTCTTCACGCGATGAGGCTTAGCATCTGGAGGAGCTTTTACCGCACCGCTGTGCAAATAAGAGCTGACACAGTATCTGATAGAATTCTCAAAAGATGCCGCTTCAAGAAAACACTGTAAACAAATATGTTTTCTCGCGAGTGGGTGCCAACCAACATCCGATCGCATTACCATACCAAGCCCTTTGTGGAATCTACAGAAGCTACAGTAGCTTCGGCTAAGATTAAGCCATTGAAAATCTCACAAGTAATTCAAAGTGATTTAAAAGTGTTTATGCTGGATGAACGCTATATTTGGATCATTCGAGTTCAAGTAAGACAATGTGCTGATGCTAGCCAAAAAGATGCTTTCCGCCTCTTCATTGTCACGATCTCTCATGCGCGGAATTGTTGGATGAGTTATACGAACTTTAATGTCCCAGCTATTAATATTAAATCTCCACCATATACTCATTCAACATTCAATAAACCATAAAATTGTTCCTGGATTTTCACTCCTGAAATTTTTCGGAGTGCCAGTATTCGGGGAATTCCTATCTGCTATTTGCAATGCTTTATGTAGATGCGATCTAACAAGGGAACCGTGTCGAGTCGAAGTGGCCTTTCCAGATGAGACCCATACAGTTGTGAAGAGCATTAATCGGTGATTCCAAATCTGCTTTCCTAATCTGCCAAGCGCCTCTGGACGCCGAGTTATGCTCGTTTTTCAGGTCAAAAAATTGAACGCAAAACTGAAGCAAAATCGCCCAAATTTGCTCAAATGGTTCAGTGTCAAGTATCAGAGCTGTTTATGCAATGGATACATTTTATTTAATATGCTAATACTTAACATTGCTTTATCTGAGCGCTGGAAAGATTGTAACAATCAATTTTACCTAAATTTTGCATTCATTTTTCGTTCCGAAGAACGGTCATAACTCGGCGTCCAGAGGCGCTTGGAAGATTTGGAAGGCAGATTTGGAATCACCGTCTAATACTCTTCAAAGCTGTATGGGTCTCATCTGGAAAGCCCACTTCGACTCGACACGGTCTCCTTGTAAGATAACTGTTTACAGTACTCTGTGACCAAATCACTTGTATCGGCACTCCTTTGATCCCACTGGCTTAGTAGGTTAATTATTTACACCTCATAAATAACCCTTTGAAGCGGTTGTTCTCAATTACGCAAAAGACTATAACAGAGTTGACTGCCACTCAAATTGCAGATTCTCTTGTAGGAAATGGAATCAATCTGTTCTAGTTCAAAATATTAGGCATGTGCATTCTCTATGATTTTTCTAAACAAATTCTTCGACAGCATTATGCAAATTTCATCAAAAGCTGTATACATTTCAGTGATTACAAGACCAGCCTAGTCGTCCACATTCTCGACATTGCGCTCATTGCAACCACTTAAGTCAATTATTTATGGCTTACAAATCGTTCCCATCCTTTCAACTTACCGAGCTCCTGAACAGCCCAGCTTGCAATAAATTCGATTCGGGCCGAGGTGTAATATAATATATCATTACAGTAATATGTTAGCTTGACAAGACATAGAAATTTGCCTATCCAAAATGTTAATCATTATTTTACAACATTTGTTTACACTCATTCAAAATGCGGTTGCTCTATAGGAAATTTTAATGCATCGGAAGCGTCAGAATTATCATTGTGATGAAGCAAGCATTATATTTCAAAAGACAGCGACTCAGCAGCTAGGATTTGTCAAAGATCTGCTTCAAATTTCTCAAAGATTTACATTAAGTTGTTGTAAGTTATTAGGATTCAAATGAGATAGCCATTTTTTGCAATGTATACATAATAAGAAGACATTTCCAATGATGGTAAGAATTGTTAAGGTTTTGTACCTGTGCGACTGAACACGGCTGGATCAATTGCCTTGAAGATTTTTCTTCAAATTAGCGCTACAGGAAAGAAGAATGCCCTTTGGTGTAGCTAAAAACCCTTGGGGATGCTGCGCCCAACATTCATTGGGACGTTAGCATCTGTAATACTCGAGCAGAAGATTTGAAGCCATGCACATGGCAATAGAAGAAGCTACTCCAATGTTTGTCAAACAGATAATTTTGCTATAAAACCAACTTTCAGACAGCTCCTGATTATTCAGAAACATTTTGACTGCGTAGTTACGCTATTGCAGGTGAGGGATCTGCCAACTACTCATAACACAGCCGTTACGCTCGCTATTTTACACTACTACGGAGTTTATATTATTTCCAATACGAAATTCCCCTAAGTTGACCTTTTGTAGAGTTTGATTCAATTTTTTCTTGCCCTACGTTCAAGACACAATTCTCAAATCTTGTCATATGGAGCTACCCTAATATGTGAGACCTATAATAAGAAGCTTCTACATTTCTCATCAAAGGCGCAATTATTTGAATTATAAGCAGAAAATCGGTCTTGTCCTAATTCGTCGGCTTTTCTCTACGACAGAGCTTCTTCTAATCAGCCGTGACAAGTTAATTGATACTGCTAACCTCAGCTATGGGATAAATAAAACGCTTAGAATTGTCCCATGTCATGCGGTTTTCATTTTTCCGCTAGTCTCATAAATAGATTATGATAGAAAAGAGATTGTAGCGTTGTTATGTACTTGGCTTCGAAAGAAGTTTTGAGGTTTGCAAAAATCATTCGGATTTCCGTTTAGTCATCCTTCCGAAGGTAGTTTTCTATTGGCATAAATGATTGTGAATCTTTTACCAAGGCGTACAGGACTAAAAAATATTCATTCTGGTCGCAAAAAGACCATAGGTAAATTTCAAAAACATTTTCTCGCAGATGAACCTAAAATCTAGAGTTGTCCGATCTATTAGCTTCATTTGGAACAGTTATACGTTCTTTGTCAGGTTGCACAATTAACCTGTCCTAGAATAAATTTATTTGCATATATATTGCACATATCGGACTATAAACGATGAGATCACAGACGATGGCAATATACGACGTTATTAGTAACCAAAAAGTCGCAGTATGTAAGCTGTCCATGAAAACTAAAAAACGATATTGTTAGAATAACACAGCTATTGGAAGCAATATTCTCATAAAAAATCTTCACTTACTTCTTGTTGTTGAAAGTAAGCGAACTCGCTATCGAATAAGTCACACAAAAGCAGTAGTCGACTAGCAATTTCTCTCGGACGATGATCGCAACCAGTGGAAGTGACGGAAGTAACATTATCCCCTGAATATGGTGATTCATGATAACTGCTCGAAAAGTGTTACGATATCAAATGTTCTTGATACAAATTATTCAACATGTAAAAGAAGAGCATGTAATTGTAACCATTAGAGAGAAATTTTATTTGTAATACCTTTAATACGTAAATTGATTATTGAAGAAAAAATACAACAGGTCATATACTTTCATAATCAGAAACAAAGAAGAGAGAGAGAGTGAAAATAGAAAGAAACCGATTCACCTGTTTTTGGACACAAGCGCGACCCAAAATCGAGCTTTTGGCAGATTCTCGAGTCGACTGGCAGTAGTTTGGATGTCGAAAGTGCGAATGAAGAAGGAAAGATACCGTCACAGGGAGAATTATAACCGCTGTCATTCGGCAGAACGAGCATCTAGGAACCTATAATTCTATATTTAAATTTCAAATGAAGTATCATCTCGAAATTCCGTATGCGTGTAAACGGCCAAAAAGGAAATAGATTACGGTATTTTTGGGTCAAAGCAGCAAGAATTAAAAGCAGCCGGCTAAGACCAGCGAGCTGGTGTTTATCCCAATGGGCGCGTGCGATTGCCCCTCCCCCATAGTTTGTCACGCCCTTTATCGTAACCTGATACGGCTAAGACAGCGCCCAAATCCTCTTCGGCTGCACAACAGCAGAATTAGTGAACGCAGAAATTCAGAGTTGGGAATGCAAATGTGCAGGTTGCTTATACATTACCGCAATCATTTACGGCATTCCTTGAAAGGACTGAGAGCAGCTTTTTTTCCTTTTTCTTCTTCTTTTTTTTATCTTTCGCAAAGTCGCACATATATCCCTCGCAAACATTCCGTTACGAAGATTTGGCGACATCACCCATGTCAATCCTAGCTACTGTCTCACAATGTTGAACATGTCAAAGAAATATAAGCTAGTTATTTTTTGTTTATATACGAAGTCATCCAAGCTTAGCTTTGCACTAAACGCACGAAAGTTACGTGAAAAACAAGTAATGGCTTAATAGAAACAGCTATGCAGAGGAGCTTGTTCATCTCAGTCAAGATTGAAGCTCAATCAAAATCGAAGCTAGTAATGCAGAAATCCAGGATAAATCAGGTGGGCCTTATCAAAGTAGGAGATAACGACGTCATGGCAATGACCTACCCTTACATCTTCCAGAAAAACTGTGTCATTTTTGGTAACACGATCTCATTCTCAGCTGTCAGCTTAGATGAACACCTGTGCAACTCGATGGTCGCACTTGTTTGCTCAGCTCTTGGTAGAACCAGTTGTGTGCTGCTTAGCCAATTGTTTACGTGTTTGAGCTCCTCCAGTCTACAGTAATCAAATAATTGTGGTAAAAAAGTGATAATCAATAAAATAATAAGTTTAGGGCAGAAGAATTGCACACTTGAGCCAAAAAATTTACATTCAGTTCTTTCAATGAAAGTGAAAGCTGGATCGTCTTATCTTTGCCCAGCATAGAAATCCGTGCAATAAGCGTACCAGGAAAGAAAAAAAAGAAGAAAATTGTATCTGTAAAAACTACAGCAACTGCTTTGAAGGCAGTGTTCTGGCAAACCTAGTGCCTAAATTTTCATAAGTAGGCATTGCTGCAGTCTGAACTAGGCCATTGCTCATCCGATAAAGTCGGGGCAACATATTCAACTTTGGATTTTCGAATCAGTGCCCAGACGGTATTCTTTCCGAGGGTTGACCAATCAGCATACTCGGCACAATATCACCCACGGTTGTATCTGAAAAACAATGGGAATAGGAAAATGAAGAGCGACGACCCCTATACAGCTCAGCCGTAGTTGCTACCGTGCCGAAGATGCTGATTGGTCAGCTGTTAGAGAACATGATTGGGTAGAGAATTTGATTTCGCGCTACGAATGTATCTCATGAGATGGCTCTTGAGCTGTGGCTTCGTTAGGTTTCGAATCCTTATATAATAAATTCAGGTATCTTGGTATGCCAGACATTGCCTTTGACACAAGTGTTGTATGGTTACCGTATGCGCGGCTACGGTAGGAATCACATCCGCTCTATCATTTTCTCACAATCGTGACAGAGACCGATGTCTTTGCGCGCGTCAATCATTCTCTTTATATAGTAGCGAAATTTGCATGTATGTGGGAGGAGTCGGTATATGATGATAGAAGAGATCTGAGAACCACATTTTTTTCTGCTCTTGGAGATTTAATGACCCCTTCAGCGGCTCTTCCTCTGTTTGACACAATATTAAGATGTTTAATGAGTATCTAATAAGTTAGGGTGGATATCCCGTGGGAAGGAGGGGGAACACTCTGATCGCGCTGGACAGTTCATAGAATCGTCAAATGTATTGACTAGTCCATGAAAAAGTGTGCGATACAAATTGAGAAATGATCACATGTAGGTTTATAGAAGAAAAGACTACAAACAATTGTGATTTTGTCGATTATAATGTTGTCTTAACACAAGCTGCTTCTTCAGCAATACACTCTAAATACTGCGGCAGAGATTGTGTACATAGCAGTATGGCAAAACTTTGCTTTTTCCTTTTTAAAATGTTAATAGGTGCAGCAAAGCCTGAATTTTAATCAAAATGGTTCTGATTATTGATTACCAGCAAGGAGTCGCGAAATGACATGCATGTAATCTCACATATCAGTCTACAAATTACTTCATTGCAGTTGCCATGCATCATGCTCGATAAGAATTCGTTAATCCCTGAAGATTAGATTAATTATAAGTAAAGCACATTCTCTGCTTGTTGGCAGTTTTTTGTGGTAGTTTTCGATAGAACTTGCAATTAAGAGCTTAGTTTTTACAACATTCTTCTGATGGCCCAAAATTCTTCTGATAGCCAAGACGCATATAATGTGGCGCTAGTAAATACCATTTTGACAAGAAAAATCTTGTGTTTGCTAGCTTTGGAAAATTACCGCTCTATTACCCACTCAGACAATCGCAAAAGAATCTCCGGGGCAAACTGAGATTCTAAAACTTCCGGGGAGGACGCTGCTACTGGACCGTGTGGCGTCGGCCGTGTGACTGTCCCCGCCCTTCCTAGCAGCTCCAATAGGAGTGTTCCCCCGGAAGTTTTAGAAGCTCAGTTTGCCCCGGAGGTTCTTTGCGAGTGTCTGAGCAGCACTGAGCCAAATTCTCATATATAATCATTAGGACACTGCCTCGGATTGCGCTGTTGCAGGTGTTCGTACCCGCTCTATTCGTAATTGACAGCAAACGACAATATTCGTCCTGCTGCTAATGCGCCAAATTATGCTCCATTTGGATTGGAATGAAGCTACGGTATCCGCTGTGCATTTAAGAGAATAAAGCTTATCAAAAGCATTGTTTGAGCTAACAAAACATCACGGTGAGGTGCAGCGTTTCTGAGTAAAATGGACGGCTTGAGCCTCGGGCATAGTTCAGGCGATTTCAGTCGCGGCGCGATCTGGCCGTATTCCAATTGTCATAACTCACCGTAAGCGCATCCTAAATGACAGAAGAGGGGCATTTCGTAGTCTACGGAATTTATATGCACTAAGCATTTGTAGTTCGCCAGAAACAGAACTGAAGACATCTGGCAAGTTGCCAAAAAATCGCGTGAACCATGCCCTAGGGCCTTATTATTAGCTCGTCATTTTCTCAGGATTCCCAGAAAACTAGTTTGGGTGAAAAATAGCACCGCTAATGGCAACTGAAGTGCAAGAGAATCTCTACGCCTGTTACGGTATCTGTCTTCAAGCGATGAGGTTTAGCAACTGGTTAGGGTTCTTTACCGCACCGCTGTGTAAACAAGGTTGAAAATGGTATTCCAAGCGTTTCTGCTAGAATATCTCGTATAGAGAAGTAGTTTCAACAAATAAATTTCGTTTCAAATAGATGCCAGAGTAGTTCTGTTCGCTCTACAGTTATGTGAAAGATTACTCTTTTGAGTTACAACCTCCTAGCTCAATCTACCCACCAGATATCATGCAAGGCTCGAAACTGAGCTTGAAGGAATACTCACTATGACCACTATTAACAACCTGGCCCCGGTCCTGGGTTTGAAGTGCCCTGCACCCTCAATGCAAGCGCAGCTACCAGAGTATGCTGTGAACCGAACATCTGCAGTCGGCTTCGTTTGATGTGCTAAGGCTTAGCACGTTAATTGTCTATACCTCATTGATACCCTTTTGATGGGAGGGTGAGGGAACTTAGGTCCCCTTACAGCCAACTGAGATGTAATTACGGAGGTCATGAGTTGTCAATAACGATAACTAACACATCTGCGGAGCGCATGCTAGGCCCCGCCTCTATCCAGATACCTTTCGCAACCTAGCAGAGGTCCACCAGGACGCGCCCCGTGATAATGAAACAGGGAATTTCATACAAATTGCATTTGAAAATTCAGTATTGAAGTTTCAGCCTTTCTTTGGCATAAAATCGCCTAATTTCACATTTTTAACCTTGTTTTGCCATGAGTAACTGCTCATTGCTACAGGCAGTAAGATCGGATTCCTGTTCACACCTCAAATTATTGTCCATGGCTGGACGAACTGTGATCATGGTGTCTCTATGTCTTTTACCTGAGCGTAATTTTGTTTTCATGGAATTTGCCACTGTGAAAATTCTGATACTCGGAACGGTGAAGCATCAAAATAATTCCACTAGCGAATTCGATAAAATTCTCTGATATCTACGATATGTTTTTTTTGAATTGGTTGAAATTTGATACAAAAAAATTGAATTTTTTTTACGAACCTTGTACATGTTCTTATGAAAAAATTCTCTACATATTTGGAAAGAGCGTACTTGAAAACCCCTAAGTCCAAGTTTTCACTTTGTTGGGTGATACTTCATTACTGAATTTTCAAATGCATTTGTATGAAATTCTCTGTTTCATTCTTAGTAAGCGGTCCGTGGTGAGCTCTGAGGCAGATAGGATTTCCATATTTAAAAAGAGCGTACTTGAAAACCCCTAAATCCAAGTATTCACTTGGTTTGGCGAAATTTCTTTACTGAACTTTGCACTTCAATTTCGTTTGAAATCCCCGTTTCATTGTCACGAGGCGCGTCCCGGTGGACCTCTGCTAAGTTACGAGAGGTATCTGGATAGAGGCGGGGCCTATCATGCGCTCTGCAGATGTGTTGATTATCGTTATTGACAACTCATGACCTCCAAAATTACATCTCAGTTGGCTGTCAGGGGACCTAAGTTCCGTTCCCCTTGATGGGACGCTTGCTCTCGATTATGCAAAAGAGCATGTCGTTGTAGAGCAGCTCTCTTGGAATTAATTTTTTGCCCTGTTAAATTCTGCGGCTTTTTGAAAGCTGTCTTCTTGTTCTTAGTAAGGTTTACCCTATTAGACAGAGGACTGCCACCAAAAATCAAAATTATGAAGAAACTTCACTATATCTAGTCATCAACTCAGTATCGGCTTGTTCATTTCCTCGATTTTTGTACTGCAACAAAGCGAAAAAAAAACAAATTCCAATTCTCAATTTTTCTCATGTTCTTGCTGACTAATGCCTTGTATGAATTGCGCAACTTTCGGCAGTTTGATGCGTCAGTGGGTCAAAAATTCATTTTGTCCCTATCCTGAAAAATTCATTTCGTCCCTATTTTCACTGTGTAGGAGTATCCTTCCACTTATGTATGCAGGTGGCAGTTGTCGATTAGACAGGAAGTGTGCATAGTGGGCTCATTGTGTAAATAAGCAGAGCTAATTTGAGGATTAGGAATGATTGCACTGGAACTGAAGACACTCGAGGTCATTAGCAGTACTAGGGCTAAAATTAATCGATCAGCTAAAAGGATCGAAATTCCTCTTAGCATACATTACTGCATTCCATCTACTTCTTGAACATCCACGTTATGTGCGACTACAGCAGAATTAGAAAAAGCTCACAGTTCACGCATCCTGACAATAATTGGAAGTCTGCCTCTATTGCTATGAGGATATTTGGTGTGAATTTTTCTCAATCGCTGGAGGTACCGCAGATAATGCCAGGCAAATACTTTCGTTCGCGGATTACTTCAGTTTTCTTTTTCACTTTGGAAGGAAGCACTCGAGCAACGAGTCTGTACGAACCCGTAGAAGGAAAAGGATATCTGCCCAGGGCCGGTATGTATCAATCTCCCGAACCGCGCCCGGGCGCTCCTTAACCATTGGAAATGAACGCCCTGGCGGGAGCGGGCGCCCGAGCCATGATGTATGAAACTCGCGGGCGCCCAGCCCCGACGGGCAGAAAAGCCCGATCTCGCGGGTTCGGGCACTCGCGACGGGAGATGCAACTCATCGCGTTTTTTTTGCTGAAATTGGTGAGTTTTTCATTTTCTTTGCTGTGTTACGCCCTCCCTCCTTACTGAAGAGTTCCGGGGAGGGCTTATTTGTTAATTTTTTTGTATTTGTGCTCCGTCAAGGGAAGGAACGAAATGGATGCTCGTTTTCTTTATCTTTTTTTGTAATTTGAATTTCTATCTTAGTAGCTAGGTTGCAAGTAACTATAATGTGCATGATTATGGTTTGCATGCAGTTTAACTGCATTATTCAATATGTTGCCTATTTTTTCCCCACATATGTTCCCAAAAAAAGAATTTGAACGTTTGTCGCAAGCAATAAGGGGAACATTGTGAATCTTTTGAAATTTTTTGAGTTTCTTTCCTCATTTGAATGGAATTCTTTCTTTACAAAGTTCTGAGAATGTTTTTGGTTCTAGGTGCCAAAATGCTGCTGTTTGGAGAAGGAACAACGCCTAAGCAGATTGCATAAGCAAGTTTCGGCTTTCGCTCCAAGCACTTTGTACATATGTGAGTTGTATTTCTCTTGAATATGTCTTTACTTCATTCTCAATATCTACCCGTTTGGAGTCAAACATGCTAGAAATTTTAGATTGGTCTTAGTGGAAAACTCAAAGGGGAAACTGTTTTAGACGTTGCGGAATGCGCGTCGGCCGTGATTACTCACGGCGCACCAAAAATAATATATTTTACGCCTAATCTTGCTATCTCGGATTTTGCACATTGCACACACATTCGCCACTGCTGCCCTTTTATGCGCTATTGGTGAGTTCTTCAACTTTTCCGGTTTTGTTTTCGTTTCTTTATGCATGATAAGCAAACCAGACAGAATCCTGCCTGGTTTTTGCTCTTTTTTATCATTTGGCCGCAGGCTGTGCCTGCTTTTTCACCAAAATGAGATTTTACGATTTTGTTGTTGATTTTTTGATTGATACCCCTTTGCTTTTGTGTGATGTCACATTCTCATAGAAATGTGTCTCACACACATTGTAGAGGAGGATCATTCTTCTATTTAATATGATTCACAAATGTTTACACTGAGTTAGTTAAACTATACTTGTGCCTCAATCTTGACCTTACACATATCTTTCGTAAGAAAAGGTCAAGATTTCGTAAGCTATCCCTTCCTTGCCTTTATAGAAGTTTGAATACTACTCTTGTCTGTTATCCTGGTACTTTTCGTCCCTCGTCGTTTGGAACCCTTGAAGCACTGTCAACTTTTGGAGGATTCAGTCGACGAAGTTGCGCAATAAACAACAAACACGCACGGACTCAAATTCGGAGAAGAAATGCACGAAAATGAGTGAAAGGAGTCATTCTCAGAAGGCGCCAGGAGGCATATCACATATGCGTCAGCACGCGCACTACTGATCCCCGAATAGGCAGTCCGGGCTCTTGCCCGAGTACCATCCCAGAATGGTGCATCGCGGGTGCGGGCGCCCGTGCCGGTCGGGCAACGACCCAGACGAGAACCTCTTCCCGAGTGGGAGATTGATACATACCGGCCCAGATGTTAACATGGCTCAATACCTGCGCAGCTTATTGGTGAAATCTATTTGCACAGCTCCGCGCAGTGAATGTCTGAAATCCAATTTCTCGCCCATTAGATTTACCTTACAATTTTTGAAAGAAATTGATCTGCAAGCTACCCTCACACAAGAATTTTTTGGTCTTTGATTGACTACGCTGTTTTTCTGCTTTTTGGTCTGATTAAAAAGACCTTGTTACCGTTTTTGGTTTTGAGTGAAAAAAAACTGTGCTGTTTTCTGCCAATTTAAAATTGTTGATCAACTTGATTGTAAGCTTGTCTTTGACACACCCTTCCCATCAGAATCGCGCGTTCGTGACAGAAGCGGATGTATTGTTTGCAAACGTCATTCGTAGTGTGGATATAATAGGGACATCTGCATGTGGTGTTCAGGGCTTGATGACCTTCAGCGGCACTTCCTTTGTCTGACACAATATTATGGTATCTGTCAAGTGTTTCCAAGGCGTTAATGGGAGATGCATGGGAAAGTAGAAGTATCAGAAAAGGTTAGCATATGAAGTGGAAGTAATCTACAGGGTGGAAGAAAAGCATGGGCGTCACGTTCTCAGAGATTTTCCATGGAAATCGATTTTACGTAAAATTATTTTTTGCGTTATTTTTTGTGGAAAAGGGATCTTAGGTGTTGCTCCTACAGGCTGAGTTCTTGCACAAGCATCAAATTTTAGCGGTTATATTAGCTAATGCGTCAAAAAGAGTATCTAGAGAATATACCGTTGCGAATTCGTGGCCATAATCCGGTAACTGATCGAATAGATTTTGAGATACGTTTTGTAAAGCGTAATCTAAGGAATGTTCTAGCAAGAAAATATTGCTTGAAAGCATTCAAAAGAAAATTAGAAAACGATGCAAGTTGTTTAGTTATAAGATAAAAATGATTGCCTGCCTTAAAGGCAGTATCCAGATAAATCTGGGTGCATGGCTTCTTCGCCTGTAAATTGATGAGGGGGTCATAACTAAGGTACTGCTCAAGGGGCAGCGCAAATAGTTCATTCACGGCTGAGAAATCCGTTTCCGAAAACCCCGCGCCTGCGCCGTGACCGTAACCCGAAAACGATTTCGCTCACTTAACCTTACGTTCGCGTTGGGACCCATGCTAAGTGTTACGGTCACGGCGAAACCGCGGAGTGTTTAGGAACGGATTTCTCAGCCTTGAATGAATAATTTCGCTGGGATTTGGACAGTGTCTTAGCTGGAACCTCCTCATCAGTTTCCAGGCAAGATACCCATATGCCCAGATTTGTCTGGATACTGGTTTTAAACAGACTAGAAACCCAGAAGAGTTTTTTGTGATGTAGCTCTCATGAACTCTGTGACCGTTCTCAGATGACTGTCAATTAGTGACCACCCACTGGGCCCTTAATGACTAACTCCGAAATTGCCACCTATGTGATGACGTAACCTAAACTTCTCATAATTCATATACCGTAATCCGAGATCTGGCTCTGAGCGCCCACATTGCACCTGTTGACAGATTTACTTATTCGCCTGTTAGGTCACATGTAATGCGTTAGTTAGAGGATCTTGATATCTATTAGGCATAATATATCCAGGGTCGTTTCAATGACCTTAAGAGGGCTCCTACCTATTTGCGAATAACTACAGCAAAATTTACTGTATACCCGCCAATGGAGCTAAGGGAAATGATGCACGCGTATGGGAAAGAAAAGCTGATGCTTAAGACCCGGAAATACGATATGAGAAGCTTTCTTGTACACAAGTGCTATAGTAACATTGTCTTCACGCGATGAGGCTTATCATCTGAAGGAGCTTTTACCGCACCGCTGTGCAAATAAGAGCTGACACAGTATCCAATAGAGTTCTCAAAAGATGCCGCTTTCAGGAAAGCAGTGTCAACAAATATGTTTTGTCGCGAGTAGATGCCAATCAACATCCAAGCACTACCACACCAAACCAATTGTAAACTCTACTAAGTTACAGTTGCCCCTGTAGGATTAGCCCCTTGAAAATCCCGCATGTCATCAAAGCGATTCAAAAGTGTTTGTATGGGATAAATTAGTCTTTGAACCACTTGTGTCCAGTTAAGACAATGTACTAATGCAAATAAAAAACGCGCTTTCACCTCCTAATTGTCACAATTTTGTTTGCGCGGAAAGGCACTTCTGAAGACCATTTAGTGGATGGACTAGTGTACTCGAATGTCACAACTATGAATTGATATCAAATCTGACACTTACTCTTTCAACATTCAAGACAACTTTCAGATTTGTTATTAGACTGTAAACAAGAATTCGAGTTCCATATTTGCTATTTACAAGTATTATATTTGATCCGATCAGTGTCTACACTATTCTGTGACAAAACAGGACTCGGCACAGGTAGCTTATAAGCAAGCTGGATATCGGTGTGGGACAAAAAGCAAAGAGAATATCGTTTTTGTGGGTGCAAAAAACAAGTTAGCTTTTAGTCTGTTTCGTTTTTTAGTCTTAGGATAATCCGGATAAGAGTCAAAGGGGATGTCCTAAAAATTGCGCAAGTCAGGGAAGGTCTCGTTTTTTGCATTTTCGGAAAGCCACCTCGCGCCTCGAGTCGTAGACCAAATCACTTGTAGTCGGCGTTCCTTTGATCCCACTGGCTTAGTAGGTTAATTATTTACACCTCATAAATGACCCTTTGAAACGGAGCTCTCGATTACGCAAGAGACCATAACGGAGTTGAGAGCCACTTGAATTGCAGATTCTCTTGTAGGAGTTGAAATCAATCTGTTCTTGTTCAAAAATCTATGACATATGCATCCTCGTGATTTTTCTAAACTCTTTCTTCGACAGCATTATGCGACTTTTATTTGAATACGTTAATTTGTCGGCATCGCAACCATTTAGGTTAATAATTTATGCCAAATCGATTCGATCCTTTCAACTTACCAAGCTCTTGCTCAGCTATCCAGCTTGCAATAAAATCGGTATGGGCCGGTGAAAATATCATTACAGTAGTACGGTAGCTTGTGAAGACATACCTGTGTAAAATGTTAAAGTCATTATTTTACAATATCTGTTTTCACTCATTCGAAATGTAGTTGCTTTCAGTGATAGGAAACCTTATTGCATCGTTATGCCTCAAAATTTTTATAGTGACAAAGCAGACGGTACCTAATATAAAAAATCGTAACGCCAATTCAAAAAACGTCAGATAGCGGGAACCGCAAAGTGGTCCCGAAGCGCACGGATGCAAATATACCTTTAGTTATTGGTTCACTAGCATTTCAAGGAACATCGAAAGAGCAGCTAATACTTGTCAAGAATCCTCTATGATTTTGATGAGTTAGTAAAGCTCATTTGATAAAGCCATTTTTCACAATGTTTACAGTATCTCTAACGATACTGTATCTTCGTATCGTATCTTGTTAAGAGGTCTCTTTCATTAATTACGCTCTTACATATCTGCTCGAATGAACACAGTGGATCAAACGCCGTGAACATTTTTACATCAAATTAGTCCTCCAAGTCGGAAGCCGGCCTTTGGCTACCAGTGCTAACGACCGCCTTGGGATGCTCCGCTTAACACTGAGCGAGGCGCTGACACCTCTGCTGGTCACGGTGGCGTCACAAGCAGGCGAATGGGACCCCTCTCCGGGACGCGCAGATCTCCGCTCTGGGGGTGCGCCAGATTTGGTAGAGCCCTGGAAAGACCAAAATGGGTGAAATGGCTGGGCTCCGGAGCGCTCCAGAGCGCAAAGTGGCAGACTCGCGCCATTTGCCCGCCGGAGGTATCCCTTCGACTGTCGATTGTGAGAAGCGTCTCACAATTGTCTCAGACTACAACATCGACTATATTAATGCGTAGATACATGTAGCTCCACTACTCCTGACTGCTCACCATACTTAATGAGCTTATGTTAGTTCCAAACCGAATCCTCTCCTGTAAACTGGATGTATGCCAGGAAGCGCGATTTTTATTGGCAGATTAGACACCAATTTTAGTGTTCACTAACGTTCTAAAAGCTCTCTAAATTTCTGCGGAAGATGCAAGGATCATTGCCAAGTATCTTGAAATAGATTCAAATCATAGATGCTAGAGGTCAGAAACCTCTGAAAATGTAACTTATGGCAAGTGAATTTTATTCATTTTTTTGCCAAAAGCCATCAAAGTTAGCAAGTGGTAACTTTAGGTAGTTAGTAAGCTAGAGCACTTCGTCTGGTCATTCTTGAAATACTCACATAGCATCGAATTGGGCTGTTGAACTGTGACGTCTAAAGAAATCGCGCTTCTTAACCGTCTCCCGCGTAGACATTGACGTTTCGTAGGATATGATTTTCTTTTATCTTCGTTGCCCAAAAAAACATATTCTTAAACTCTTATAATTGGACATCCCTGTAAATAAGATGCCGATAAAAAGAAGCTTTCAGAATGCTTCAACAAAGCATGCGCTATTGGCAAATTACAAGCAGATAAAATTTGGCTTCTCCTATTTCGTCGGCTTCCCTTCGGGACAAAGCTTATTCTAATCAGTCGTGACAGTTAATAGCTGCCGCTCATCCCAATTATGAGATAAATGGAGCGCAAAGAATTGTGCATGTGTGCGGTGTTCATTTTTCCACTATTCTCCTTTTCTACATAAATTATGAAGAAAAACGCTAGTGTTGAGATTTGGCTTCGAGAGGAATTCAATAATCTGCAAAAACGAAATAAGCGTGTTTTCATTCGGATGTTCGTTTATTGCTGAAGAACCTTTATCGTCAGCTTTCTACCATGGCACAGAAACAGAAATACTTATTGTGATCACAAAAAGACTTTCAGTAAATACTGCATCGAAAGTCTCGCACAGTGAATCTCAAAAGTCGAATATTCGCTTGCTTCATTTGTCGTCATATGCTTTCCTTGTTAGATACTAAAAGAATTAACCAATTTATGAATAAATTTATTCGGATATATTATATTGCACATATGTAAAGGACTATAAACGATGAGATCACAGACGGCGGCATTATAGGACATTTCAGTATCCAAAAAGTTGCCGTATGGAAGCTGTCCACGAAATCTAAAATAGTAGATCTATGAGCAATATTACGTATGCTCGAGTCATTTATAACTTAATATGCGTATTGCACATCACACGCCCTTTTCGACGAACTTATAAGATTGGAATCTGCTCATTTCGGCGATTTCACCTTGTTCCTTTGCCCCCTTTTAGTTTGATAGAATATTGGTTGACTAGTAGTATGCAATTTTACAATTTGTTACGTTAGAGAAGATTTGATCGAGAAGTTAATGTTAGGGATATCGTATGTTGAAACGTTTTGTGTGCAGGCTCACATATTAAGTTACGAATGACTCGACGATATTTTTAACTTACCCCTGACTGAGGAAAATGAGAGAATTCGTCATTAAATAAGTCACACATGAACATCAGTCGATTAGCAATTTCTCATGTACGGCCAATGCAATCAGTGGATGTGACATCATACTCTGAAAATGGGTAAATTACGATAGCGATTTTGTAAGAAAATTTGAAATCAACACTGCTAGACTGGAGGAAGCTAATTATATTCAGTTTTCAAAATGGTTAAAATATGAGTTTTTCTTTGAATCCCATCGCACTTCATGTGAACCCCCGTAGCTATTCGCTAAAAAACTAGATCGTTAATGCACCCTTCTCATGGCTCCCAAAATGATCATTTTTCTGTTCCAAAAACATAAGGCAATCAGTCGGAAAACAGTTGACCGATCGCTGCGAAATGCAATATGAGAAGCTGTGTATGGTACACAAGTGCTATAGTAACATTGTCTTCAGGCGATGAGGCTTAGCATCTGGAGGAGCTTTTACCGCACCGCTGTGCAAATAAGAGCTGACACAGTATCCGATAGAATTCTCAAAAGATGCCGCTTCAAGAAAACACTGTAAACAAATATGTTTTCTCGCGAGTAGGTGCCAACCAACATCCGATCGCTTTACCTCAGCCTTTTGTGAAATCTACGAAAGTTACGGTAGCCTCAATTAAATTAGGCCATTGAAAATCCCACGTGTAAATCAAGATGGGTGACATGAACTTGATTGTCACAACTATTGATATCAATTCTGACACATACTCATTCAACATACAATAAACCATAAGATTGTTCGTAGATTTTCAACACATCCTGAAATTTTCCGGAGTATCTTTTCCAGTTCGCTATTTGCAATACTTTATGTAGATGCGATCCACGATTACTGTTTACAATACTCTGTGGCCAAATCACTTGTATCGGCATTCCTTTGATCCCACTGGCTTAGCAGGTTAATTATTTACACCTTATAAACGACGCTTTGATGGGGTCGCTCTTGATTACGCAAATTATGCCAGAGTAGAGAGCCACTTGAATTGCAGATTCCCTTGTGGGAGCTGAAATCAATCTGTTTTAGTTCAAAAACATTAAGCATGTGCATTCTCTATGATTTTTCTGAACCATTTCTTCGACAGCATTATGCAAATTTCATTTAAAGCAACATTTCAGTAGTTACAGGACAAGTTTAGCCCACCTTCTCAGCATTGCGCCCATTGCAACCATTTAGGTCAATAATTTATGGCTAACAAATCGTTCCTATCCTTTCAACTTACTGAGCTCCTGAACAGCCCAGCTTGCAATAAATTCGGTTCGGGCCGAGGTGAAATAGATCATTACAGTAACATGGTAGCTTGAGAATACATAGGGATTCGCCTATTCAAAATGTTTAGATTATTATTTTACAGTACCTGTTTACACTCATTCAAAATGCGCTTGCTCTATAGGAAATCCTAATGCATAGGAAGCTCAGAAGCAGCTAAGATTTGTCAAAGATCTGCTTTAAATTTCTCAAAGATTTACATTAAGTTGTTGTAAGTTATTAGGATTCAAATGAGATAGCCATTTTTTGCAATGTATACATAATAAGAAGGCATTTGCAATGATGGTAGGTGAGAATTGATATAAGGATCGAATCTGCGCGACTGAACACGGCTGGACCAATTGCTGTGAACATTTTTCATCAAATTAGCGCTGCAGGAAGGAAGGCGGCCTTTTGGTATCGCTAACGAACCCCTGGGGATGCTGCGCCTAACATTCAGTGGGGCGCTAGCTCCTCTTACTACTCAACCTGAACGATTTGGAGCCATGTATCTCAATAATGGAAGCTACGTATTTGTCAAACAAATGAACTTGTTATAAATCAATTTTCAGACTGCTCCTTGACTATCCACAAACATTTTGGCTGCGTACTTACGCTAGCGCAGATTAGGATGGCTCCACCAACTATACAATATAACACAGTCGCTATTTTACACAACTTAGGAGTTTTTATTAGTCCTAAGCGAATTTCCTTGAGTAGGTTGACCTTTTGTAGAGTTTGATTTGATTTATTTTTCTTGAACTACGACAAAACACAATTCTCAATTCTTGCCATATGGAGTTTCCTAACGTATGGGATCTGTAACAAGAAGCTTTTAGATTTCTCCAACGAAGGCGCAATTATGCAAATTACAAGCAAAAAATCGGGCTTCTCCTATTTCGTCGCCTTTTCTCCATGACAGAGCTTATTCTGATCAGCCGTGACAAGCTAATTGCTGCTGCTCATCCCAGTCATGAGATAAATGAAGCGCAGAGAATTGTCGCATGCATGTAGTTCTCCATTTTCGGCTCTCATAAGAAGATTATGAGAGAGAAGAGATTGTAGTGTTGTTATTTGGCCACAAAAGAAAATTTGAGATTTGCAAAAAATTCCATTCGGATCTTCGTTTTGTTGCTGAGCCAGAATATTTTCCGAAGGTAGTTTTCTATTGGCATAAATACGTGTATCTTTTACCAAGGCGTACAGGACCACAAAAACATTCACTCTAGTCACAAAAAGACTTTGGGTAATTTTCAACAAAAAGTCTTTTATGATGCATTTAAATTGTAACCGCCCACTTTATTGGCTTCACCTACAACAATTACACGTTTTGTCAGATTGCACAATCAACCAATCTATGAATAAGTTTATTTGAATAAATATTGCACATAAGGGACTATAAACGATGAGATCACAGACGGTGGCGAAATAGAACGTATTTAGCATCCAAAAAGTCGCATTATGGAAGCTGTCCATGAAACCTAAAATGCAAAGTGTTAGAACAGCACCGTTATTTAAAGCAACATTCTCACAAAAAAAATCTTCACTTACTCCTTGCTCTTGAAAGTAAGCGAACTCGCTATCGAATAAGTCACACAAAAGCAATAGTCGACTAGCAATTTCTCTTGAACGAAATTTGCAGGCAATGTGAGTGGTATCATACTCTAAATATAAGTAAATCTTGAGAAGTCCTCAAAAAATTGAAATTAATAGTGTGAAACTAAAAAAGCAAAACATTGAGTTTCATTAAGTATGTAGAAGTTGTAATGATAGCACTGGGAAAGAATTCTTATGTAATATTGCTATGTGAACGCGACTTGATTATGGAAAAAAATTGACAAGTCACATTTCTTAGTCAGAAAGAAGAGACAAAGTAAAAACAGAAAGAAACTGGCTTACCCGTATTCGAATACAGGCCTGTCGCAAAATCCACCTTTCGGCATATCTTCGAGCTGATGGCTGGCAGTAGTTTGGATGGTGAAAGTGCAGATGAAGTTGGAAAGATACCGTCACAGGGAGAATTATATCCGCTGTCTGGCAAAACAAGCATCTGGAAAACTGTACTAATTCCCCATGTAAATCAAGTGGGACAAAGGCCAGAAAAACTTCGCTGATCATGGCTGCATGTAACAGAAATGGGAGATAAATCGAAGATTTGCAATAGTTGATGAGATTGAGCGGAAGATAGAGGAAACACAGCCGGCTTCAGCCAGCGAGCTCATGATTATCCCAATGGGCGCGTGCAAATGTCCCGCCCACACTTTGCCACGCCCTTTACTTTGCCCGTAATCTGATGTGGCCAAAACAATGCCCAATTCCTTTTCCCCTGCATCTCAACAACAGACGTAGCGAGCGCCGAAAACTCAAAACTCAAAATTGGGAAGTAAAGAGCTGGTTACTTATGCATTACCATACTCATTCACGGCACTGCTTAGGCAACCGAGAGCAACTTTTCCCTAGATATACCCCGCAAGCATTCCGTTTCAAAAATTTGGTGACTTTATTGATGCTAACCCAAACTTTTGTCTCACAATTTAGAACATGTCAAAGAATTATAAGCTAAGAAATCAAGAAATCCATGCATGAACAGCCGAAATGAGTGCGCGTCAATCACGAATGACTTTATGCCTTTTATGGCGTTATGTGAGTTGAAGAATGCCACTGATTAAATTAATATCGATATACACTCTGTATTCCATACTAGTGGCACTCGAGGACGGCTGCAATCAACTTCCATCTAAGCGGCAGCGGCGGAGGAGGTTAGTTCGTCTTCCACGTCTTGCGTGTTTTCGTTTGTGGCATTCGGGGGTAAAGTCGAGGCTGGCTAGGGGGTGGAGGAGGTTTTTGGTGGGGTAGAGCATGATATCTAAATCTCCTACCACTTTAGACCTCTGAAGAAGACGAACACGTCGAAACGTTAGGCCGCCACTAACAATAGACATCTACTAACCTCGGTTGGCTTACTAACATACTCACCCTTCTACTAACAATGCCGAGGTTTACGAAAGAGGAGACTTGGAACTTACTTATAAGCTAATTATCTTTTTGCTTATACATGAAGTCATCCAAGCCTAGCTTTGCGCCAAACGCACCAAAGTTTCTTGAAGAGCAAGTAGTGGTTTGATCGAAGAAGCTGTGCACACAGGAGCTTGTTCATCGTGCAGAAGTTCAGATTAAATGAAATGAACTCTACCAAAGTAGGAATTGACTAAATTTTAACAATGTATTATTATTATTTTCCGAAGGGGCTATCTCTTTTCCATCACACAACGACTGTACAATGGATCTCTTTCTCAGCTATCAACGTAGATAAACGCCTGGGCAACTCGATGGTGGCATTTATTTGCTCAGCTCTTGGTAAAACCGATCAAGTGTGCTGCTCATCCGGTTGTTTGCGTGTTTGGGCTCTTCCACCTACAGTAATCGCTTAATTGTGGTAAAGCGATAAAATCTTATATATAAAGCTGAATGTCTGTTTGTATGTATGTCTGTCTGTCTGTCTGTCTGTCTGTCTGTCTGTCTGTCTGTCTGTCTGTCTGTCTGTCTGTCTGTCTGTCTGTCTGTCTGTCTGTCTGTCTGTCTGTCTGTCTGTCTGTCTGTCTGTCTGTCTGTCTGTCTGTCTGTCTGTCTGTCTGTCTGTCTGTACGTATGTTCCGAATAGAAAATCCCATTTCTGAACCGATCGGGACCAAACTTAGCACACATACACTTCGGGCCCCGGCGGGTGTCATAGGCTACTTTTCGTCATCGATCGATAACGAAAAGTGGACTGTGACACCCGCCGGGGCCCGAAGTGTATGTGTGCCAAGTTTGGTCCGGATCGGTTAAGAAATGGAATTTTCTATTCGGAACATACGGCGGAGCCGGGTAAGCCAGCTAGTAGCTGATAAAATGATAGGTTGAAGCAGAGGATTTGCACACTTGAGCACAAGAAATTTACTTCCAATTCTTCCAATCAGAGTCATCGCTGGATCGTCATATCTGTTTCGACCCATATGCATGGAAGTCCGTGCAGTTAGCGTACGGGAAAGATTTAGCATCTGTAAAAATTACTGCACCTGCTTAAGGGAGTGTTCAGGCAGATCTGAGTGCCTAAATTTCATGAGCAGGCATTGGTGTGGTCTCAACCGGACCATTGCTCAGCGGCAGCACATCTGATAAAGTCGGGAGCAACATATTCAACTTCGAATCTTCAAATTAGTGCCCGGAGGTATTATTTCCAAGCTGATCAATCAGCATACTCGGCACGATAGCAATCACTTCTAGTAGTTCTATGAAAAACAGTGGGAATAGGAAAATAAGGAGCGACGACTTTCATACAGCCCAGACCGTGGTTGCTACCTGCCGAAGATGCTGATTGGTCAGCTATCAGAGAACACTGTTGGGCAGAGAATTTGATTCTGGGCCACAAATGCATCTCATGAGATGGGGCTCTGACTGTGGCTTATTAGGTTCCCAGTCCTTACATACATAGTAAATTCAGGTATCTCAATATGCCAGATACTGCTTTTGACACAAGTGTGTGCATGGTTATTGCCGTATGCGCGACTACGGTAGGAAATCACAACCGCTCTATCATTTTCTCACAGTCGTGACAGAAACGGATGTCTTTGCGCTCGTCCATCATTCTCTCTATATAATAGCGACATCCGCAAGTATCTGGGACGAGTCAGTGTACTTTTAGATGATAGAAGAGACCTGAGAACCACATTGTTGTCTGCTCTCGGACATTTAATGACCTCTTCAGCGGCTCTTCCTTGGTTTGACACAATATTATGACTCTAATAAGCGTTTAGCAAGTAGGATGGATATTCCGTGGGAGAGAGTGGGAACACTCTGATTGCGCTTGCCAGTTTATAGAATCGTCAAATGTATTGACTAATCCATGAAAAAGTGTACGATACACATTGACAAATGATCACATGTAGGTTTATAGAAGGAAGGATGACGAACAAAATTTGATTTTCTCGATTATAATGTTGTTACACAAGTTTCCTCTTCAGAATACACTCTAAATATTGTGGCAGAGATTGTGTACATAGCGGCATGGCAAACAAAATTTTTGTGCTATGTGTCCTTATAGAGGCGACGAAAGGAGTACATACAGTCTCATTTTGCATCTTGGATTTTTATTGTTCAGGCTTTGCGGTTTTTACATTCAAGTTCAAAGTTTGTTGACAAAAACCGCGTCCATAGAACATGTCATCTGATAGTGTCAGTTACAGTCGCATCATTTTATATGATCATGTGTGCACCCGCATACACCGTCCATATTTGGCGTCTTCATCCTGGATTTGCAATCGCAAAACGCAAGAGAGTGTGCGACAATTGTTTACATCATTTTGAGGTGAATAGTACCTAAAAAGAAAAGAAAATATTGAAAAAGCATTCAAAAACACCCACCTGAAGAGTTGCCTCCTCCAAGAATCCAGGATGAGAACGCCAAAGGTGGACGGTGTGTGCACTGACACACATGATCATATGAAAAGATTCGACAATACATATAGGCATTCTTTCGTAACCATGATACTGCATACCATGCACGGTATCTGACGACTAACTCGCTTACCAGGTAACAGTTCGAGAATGATTTTTGCTATTTCCTTCTTAAGAATGGTAATAGGTGTATTGAGGTCAATAGTCTAGTATTTAAGTAGTTTTATTTGATGAAAATAGTTTGAATTACTAATTACCAGCAGGGAGTCGTGAAATGGCATGCGTAGTGTAATCTCACATATCAATCCACAAATTACTTCACTGCAGTTGCCATAAATCAGCTCAATAAGAGTTCGTAAATCTGACTGATTTAGATTAATTACAAGCAAAGCACATTCTCTGCTTATTGGCAAGCTCTTGTGATATCGAATTTTTCCATAGAACTTGCAGTGAAGAGCTTATTTTCTACAAAATTCTTCTGATTGCCAAGGCGCATATAACATGGCGCTATTAACACATTAGCGACAACGCAAATTTTTGATTGTCTGCCTTTTGGGACCAGACCTTTTACGGACCAGTCAGCATTTTTTAGATAAAACCGCGCATACCGCCGTCTACAGTATACCTACAGTAGTTGTTTAAGGCTATTATAGGTGTACCATCTACAGTAGCTGTTTAAGGCTGATAAAGAAGGTAAAAGTCATTTCTAGATTTACAGCAAAAGAGAAATTCTGAAATAAGTCTGCACCAATAAAGTTGTCATATTAACGAAGTTTAAGCCTGGACACATCATGTGTGTCAAGCGGTCCTAGGTGGTGGTCATTGCTTGACACACATGGTGTGTCAAGCGGTCGTCAATGTAAATATCATTCTAATGAGACAAATCTTGTGTTTGCTAGCTTTGGAAAAGTGTAAGCGCTCCATTACCCAGCATTGAGCCAAATTCTCAGATATAATCATTAGGACATTGCCCTCGGATTGCGCAGTTGCAGGTGTTCATACCCGCTCTATTCGTAATTGGCAGCAAACTACAATATTTGTTCGTCCTGCCGCTAATGCGCCAAATTGTGCTCTATTTAGATTGGAGGCGGAAGCTACGGTATCCGCTGTGCATTTAAGAGCAAATAAAGCTTGTCAAAAGCATTGTTTAAAGGCAGCGGACAGGCAAAATGGACCCCTGTCAGATTTTGGTAGTTGCGGGTAGTGGACCCCCTAAGTACACCGTAGCCCCAACCCCACATTCCAATTCATGCGCTAAGTCCTGAAAAAAGCGCTTCAAAACTCCACCAGCCCCGCCCACTTCCATTGAGTGGGCGTTATTGGTGGAAGTTTGAAGCGCTTTTTTCAGGACTTAGCGCATCATCTGGAAGTTGGGGTTGGGGCTACGGTGCAATTGGGGGGTCCACTACCCAAAACTACCAAAATCTGACAGGGGTCCATTTTGCCTGTCCACTGCCTTTAAGCTAGCAAAACAACACGATCAGGTGCACTGATTGTGAGTAAAATTGACGGCCTAGGCCTCGGGCATAGTTCATGCGATTTCAGTCGCGGCGCGATCTGGCAGTATTCCAATTGTCCATAACTCATCGTAAGCGAGTCCTGAATATACAGAAGATGGGACATTTCGTTAGTCTACAAATTTATGCGCATTATGCATTTGTATATTGCCAGTAACAGGACTGAAGACATCTGGTAAGTTGCCAAATCGCGTCAACCATGCCCTAGGCCTTATTATTAGCTCGTCATTTTCTCAGGTTTCCTATCCTGAAAGTGTATCAGAAAACTAGTGTTTGGGTACAAAATAGCAGCGCTGATGCAAACAAAGCGCAGTATGAGAGTCTCTGCGCTTGTTATGGTATCTGTCTTCTAGCGATGAGGTTTAGCAACTGAAGAAAATTCTTTACCCCACTGCTATGTAAACAAGCTTGGCAATAGTATTCCACGCGTTTCTGCTAGGATATCCCTTATAGAGAAGCAGTATCAACAAATAAGTTAGTTTCAAATAGATGCTAGAGTAGTTCCGTTAGCTGCTACAACTATGCGAAACACTACTTTTCTGAGTCAAGTCTCTGCTATCATTGTATTATAACTTCCCAGCATAAAGACCTCTTAGCTTAACCCACTCACCAGATATCACGCAAGGCTCGGAATTGAGCTTATAAGGAATAGTCGCTATGACCACTTTTCTCAACCTAGCCCCGATCCTCGGTCTGAAGTGCCCTGCACCCTCAATGCAAGCGCAACCACTAGAGTATGCTGCGAACCGAACACTTGCAATCGACTCCTTTGATGTGCCAAGGCTTAGCAGGTTAATTATCTACACCTCATTGGTACCCCTTTGATGGGACGCTTGCTCTCTATTACGCAAAAGAGCATGTCGTTGTAGAGCAGCTCTTGAAATTATCCTTTGCACTGTAGATTTTATGGTAGTTTTTGAATCAATCTCCTTGCTTTTTAAAAAGAGTCAAACAAAGGCCCCACAAACAGAGAACTTCCACTGAACAGCAAAAATATGAGGGAACTTCAATATATCTAGTCATCAACTTAGTTTCAGCTTGTTCATTCCTTATATTCCTTTGACTTTTTTTTTACAATAAAGCGAAAAACCACAATCAGATTTTCAATTTTCCCTCAAATCTTTCGCTGACAAGTGTTATCTATGTAAAACTAGCATACTCAACATTTGACAACTTCACGCTTAAAGGCTTGACCTCATAAAATCCATTCTGTCCCTGTTATGGAACATTTTCGCTATGCAGGAGTATCGTTCCACTTATGTATGCAGGTGGCAGTTGTCAATTAGACAGGAAGTGTGCTAGTGGGCTCATTGTGTAAATAAGCAGAGCTAATACGAGGATTAGGAATGATTGCACTGGAACTGAAGACACTTGAGGTCATTAGCATTACTATGGCTAAGATTAGGCGACCAGCTAGAAGGATCAGCTCACCTGCTGCAAGAAATTGAACTTCAAGTTAGCATACACTGGTACAATCTACCTACTTCTTGAACACCCAGTATATGTGCGACTAAAGCATCAAAAGAAAAGCTTACAGTTCTCGCATTTTGACACCAATCTGAAGTGTGCCTTTGTTCATATGAGAACAGTCAATGTGAGTTTTTCTTAGTCGCTTAAGATACCAGAGATAATACAAGGCAAATACTTTCGTTCGCGGATTTCAGTTTTCTTTTTCACTTTGGAAGGAAGCACTCGAGCAACGAGTCTGTACGAACCCGTAGAAGGAAAGGATATCTGCCCAAATGTTAACATGGCTCAATACCTGCGCAGCTTATTGGTGAAATCTATTTGTTCAGCTCAATCGAGCATTGGAAGTCTAAAGTTCAAATTTTTGCACATTAGATTTAGAATACGATTTTTGAAAAGAATGTGATCTGCAAGCTACCTTCATACAATTTTTTGATTCGATTGACTAAGCTGTTTTTCAGTTTTTTTTGGTCTGATTAACAAAAACTTTGCTGTGTTTACTGCTTTTGGTTCTGATTAAAATTATTTCTGCTGTTTTCTACCAACTCAATTTTTGTCAATCATCCATGAGTATACTTTCTTTGACACACCCTTCCCATCAAATTCGCGCGTTCGTGACAGAATATTGCTTGCATACGTCAGTCATTATATGGATATAATAGGGACATCTGCATGTGGTGTTCAGGGGCTTGATGACCTTCAGCGGCACTTCCTTTGTCTGACACAATATTATGGTATCTGTCAAGTGTTACTAAGGCGTTAATGGGAGATGCTTGGGAAAGTAGAAGTATCAGAAAGCGTTAGCATATGAAGTGGAAGTGGAGTCCAGCGGAAGGAAGAAAAGCATAGGCTTCACGTTTTTAGAAATTTTTCATGGAAAACGAGGTCATGCTTTGATTTTTTTTCAGGTTTTGAAGCTAATGAGTCAAAAAGTGTTATGTGGAGGATGTACCATTTGCGAACCCGTGGCCATAATCCGGTCACGGATCGAATAGATTTTGAGATCGAGATTTTGTAAAGCGTAATCTGAAGAATGTTTCTGGCAAGAAAATATTGCTTGAAAACATCCAAAAATTTAGAAAACGATGCAAGTTGTTCAATCGCAAGAAAAAAAAATGATTGCCTCACTTAAAACGGAGCATTAACCCTGAAAAGTTTTTTTGTGACGGCTCTCGTGAACTCTGTGACAGTTCTCAGATGACTGTTCAATTAGTGGCCACCCACTGTGCCCAGTAATGATTAATTTCAAATTGCCACCTATCTGATGACGTAACCTAAACTTCTCATAGTTTGAATCTTCTGATTGTTTTCTTCAGCAGCGTCCAAGATTGGTACAGATTTTTATTCCACAATAAACAGACTGACGTTTCGGCAAACTCGCCTTCTTCAGAGTCTGAAAAGTCGAAAACACATGAGTGAACTATCCGATCAAATGCCTTATCGACCACAGAAAGGAGCCCAACACTCTAGAAAAGCAACAGTATCAACCAAAACGCAAGATTAAGCCAGTGCTCACCTTAAGAGATAATAGATTAGGTGGGTGCAGACCACTTATGTCAAGAACTGTACTGCATTACTTTTATACTAATCTAGTGACCCGGTCCTGACCTGACCTCATTATTCAAAAGCCACAAAGGCTCTGATAAGGTGACAGCTCGTTAGCAGTGGCTAGGCACTCATCCTTCCGGTTGATTTTTGGATTTTGGGCCGCTATCCAAAACGCTTCGAGTGTCTTGCGCGCTAAGATCTCGGGTTCACGCGCCAGGATTCGAACCTGCACTCCCACCTCCGTGTCGTCATGGCTGAGCCTGCGATGCATGCCTAACGGAGTAGCTACATTGCCCTTGCTGAGACCATCTAAGTGTTCTTTGATGCGCGTGCATAGGGGGCGGCCTGTCTCGCCAATATACGTGTCTCCACATGTTGTACACGTGATAAGGTAGACAACACCTGATACCATACAGTCTCCTTCCTTGCTAAACGGACAAACTACACAATGAGGAGTTGTACAGAGACGATCATACTCGCGGTTTCGTACAAGCTGCTGCTTAAGGTTTGCAGGAGGAATGTCGACGATCCTTACCATATCGTTGAAGTCTGCTTGATGGAGCACTTTGCGAACAGCTCTACTAAACTCTTCTGAGATGTATGGTAGGCAGAATGAGATCTGATCCTCAGCTTCTGGTCTAGGTGGACGATGAACCTGGTGTCTGTGAAGACGATGAGTCTCCGTGCAGTATCCATTGGATCTTGCTACGGATCTAGCGATTTCCAGCGAGTACATCTTTTCCTCTCTGTCAGAAGAGACTCCCGCAGCCGTTCTAAACATGTTTCCTATGATGGATGCTTTTATTCGTGCCGGATGTGCTGACGTATGGTGTACTAAGATATTCTTGCTGCTCGGCTTTCGGTACCATCTGGTCTTAAAACGTCTGCCTGACAAACGTAACTGCACGTTGAGGAACGGCAGCCATCCATCTTTGGGTCTTTCCCTCGTCATCTTGATGTTCCTGTCCTGGGCATTCATGATATTGAAGCAGGAATCCAGTTCGGCCTGAGAGGGACACACGATACAGCAGTCGTCCACGTACCGACAGTAGAGGAGAGGGTTACTCGCCAATACCGGAGCTTCCACCTTGGACATGAAAACAATAGCTAAAGTCGGCGCTAGCCTTTGTCCCATAGCCAGTCCTCTTATTTGCCTGTAATAGTTGCCACACCAACGAAAGATGGAACAGTTGAGGCATTCTTTAACCAACGACAAGATGCCTCTGATGCTAAGACCATGGAGATTAAGTGACGACTGGTGTTCTAGAAGAAGTTCGAATGTCGCTTGCATGGCGGCGTCGTTGGAAACGTTGGTATAGAGCGATTCTACATCGAAAGACTCCAAAACGCACCCTTGCCTTACGTTTGTGCTGCGCAGGCGATCAAGGAACATTTTTGTGTTGGAGAGATGTGCGGGAACAAATCGGAGCAGTTGAGAAAGGATGGTGTTGAGAAACCACGAAATCCTATCAGTAGGACCCCCAACGCTGCTGATGATAGGCCTAACCTTAATATCCTAAGGGTTATTGGACGCTAAACTATCTACGGAAACCTTATGTGTCTTGATGAGAGTGTAGAGAACAGGACACATAGGCAGATCGGTCTTTAGACGTGTAGCCATAGCCCTAGGAATGCCTTCAGCCTTAGCTACCTCCAACCATACTCTGTTCAAGCGGCGGTACTGCTTTCTGAAATCGTTTGGTGCCACAGGCTCGTATACGGTAGTATCCTGTAGATGATGTTTCGTGATAGCCATGTCCAGATCACGAGAGAGAACTACGAACTCCCCTCCTTTGTCGCTGACCGACACCTTGATCTCTCCGGCAGCACAAAGGTCGCGAATAAACTTGATAAACTTCTCATAATTCTTATACCGTAATCCGAGATCTGGCTCTGAGCGCCCACACTGCACCTGTTGACAGATTTCCTTGTTCGCTTGTTAGATCACATGTAATGCGTTAATTAGAGGATCTTAATATCTATTAGGCATAATATAATAATTGATAGTCAATCCACGGTCATTTTAGTCACCTTAAGAAGGACCTATATGTTCGGGAATAACTACAGCAAAATTTAATGTATACCCGCCAATGGAGCTAACGGAAATGATGCGCGCGTATGGGAAAGAAAAGCTTTTGCTCAAGCTTCTGAAATACGATATGAGAAGCTTTCTTGTACACAAGTGCTATAGCAACATTGTCTTCACGCGATGAGGCTTAGCGTCTGGGGGAGCTTTTACCGCACCGCTGTGCAAATAGGCGCTGGCACAGTGTCCATTGAGATTCTCAAAAGATGCCGCTTCCACGAAAGAAGTGTCAACAAATGTTTTGTCGCGAGTAGGTGCCAACCAACACCGGATTGCATTACCGTACCAAGCCTTTTGTGGAATCTACAAAAGTTACGGTAGCCTCTGTTGAAAAGTCTTTGAAAATGCCACGTGTAAATCAAAGCGATAGTGTTTATATGAGATAGATGCAATATTTTTTTATTTGAGTATGAGAATGAGGTGATGCAAGCAAAAGGTTTTTAATTTCCCGATCGCCACAATTTTGCATGCGCGGAAAGGCAATTCTAAAGACCATTGAGTAGATGGACTAGTAACGTGTACTCGAATGTCGCAACTATATTATTGATTTCAAATCTGACACCACTCATTCAACATTCTAACCATTTTCAGTAACTTCGATTAAAAATTCGAGTTCCCTACTTGCTATTTGCAATGCTCTACTTGGGATCCGCGATCAGCTTCTACAGTATCCTGTGACTAAATCACTTGTAGTCGGCTTTCCTTTGATCCCACTGGCTTAGCAGGTTAATTATTTACACCTCATAAATTACCCTTTGATGCTGTGGCTCTTGATTACGCATAACATCACAGTTGAGTGTCATGTGAATTGCAGAATTCCTGGTAGGGCGAAACTAATCGGACCCAGTTCAGAAGTAATTTTGTTTGTGTATTCTTCATGATTTTTTCAAATCACTTCATCGACAGCATTTTATCATTTTAAATCTGTATACACCCGGTAATTAGAACCCTACCCAAGTCGTCCCCTTACTGGCGTTGCATTCATTGCAAACATTTACATTAGTTATTTATAGCTAACTAATCGATTTTTCTTTCAACCTACGAATTGTTGTAACAATCTTGCCATAAATGACAGTAGCACGTTAGCATGAAACGACTTAGGGGTTTAGCTGTTCATATTTAGATCATTATTTTACAATGTGTTTTCATTTATTCAAAATCAATTCATTCTCAATGATGACTTCTCTTTCCTCCAGGAAGTGCAAAGTGGTTGGACAAGATCTGGATGACTTATTCTTACAGTATGATTGTTCCTTCGTTGTTTTTCTTTTCCTTTTTTATTGGTTTGTCGTTTTTTACACCTTACCCTGATCTGGTTTCGTTGTATTGAAGCACGCCTCCTGGCGTACAAAATAAATAAATAAATAACAATTGGTATTGCATCGAACGCGTCAGAATTTTTGTTGTAATATAGCAGACGTTATGTTCCAAAAACGTCGATAAAGCAGCTAATATGGTCAAAGATCTACTCTAAGTTGTAAAAAGTTAGTGGTACATAACTGAAATTGCCATTTCTTGCGATGTTTGTATAATGAAAAGGCATTTATTATGATGGTAAGTAAGAAATGGTGTAATGATGGTATCTTGTTGAGAACTCCATCAGTAATTACGCACTTACATATTCGCTCTACTGAACACGGCTAGATCATGAGCCATGAACATTTTTCATCAATTTAGCCTGCAAAAAGAAAGCCGACTATTCGCTGAATACCCGTTTGCCAAGACCCCCACCTCCCTTGGGATGCAGGCCAACATTTAGCGGGACGTTGACACCTCGGACTACTCCTACTTTTGGAATTCTTGGAAATCCATCCATAATTATGGAGGCTATCTAGACAAAACAAGTTGCTCTTTTACCGTAAACTTTTCCGCTGTGGTCTGATAATCAGAAAAATTTTCAGACTCTGTAGTATTTTTGCTACCGAATATATTATCCCAAACGTGAAATACCAAAATAAAATCCTTTTGCTACGCTTGCACAATTAATTGGTTATAGGTGTTAGAGGGCAATCGCCATGTTTCAATCGAGAAGCATGTGTGAAAACTTCAAAGTTTTGTAGAAAGAGGCCCGACAATGATTCCAAGAAGTAAGCGTTTCGAATTGTTTAAGACTACAATGTCGTCTATGTTGGTACCAAAAGGAAATTCCCTTGTCCAGGGTTGAGTTTTGTAGATTGTAGACTGATTACTTCGTTGCCCAGCGCTCGAAAAACAGTTCTCAATTTTTGCTAGATGGATCTCTCTGAATTGATCTAGCAAAGCGTGCGCAAATGTCGCTAAACTATAAGCAGATAAAATTTGGCTTCTCCTATTTCGTCGGCTCCCCTTCAGGACAAAGCTTATTCTATTCAGCCGTCACAAGTTAATAGCTGCTGCTCATCCCAATTATGGATGAATGGAGCGCAAAGAATTGTGCATGTCGTGCAGTGTTCATTTTTCTGCTATTCTCTTTTTTCTACATAAATAATGAAGGAGAAAAAAATGGTAGTGTTAAGATTTGGCTTCGAGAGGATAAGCGCGTTTCCATTCGGATTCTCGTTCAGTTGCTGAAGAACCTTTATCGTCAGCTCTCTACCATGGCACGGAAACAGAAATACTCATTGTGATCACAAATAGACTATGAGTCGATACTGGATGGAAACTCTCGCACAATGAATCAGAAATAGAATGATTTGCTTGCTTCATCTGAAATCGTCATATGCCTTCTTGTTAGGTACTAAAATTAACCAGTTTATGAATAAATTTATTCAAATATATCATATTGCACATATGTAAAAGACTATAAACGATGAGATCACAAACGGTGGCAATATAGATTTTTAATATCCAAAGAGTCGCAGTATAGCAGCTGTCCACGACTAAAACGGGGTAGTGTTATATCTATGAGTATTATCTTAACGTATTTTTAACTTACCCTTTGCTTAGAAAATTGAGAGAATTCATTATCAAACAAGTCACACATGAACATCAGTCGATTGGCAATTTCCCGTGAACGGCCAATGCAGTCAGTGGTAGTGACATCACACTCTAAAGTTTCGGTAGCAATTTCAAAGAATTTTAAATCAACACTGCTAAACCAGAAATAAGCTAATATTACTCACTTTTCATAATAAAACCTAGTCAGCATATGTAAGATTAAAAATTTTCATAATAAAACCTACTCAGCCTATGTAACATTGAAATGCGACGAGGCTTGTAATTTCAGCACGCAAAAGAAAAGATTCATAGTACTGCTGCATAGCAGGAAGAGAAAGGTAGGATTAAATTTGTCAAAATTTAAGTCATAATCAAGCCAATGAAGAAGAAATGAGATTATTTAAAATGACTCACCTGGATTGCTTGAAGAAGAGGGCGTCCCAAAATCCAGCTTTCGGCATATTTTTGGGTCGATGTCATTCACTAATTTGTATGGCGAAGGAAGTGCGAATGAAGAAGGAAAGACACCATCACATGGGGAATTATATCCGCTGTCGTTTGGCAGAACAAGCATCTGGAATTAAAGGCAATGAATTTTTGAATGTAATTTGAGTAGCAAGCTAGGCAAAGAATAATTCATATGTGTTTGTGACGGAAACGGGAATAAATGGTAAAGGAAGTGCATTACGATAGTTACGAGTTCGAGCAGGAGAGGAAAAACAGCCGACTCAAGCCAGCGACATGGCGATTATCCACTGGATCCGTGGAAATGCCCCTCCCACGGATGTCACGCCCTCTACCGTACCTTGACATGTCTATGCCAACGCCCACTCACACATTCGTGATTGAGTTCCGCAAGAGTCCGCTCGCAAAATTAAAATTGCGAAAAAGAGGTAGTCTTGCTCAAAACTCGATATTGTCCCGATCTTAGAGCCGGGACTATGAAATTGCGTGGTGTATGCCCAGATCTAAATGTAAGTTCGCGACAAAACTGGGTTTTGAGCAAGACTACCTTTTTTTCGCGATTTTCATTTTGTGAGCGGACTGTTGCGGGACTTAACCACGAAATTGCAAGCTCTTTGATGCCTTGCCCACCTCTAGAGCAGGGTATACTAGAAGTCTAACAAACACCAATTAGTGAAAGCTTGAATTGCAAAAAAACAAGTTGCCCATTCTACTGTACTCGCTCATAAGTTTGCTTGATTAAAGTGAATACTAAAATCTCTGAGACAGTCTTCGCAAAACCCTTTATACAGTAAACCCAAAACACTAGAGCATTTATGCTTTGATGACCTTAGCATTAGATATAGGCGAAAGCAAAAGCCATCATTTCCTGCAGAACAGATAGAAAATTGTTGAAGTGTCAGAATTTTTAGTGACTCAAAAGTGTGTAGTCTTGACCAGTACCTACAGTGAGAACATATCAGAAGAATACAGTGCATGCAAGATTGTTGTGATTGTAAAGTTGTGTAAAGAGCGGAGTGAGACAAAGGCTGAAATCGTTCGATCTTTACTCAGTATTATTTGGAATCCTTGCAGGACTCAAAAGTAAGCTACTCATGAACATGAGAGAATTAAATAACTGGTTTAGCAGATAATCATTTACACATCGTCAATAGCTCTTTGATGAGATGATAAGCGACAAAGAGCGACGTAGTTAAGCAGGTCTTGAGTACAGCAATTTTTAGGCGCTATCCTCTAGTTTTCTTCGGAACAATTTCCAAAAAAGTGCTTCCATGCTCAGCAGAAGGTTGACGGCAAAGTGTGAAAAGGTGCTTAACTAACCCAATTTCTAAAATACCGGCTCAAATTCGACTTTGCATTTTCTATGTTTTTTTACTCTGTGAAACACACTTTCGTTCGGCTATAATTCGCTTGGTGATTCTTCACTTGACTACTCTTCCCCAACTAATTGAACCAGAGACAGATCATCCATTTCGTTGCGCAGTTTGAACTTTTCTTCTTCAGTTAAAATCAGAACGACTGTGTGGTAAGAGAGTAACTCTAACCTGAAATCCGATTGTTTCTCAGCTGTCAACATGGCTCAACACCTGTGTAACCAGTTGTTAACATTATCTGCTCAGCTATCCAATCATGCATCAAGATTCCTGTAACCCTTGCTCAACAGATTTATGTTTCTTTTTGAGACCTGAAAAAACAAAGTGCCATTACCGTATATATTTAGCTGGAATGGGCAAAAATCACTGCAAATTTTTCTTTGGAAAACCTGCCTCTGGCGCCCTTTTTAGGTGGGAATTACCTTTTCCCATCGATGTCGGGCATCGTGACGGAAATGTATGTATCGCTTGCTTACGTCAGTCATTATGTAGGCATAATCGAGACATCTGCATGAGGAGAAAAGGCTCATGTAGAAGAGGTTCGAGAGGCAAGTGTTATCTATTCGAGGCTTAATGACCTTCAGCGGCGCATCCTTTATCTGACACAATATTATGATGTCTGTCAAGTGTTTTGCAGTATGAGTGATCCATGGGAAAGGAGAAGTACTCAAGTAAGTGGAATTAAGTGGAATGTAAGAAGAATAATTTATTCTAGTAAACAGAGTTGTTTCACAAAAATGTCTAGAAACTTAGCTGACACAATAATTCAATTGCAGGGTGGGATTATAGTTAGCCTTAGCGCAGCAATCACTAACGCGAAAGAGGTTATCTGTTCCAAGTTGTTCTCATGAACTCCGTGACCTGTTCTCAAATAGCTGTCAATCAGTGGCCACCCACTATGCCACTTTTTTATATCCAATCTTACCTTCGTAATTGGCAGCTATCTGGATGACGCAACTCAAATCATTTCGATACCGTAACCCAGGCACTTGGCAGCGCGCACATCGCACCTGTTAACAGATTTCCGTATCTGCTTGTTAGGTCACATGTAATGCGTTAATCAGAAGATCTTACTACCCTATTAGACTTGATGATTGGTAATCGAGCCACCGCGGTTATGCCGATTACAGGGATCGTGGCTCCAATGTGGGCAAATGATGGCGAGATTAAAACTTTTCCCACCCATAAGTTCCATGCAAAAGTGCCTCGTCATGCTCATTTCCATGAAATTTTCTAGTCAATATCCATACTATTATATAAAGCGCTAGCACCCCCATGTGAGTCACCATGGAGTGTGTATGTTCCGGCGTTGTTTACCACTAATGACAACGCGCCGGGCACCAAAGAAGTCGCGCTGATGACGTCATACAGTGCTGTCTTCAAATGTTTTCGGTTACGCTCTTCAGCGATGATGAGTCGGCACCAGAAGCAGCGAAATCAAAACCACTTAAACTGACAGCGGTTGGATTGATTAAGTTGTTCCACTGACTGCAATAGCTTCATTTCGAAAATCATCAAGGGTTCTTCAAATCCTTTGTACGTTATCTCACTACCATTTTTTGACATCTCGCTTCTCTATTTTTGTTATGGAGCGTTCAATTTGGAGCGCAGCACAAGTCAAAAAAGTCAGGTATTTTAGCAAGTACTGCAGTCTTCCATAGTTCATTTCTCGAGTGCTTTGTATGTTTCCTCACCGTATACAGTGCGCCAAATATTCAATTATTCCTTCCTTCTAATTTTTCTGCTAATATATTTCAGCAACATATTTGTTCTCCATGAAGTGCTTAGTGAATGTTATTATCCCAGAACCGCAAAATCTGTTTTTGGAGGTTTTCGCAAACTTTACTTGGGACAATCTCTGTCTAAGATTTTTTTTATGAGCACTTCGTTTGAAATGCCTAAACCACAGGCAATTCCTTAGGCAGTTTCTTCTCAATTCACTTGGAAAGATGTTTGTCAAAGCTGATGAACTTCGAAAATCTTTGATTCCATCTAGTTAACATTTAAATACTGTGTGAACTATTTGGATAGTTGCCAATAATTGTACGAAACACTATCTTTCCGAATAAATGCAGTGTAATCATGCGAATTTTCTTGAAACTTGATAAAAGGATGCAAAAACCTTCTTCAGCTAAGAAAGAGTAGACCTTAAAAAAACTACTTTCAAATTTCCGTGTTTTCCTTCAAACATTAAAAATTCGAAGAGTAACGTAGAAGAAAGTCAATGCTATCGTGATTGATTTTATTAGGACTAAAAGCTGCGTGAATGTGCCGTTAGTCTCTCAGTTACGAATAAGAGACAAGGCGACATGCAAGTTGGCTTTACATAAACTAAAGCTTTACTAACCTACAGCGCAGCTTTTTCAAAATATCGTACTACCTCAAAATTGTATAAGGAACAAGATCTGCCTAGGTGAGCCAGCTAGGAACATAAACACCTTTAAGTAGGTCCCTTCAAGGATTTGAGATTGCTCAATAAGATAACCTGAAAATTGAGTGGATTTTGGCGCCTACAGATGAATTGCAACGATGCTGGACAGTTTGGGAACCTCATAAAACGCGAACGAGAGTTTTGACAGTGAAATATCTTGAAGTGGGAGAGGAATTGTGATGCTTTCAAAAAAATACTCTGTGAAGAGATAGAAGGAATGTTCGAACTAAAAACTCTAGATTTGGTAGTTCTAATCCATACTATTATATAAAGCGCTAGCACCCCCATGTGAGTCACCATGGAGTGTGTATGTTCCGGCGTTGTTTACCACTAATGACAACGCGCCGGGCACCAAAGAAGTCGCGCTGATGACGTCATACAGTGCTGTCTTCAAATGTTTTCGGTTACGCTCTTCAGCGATGATGAGTCGGCACCAGAAGCAGCGAAATCAAAACCACTTAAACTGACAGCGGTTGGATTGATTAAGTTGTTCCACTGACTGCAATAGCTTCATTTCGAAAATCATCAAGGGTTCTTCAAATCCTTTGTACGTTATCTCACTACCATTTTTTGACATCTCGCTTCTCTATTTTTGTTATGGAGCGTTCAATTTGGAGCGCAGCACAAGTCAAAAAAGTCAGGTATTTTAGCAAGTACTGCAGTCTTCCATAGTTCATTTCTCGAGTGCTTTGTATGTTTCCTCACCGTATACAGTGCGCCAAATATTCAATTATTCCTTCCTTCTAATTTTTCTGCTAATATATTTCAGCAACATATTTGTTCTCCATGAAGTGCTTAGTGAATGTTATTATCCCAGAACCGCAAAATCTGTTTTTGGAGGTTTTCGCAAACTTTACTTGGGACAATCTCTGTCTAAGATTTTTTTTATGAGCACTTCGTTTGAAATGCCTAAACCACAGGCAATTCCTTAGGCAGTTTCTTCTCAATTCACTTGGAAAGATGTTTGTCAAAGCTGATGAACTTCGAAAATCTTTGATTCCATCTAGTTAACATTTAAATACTGTGTGAACTATTTGGATAGTTGCCAATAATTGTACGAAACACTATCTTTCCGAATAAATGCAGTGTAATCATGCGAATTTTCTTGAAACTTGATAAAAGGATGCAAAAACCTTCTTCAGCTAAGAAAGAGTAGACCTTAAAAAAACTACTTTCAAATTTCCGTGTTTTCCTTCAAACATTAAAAATTCGAAGAGTAACGTAGAAGAAAGTCAATGCTATCGTGATTGATTTTATTAGGACTAAAAGCTGCGTGAATGTGCCGTTAGTCTCTCAGTTACGAATAAGAGACAAGGCGACATGCAAGTTGGCTTTACATAAACTAAAGCTTTACTAACCTACAGCGCAGCTTTTTCAAAATATCGTACTACCTCAAAATTGTATAAGGAACAAGATCTGCCTAGGTGAGCCAGCTAGGAACATAAACACCTTTAAGTAGGTCCCTTCAAGGATTTGAGATTGCTCAATAAGATAACCTGAAAATTGAGTGGATTTTGGCGCCTACAGATGAATTGCAACGATGCTGGACAGTTTGGGAACCTCATAAAACGCGAACGAGAGTTTTGACAGTGAAATATCTTGAAGTGGGAGAGGAATTGTGATGCTTTCAAAAAAATACTCTGTGAAGAGATAGAAGGAATGTTCGAACTAAAAACTCTAGATTTGGTAGTTCTAATGTTGGCTATGTACTTTCAAGAGCATCAGTTCGAATTTTCTTGCTAATTTAATTTCGGAAAGAGATAAAAATAGTCTGATTAGAGTTTTTGGATGAAGTCTCTAAGGCAATTTGGAGGGTCATCAATGTGGGAAACAGGGCCCCGGGTGGGATGCACATGACTGGGATTACTTTGTCGGATTTGGGACGGGCGCTCCATCACAAAAAATTACGTTACGTTTTTTACGTTTGAAAATTTGAATGGAGGACTCGGGCTAAGTCTGTCTCAATCGTGATCAGGCTAAACATTTCGAATAAGCAGATTTGGGGACAATTTTTGAAGTTACAACCGAAGACTGTGAGATCACGAGAAGATATCGTACTTCAGGAACTTTGATTAAGAAGCTACTGGGTGCAAAGGAGTTGAGGGGCGGGGGAATCCTCGAAAGACTCTGACAGCAAAAGACTATACAACGTTCAAGATCTGTATATTATCTGTAAATAAAGTATCTGCAATCGTGTCTCTGCGAGCAAAGGAAGTGGCGGTGCTGTTAGAAGAAGTTGGGAGGGGAGCATTCATAATTCTGTTGCCATTTTTAATAAAAAAATTTTTCGAAACTTTCAACAGCAGGAAAAATCCGTGACTTTGGTAACTTCTGGGATCGTTACGTGTTTGAATCCGTGTCATACTTTTGGAGAGGAAAAGGTTTGCTACAAATCTTCAGGGGTTCTAACTTTCAGTCACATTCCCATTTCACACACACAGCCAGTCCAAAGCGCCGCGAAGCGGCGCTTTGGACTGGTCTGCTAATAATGCGTTGTTCCCCGTACCAAGCTAACGCCTTCTGTACAACTAATGATGTAAATTGTCCCTGATTTGCACTGCGCTATTGCAGGTGTTCACACGCGTCTCATTCGTAATCGACAGCGCATGACCATATTTGTTCATCCGGTTGCTAATGCGCGAAATTATGCACCAGATTGCACTGCGGAAACTACCGTATCTAGTGCACGGTAAGAGCAATTGTATTTTAGGTATAGCGCCTGTAAATTTTATCAAAAAACCGGCACTTGTTTAAGACAAAATTACTACACCACTATCAACACAACCAAGTTTGAAAGTAGAGTTTTGGAACCGAAACTGGGAATGAAGTGCAGTATGAGAAGCTCAGGGTTGTACACAAGTGCCATAGTATCAGTGTTCCTTCACGTGGTTAAGGCTTAGCACCTGCAGAAGCTTCTTTACCTCACCGCTGTGCAAATAAGAGTTGACACAGTATTCTGTGCATTTCTCAAAGATGCCGCCTACAATGAAGTATTGTCAACAAATATGTTTTCTTAAGAGTAGTATGTGGCAACCAACCCGATCACATTACCATACCAAGCCGTTTGCGAGCTACAAAAGGCTACGTGCACAGTAGCCTGGGATAGCTTATCAGGCACCAGCTTCACATAGCTCACAGCCGAATCACCCCTGTAAAGTTCCACATATGACGCAAAGCATTTCAGAAGAACTTTCTAAGAGAGACGCAAATCATTATGATTCTTTGAGTTTAAGTGTGTAATACAAGTTGCATGACTCTTTACCTGTGCGCTTTACATCACCTAATCGTTACAATCTTATTTGTGCGTTGAGACACTTGAAAATAACTCGTGGAAGGGGAAATAGATAGCAGTCAATCTCACCTGACATTTATACAAATCGCAGAACTTATATGACGTGCATGGGCTCACTATGCTTCCAAAATCATTTCTATTTCGGCTCATCTCAAGATTTCTCCATCTGCATTAGTCACAAAGGAGTTCCCTACTTGCAGTACTCTACCTGCGATTTACAACCAGCAATTGCAGCCTACAGTATACTGTAAGCAAATCCACTGTAGACGGCTTCTTGTGATCTCAAGGGCTTGGCAGGTGAATTATTCACACCTCATTAGCAACCCTTTGAGGAGGTGGTTGCTCTCGATTACGCAAGAGAGCGTGTTATAGTAGGAGCACTTGAACTACAAGACTGGTTTGAAAACAGTCCCACCAGTTCAATGGTAATTTAGTAGATCATACGTTACAGTTTCGAAGTTTTTCCTTGTTTCTCCGAACTCAGTATACAGCGTATGATCTCAAGTAAATACACATTTAAGTAAAACATATAAATGCACAAAAATCTTCTGTTTTTGTTGGCGTGGTCATACAGTGAAGGTTAATAATTTATTACTGACTAATTGTCTGGCTCCCTTTCATGCTACCGAATTGCTGCCCAATAAGGCCTGGCTAGCAATAAAGCTAGAGCGGCGAAACTTAGTAGCATTAGATTACGATAGCATGAAAAGGGTTCTCCTGTGAAACATCTGTAGAACACGTGCTCGGATACTCGAAATGTAACCATTTTCAACCAATAGGGACAAAAGTTCAACTGGAAATGACACGAATCGTATTGTAAGCGATTTCGCACAAAAAAAATATGAGACACTGTTGCATCGGAGTTCTTATAGTGACATATATGAGGTTTGGTTTCTCAATAATCTTGACATAGAGCAGCATTTGTCACAGAAAAAAAAAACTCGAGGGCTGGTTTGTTTGTCTGAATTTAATAATAGCCATTTTTTTTTGCAACGTTAGCATAATGGGTTGCATTTGTTTGAAATCAAGCAATGTGCAGGGATGATCTGTATATGTTTCGATGAGCCTTGAATGTAGCCTCTTCAAAAATCTTCAACCAAAAAGTTCACCTTGGACTGCGGACTATCTGAAACGAGCCGATTTCAGTCATGTTCATGAGATTGTCTGGTAAATATGAAAATCATTTTCGAGCATAATTAATTGTGATTGAGCCTATATGCTTTCCCAGAAATTAGGTCTGCAAGGGAAGCCGACGTTTTCCCTCCAATTATTGCTAACGACCCTAGGGAATGGTGTGCACATAACATTTCAGCGACAGGGCTCGGCACGAGGTGGCTAGATGAAAATGGAAAAAACGAAGGGGTGTGTGCCCTTCTGAACCGCTCCGTCCTGGCGCTAATTACTCTGCCCGGGCAACGCTAATTACTTCGCCTTTGCAGAGTTTTCAGATATTTCTGAGCACTCCAAAGCAAGTGAGGCACACGATAATGATAGTGAGGATGTTTGAATAATGAAGACAAAAAGTTGGAAAGGTTGCATGTTTCTAAGGCCATTTCGTGATTTCTTCGCCTTTCCCAGTTTTCAAAACACCATGAAGTTTGAAGTGTAAGCTGAAGAATTTACCTAAGCCGCCCAAATAAAACATTGTCGAGTTTCATGGGAATCGAAATCTTGTTTGATTCTTTTTATCATGAGAATGCCTTTGCAGTCCAATTCAGACGTCTCTAACGACAGCATAGCTCTCGCTCACCCAAGCGGCGGCAGCACCGACCAATCAGAGGCGCGCAGTAATTAGGCTGCTAATGTTAGCGGTTCAGAAGGGCCGTCTCCCAAAACGAAGTCCCCCTTGACTTTTGGGAATTTTTACGAAGTCCCCTTTGACCCTCAACAAAATTTCCTCTAAAAACTTGAAAAATTCCCCAAAATCCCCCAAAAAACGAAACGTCGACTAAAAAAAAAGGTCGCCGTCGCCTTCCGTGTCTCTTCGGTCACAAAAACGAAAGCCCCTTTGCTTTTCGTCCCAAAAACGATACCAGCTGGCTTACAAGCCACCTGTGCCGAGCCGTGCTCAGCGATCGAAAAGGCATTGCTTCATGAAAATCTACTTGCTAAATTTGCACTAATTTTTGGTAATAGGGATTAGAGGGCTATCCCTCATATATTGTCGGTAAGAGCACATTTTGGAGAACCCAGAGCACCCCATCCTCATGAGCATTTTCTTCAAAAAAAGCCATAAAGATTGATCAAAAATAGCTCAATCCCAGAACGTCTCAATCTATGTTGTTGTCAATTTCGGTGCGAAGACATAACGCTCCACAGCGTGCAGGTGGCAGTTGTCAATTGGGCAGGAAGTGTGCGTAGAGCACTCATTGTGTAAATAACCAGAGCTAATACGAGGATTAGGAATAATTGCATTGCGCAAAAGACTCTTGAGGTCATAGCATTGCTACGAATTGATTAGCCAATGCGCTCTGAAGGAATCATGCGAGCTGGTGTAAAAGAAAGTTTGGCATACTCATTGGAATTGGTTCGTTCTTTCAGCATTGACAGTTGATCGCCACACGACTGCTGTTTCACAAATCCATAAACGACCTCAACCAATTCTCTCAAACATGAAGACCCTATGGGATCTTGGAAATCACAGGTCGAAGCAAAAGACCAAATTTTCAAAACATACGTATCAGTTTTTAAAATAAGTTTTGCACCAAGATTTTTGGAAATCCGTATCTTCTCCAGTTCCAATGAATCCGCCCGAAATGATGTGACTTAGCAAAAAAGAAGATCGTGCTTTCTGAATGTCTTTCAGGCAAGAATCGTAAAGTCATATCGAGGTGACAAAAATTTCAAAATCAAATACTCAAATTGCGCCTCGTTCCAACCTCTAGTTTCTAGAAATGCTGGAAGATCAAATTTCTGATTTTTCTTCTTATTTGGGCTTTACGATCTAAGCATTCCAAAAAGTGTATTGCGCTGATTATAAGTCTCTACGAAAAGCTGCAGTTTTCAAATTTTCATTCTTGAAATTTGATCTTCGTAAAGGATAAATTACATATGATATATACAACGAGATAAATACTATCAGGTTGGAACGTTGCTCACGGTATTTTCAAATAGATTTTTGAAATTTTTAGTGCAGGGCTTTTTTTAGAACCTAGTACAATATTTTTTGCACAAATAAGAAAGGATACTACGAATGACCTTTTGAAGATATTTACCGAGCATGGGCAATTGTCGGCTATTTAGAGGCTGGACATGACTTCTCGTATTTCGTCGGCCATTTTATGACAGAGCTTCTCCTACTTGACCGTAATAAGTTAATAGCTGCTGCTTATTCCAGTTAGAAGGAAAGTGGAGATGGCAAATAGCATGATTTTTTGGGGCATTGTACGATTATCTTGCTAAGCACTCAAATTACCTAAATATTTATTTGAACATGTATTGCACACAAAGGACTATAAACGAAATGAGATCACAGACGGTGGCAGTATATACATATGCATTCAGTAACCAATGATTCGGAGTATGGATTCTGTCCATGTAGAAATCTAAAATATGGCTTTAGTAAAATGTAGTCGTGCCAAATATTCTATCCTCACCTTCATTGGAATTTGAACGAATTCGTTGTCAAATAAATCACACATTAGCAGTAGTTGCTTAGCGATTTCTCGTGAACGACAAGTAGAGTCGGTGGAAGAATTAGCACAATCTAAGGTTATGTGAATTATTAAAAAATAAATACAACACTGGTAAAATGAGGAGAAGCTAAACTGAAAAAAGATCACACGATAATGAGGCAACAGAAGAAAAAATCTTCTGATGGTAGTGCTTTGCAAAAATATTTTAAGCTATGCTAGAATTTAGCATATCAGGTCATGAAATTGAAGAAGTTTCAAAAATGAAGAAGGGAAAAAAATTCAAAAAGCAGCTCACCTGCGTGCATTCCAAAATCCAGCTTCCGGCATATGTTCAAACTGATGCCAGATCTTAGCAATTTAGACGGCGAAGAAGCATTCGAGGAAGGAAATACCCCGTCGCAAGGAGAATTATATCCGCTGTCATTCGGCAAGACGAGCATCCTAAATTGGATAGCTGAGTTTAGATGTCATTACGTCGACTCAAAAATACATCGAACGTTTAGATTTACAAGCTTTCATAACAGGAGCGTAAAAGGAAGAAAAGGGAATAATTATTTGATTACGAATTTTCAAGCTACAGAAGAAAGAGCCAGCCAGCTAATGCCAATGCGATGATCATTACTGCAGCTGAGCGCGGAGTAAGCGCCCCGCCCACAAAGTGCCACACCCACTACCGTATCCCATAGCGATTTTCCTACAGCCAAACCCATGTTGATGGATCTTGCTGTGACACTTGTACTGGAAAATGGAATATATGAATGCTCGGTCATGAGCAGAAGCGGGCTAGGATGATTTCAGTTTTTCCACACCAAGATATCTGCCCATCTATGTTATCAAATGCAAACTTATGAGTAAATATTAATGCTCAAAGAAAGTGATGCCGGCTCCAAGCAGAATCCCTCCTTTACAAAAAAGTGGATTTTTTCTGTCTCAATTTACCGAAAATGATTCACACACGCACCTCCCATGCAACTCATTGCTGGCATCTGTTTGCTCAGCTAACCAATCACGCATCAATAATTTGGGCTGTAACCCTTGCTTATTGTCTAGGTTGTCTTTTATGGGTGCGATAAATGTACTTGCGTTTTCATTGCAAACAAGTAAGATCGATTGCCAGACAAATCTGTGAATATCTGAATTGCTTTGCCTCTAGGATTGCGTCGAATCGTTTGTGACCATCAGCTTCATAGAAATCACACTTCATCCGTAAATTTTGCGCCTTTGTGACAGAACGGATGTATTGCTTGCTTACGTCGATTATTATGTCCATATAATGGCGACATCTGCATGTGAGGAGGGTTAGCCTTTGTTAAGAAGAGATCCTAGAGCTATGGTGTTGTCGCGGCTTGATGACCTTCAGCAGCGCTTCCTTTGTCTGACATGATATTATGATGTCTGTTAAGTGTTTCCTAGGACAATGTGAACGACCTATGAGAAAGGGGAAAACTGAAGCAAACGTCATCGATAAATTATCATTGATTCGAAAAGAATTAGCGTCTCACAAATAATTTGAAAGAAGAAAGGGCCAGCGTGCTATAGAGAACTGGGCAAGTACCCAAATACGTTTCTTTCTTTAGGTTGTTCTCATGAACTCTGTGATCTTACTTAGATGGGTGTCAATTAGTAGCCACACTGTGCCAACTCTCAATTAGCAGTGATTAATTTTGTAATTGCCAGTTATCTGGGTAACCCAACTCGAGCACCTCGTCATTTCAATACCGTAGTCCGAGCCATGGCTCGCAGCGCTCATATTGCACCTGTTGCCAGATTTTCTTGTATGCTTGTTAGGTCACTTGTAATGCGCTAATTAGGAGATTCTTGATACCATATTAGGCCTAATAATTGGTTTTAATCCATCGTAACGATAAAAAGCTCGAGGTCCCACCTATGAGAAATGCCGGGCTCAACAATTTTACGAAAAAATGCTAAAGTGCCCAGTGATACCCGTCTTTGAAAAATATATTGCGTAATTATTGTTTATCTAAATGGTTATGTTTCTGCGTACTAAGCCAAAGCCGTGTATAAAGCTAATAATGTAAATTATTCTTGATTTGCATTGCGCATTTGCGGGTGTTCGCATCTGTCTCATTTGTAATTGACAGCGCAAGACAATATTTGTTCATCCGGTTGCTATGCGCGAAATTGTGCACCGGATGAACACCACAGCGGAAGCTACCGTATCTGGTCTACTGTAAGGGAATCAACTAATTCGTAACCGAATTGGAGTGGACTTGTTGGAAAATAACGGGCTACAGCAAACTTTTTGAATTCTTGAACATATTCATAAAATTCTTCGGGTGGAAACTGTGAATGTAGTGCAATATGAAAAGCATTGTCTTGTAATGAAGTGTCCTAGTCATACACATTGTCTTCACGCGATGTAGCCTAGCAATTGGAGAAGCTTCCTTGAACGCACCGCTGTGCAAACAAACACTGACACAGTGTCCGATGTTTCTTAACGATACCGATTTCAGAAGGCGCTTGTCAATAAATATGTCTCCTAACAAGTAAGTGCCAAACGGTTTGCCTTAGGGACCTGAAAAAGATAGCCCCAAGCAACATGGAGTTGGTGCCTTTCTGGCAAAAGCTCCATTGCTTGCAGCGAAATCATGCACTATGTAAAATCCCATATGCGAACCAAAACTTTTCAAAAAAGGGTCTTTAATGGGTGAATGCAGGTTAAGATAATTGTATGGACGGCGTGAATGGGATTACTTTACTCTCGAGTTCATATTTTTTTTGCAGGTCTTGTGAGTTCCCCTTTCAGCAGTGGTTCTTCTATGATCTACGATCAACGACTACAGTATACCGATCAAACCACTTGTAGTCGGCTTGCTTTGATCGGAGTGGCTTAGCAGATTAATTATTATGCCTCACTGATTGTTCTTTGATGAAAGGCTTGCTCTCGGTTACGTAAAAGAGCTCTCTACTGTAGAGGATCAATTGAACTGCAGAATCACCCGTATGAGTGGAAATCAGCCTGATCTGGCTAGAAGTGGCCGACAAGCCGTCTTCTATAATGTTCCCGAAGTCTTCTTTTCAAGATTACTATGTATGATATCAATTCAAATATGGACATTCAAATTAATGCGCATACAAGAGAAAACTTGGTCTTTCATCTCTGTTGGTGCGGTCTCATTGCAGCCATCAATGGGTGAATGATTTATAGCTGACCAATTGGCTATCCTTTCACCTACTGAAGTGTTGCTCATTAAGGCCTGGCTAGCAGTTCAACTCATGACGTTAAAAAACTATCGTTATGGTATCATGGAAGGGGCTTCCGCAAAAGAACATAGCTCTGTAAATATTCACCAACAAATTTACTTCGGAAACAAGCACTATGATGCTCGTAGACTGTTTAGTATATATGAAACTTCATTTTGAGCTCTGGAACCAGAATAATCTCACTTCTGGATAAAGTCAGTTTTACTCGAATAACTTTCCAAGTTAAATATGCGCTTGCATATCTGCTAGCTTGAACACAGCTAAATCGCCCTAACATTTTTCATCAAATTAGCGCTACAAGAGAGAAGCCGATTCTCATACAACAGTTGATGCTAACGATCGCCTTGGGAATGCTCTGTTCTACATTCAACGGGCATGAGCTTCTTTGATATCTTTTGTCAACAATTTCTTGGAAAGGCCCATATTTTGTTAGCGAAAACTGTCCAGACAGAGTAGGCGTTGTTTTACCATCACCGTTTTACCACTAATATTTCATTGTGATTTTATTCGAACAGTTTGTAGCATTCTTCAAATTTGCCGAACAATCTCGTCTTACAGCCAAGATCAAGTTCCATGATTTTCACTCGCTACACTTGCATAATTTTTCGGCATTAGGGATTCAAGGGCTATTGCCGCATAATCGTTAGGGACCCGTCATACTTCGACGAGAAAAGTCCAAAAACTCTCAGAAAAGCCCAAAAAAGCCCAAAAGCGCCAGAGAGAGCCGGAACGTCCCCTTCCATGCCCACGTTTTGGCGCTCAGGAATGTGTGTTGATTTTGCAACCGAGTTTTTTTGGATCATTTTCTGCCGTCTGCACATCAAAATAATGTCAGAATTCTACTAAAAGTTCGTTTCTGCGTTCCGGATCTTTCTGGAGCTTTCGGGCTTTTTTAGGTTTTTTGAGCGCTTTTGGGCTTTCTTCGGCGAAGTATGACGGGTCCCTTGAGACACATCTTCAAAAACTCCATAATATCATTACTGTGAGCGTTTGTTAGAAAAAAAGACTTGGCAGTGATTCCAAAAATTAAGCATTCCGGAGATTCCTGAACTATGATGTCAATTTTAGGACACGACTTATTGCTCCACAGTGCAGGTGACAGCTAATGAGATGGGCAGGAAGTCTGCGTACTACACTCATTGAGTAAATAAGCTATGCTAATATGAGGATTGAGAATGATTGCACTAGCACCGAAGACACTTGAGTTCATTAGCAGGGTTGGGCGTGGGGTCAGACCCGGGGGTCGTATTGGGGGCAAGAGCAAGGGGGGGGGGGGCTCGTAATCAAGAAGCGAATTTGTTCAAAAAATTGAGGAAATATTACGATCGAGTAAGGCAAAAAAGAAAAGCGCTCAACCATGATTCTCACAACTCCACCAGACTAATGACTGTCGTGGACAGTGCTGATAAACTCGATTAACGAAGTCTCAGCCAAATTTCAATTCTTCGTCTTACCTTAGAGGCCATGCGATTATACATCACGCGATTTCATCGCCTCGCGGTTTTCCCAACAAGACAACTGTTACTTGTTCATTGCATGCAGATCATCTTGCATCGCGGTTGTGGTAGTTCTCCGATAGGACTAATCGTCACTATCACAACCGAAACGCAGGATGACCGGCATGCAATAGACTGGTAACAGTTATTTTGCTGGAAGGCCAGGCCATGAAATCGCATGATATACGCCGGGTCCTTTACACATACCGTAAAGTCTCAAAGAAGCTTTTTGTGTAAACTGGGTATGATTTGCGTAGCCAGAATGCCGTATTACCTCAACGAGCTCTACAAACCACCGTTACATTTTCTACTGTTCTTTAACGTCTATAAGCGTGATTTTCAAACGTGAATAACTTGGTCACATAAGCGAAAGAAGTCAGCTTTTTTGTATTTTTGTATCAGTCTACGGGTTCCTCTTTGCATTCCCCTCAAAAATGAAATCCAGCGTGTGAAAATGCCACCTCTGCTAGCCCTTAGTTTATCCTAACAAGCAGAGATATTGTATAAATACATCTAGAAATTTGGGTGCCAAAATAATGACCGCAAAGAAAGTATAGCTTGCAACCTTGCGGATTCATATACCAAGAGAGATTCTCTGTGTCAGGCTCTTTTCGTAAACTCCGACCATACTCAAACGGCTGTCAATTAGTGGCCACCAGTGCTCCCCCCTCTCCCCCCCCCCCCCGATAATCGTCGAGGAGGTTTATAATTTCGAGCTATCTGGATGACGTAACTTTAGTTCCTCGTCAACCCATTACCGTAATCCGAGCCGGCTCGAATGCATCTGTTGCCAGATTTTGTTGTCTGCTTGTTAGGTCGCTTCCAATGCGTTGATTAGAAGATGATAATATCTCTATTACCTCAATAATTAGCTATTAATCTATCATGAGTTCACTGAACATAAGAATCTGAAGGGTTGCAATGGAGAATAATAAAAAAGTCGCTGAAACAAGAGGCTAACGTTTTTATGTGCGGAAGAGTATTTGATTGCCTAGCAAACCATAGTGAATGGACAAAAAAGTGAATACCTAAATTTTATTACTCGTAGCATTAGCGTTTACAATCAACAGTTTCGTGGCTGAAAGCTGTGACACACCCCAAAAGTACATGTTCTCTATAGGCATATCGAAAAGGACGATGAATGCAAACAAAACATCTGCCGCTGCGAAATATAATTTGAGAAGCTCGGTGTTGTACACGAGGACTATTGTAAAACTATCTTTACCCGATTAGGCTTAGCATCTGGAGAAGCCTTTTTATCGCACCGGTGTACATACAAGCACTGACACAATATTCATAGCTTTTCCTGGAAGAACTGCCTACGCAGTAGCATTGTCGACAAACATGTTTTCTTATGTACTAGTGTCACTCGAAGGCAGCGCCCAAAAATCGTATCATAAGTAGCGCCCAAGTCCCGCTGCAAAAGATAAAATCCAAAACGAGAGAAAGGCTTCAGAAGCGATCTAGGTAGCTCCGCTCATCAAGGTGGGTGGTCTAAAGACGACAATTCTAAACCCAGGCGCTGCTTAAACGCCAGCATAACTCATTACATTATTCATTGAATCATTCACGGTTAACGGCTGAGAAATCCATCCCAAACCCACATTTGCGTAGACACTGCTTTTAAGTGGTTGTTCTTGAGCAATAGAGCAAGTAATAGTGAAGAGTTGTAGAAAGCTGTGGAACTACACCTTCCCCATGTGCTATAAAATCGCTCTTCTTTGATTTGGGAAACATCTTTTTTGAACAAAAATGTTTCCTCAACTACAGCGACGAAGATATTTGAAAAAAGGTAATTCTGAAAGGATTGAGACATCTTATATCTAGGCTGTCAGAAGTGATACCTTGAGTGTCCAAAAGTCTAACAATTGTAGTTGTTACAAACCGGAAAGATTGACATTTATGATTTGAGCATTGCATAAACTCTCTTACCTCTCAATTCCCTAAACCCCTCCAAAATCGCAACAGTCGTTTATTAAAACTCAGCCCACTCTTTGGCCCGTAATAAACTCCCATTCATCTCAGGTGACTTGAGATTAGTCATTCAGAAGAACTTCCTCGGGCAAACCTAATCCCGCCCACCTTTCCATGCTTTAGGATAGTCAGTTCAACAGTCAGAAGACTGCGTGGTCAAGTGTCACAGTCAGTTCACCAGAATGCCACTTATCCGAGGTTGAATTTTTTGGTGACCCGAGAGGAATAGTGTGCTTAAGAGGAGGATCAGACAAATTTCCCGTAAGTTGCTCGTGAGTAACTTACGGGAGAATTCAGCTGACGTACTACTGCGGTGCAAAATTCCCAAAATTGCACTATTTCGGCGGCCTAAATTTGAAAGGATCAATGAACAGCTGATAGCGGAGAGAAAAGCAAAAAAGCAGGATTTCTCTTTTTTTCAGGGCTCGCTTACGTTTCTCTTTCAAAAACTGCTTCAAACAAGGATATCTTGATTTGCTTCATTTGTTTTATGTTCCAAAGATTTCGTTATTTCGTGATATCTTCGTCAAAATATGATTGTTTTATTTTATCCGTTTGTTTGCTTGGCAATATCCTTGATAGCGGTCGCCATCGATTTTTCTCGATGACGGCCGCTATCAAAGGTTATCCTGTGGTGGCACAAAAATTCGCCACTAGCCGGTTGCGAACCATGGACTTTCGCGTTGAAACCTTTTCACATAGCCGTTCGACCAAACCGCTGAAGCAGATTATCTCTAGGACTAGAAAGTGATCCGCATCCTGATCAATAGCTCACTGGATGCCGGGCTGAGTCGTTCTACGTTTAACGTAGGCCCGCCCCCAGCCGAGTTGGGCTGAACAGGGGTTTACACGGGCCTTTATCTTCAATGTTCTCACTACAATACCGCTCACTTTTTTTGGAAAATAGACGCGCGAATGTATCATTCATTCTGTGACCAGGAGACGCGAGCCCGCATTGCACGCATTGTCCAAACAAGCCTAATCGTGTACTTAGCAGATTTATACCGGTTATTTACGTCGTTCAGGTTTATTCACTCTTTGGAAACAAGGAAGAACAAAGTCAAATTGTTGAGACAATGTCCGCAATGCGGATTCGCGTCTCCTAGTCGTAGAATACATACATGTCGCTACATGTCGCATGAGTAATGCTACACGTTTGGACATGTAGCATCACCATGCGACTTGTAGCGACATGTATGTACATTCGCGCGTCTATTTTCCAAAAAATGTGAGCGTTATTGTACAGTATTTGAAGATCAAAAAATGTATGATCAACCAAGCCGCTTTCCTTTATCCTATCGAGCTAACACATGTCTGGTAATGAAGTTAGCAGGCCAAGTCATCATTATGATGGCACGAGAAGAATCCGTTGCTACAGAACTGTTTACCAGCGATTAGCAGATAAATTAAGGACATAAGAAAAACCGGAGATGACACATTTTTGACATATTGTCATTTTGAGATAATTCGAGTGCAAAGTTCCCTTCCATGCCTGCTAGAGTTTTTTGTTTAAGTTTGGGTACTTGTTATCAATTTAGCAGCATATCCATATAATGATGTTGGGCAAACGACACCGTGCTTCACTAGTCAGTAGCATCTGATGGTGGATTTTAAAGACTTCTGTCCCATCCAGTTTATTTTCAATTTTTAGATATCATACCTCCAACACACAAAATTGAAATCCTTTTTTACATGAGCATCACAAGTAACTGGTTGCATCACATAAAGTCTTTTTACGTTTAAACAATAGTTTGGCAGTGAAAATCTCTCTAATATCAACCCTTCCCTTCCTTCAGCAAGATCTGTGTGTTCTGACTTGAACTTGTAGTTGTTCATTCTTACATAATGTGAAGCTTTTCAAAGTTGTCTATCAAAGCAATCATGAACATCCAGAAATATCTGAAGCTACTGCATTGCGTAGCTTTTTTCGATCTTGTTTCTCATAAGGCTATTGGTTTTTAATAAGATACTAATTTTGCTTGAGAGGGCTGTTTCCTTACCAGCATCTCTTTTCTTCGCATCTGCTGCAGCGAATATTATTGTAAGATTTGGCTACAACTTAGCTACAAGCTTCTTTCGAAATTTGCTGTATCGGTGCCACTGTTGTTACCGAAAAGGATGAATGGATGGCTGGATAGTCTTCAAAGAGGCACAGTTCAAGGTAACTTTAGAAGTTGTAGTCATTGTTAGTAATTAGAAATGGAAAAGGTTGGAAAGAGACGATTCCAAATGAATGGATCAAGTATTGATGAGATGAAGGTGAATCGAAAAAAGCCTCTTCGATTCTTAAATATCAATTAGTTGAAGAAGTTCAAGGTCACTTTCACTATCTCTTCTTGTAATTCAAAGTCGCTTATGGACATTTTGAAAAGGCAATGGGTGCACATATGGATAGTGACACGGGAGTAGATTTGTATATACCTATCAAATGGAAGAGAAAAATTGTTGCTAAAAAGTTTCTCAAACTCAACCATGAATCAAACTTGAGATAGATTCAATTAGCATGACTCAGAGTTGAGCAAGATGACAGCTTCTGGTCCGTGAACTTGAAGTATTTGCTATTCAAAATGCTAGAAAATAGGGGATATGCTGGGGAAAGTGCTTTCAAAACTTACGATGTTCGCAAAAATGAAACTATTGCAAGACAATAAATTTAGCTAGCTGCTGTTCTGCATCGCAAGTTGCATTTTTTGGAGGGAAAATCGGCAACAGCACAATTTTAGCTACTCTTACAGTGGACGCCTCAAACACTTTTTAATAGGACTGCTAAAAGTGATAAAGGTTAAATGTGTACTGTACACATTCGGTGCACGCTTAGATAGGATTTCATCTCTGCATCCAGTAAAGCCCTCATTCAAAGACGTGTAAGTGATCAGCACTTTGTGTTATATCAAAGGTTTCTTCTAAAAGCCAGAAAACTGCGGAGTTATTATTTTAAATCATAATGGTAATATTAGGTCGTCCCGAAAGTTCTTTCGCACCAAATTCAAAAATCCATGACTTTTGATTTTTCCAACCGTTTTGACAGCTTCTATTTTTTTTATGAAAGAATAGGTCAAAGTGCTCTTTAAGTGCTCTTTATAATGACATCTTATTTGCTTACTAATGATCATCTGTTCCATAGATAGGAGCTGTAAAAGAAAATTACTCAAGATTCGAATTTTCTGTGTAGGGTCATAAATAATCTGAAACTTGCAATGAAAATCCGAGCAATTGGTATCATAGGTTCCAATACTTGCTCTTTCTAACTGTGCACTTCTGTGCTGGTGGAGCGTCTGAAAAGTTATGATTTTCGAGCAAGCATTCAAAAAGGCAATTTGATTTGTTTTGCAAATTTTCTCGTAAAGCGTAACTTTTGATAGAGAATCAACACAAGCTTTGCATAATTAGAAAGCGCAGGTAGCAGAAGCTATAATACCAATGCTCCGATTTTCATAGCAAGTTTCAGATTTTTTCTGACCCTACTTTTATAGATCCTATCTATGGAACACCGAACATCTATGCCGTTCGTAAGCAGCTAAAATGTCTATGAAAAGAGCATGCTTTACTCTTTTTATATAAATGCAACGTTGAAATCGGTTTGAAAATCAGTTATAAATTTTTGAAAATTGTGCGAACGAACTTACGGGACCACCTAATATTCTGTGACAGCGTGAAAAGCAGGAAACGTAGATGCCGTGCAGTTACTATTTGTACAAGCCCTTCCCTGCGAAAACAAAGAAAACCAAAAAACCTCTCCGTGGAAACAAGGAAAAAAAGGAAAGATTTTTTGATTTGAAAGTTGACTTTGCTGAAAAAATCTTTCTTTTGAGCAGTGCGACTATTTAGCAACTAACGCAAATTATGAACGAGAAGAAATTCAAACACTACTAATTTAGAGCAGCGAGAATGTCTGAGAATGGTTTGACGTGATCTGCCATGAAGTGCAGAACATGACAGTTTCATATGAAATGAAAAGCTAGTTTACTAGTTTATCTGTCATTGCAGACTGTTGTATTCAGAGTCTTAAACCATTTTTTTGGTTTACTGTAATCGTACATGTAGAATATGATTGCTTCAGTATGTTTACAAAGTAAATTACCACTGAAAATCTTGTTTCTCATAGATTCGTTATGGCACGTAAGTGTATCTCTAGTGCAGAGCCGTCTTCTTGCACACGAACGCTCTCTGTTTTTCGGCGCAATACCAGTCATCCCATTTCTGATAGAAAACACCATAATGTGAGTCGAGACGATAATCACTGTACAGCTGAAATGAAAGCCCATAAGAGTCCTCAAGAAATGAGTTGGTTTATAAAAAAGATGTTGAACTAGGGACCGGCATGATGTCTACAAGGGAGGCGCTCGCTACTTGTGGGTGACAATCAAAAATTGCCACGATGCGGTGATACAGTAACCCGCGCGGGAGGTAGGATTATTTTCCATATATATATATATATATATATATATATATATATATATATATATATATATATATATATATATATATATATATATATATATATATATATATATATATATATATATATATATATATATATATATATATATATATATATATATATATATATATACTAGGTTCCCATTTCCTTGCTTCATACTTTATGTATCTAGTCTCGATTTTTCCTTCTTCCCTCAAAATCGCGGAATTTTAGCGCTCAGGGTCATTTTATAGAGCGAACCTTAATGACTACAAGTTCTCCAAAGTGTATCGTAGTGTCGTTTACCTACGATAAAACATATTCTGAATAATTCTTGTGAAACGATCACTTGGTATATTATGTTTCTTGTCCTCTAAAGGGTTCTTATACTGGTTTTGTGGTCTGCGAATAAACAGTTCAAACTATTAGGTTGATGCAGAAATAATGGCCATTTTGCGAATTCTCATTTTAACGTGCTATAACTTCCTGAAAAAATTCACATTCTTAAATGCGTTATAAATCTTCAAAAACAGCAAACCTTTTGCAATACAGAGCACGTTTACCTGCACCAAAATTATAAAGGGCAAAAAAAATATGGACTGTAAAGTAAAAAAAGGTTTTTTTTGAATCCTTGTCTTCGGCGAATCATAGCTTACTTCTGTTAGTATAAATGATAAGTGACCTTTGTTTTAGCCGCAAGCAACAGTGCAAAATACGATAAAAAGGGTTCGGAGAAAAAAGTTTGCGAAAAGGAAAAAATTAAAATTCAAATTAATCAGTTTTTATTCGACATTTTCAAAGTATGTCTCAAAGTCCCAAATATAGAGTTTTCTAATTTTCTGCGTACTGAAGAACCGGATGGTTTTGCGAAAACTGCTGATAGGATGCCCTAGCATTACGCTAACAGAGTTGAGCAAAGCTTTGGCGACTGACCTTTCCAAAAGAAACTTATGGGTCATGTAAGACCGCAACGGTTACCCATGTTGAGGATCTCAGTCTAGATATTCAAAATATATAGTGAAGTATGCATGATGTAGACAATTTTTATTACATACAATGGTGATTGAACCTGAGGACACCTCTGCCATATAGAGTATTACCTCTGCTCGGCGTAAGCCTGAAACTGCTTAACAAGAGTCAAAGAGCGGTTTGGACCTCACTCTCTGAAAGAAACTATTTGACGAGCCGCAGAGGATTTTTGCTAACCATTGGCAGAACACGCGACATGGAAGTAACGCTCGCAAGATGTGGCAACGCCCCAAAATTTTGCTGCTCGCTTGCAAGCGAGTTCGCGGTCTTCCTGCCCTGGTGATTATCTGAGTGATTATTGAAATGTTGGAATTCCAAACAAACTCCGAAGGCAGTGTAAGCCTCATTATATTAGCGAAGAAAGAAAAACTTATGTCTCGATATTGCAGAAAAGGCTGATACATTTCGAAAAAATGTCAGCGTAGTAGCTCATTTTCCTTGTTTCAATCAATTCTGCAGGCGGTAGATAATATATATAATACCGCCTATAATTCGCCCGGAATGTATGTAGAAGATAATGGTTTGTACAGAATTTCAGCCACATTTTCCTCAAGAACTGCGCTTGGTGAGGTTGTCAGCTTGTCAGTAGGCTTCGGCTCTACAATACCGCTCATGATTCGCCAAAAAAGTCGCCGCACTCTAGCGGAGTGCGCCACAGTGCGCCGGAGTGTGCTAGATTGTGCCGGAGAGCAGCGGAGTGCGCCGCACTCCACTGAAGTGCACCGGAATACGCTTCGCATCGACATATCTCGCTTGAGAATAAATGTACTCTAAATCCAAGGACACGTTCGATTCAGCTCGGCGAGACGCATCATCTAGTGGCAGGAGTGCCACAACCCATAGAGGTACGGTATGTATACGGTAGACAGTAGGTTTTGGCTCAATTTTGCAGGTTTTTGTTTGATTGGATTGTTCAGTGTGCTGATAACAATACTGACATTATTTGCTGCTGATGGCGCCATAGGGATACTGTAGGAGCATGATAGAGAGTCGCTCAGATCGAATTTGTTCAAAAATCAACTCAAGGTATAATACCGCTTACAGAATGTGCAATTTCCGTGAACGTCGCGGAATTCCCAGAATTCCGCAACATTCTGGAAATTCCGCGACATACCAGGAACTCCGTGAAATAACGGAAATCACACAAACTACGCAGCATTACAACATCCTTCGGAATGAATTTCTGAAGCAAGAAACAGCATTGTGCTAAGCTCATAAAGGCGAATCTTTCGATGTACAGCACGTCCTTGATATTCCTTCAGTATCCTTAAATTTTTCTGCGGACCTCTCTTCGCAAAGATGTGAAGCAGCGCGCGTCAGCTCTAGTAGACTACAACAAGGACCATTCGATAATACTTATGGATCGCCAAAAAGTAGCCGTAGGCCCCTTTCTAAGAAGAGAGAAGGCCTGGTGAATTATGGAAAAATTTTGTTGTCCCAAATTCTACTCGTCATAACCCTAGAATACGGAGCTATCTTGCTAAGCAGCAGTGGCGGTCCCAGGTTTTCGGACCGAGGGGGGGGGGGAGGACAAAAATTTTTTTCAAATAAAGATGCGTGGCGTTAGCCACGCACGTCCCCGAAAAAAAATTTTTATAAGGCTAAATTGAATTTTTAAAAAATTTTAAAAATTATTTTTTTATAACCCATATAGGTAAGTTTCAAAAATTTCGTGACCCATTCACGGGGGGGGGGGGGGGCGCCCCCCCCCCCCTCTCCCCCCTCGGTCCGCCACCGCTAAGCAGATGTGATTTTCGTAACCAGCAGGTCGGACAACCACTATGAGCAAGTATTCCGATATGTTCGGGTTATTTCATTTTTTCTCGTTTTACGCTCTGGATGCTCGCCGATGGATTTTGGTTGAAATGTTGATGCTCTTCTATTGTAAGAAAACCTCGCTTATAGAGGTTTTCGAACACGCCCTTTACGAAAATCGCGGTCGTTGAGGATTACATGGTCTTTTTGGAGAGATACGGTGAGGTGACTGTAAGTGCACCACGAAAGTGCGTAACTTTGCCCGCGCTTCTCGCGTATCTGGAAAACTTGCTCACTTGCATTGATAGGTTAAAGTCACTAGGAACCGCGCTATTGAACAATGCATGTCACAGACTGCATTCTATAAAAATCGCAGAGTTACGAGCCTACGAAAACAAGTCCTCATGCATATTGCCCAAAATGTAAAGATCGCATATTTCGTCAAAATTCCACCATGAGTGCTTGTTTGACGCTCGCATTGCGGATATTATGTTCGCTTCGTCCAATGACTCCCACTGTATTGAATATGGTGCATGCGTGTGCTTCAGCTCCTCAATTGAATATCAAAGCTGTTTCGTGGCTAGAGCTCAAACTAACAAATATAACACAATAAGGTCCATTGAGAATGTGAAAAGATTTGATCAGCACGTTGTACAAGCAATCACGGTGGAATTTCGACGAAATACGCGATGTTTCCATTTCAGGGAAAATGCATGAGGACGTGTTTTCGTATGATCGCAACTGTGCGATTGTTGTAGAGTGGAGCCTAAGTCATGCACCATTCGATAGCACAGTTCCCATTAAATTTAACCTACAGAAGCAAGCAGCAAGTTTTCCGACAGATACGCGAGAAGTGCGGGCAAAGTTACGCACTTCCGTGATTCAGTTACAGTTACCTCACCGTATCTCTCCAAAAAGACCCTGTAATCCTCAAAAACCATTGTTTTCGTAAAAAGCGTGTTCGAAAACCTCTATAAGCGTATTTTTCTTTCAATCCAAGATCATCAATATTTTAGCCGGAACTCATCGGCAGGCTTCTGGGCATAGCAAGAAAAAATTGAGAAGCCCGAACTTCTTGGAAAACTTGCTCAGAGAGGTTATCCGCTGATTACAAAACTCGCGTTTGCTAAGCAGGATAGCTTCGCATTTTAGGGTTACGGCAAGTAGAATTTGGGGCAACAAGATTTTTCCCCAATTCGCCACCCCTTCTATCTCCTTTCAAAAGAAGTTTGCGGAAACTTTTTGGCGTTCTATAATCTACAGGTGAAGTACTACCGAGTCGTCTTTATTAGAGTCTACTAGGGGCAACGCACGCTACTTTACACCTTTGCGAAGAGAGGTCCGAGAAAATTCAAGGATACTGAAGTCGAAATATCAAGAACGTGCTGTACATCGAAAGATTCGCCTTTATGAGCTTAGCACAATGCTGTTTCTTGCTTCAGAAATTCATTCCGAAGGATGTTGTAATGCTGCGTAGTTTGTGTGATTTCCGTTATTTCACGGAGTTCCTGGTATGTCGCGGAATTTCCAGAATGTTGCGGAATTCTGGGAATTCCGCGACGTTCACGAAATTTGCACATTCTGTAAGCGGTATTATATCTTGAGTTGATTTTTGAACAAATTCGATCTGAGCGGCTCTCTATCATGCTCCTACAGTATCCCTATGGCGAAATCAGCAGCAAATAATGTCAGTATTGTTATCTGTGTGAGTAAGTTAGCAATGGCGGCCTGACGTTTCGACGTGTCCGTCTTCTTTAGAGGCCTAAAGTGGTAAGAGATTCGATTTTATGTTCTACCCCACCACAAATCTCATCCCTACCCGACCAGCCTCGACTTTATCCCCCAAAGTGTTCCAAGCAAAAATACGCGAGCACGTGAAAGACGAACCAACCTCCTCCGCCGCTGCCGCCCAGATGTTAGAAGCGGCCGTCCTTCGTGCCACTAGTCGTAATAATGAATACAGTGCAAACTATATTGACATTATTTATTAGTGAGACTCTTCAACTCACAATTCAACTCACAACAACTTCAACAATTCAGTATTGTTATCAGCACACTGAACAATCCAATCAAACAAAATCTGCAAGGTTGAGACAAAACCTACTGTCGACCGTATACCTACCGTACTCCGATGGGTTGTGGCACTTCTACCACTACATGATGCGTCTGGCCGAGCTGAATCGAACGGGTCCTTGGATTTACAATACACTTATTCTCAAGCGAGATATGTCGATGCGAAGCGTATTCCGGTGCACTCCAGTGGAGTGCGCCGCACTCTGCCGCACTCCGGCGCACTGCAGCACACTGTGGCGCACTGTGGCGCACTCCGCTAGAGTGGGGCGACTTTTTTGGCGAATCATGAGCGGTATTGTAGAGCCGAAGCCCACTGACAAGCTGACAACCTCACCAAGCGCAGTTCTTGAGGAAAATGTGGCTGAAATTCTGTACAAACCATTATCTTCTACATACATTCCGGGCGGGACGGATGTCATAAGCTACCTTTCGTTATCGATCAATGTCGATTTCATCTATTTTTTATTTCTTGCAGTGTCCGTCCTATAGGGCGTTGAGTTGGCAAAGGGGGTAAGTGTGCAAGCTGATTACGGTTAGTTTCTAGTATTATCAGTTACTTTTAAATAATTATCGATTTATTGCAAAATTCGAGCTACGGAGCTGGGAGTTGGCACAGGGTATGAGTGAGCGTACTGTATTAGTAATATTACTTTTATTGATTTTCATTCTTTTGCAAAGTTTAACTTCGGAGCTTGGTGCTGGCACAGGGGGTGAGTGGGCATGCTGAAAACAGAAAGGAGATAGAGAACTGGCATTTAGAGGTGGGCACAGGGAATGTTTGTATACGGATAGGATAAAACCTTATTCATAGTGTTGTGACAGGGGCGGGTATGCTGGAGCTGGGTATGCCAGCTACTCAGATAATCGCTGGGGACAGGCGAACCGCAACTCACGCTTTCTTTCAGGCAGCGGAATTTTGGGGCATGACCAAACCTTCAGTGAGCGGTACTTCCTTTGATGTCGCATGTTCTGCCAGTGTGCACCGATACATAATTTTCTGCGAGCAGTCGTCACATAATTTCTTTCAGCAAGCGCTCTAACTCCTCCTTCGCAGTTTTGGGCAAACGTCGAGCAAAGGTAACACTCTATATGACAGAGGTGTCATCGTTGGGTTTAACCACCTAAGTTTGGGGTATTTCTCTTAGCGGAAGGTACCTACGGGCTGTGTAGTCCTTCACGAAGGACCGCGCGGCCCTAAACAATTTTGCATATTCTCGCGGAAAGTCCACGAAAATGTAGCCATTGAGCCGCAATCAATCTATGAAAAAGCCTGTTCCCTGAGCGTTCGTCTAAAAAGTGTCCAATATTCTTCTGAAGATCAAAAAAGGTTTTTCTTCGTTGTTTTTCTGTGATGCCTCGCAACTATTCTCTGCTTAGGGTTCTTGCTCAGAATGATGAACCATAAAGGAGGCAACCCGCAAGAAACAAAAACAACAAGAAGAGAAACTTCGAGAACGCGCCAAAAACTATATTGGCTTCGACATGTTGTTTTTTTTTCATATGTTTTTAAAGAAAGCACCGAGATAAGTCCGAATACTGAAAATTATATGGCACTATATAGTCTGAGAGTCTGAGAGTGAGAATCTTGCAGCACCAAAAGACTTCATTTGCAATGGTGGTCTGAGATGGCGAACCTTAAGGGAAGGGAAGATTACAAACTTTAGGTCTTCATATCTTCTAACCATCGACATTTTGCTTGCATAAGTAATTCGATTTTTGCTTTTGGCCAATTGAAAAGGCATTACATGCGCTAGGCTTTCCTTATTTGTATTTATTTATTTTTAAAATCTTACCAACACGCAGCGTTGATCTTCAGGGGCATCCCATGTACCCCCAAGCCATTCTAGGTGGTCCACTTTTGTGCCGTCAGTCCAGGTCCATACCTTCCTTCCTGTACCTTTAGCCCATAGACCGATCCAGGTCAGCTCATGATAATCTTTCCATTGCTTACCCATTCTTGCCAGCTCTAAGTTAAATTTGATTCATGTTGGTACTCTATGAGTAATATCAACCGCATGGACTGGCTGTCGTCACAGCGGACACGAAGCGCTTTGGAATTGTCGTCTTGGTACGAAACACTTTCGTACAAGCCGTTTCACATCGTTTTAGCCGCTGTCGCCGCGAAAACCAGTTTTTGCAGTCGATGAATCAAAGGCTACTGCCGGACAGGGTACAAAAGCAAAAAGAATTGAGAGGCGCAAACGCTATCTCAAAGCGTAACTTCCCCGTTCCAAACCCTGCTCCTCATAAGCTCCGCGGCTAAACCGCGCTCGACCTCCGAGATTTTGCGCCATCGTCCGGCAGTTAAGCTTTGTATATATAATTTGTATGGAACGAAAATTCACCGGCTACAAACATATTTTCGGCAGAGCTGTGTATCGAAGTCAAATGTCCTTCAACGACGTTACAGATGTGTTCAGCATCGTAAGCATTTGCATCAAGGAAAGTCTGTGAAGTCAAAAATTAGGATGTTGAAGTTCCTTGCTCTTTTTCAATTGATTTCACAACATTCTTGTAGACTAATGAAGATAATTATTCTATAAGTTTGTTTGAGGCTCCGTCCAGACTGCCGAAGCTGTGAGCATTAAGCTAGCACTAACCTTCGCCGTGCTGTCTCGGCGCTGTCTATATCTACATTTCGTTTCGTTGGGGGCGTGGCATATGGTTGGGCCAGATTGTGCGGTGTACGCGACGTATATCTCGTATGTCCCACATCCTAATGCACTTGAGCGTACGCTACCTACGTCGCGTACACCGCACTATCTGGCCCAACTCAAAGCGGGCCTCCTTCCCAGCCAGATATAGATCAAAACCTCTATCGAAATTTTTGGTAGAGCTGGGCCGCACGGCGCTCTCGGCGCCGGCACAGCTCCGGTATTCTGGGGAGCCTAAAAAGCCTAAGCTCTTCAGCGGTAATGGTCCTACTCCATGCCACACTCTTGACTTCAATAAGAAATGTTGCCAACAGGGAAGAACATACAATCAAACTTTGTACGTCTTTTGAAGAGTTTCGCCCTTCTAATACCGTTGCGCATGAGTCAACGCAAAGAACAAAAGAGTGAAGAGCCGTTAAAATCAGTTGTAACCGTAATTGCTTTTCGTTCGAGGCCAATGCCGCTTCTGTTTAGGCTGTCAGTGCTATACATCAAGAAAATGCAAAGACTGTAGCAAAACAAACTTTGCAGTGCCCAGAAACAAACTTGCTTATTTCTCTTGGCAGAGATTTGAAATGAGACAAAATGTTTAGATGAAGAATGTGCAATTACTATAGATCAAATTACTTGGAGTTGAAATTACTCAAGATCGATCTTATTTATTAGGAGATGATCATAATGGCGTCTTCCAAAAACTCCAACAAAATATTAGGTTGGCGCATAAGTAATGCAACTTTTTACATAACTTCTGTCTATTTGAACGTAGCGCATTCATTTTTTGGCAATATAAGAAATATGATGTAAGCTTCTAATGCACACATTTTTGCCGTTTACCATCTTATATGAGGATTACGGTAGGTTTACGGTACTATGGGAAAATTTTTAGAATGCATCAGATTTTGCTGAAACTTGGCCTATGGGGATTTGACATGCTGATCACAAAAATGAGATCCGTTTCGCATGAAAAGGCCTCGTTCGTGAGATCAAAAGATGAATTTTATTTTAGCGACATTTGAATATGATATTCATGTTTACCGCATAGGATTACCCTATAGTGCAAAGTTATAGCGAATTCTGGCTTTTCGCAGCTTAGTTATTGACAAATTGCTTTCAAAACTTGACGCATTTGACTTGTTCAACTTCTCAAAGGCGCCCCACCTTAATTTTTGTTTAAATTTCATTTCTTTTTCCCTGATTCCAATGTGCCAACTTCCAGCTACGTGCTGCCTATAATTGCTTTTTCATATGTTTGAATCAGGTTTCGTAGGGCTTCATGTTTGCCAAAAAATCGTGAAACCTCGATTTTCAGCAGCTTTCAAAAAATGCTTAGATTTTTTGTACTACGTTATCAATCGAACGGTTTGCGCAGACTTGCAGCTTACATCACGATCTACATGATGCCACAAAATGAGATTGCTACATAAAATAGGAAAAAAATTACGGGAAAAGTTGCAAAACTTATGTGCCAACCTAATACATTTTGTTCATCATTTTTGTTCAAAAAAAGTTGGCACATACCTTGTAGCAAGCATCGGTTTTATTGAAGTAAGTCCACCCACTCTCGCAAAGCCAAGGACACACTAAAAGGCAATTTGGATTACTGAAGAACAAAATCTAATGCAGTTAGCCTTGACAGCTGTTAAGGTGTACCGGTGTTTTTATAAAACCAAGAAAAGGAGTCAGCGCTTGGATCTTCTATACGATCGTCATATTTTCACTTATCCAAGTACACCAAATTTGATAGCTGCTCCTAAATTTGCCGAAAGTCATTATTACCGTTAGGTCAAGCTGTTATTCGAGCCTAGCTAATTTTGTTTTCGGTCCTTCCTCATATCCAAGTGGACTGTCACTAGTTTTCCCATTTACTTTGCCCCTCTTCACGATATATAATTCCATTCTGAGTGTCACGGTTCAAAACATTTGCTGACGAAGAATCTTGGTAGTGCTCGAGGCAGCAACATTTTTGTAGGAAACGTTGAGGTAGTTTTGGCTTCGCACTATCCTAGGGTTGAACGGTATTCTTTCCTGGTTTTGTACATTATTTTAGCGCGGCCTGAGGTTGAGTACCACAGGAATGGCTTTGATACGGGTTGATGGCATTTGAAGGTTGATTTGCATTTTAATGCAGAACTGACACCTCAGGCTCAAAGGCAGTGTCCCGGCAGATTTTGCTTTTCCACCTTTCTGCAAGTCTTAGGCCTTTCTGACTCGTAGAACCCGAATCTGAGCTTAGAATCGGGTGAAAAGACCGTTTTGGGGAAATTTCCCTAGTTTCCAAAAAGGGGCTCGGACGAGAGTTTCAACGGAAATTGGGGAGGCCCCTGCGCGAACACCCTGCCGCCGGTAACTTTTACTTTGGAATAGTATGCACAATGCGGAGAGCGGTAATGGGGTCGCGCGAATCTGCCGGGACACTGCCTTCAAAGTGTAACTTGAGTCTCATACATGAAGAAGATGTTCAGCTAACCTTGGTTGGAAGCACTGAGATGAGAAGAACCAGAAAATTGGCCCAAACTTCTGTAAAAGCAATATTCTCAATTGAATTTCAAGGTAAAACACAAACTTTGAAATTAGTTCGTTGCTGCTCGGATTTACAAGACTGTTCGTCAATGGAATCGATACAAACAACAGGAACTTCATCGAGCTCATCCTAAATACCTCTAAATACTCGTTTTCACTATTAGCTATAATTTTGCTGTTACATACAGTAAAGCATCGAAGTTTGTTTTGTGAGCGAAAATAGACTTCGATGCGTTACTCATGCGATTCACGTAAGCAATTTGGGAAGAGATAGATCATGATAAAGCAGTTTTCTGCAGCAATCTTGCAGACGAGTGAGAAACACACAGGACATTATCTTAAACCTTCTATAGTTTCCTTCTTGCAATAAAGTGTATTACTACAAAAAATCTGTATGGTACAGAAGAAATATACTGAACAAAAGACATTCTCATTTACCATCTCACGGCAAAAGGATACAATGCGATTACTCATGCGATTCAAGAAAGCAAATTGGTAAGGATCATGAAAGAGCAATTTTTCTGCAGCAATCTTGCAAACAAGTGAGAGACAAACAGGACATTATCTTGAAAGTCCTTCGATGGTTTTCTATTTGCAATAAAATGTATTACTATAACAAATCTGTATAGTAAAGAAGAAATACTGAAACAAAAGACGCTCCCATTTACCAACTCATGGCAAAAGTATACAATAAACGAAAGACCATGACAAAGCATTCCATTTCTACTACCTGAAGATATCAGAAAGATACGAAAACTTGTGTCGGAGCAGGAAGCCTGTTTGAAATTTATAGTTTTCCCATTTTTGTTATCTGAGATGATTATATATACAGCTTATGGATTAGTCGTCGACTTTCACTTCGTTGATAACTTCTTCACCCAAAACGTGGCAAATCTGAATTCTTTCATGAATCAAGCAAAAAGCAAAGTGATAAGGAGAAATAATCTCTTCGAGAAGCAAAAAAGGATTTTCCCTAGAAAGCTGCTGGTAAGATGGTCTGGAGAGTCGTTGAGGCAAGAGGTGTGTTAAAGCAGGGGTAGGCGTTCAATCTTTGTTCTTAGGATCTCTTGAAGTACCTTTGCATTGTTTCTCAAGAAGGAAAGTTAGCAGTAATTTGCCGAAGCAGTACGGTAGCAGTACGCGTCTGAATTGGTGAATTTGGACAGGATTTCTCGCTGAGACTTTTTCCAGTAACGATTGCAAAATTTGTTTGGAGCCACAAATTGTTGAAATTTTCTACGAGAATCAATGATCCAATCAGTTTTTGAACATTGGGGCAGCAATCGTATCATAGAAAATAAACATACTTATTGCATGACGTTCTTTCAAATTCTCAAACTATTCTTGAATAGTTTGGCGAATAGTGGTTACGTTATGCTAAATCTCGAATACTAGGTTGTCTCGAAAGTTTTGTTGGTTCTTTGAATGTTTTTTGCAACTAAATATCCCACAAAAAGTAATCTGCAAAAGATTCTTTCGACTCAGATTTATATCCTCTTAATGATAAATGCATTAACTCTCTGATCCATGCTGCCTTTGCGGTTTTAACGCCTGTTTCCTTTCACCTTTTTTAGAATTGCCAAAATTCTCTTTTGGAAATTTTATTATGATATTAGGTTGGCCCGAAAGTTTTGTCGCACCCTTTTGGAAAATTCCTTACAGTTTTTCAACCGATGTGTTTGCTCTCATTCTTGTTTGGAAGAGCTTATCATTTCTTTACATTGGTATATGAAAAGTATATATCATTTGAAAAGTATGAAAAGTATGAAAAGTATGAAAAGTATGAAAAATATGGAAAGTCACTAGTCAGTCAGTCATCGTATGAAAAGTCACTCACCCAAACCTGGATATATGGCTTTTTTGCCACGAAATTGATGTGGAGGTTCTAGATAAGGCACTGCCCAAACCGCAGCGCAAATGATTCATTCACGGCTGAGAAATCCAGCCCCAAACACTCCACGGCTGCGCGGTGACCGTAACACCTTAGGATGGGTCCCAGCACGAACGTAGCGTTAAAGTGAGCAAAGTCGTTTGCGGATTACGGTCGCAGGCGCGGGGTTTTTGGTGACGGATTTCTCAGCCGTAATTGAATCATTTGCGCCGCGGTTTGAGCAGTGCCTTATCTAGGACCTTTTTATCAGTTTCCAAAAACCGATATGCCCAGATTTGCCTGGACACTGCCCTCAATTCACTCACTGGATATCATGCAAGGCTCAGAAATGAGCTTGTAAGGAATAGTCGCTATGACCACTTTTCCCAACCTAGCCCCGACCCTCGGTCTAAAGTGGCCTGCACCCTCAGTGCAAGCGCAGCCCCTAGAGTATGCTGCGAACCGAACACTTGCAATCGGCTTCCTTTGATGTGCTAAGGCTTAGCAGGTTAATTGTCTATACCTCATTGGTACCCCTTTGATGGGGTACCTATGAGGGGGTGTATGTCAAGAGGCGCGATTTTTATTGCCAGCTGGACACCAAATAGCACTTAATAAGTGCTCTGCAACTTTGTAAAAGTATCTGAAATTTGGAAGAAGATGGATTGGATAGTTGCATGGGTTATTCAATCTTGATACTCTAGAAAAAATTCAAAACAGCAATTTTGAAGGTCAAAAACTCATGAAAATGCATTTCAGAACAAATTCGTAAAAATTTCAGTCCGATTCATAGCAAAAACCATGAAACTCAGCAAGTGGTGACCTCAGACAGATAGTAAGCCAATGCACTTTACCAGGTAATTTTTAAAGACTCGCATAGCACTAAACTGGAGTTTTAAGCTGGTGACAGCCAGAGAAATCGCGCCTCTTGACAGTCTCCCCCTATGAGGTACCCCTTTGATGGGGTACCAATGCTCTCGATTAAGAGCATGTCGTTGTAGAGCGGCTCGTGAATTCTACGGTAGTTTTTAAAGCAGTCTCCTTCTTTTGAAAAGTGTTTACCCCATCAAACAGAGGAATGCCACCAAAAAGCAAAAATATGAAGAAACTTTGATACAACTAGTCATCAACTTAGGATCGGTTTGTTCGTTTCCTTGAATTTTTCTACTGCAACAAAGCGTAAAAAGCAAAATCCCATTTCTTAATTTTTTTCATTTTCTTGCTGACTAATGCAATTTCAAGAGAAAAAACCAAATTCATGAGCATTGGTCCGCAAAACCGTACTTCTAATTCTAGTTACTCATTAGGAAATTCAGTTCTCCAGGCAATAGGGTCGGTCAGAGACCTTGGATTCTTGATAAATAGTAGTCTTACTTTTGAGGAGCACTGCAAGGTTATAGCGGATAAAGCAATGAGAGCGGTCTATAACTTATTTAGAGCGTTCTCAACGAAGGACACAGGGATTCTTTTGAAAGCATACAAGACTTACATCAGACCTATGTTAGAATATGGGACTGTGATATACAACCCACATCTGTGTAAAACTATAAACTACTTGGAAAATGTTCAGAAAGGTTTTACACGAAAGCTATTCATTCGCACTTTGGGTTTTGCGTACGATCTTATTCCTAATAGCAAGATTCGTGACAAGAAATTGGGTTTGACATCCCTTGCGTATAGAAGACGTAAAAATGACCTTATAATGGCCCATAAAATTTTGTTTGGAAATTGTGGATTGGATTTTTCGGAGTTTTTTCCAACTAGACCATCCAATACCAGAGGTGGTCCCAGAAAACTTATCATCTCCAGGGCAAGGCTAATGGTTAGGCGAAATTTTTTTACATGTCGCATTATTCACGATATGGATTCGCTCTTAAGAAAAAGGGCATTTCCTGCTAAGCTTTCTTTATTCAAAACCATTTTGAAGGATTATCTGCAGTCCGGTAGTTGATGTTGTTACTAACACGGTTTGATGTTGTTATTCTAGGTATAACACTTCACTTGATATTGTTTTCTTTGACTGTTATTTGTTTGTTACCTGACATGGGTCCCCCCATGTAATAAATGAAATGAATGCCATGTATGGATTGTGCAACTTCTGGCAGTTTGATGCGTCAAAGGCTCGAAAAATGCACTTCGTCCCTATCATGAAACATTCTCACTGTGTAGGAGTATCGTTCCACTTATGTATGCAGGTGGCAGTTGTCAATTAGACAGGAAGTGTGCATTGTGGGTTCATTGTGTAAATAAGCGAGCTAATTTGAGGATTAGGAATGACTGCATTGCACAGAAGACTCTTCAGGTCATTAGCATTACTGACCAATTGAATTTTTTTTGCAGTTGATCTAAAAGGATCAGCTCACCTGCAAAAAAAATTGAAATTCATTCTAGCATAACTAGTAGAGTCCATCTACTTCTTGAACATTCAATATATGTGCGACTATAGCAAAATTTGAAAAAAAAGACTCATAGTTTTCACATTTTGACAAAAACTTGAAGTACGTCTCTATAGTTAGAAGAATAATTAGTGCGAGTTTTTCTCAATTGCTCTAGAATCAGAGATAATGCCAGGCAAATATTTTCGTGTGGGGATTACTTCAGTTTTCTTTTTCACTTTGGAAGGAAGCACCTCAGCAACGAGCTTAGTACTAACCCAAAGGAAAAAGGATATCTGCTCCTCTGGCATGGTTCAATACCTGCGCATCTTATTAGCGAAATCTATTTGCTCAGCTCAGTCGCGCATTGAAAGTCTAGAAATCAAATTCTCGCTTACTAGATTTACTTTACAATTTTCGAAAGAAATGATCTGCAAGGTACCTTCACAAAAGAATTAGGTCTGATTGACTAGGCTGTTTTTCTGCTTTTTAATCTGATAAATTAAAACTTTGGTGTTTCACTATTTTTGGTTCTGATTAGAAAAATTTCTGCTGTTTTCTGCCAATTGATTTCGTTGATTCATGGTTATAAGCTTATCTTTGATACATCCTTCCCATCCGCGCTTTTGTGACAGAAGCGGATGTATTGGTTGCAAAGTCAGTCATTATATGAATAGAATAGGGACATCTGGGGAGACGGTCAAGAGGCGCGATTTTTTCCGGCTGTCACCAACTCAGAACTCCAGTTTGGTGCTGTGCGACTCTTTAAAGAGTACCAGATAAAATGCATTGGCTTACTACCTGTCCGTGGTTACCAGCTGGTGAGTTTGATGACTTTTGCTGAAAAATGGACCGAAATTTTACGAATTTGTTCTAAACTGCATTTTCATGGGTTTTTGACCTTCAAAATTGCTGTTTTCAATTGATTCCAAGTTAGCAAGATTGAGCAACTCATGCGACTACCTGATATATCTCCTTCTAAAGTTTAAATACTTCTAGAATGTTATAAAATACTTATTATATGCTATTTGGTGTCCATCTGGCAATAAAAATCGCGCCTCTTGACATACACCCGGGACATCTGCATGTGTGTTCAGGCCTTGATGACCTTCAGCGGCACTTCCTTTGTCTGACACGATATTATGGTATCCGTCAAGTGTTTCTGAGGCGTTAATGAGAGATGCATGGGAAAGTAGAAGTGTCAGAAAGCGTTAGCATACGAAGCAGAGTCTATAGGGTGAAAGAAAAGTTTGGGCGTTACATTTTGAGAGATTTTCATGGAAAACGAAATACGTAAAATTATTTTTGTATGTCAAAAAAAAGTTTTAGGGTGTTGCTTCTACAAGGCTGGGTTCTTGCACATGCATACAAACTTCAGCGGTTATCTTGCTAATGCGTTGAAAAGTGTTATTTGGAGAATGTACCCGTTGCGAAACCATGGCCATATTCGAGTCACTAATCGGATAGATTCTGAGACCCGATGTTTTGTAAAGCGTAAACTGAGGAATACTTCTAGCAAGAAAATATCGTTTGAAATTATCCAAAAAATAAGAAAAGCATGCAAGTTTTTCAATCGCAAAAAAAATTATTGCTTGCTTCAAAGCAGTCTATAAGCCTAGAAGTTTTTTGTGACGTAGCTCTCATGAACCTCTGTGACCGTTCTCAAATGGCTGTCAATCAGTGGCCACCCACTGGGCCCATTAATGATCACTTCGAAATTGCCACCTATCTGATGACGCAACCTAAACTTCTCGTAATTTTAATACCGTAACCCGAGATCCGGCTCCCAGCGTCCACGTTGCACCTGTTGACAGATTTCCTTGTTCGCTTGTTAGGTCACATGTAATGCGTTAATTAGAGGATCTTAATATCTATTAGGCATGATATTATAATTGGTAGTCAATGCACGGTCGTCTTAGTGACCTTAGGAAGGCTCCTATATATTCGGGAATAACTACAGCAAAAATACTGTATACACACCAATGGAGCTATGGAAATGGTGCGCCTGTATGGGAAAGAAAAACTGATGCTTAAGATCCGGAAATACGATATGAGAAGCTTTTTTGTACACAAGTGCTATAGTAACATTGTCTTCACGCGATGAGGCTTAGCATCTGGAGGAGCTTTTACCGCACCGCTGTGCAAATAAGGGGTGGCACAGTATCCGATAGAATTCTCAAAGGATGCCGCTTTCAGGAAAGCAGTATCAACAAATATGTTTTGTCGCGAGTAGGTGCCAACCAACATCCGATCGCATTACCATACCAAGTCGTTTGTGTAATCTACAAAAGTTACGGTAGCCTCACGTAGGACTAACCCATTCGAAATCCCGCATGCGAATCAAAGCGATTCAGAAGTGTTTATATGGCAAATGTAGTATTTGAATCATTTTTGTCCAACTAAGACAATGTACTAATGCTCATAAAAAACGCGCTTTCACCTTCCAATTGTCACAATTTTGTATGCGCGGAAAGGCACTTCTAAAGACCAATTAGTGCGTGGACTAGTAATGTGTACTCGAATGTCACAACTATAATATTGATATCAAATCTGACACTTACTCATTCAACTTTCAGTGACAACCTTCAGATTTGTAACTAGTTATTGTTATCGTCAATTTGTTATTATTATTCAAAGAAGAATTCGAGTTTCCTATTTTCAAAAGTGTTCTATGTGATCTAGGATCAGTGTCTACAGTATTCTGTGACAAAACAGGACTCGGCACAGGTAGCTTTTAAGCAAGCTGGATATCGTTGTGGGACAAAAAGCAAAGAGAATATCGTTTTTGTGGATCCAAAAAACAAGTTAGCTTTTTAGTCTGTTTCGTTTTTAGTCGATTCGGATAATTCGGATAAAGACAAAGGGGAATTCGTAAAAATCTGCGAAAGTCAAAGGAAACTTCGTTTTTTGCATTTTCGGAAAGCCACCTCGCGCCGAGTCCTAGACCAAATCACTTGTAGTCGGCGTTCCTATGATCCCACTGGCTTAGTAGGTTAATTATTTACACCTCAAAAATGACCCTTTGAAGCGGAGCTCTCAATTACGCAAGAGACCATAACGGAGTTGAGAGCCACTTGAATTGCAGATTCTCTTGTAGGAGTTTGAAATCAATCTGTTCTAGTTCAAAAATCTATGACATATGCATCCTCGTGATTTTTTTAAACTCTTTCTTCGACAGCATTATGCGACTTTTATTTGAGTACGTTAATTTCAGAAATTACACGACTATTCGATTCGATCCTTTCAGAGCTCTTGCTCAGCTATCCAGCTTGCAATAACGTCGGTACGGGCCGGGATGAAACGTATCATTACAGTAATACGGTAGATTGAGAAGACATATTTTCCTGTGTAAAATGTTGAAGTTCTTATTTTATACAACATCTGTTTTCACTCATTCGAAATGCGATTGCTCCTAGTGATAGGAAATCCTACTGCATCGGATACCTCAAAATTTTTATAGTGACAAAGCCGACGGTATCTAATATATAAAAAATCGTAACGCCAATTCAAACAACGTCAGAAAGCGGGAACTGCAAAGTGGTCCCGAAGCGCACGGATGCAAATATACCTTTAGTTATTGGTTAACTAATATTTCAAGGAACATCGAAAGAGCAGCTAATAGTTGTCAAAAATCCTCTATGATTTTGATGAGTTAGTAAAACTCATTTGATAATGCCATTTTTCACAATGTTTAGAGTATCTCCAACGATACTGTATCTTCGTATCGTATCTTTTTAAGAGGTCTCTTTCATTTATTACGCTCTTACATATCTGCTCGACTGAACACAGCTGGATCAAACGCCGTGAACATTTTTCATCAAATTAGTCCTCCAAGTCGGAAGCCGGCCTTTGGCTACCAGTGCTAACGACCGCCCTTGGGATGCTCCGCTTAACACTTAGCGAGGCGCTGATATCCCTGCCGATAACCGCGCCAGCAAATTCTTGAAAAGCCATCCAATTAGGTACTTAGTAGAAGCTACCTAGACAAAACAGGTTGCATGTTTTACCATACACATCTTCACTGTAGTCTTGGACTTGAAGAGCTTTTCAGACTGCATATTTATGCGACCGAATTTATCGTTAGAATGTTAGTTAATTATAAAATTTCAATAGATACGCATGCATGGTTTTTGAGCTGTAGAGTTTAGAGGGCCATCGGCATGGGTACAGTCGCCAGAGACAATCGAAAAACTTCAGATTCCAAAAGTAAACGTCTCAGAATTCTCTTAGACTGCAACATCGAACTATATTAATGCGTAGATTTACATCTACCTGCACTGCTCCTGACCACTCATAATCCATACTTAATGAGCTTATGTTAGTTCTAAAACCGAATTCTCTTCTGTAAATTGGATGTATGCCAGCATGCGCGATTTTTATTGGCAGATTGGACATTTAGTGTTCACTAACGTTCTAAAAGCTCTCTAAATTTCTGCGAAAATATGCAAGGATCATTGCCAAATATCTTGAAGTAGATGCAAAACATAAAATGTTAGAGGTCATGAACCCGTGAAAATGCAACCAATGACAATTTTATGAAAATTTCAGTCAGATTTTTGTCAAAAGCCGTCAAAGCTAGCAAGTGGTAGCTTCAGATAGATATTAAGCTAGAGCACTTCATTTGGTTTCTCTTGAAGGACTCATATAGCATTGGATTGGGCCGTTGAATTGTCTAGAGCAATCACGACTCTTAAAAGTCCACCGTGCAGGTTGACGTTTTGTAGAACGTGATTTGATTTATTTTTTGTTGCCCAATGAACATAATCTTAAACTCTTGTTCTTTGGATATCTCCTGTAAATGAGATGCCGATAACAAGAAGCCCTCAGAATACTTCAACAAAGCGTGCGCAAATGTCGCTAAATTACAAGCAGACAAAATTTGGCTTCTCCTATTTCGTCGGCTCCCCTTCAGGACAAAGCTTATACCAATCAGCCATGACAAGTTAATAGCTGCCACTCATCCCAATTATGGGATAAATGGAGCGCAGGGAATTGTCGCGTGTCATGCTGTGTTCATTATTCCGCTATTCCCTTGTTTCTACATAAATTGTGAAGGAGAAAAAAAGGTAGTATTGAGATTTGGCTTCGGAATTTCAAAATTTGCAAAGACGAAATAAGCGTGTTTCTATTCGGATGTTCGTTTACTGCTGAAGAACCTCTATCGTCAGCTTTCTACCATGGTACAGAAGCAGAAATACTCATTGCGATAAAAAAGACTATGAGCAAATACTGGATAGATAGTCTCGCACAGTAAATCTCAAAATTAGAATCATTTTCTTGCTTCACTTCACCTGAAATCGTCATATGCCTTCTTTACTAAATACTGTAATTAACCAATTTATGGATAAATTTATTCAAATATATATTGCACATATGTTAAGGACTATAAACGATGAGATCACAGGCGGTGGCAATATAGATATTTTAGTATCCAAAGAGTCGCAGTATAGCCGCTGTCCACGAAATCTAAAATGAGGTGGTGTTACATCTGTGAGCAATATTCTTGCGGTATTTTTAACACCGTTTGCTGAGGAAATTGAGCAAATTCATTATCAAACAAGTCACATATGAGGAGGAGTCGATTGGCAATTTTCCGTGAACGGCCAATGCAGTCAGTGGAAATGATATCACACTCTAAAGTTTCGGTAGCAGTTTCAAAGAATTTTGAATCAACACTGCTAAACCAGAAATGAGCTAATATTAATATTCAGTTTTCATAATAAAACCTAGTCAGCATATGCAAAAGTAAAGTATGAGGCTTGTAATTTCAGCACGCAAAAGACTACTTTCATGGTACTGCTGCATAGCAGGAAGAGAAAGGTAAGATCAAAATCAATAATTTACAGCCAAATAATCATCCAAAGCCAACGAAGAAGAAAGGAAATTGAATTAAAATGACTCACCTGGGTTGCTTGAAGAAGAGCGCGTCCCAAAATCCAGCCTTCGGCATATTTTTGGGTTGATGTCAGCCAGTAATTTGTATGGCGAAGGAAGTGCGAATGAAGAAGGAAAGACACCATCACATGGGGAATTATATCCGCTATCGTTTGGCAGAACAAGCATCTTGAAGTAATAAGTTGGTTTCAAATTGATCAAGTGGGAAAGCTCAGACAAAGAACTTATATATTAGTTGTGCTTATAAGAAAAATGGGAATAAATCGGAAAGGATTACGGTAGTTGAGTTAAGCAGGAGAAGGCAAAAGCCGGCTCAAACCAGCGAGCTGGTGATTATCCACTGGTTCCGCGCAAATGCCCCCCCCCCCATGAATGCCACGCCCTCTACCGTACCTTGATATGTCTAGGCCAACGCCCACACACATATTCGTGATTGATTTCCGCAAGAGTCTGCCCACAAAATGAAAACTGGGAAAAGAGTTAGTCTTGCTCGAAACTCGATTTTGTCCCGATCTTAGAGATGAAATTGCGTGGTGTACATATGCTCGGTCCTAAGTTCGCGACAAAACTGGGTTTCGAGCAAGACTACCTTTTTTCCGCGATTTTCATTTTGTGAGCGGACTCTTGCGGAACTTTGGGAAATTCATTGTTCCCCTGAATGAGCTAAGTCCAAGACTGTGCTCTGCAACTTCATAAGATATCGACAACCCGCGCTTTTCCAGAAGTGAAAGCTGCTATTTGAGCGGACCGCATATGCCTGCCCTTTTGCCTGCCCTGCCGATTAGCTCGTGAGTACGGTAGGTACGGTGCCTCCACTCATGAGCCAATCGCGCTCTTGAATGCATGCATACGCGGCCCGCCCAAATAGCACTTCTAACGTCTGGAAAAGCGGGTTGTTGATATATTTTGTAGCTCCAAAGCACAGTCTTGGACTCTTGGACAGTCTTAGCTCATTTAGGGGAACCGAGAAGGATGAATATCCCAAAGTTGTCAATCTGCCTAGCCGCTGTCTTTAACCACGAATATCTGAGCAAGAATTTTGTCCACCTCTAGAGCATGGTAGAGTATAACAAGCACTAAAAAGTGAAATTTAAATTTTCTAAAAGCAGCTGCACACACTTCTGCTTGATCAAAGCGCATAAAAAGTTCTGAGACATCCCTCGTGAAGCCCTTTACATGAAGCCAAAACCCACAGCAGTCATGTTTGTATATGGGTAGCTTAGATATAGCCAATAGCCATCAGCTTCTAAAGAGTAGTTGAAAAATAGCTGTTGCTTTAAACTCATAGTGCATTGTACATATTTATGCTCATACTTTATACTGTTGCTTTTCTCAGGAGTTGGGCTCTTTTCTGTAGTCAAAAAGGTGTTTGATCAGAATAGTTCATTTATGTGTTTTCATCTTTTCAGACTCTGAAGAAGGCGAGTTTGCCGAAACGTCAGTCTGTATGTGGAAAAATGTCTTTACCAATCTGGGACGCTGCTAAGGAAGAGGAAATCAACCAGAAGAAAAAAAGTTGTTTGAGAGTCGAATTTTGTTGGCCTAAAAAGTACAATACCGCTCATAATTCGTCAAAAAGGTCGTCGCACTTCGACGACTTTTTTGACGAATTATGAAAGGTGCTGTAGTCACAACCCACGTACAGTGAGAATGAATATGAGAAGGATACAATGCACATAAGGTTTTTTGATTGTAAAGTTGTGTAGAGGACAAAATGAGACAGAGGAGGCGAGGCTGATGCAAATCCACTGTTACCCAATCGTGTGAACATGAGAACTAAGCAAGAGGTTCAGCAATTACTTTTGTGAGACATCATGATTCCTCGTCGAGATTGTAGTTATTGATTACACCAAGGAGCATGTCTTATTGTTAGGTAGGATAGATCTTGAGTACAGCAACTTTCAATCGCATCTGATTTTCTGTTTCTGTTCGGGACAAATACCAAAACGAGCGTTTTTATGATCAGAGCATTGACGACAAAGTGTGAAAAGGTGCTTGGCTGCCCCAAATCCAAGAGTTATAGGCTTAATTTCAACTCTGCATTCCCATAATTGTTTCGAACTACAGTATCGGTGAAATATGTACAGTTCTTCTCTCGGCTTTCTTTGATGATTGCTATACCTACTAGTAGGTCCGTTCAGCTATTCTCCCTCTAGCAGAGAACCACAAAAATAGAATCTTTTACTACGTTGCGCAGTCTAATTTTCTTCTCCCAGCTTAAATAACAACGGATGGTGAAAACAGGCTAACGCTAATCTGAAACCCAATCTGTTTCTCAGCTGTCAACATGGCTTAACACCTATGCTACTCAAATCCATCTGCTGAGCTACGCATTCCATCCAGAGTCTGTAATACAATAAATTTATTTGTGCTGGGATGAACTAAAAGATCAAACAGTGCCTCCACTAGAAAGCAGAATTTAGATGGAGTGAAAAAAATTACTGCAAAATTTTCTTCGTAAATCTGCCTCTGACTAGGCTACCTTTGTGGCTGGGAATTACCGTTTCCCATCGATTTCGGGCATTGTGACCGAAACGGATGTGTTGCTTGCGTACGTCAGTCTTTATGTGGGCATCGAGACATCTGTATGTGGAGAAGAGGCATCATGTAGAAGAGGTTCGAGAGGCAAGTGTTGTCCGCTCGAGGCTTAATGACCTTCAGCGGCACATCCTTTGTCTGACACAATATTATGATGTCTCTTAAGTGTTTTGATGCAATATGAGTGGTCCATGGGAAAGAAGAAGTACCTCAAATAAGTGGAATTAAGTGGAATGTGAGAGGAATAATGATTTCTAGTGAACAGCGCAAAAAATTTCTAGAAGCTTGGTTGCCACAATTGTTTAACTGCAGAATGGAAATACAGCTTGCCCTAGCGTAGCAGTCACTTACGCAGAAGAGTTTATCTGTTCCAAGTTGTTCTCATGAACTCCGTGACCTGTTCTCAAGTAGCTGTCAATTAGTGGCCACCACTATGCCACTTTTTGATATCCAATTTTACCTTCGTAATTGGCAGCTATCTGGATCTGGATGACGCAACTCAAATCATTTCGATACCGTAACCCAAGCCCATGACAGCGCGCAGAAAACACATGTTGCCAGATTTCCGTCTCTTCTTGCTAGGTCACATGTAATGCGTTAATTAGAGGATCTTAATACCCTGTTAGACTTGATAAATGGTAATCAAACCACCGCGGTTGCGCTGATCACAGGGATCGAGATTCTAATGTACGAAAGTGACGGCGAGATTGAAACTTTTCCCACTAACCATAAGTTCCATGCAAAATTGCCTCGTCATGCTCATTTATATGAAATTTTCTGATCAATATCTGCTAAAAACGCATTGTTTGTCGTACCAAGCTAAAGCCTTCTGTAAAACTAATGATGTAAATTGTTCTTGATTTGCATTGCGCAGTTGCAGATGTTCGCACCCGTCTCATTCGTAATTGACAGCGCATGACCATATTTGTTTATCCTGTTGCTAATGCGCGAAATTATGTACCAGATTACACGGCGGAAACTACCGTATCTAGTGCACGATGAGGTCAATTAAGCATGTCAAATTTCGTCAACCGGCGCTTGTTTGGCACAAAATTACATCATCATCACGACTAAGTTCAAAAGTAAAGTTTTGGGACGTAAAGTGGAAATGAAGTGCAATATGAGAAGCTCAGTGTTGTACACAGTGCCATAGTATCAGTTTCCTTCGCACGATGAGGCTTAGCATCTGCAGAAGCTTCTTTACCGCATGGCTGTGCAAATAAGAGCTGGCACAGTATCCAATTTATTTCTTGTAAGATGCCGACTGCAGAAGAGCGTTGTAAACAAATATGTTTCCTTACGAGTAGATGCCAACCGACATCCGATTGCATTACCATACCAAGCCATTTATAATCTACAGTACTGTTATGGTGGCTTCAAGTAACCTGATTGGCTTCAGCTTCGCATTACTCTCAAGCCAATGACGGTATTGTGAGCCCCACTAAATCCCACATATGATGCAAAGCAGTTCAGGAAAGCCCTCAATATTTAGAGTTTTATCTGTGCGTAGAGGAACTTTCTAATAACCCGCGGAAGGTACGTTTGAAACGGTAGCAATCATAAATATCAACCCTGGCGGTTATTCTACATACATTGGTCATACACTGTGCTTGGGCTAAATATACTTTCGAATCAGGTTGCAAATTCACCTCAAGCTTTTCCCACTTATAGGAGCTAGAAGAGTTCCCCATTTGAATGTTCTACCTGCCTTCCTTATGTTAATTCGAATGTATACATTCCAACAAATGACTATTCGATTCCAGCCTACTTTCGCATTTGTCGGCACAGTGAGCACTGCAGCCACCAAAGGTCAATAATTTACAACTGGGTAATCGCTTTGATCCTTTCATCCTACCGAACTGTTGCTCAATGAGCCTTAGCTAACAATAAAGTTAGCTGAAGAAAAACTAAAGCTTTATATGAAAAGGCATTGCAGCCGTCAAAAATCTTTTGACCATGGCTGAATTCTGCTTACTCATTTGTATTTTCTGAAGAGGCGGACTATATGTAAACAGATAAAATTTGGTTTCTCCTATTTCGTCGGCTTCCCTTCAGGACAAAGCTTATTCTAATCAGCCATGACAAGTTAATAAATGTCTCTCATCCCAATTATGGAATGAGTGGAGCGCAAAGAATTGTGCATGCCGTGCAGTGTTCATTTTTCCGCTATTTTCTTTTCGTACATGAAATACGAAGGAAAAGAGACTGTAGCATTTTGAATTGGCTAAAAAAATTTCAAGATTTGCAGGAATGGAATAAGGTCGTTTCCTATTCAAAACTTCGTATAATTACTGAGCCAAATTGTAAACAAGATGGACTTCTATTGATATAAATAACCGTCAACCTTATATCAAAGCGCAGTTGTAGAAATATTCATTCTGATACAGAAGGGCCATAAGTAGATATTGGTGAAAAAGAATAGAACTGCTCACTTTACTAGGTTTGTCTGGATTGTACAATCAACCGATTTATAAAACATTCATTCAAATATATTGCACATAAAGGACTATAAGCGATGAGATCACAGATGGTGGCAATATACGACATCATTTAGTATCCAAAAAGTCGCAGTATGGAAGCTGTCCATGAAATCTAAAATAAAAAAATGATAAAAAAATGAGCATCGTCTTCTGTGAGCAATAATCTTGTAAAAATATTTTGACCTACCCTTTGCTGAGATAATTGAGCAAATTCATTATCAAACAAGTCGCACATGAGCATCAGTCGATTAGCGATTTCTCGTGAACGGCCAATGCAGTCAGTGGAAGTGACATCATGCTCTAAAGTTTCGGTAGCAGTTTCAAAGGATTTTAAATCAACACGCTAGACCAGAAATAAGCTAATATTACTCAATTTTCATAATAAAACCTAGTTAGCACATGCAAAATCAAAGTACCAAGCTTGTAATTTCAACACGCAAAGGAAAATTTTCATGGAAAATTCTACTGCTGCATAGCAGCAAGAGAAAGGTAGGATTAAAAATTGTCAAAATTCACAGCCAAATAATCATCCAAAGCCAACGAAGAAGAAAGGAGATTGTATTAAAATGATTCACCTGGTTTGCTTGAAGAAGAGCGCGTTCCAAAATCCAGCTTTCGGCATATTTTTGGGTCGATGTCATTCAGTAATTTGTATGGCGAAGGAAGTGCGAATGAAGAAGGAAAGACACCATCACATGGGGAATTATATCCGCTGTCGTTTGGCAGAACAAGCATCTGGAATTAAAGGCACTGAATTCTCAAATGTAATTTGAGTAACAAGCTAGGCGAAGAATAATTCATATGTGTTTGTGACGGAAACGGGAATAAATGGTAAGGGAAGTGCATTACGATAGCAGCGAGTTTGAGCAGGAGAGGAAAAACAGCCGACTCACGCCAGTGAGCTGGTGGTTATCCCCTGGACCCGCGCATATGCCCCGCCCACGGATGCCCGCCCACTCCACCGTAACCTGCATAAGCAACCGCCCAATTCTTATCATACTCGCTCAAACTTGAATAAAAGGATATCCGAGAAATCCCTCGCAAAGTTTTTGATGTGAAACTAAAACACCAAAGCAGTTACCCTAATTTCACGCGTAAAGGCGCGGGGGATTTTTTTTTCAAAATCGACCAGCCCAAATACGCCAAAGAACTTCGCAACCAAAGGACCCTATGCTTTGCTGTATATTGCTTGAGAGAATCGTACGGCGTAAGTATCGCTTTCCGAAATAATTTAAAGCGGTTGAGGGGCTTAGTCGAAAAATCGAAAGAGGTGCGCCTCGTACGCGTGAAATTAGGGTACTATGCTTCGATGAGTAGCTTAGACGTAGGCAATAGTCATCAATTCCTGAAGAATAGACAAAAAGTTGAAGAGTTGAAATTCTTAGTGGCCTCTAAAAAAGTATAGTAGTCATAACTGATACCTATAGTGAACGCAGCGTTGCTGTGATTACGAAGTTGTGTAGAGGACGATATGAGTTGAAACAAATCAACCTTTTCCCAACATTGTTCACCAAGCTAATCGTGATCATGAGGGAATTAAATAACTGATTTAGCAGATTAATTCTTTACACGCCGTCAACAACTCTTTGATGAGACGATAGCGCTTGATATTCGTAAAAAAGAACGACGTAGTAAAGCAGATCTTGAGTACAGCAATTTTTGGCCACTTCTATTTGATTTCCTTTGATACAATCCCCAAAACAAGTGTTTTTATAGTCAGCACAAGGTTGACCACAAAGAAAAGGTGCTAGGCTAACCCAAATTCTTTTTGGACCGGAAAAACAAACTGTGCCTCTGCCACAGAACCGAAAATTCAGCTGGAATGGGGAGAAATCACTGCGGATTTTTTTGCAATTTTTTCTCTGACTAGGCTCCCATCGTGACTGGGGATTACCGTTTCCCATTGATTTCGGGCATTCGTGACGGAAATGTATGTATCGCTTGCGTACGTCAGTCCTTATGTAGCATAATCGAGACATCTGCATATGGAGAAGAGGCACCACTCAGACAGCGGATAGGACCCCTCCGCCGGAGAAATGGCAGGGTCGCGGCGTTTCCCCAGCGGTGGGTCTCCCATTTGTCCGGCGGAGCCCTCCCATTTCTCCGGCGGAGACCTCCCATTTCTGCTCCGGATACCTCCCATTTTCTGCTCCGGATACCTCCCATTTTCTGCTCCGGATACCTCCCATTTTCTGCTCCGGATACCTCCCATTTCTGCTCCGGACCCCTCCCATTTTCTCCGGCGCGGCTCTTCCAAATTTGGCGGACTCGCGCCGGGCAAATTTCTCCGGCGCGGAGTCCGCCAAATCTGGCAGAGTCGCGCCGGAGAAATGGCGGACCTTTGCAGCAGGGCCGGAGAAGCCTCCCACTTGCCTGCCAGTGATGTCACCGCGATGGACCGCCCATTTGCCCCTCTCTCATTGGTCAACTGGGTCCGGCGCGACTCTGGCAGTTTCGGACTGTCCGGCGGAGGGGTCCCGTCGATTGTTTGAGCATGTAGAAGAGGTTCGAGAGGCAAGTGTTGTCCGCTCGAGGCTTAAAGGCAGCGTCCAGGCAGATCTGGACCTATGGGGCTTTTACGTGGAAAGTACTTTTGGGGCCCTAACTAAGGCACTGCCCAAGCGGCAGCTCAGGTAGTGCTGTAATGGCTGAGATATTCCCCTCGAAACTGGACCCCGCGACCGTGTTTCGCATGGATTCATGGCGCAAAGCGTGGATCCTGGCGCGAAACTGCCATGAATCCATGCGAATACGTTCGCGGGGGCCAGTTTCGAGGGGAATATCTCAGCCATTAGAGCACTACCTGAGCTGCTGCTTGGGCACTGCCTTAGTTAGCGCCCCAAAAGCACTTTTCAAAAGCCCCATGGGTCCAGATCTGCCTGGACGCTGCCTTTAATGACCTTCAGCGGCACATCCTTTGTCTGACACAATATTATGATGTCTCTTAAGTGTTTTGATTCAATATGAGTGGTCCATGGGAAAGAAGAAGAACCTCAAATAAGTGGAATTAAGTGGAATGTAAGAGGAATAATGATTTCTAGTGAACAGCGCAAAAAATTTGTAGAAACTTGGCTGCCACAATTGTTTAACTGCAGAATGGAAATACAGCTTGCCCTAGCGTAGCAGTCACTTACGCAGAAGAGTTTATCTGTTCCAAGTTGTTCTCATGAACTCCGTGACCTGTTCTCAAGTAGCTGTCAATTAGTGGCCACCACTATGCCACTTTTTGATATCCAATTTTACCTTCGTAATTGGCAGCTATCTGGATCTGGATGACGCAACTCAAATCATTTCGATACCGTAGCCCAAGCCCATGACAGCGCGCAGAAAACACATGTTGCCAGATTTCCGTCTCTTCTTGCTAGGTCACATGTAATGCGTTAATCGATCTTACCCTATTAGCCTTGTATTTGGTAATCAAACCACCGCGTTTATGCTGATCACATGGCTCAAGGCTTTAATATGCGCAAAGATGGCGAGATTGAAAGTTTTCCCACTAACCATAAGTTCCATGCAAAAGTGCCTCGTCATGTTCATTTCTATGAAATTTTCTGATCAATATCTGCCAATAGTGCATTGTTTGTCATACCAAGCTGAAGCCTTCTGCACAACTAATGATGTAAATTGTTCTTGATTTGCATTGCGCAGTTGCAGGTGTTCACACCCGTCTCATTCGTAATTGACAGCGCGTCCATATTTGTTCATCCGGTTGCCAATGCGCGAATATGCGCCAGATTACAAAGCGGAAACTACCGTATCTAGCGCGCGATGTGATCAATTAGTTATGTCAAATTTCGTCAACCGGCGCTGTTTGGGACAAAATTACATCATCATCACGACTAAGCTCAAAAGTAAAGTTTTGGAACGTAAAGTGGAAATGAAGTGCAATATGAGAAGCTCAGTGTTGTACACAAGTGCCATAGTATCAGTCATACCTTCGATACATAGAGCCACATAATTTGGTAACCTTCACTTTGAGGGCTATGAGGGCACACAACCTTCACCTGGGAAAAAAACAGAAGTCATCCGGGGCTTCGCCCCGGATGTTAATTATCCTGACTTTATCGGAAGAATGTGATGAAGCAAATATAGGAAAGAATATCTGAAGAATGTCTCAGCGAAACCGAGAAATTGCTTTTTTGAAGCCTTTTTACGCTGAAAAGAGAATTTCTGTGAAAATTTCCTCAGAATTCAGGACAACGTTCCTCAGTTAGCCTCTTACTTGACCAAAAATGAGTTTCAAAAGTTTGGAAAGCTGTTGGAGTTGAATTAAAATGAGAAACTGCGGTTAATTGTATGCAGAGAGTCGCGCACGGAAATGCTTTTCTATCTCGTTAGTAAGTGACTTTTAAAGCTTGAGACGTTGTCAGCTCTCCTCGTCGTGTCATGACGGTCAGAATGATATACAATGTTACAGGGTTTCGTTGAGACCCCGACGAGATGTACGACCAGAGCCAAATGCCCTGTCGGCTCTGGTCTGTCTCCGCTGCTCGTCTGCGTCTCCGCGCGCTGCGCGCTACCTCGCTACCCCAAACGCGGGGCGCGGGGCATTTTCTGGTACCCTTTTCTTCGCTGTTTCGAACCCAATTTTAGCAAGCTATATATCATTTTGAAGCTCTTGATCTATATTTTCACGCTGACAACGTCCCAAAATCACATTTCTTGATTTGAACGAGAAATCCGGCAAAAGCCTTGTTTTCGAAAATCCCTTGTTTTTCTTCTAGTTTACCTCTTTTTACCCCGTTTTTTCGTGCATTCTATAGATCCTGCTTCTGTACACTTCTGTACACTAAGGACACTGATACTATCAGTGTCCTTCGCACGATGAGGCTTAGCATCTGCAGAAGCTTCTTTACCGCACCGTTGTGCAAATAAGAGCTGACACAATATCTTGTTCAATTCTCAAAGATGCCGCCTACGGGTATTGTCAACAATACCCGTAGGCGCTTTCTCAAGAGTAACATGTATAATAGCAACCAACATCCATTTTATTACCTATCAAGCCATTTGTGATTCTACAATAGTGTTATGGTAGCTTCAAGTAACCTGGTTGGCTTCAGCTTCGCACAAATCTCAAGCCGATGACGCCTTTCTGGGCCCCACTAATTTCACATATAAAAAAGAAAATACATTCACAAAGCAATTTAGAAAAGCTTTTTGAGAGAAGAATGCAGATTACAGTGATTATTTGAGTCGAATTGTGTGAGGTAAGCTGTATGACTTTATACTTGTGCTCTTTACTCTCCTCAATATTTAAAATTTTATTTCTGTCCAGAGGAATCAGTTAATAACCCGCGGAACGTACGCATGAAATGGTAACAGTCATTAATACAACTTTGACAATTTTTCAACATTGGCCAACTCAGACACTGTCCTTGGGCTATATATACTTTCGGAATAGTTTGTAAATTTTCATCTCAGGATTACCCCAGTAGCCAGAAAAGGAGTTCTCAATTTTGCGATGCTCTAACCTGCAATCAGGCATCACAGTTACAGTATGCTGTGAGCAAATCCGTTATAGACGGTTTCCTGTGATCTCAAGGGCTTCACAGGTTAATTATTCACACCTCATTAGCAACCCTTTGTGGAGGCGGCTGCTCTCGATTAGGCAAAAGAGCGTGTTACAGTAGAGGAGCATTCGAACTACAAGACTGGTTTGAAAGCAGTCCATCAGTTCAAAGGTAAATTGAGAGGTCATATGTTATAGTTTCGAAGTTTTTCCCGTCTCTCCGAAGCATTTAATGTTTAGTTTCAAATATGCGCACATACCAAGGAACACGTGTGAGCTCAAAATCTTTTATTTTTGTTGGCATAGTTAATAAAGGTTACTAATTTATTACTGATTAATCGTTTGGATTCTTTCATGCTACCGAATTGTTGCCCAATAGGGCCCAGCCAGCAATAAAGCTAGAGTGGCAAAAATCAGTAGCATTAGATTACGATAGCATGAAAGGGCATAGGAGTTCTCCTGTGAAGGATCTAGGGAACACATGCTCGGATACTAGAACTGTAACCATTTTCAAGCAATAGGAACAAAAGTTCCACTGGAAGTGACACAACCGTATTTCAAGAGATCTTGCACAAGAAAATGAGGCAGATGTTGCAAGGGGTTTTTTTATTGTGACAAAAATTACGTTTTGTCTCCCAATAATCTTGACATAGAGCAGCTGATTTGTGACAGAAAAAAATTCGAGGGCTGGAGTTTGTTTGAAATCTAGCAAAATGCAGAGGTAAAATGTATAATATATAAGCTTCGGTGATCGAAAGCCACATGGCTTCTTCAAAAACCTTCAACCAAAAAGTTCACTTTGGACTGCGTACTATCTGAAACGAGCGCGATTTCGGTCATATTTATGAGATTCTCTGGCAAACATGAAAATTTCAAGGTCATGATCTATTTGTGATTAAGCCTATATGCTTTCCCCGAAATTAGGTTTGCAAGGGAAGCCGACCTTTTTTTCAGCAGTTACTGCTAAACCCTTAAGAATATTGTGCACAAACGGATAACATTTCAGCGATCAAGAAAGCATTGCTTCGTGAAAATCTACTTGCTAATCTACTTGCTAAAGTTGCACTAATTTTTGGTAGTAGAGATTAGAGGGCAATCCCTCATATATTGTCGGTAAGGGCACATTTTGGAGAGCCCAGAGTACCCCATTCTTATGCACAAATCCATAAAAGACATCAACGTGTTTTCTCGACTATGGGATCTTGATAATAAGAGGTCGAAGCAAAAAAGACCAAATTTCCAAAACATACGTATTAGGTTGCTACTAAGTCTTGCACTAAAATTTTGGGAAATTCGTCTCCAAAAGCAATGAATCCTCCGAAATGACGGGACTTCAAAAAAAGGCGATTGTGCTTTTTGAATGTCCTACAAGCAAGAATCATAAAGTCATATCGAGATGACAAATCTGTTAAAATCAATCAAATTTTATCTCTTTGCAGCTTTTAGTTCGCTAGAAATGGTGAAAAATCCAAAAATTTCTGTTTGTATTATACTTATTATTTGGGTTTTACGGTCCATGCTTCCCAGCTAGAAAATATTTGGCTGATAAAACGCTTTACGGAAAGTTGCAGTTTTCAGACTTTCATTCGCGAAGTTTGATCTCTTCATAAATAATAAAACATTACGTATAACATATATTATACAAAGAAAACTATCAGGTTGGAAGTTGCTCACGAGATTTTTATGTAGATTTTTTGGAATTTTCGGTGCAGGGCTTATTTTAGAACCTAACACAACATTTTTTGGCAGAAAAGGAAAAGATTATAACGAATGAACCCTTTGAACATAAATATCTACCGAGCATGTGCAATTGGCTACCTAGATGCCATTTAGTTGCTGGAGCAAGGTTCTCGTATTTCATCGGCCTCCCTTTTATGAAGGAGCTTCTTATACTCGATCGTAATAAGTTAATAGCTGATGTTCATTCCAATTAAGAGGTACGAAGGGCAAATAGCATGATTTTTCGGGGCATTCTTAAATGGTACGTTTATTTTGCTTAGCACTCAAATTATCTAAATATTTATTTGTTCAAACATATATTGCACATGAAGGACTATAGACGAAATGAGATCACAGGCGATGGCAGTATATAAAAGTGCATTCAATAACCGATAAGTCGTAGTGTGGATGCTGTCCACGTAGAAGTCTAAAATATGGCTTCAATAAAATGTAGTTGTGCCAAATATTCTATCCTCACCTTTATGGGAATTTGAACTTCGTTGTCAAATAAATCACACATCAGCAGTAGTTGCTTAGTGATTTCTCGTGAACGACAAGTAGACTCGGTGGAAGTGTCAGCACAATCTGAGTTTATGTGAATTATTGAAAAATAAATACAACACTGACAGAATGAAAAAAGTTAAAATGATAAAGTTTACACGATAATAAGGCAATAGAAGAAAAATAAAAATTCGTTTGGTGATATGCTGCGCAAGAATATTTTAATTAGCTATGAAATGAATAATTCAGCATATCAGTTCATGAAATTGGAAAAACTTACAAAAACGAAGAAAAGGAAAAATTTGGACAAGAAGCAGCTCACCTGCGTGTATTCCAAAATCCAGCTTTCGGCATATGTTCAAATCGATGCCAGATCGTAGCAATTTAGACGGCGAAGAAGCATTCGAGGAAGGAAATATCCCGTCACAAGGAGAATTATATCCGCTGTCATTCGGCAAGACGAGCATCCTAAAATGGTACAAATGAGTTTAAGTGTCATTACGTCGGCTGATAAATACATCGAACGTTTAGATTCACAAGCTTTTAAATCAGGAGCTTAAAAGGAAGGAAAGGGAATAATTATTTGATTAGGAATTTTTAAGCTACAGAAAGAAGAGCCAGCCAGCTAATGCCAATGCGATGATGATTACTGCAGCTGAGCGCGGAGTAAGCGCCCCGCCCACAAAGTGCCACACCCACTACCGTATCCCATAGCGATTTTCCTACAGCCAAACCCATGTTTGGAACTTGCTGTGACACTTGTACTGGAAAATGGAATCTATGAATGCTCGGTCATGAGCAGAAGCGGGCTAGGATGAGTTCAGTTTTTCCACACCAAAATATCTGCCCATCTATGTTATCAAATGCAAACTTATGAGTAAATTTTAATGCTCAAAGAAAGTGATGCCAGTTACAAGCAGAATCCCTCCTTTACAAAAAAGTGAATTTTTTCTGTCTCAATTTACCGAAAATGATTCACGCACGCACCTCCCGTGCAACTCATTACTGGCATCTGTTTGCTCAGCTAACCAATCGCGCATGAAGAATTTGGGCTATAACCCTTGTTATTGGTTCGGTTGTCTTTTATAGGTGCGATGAAAGTACTTGCGTTTTTGCTGCAAATAAGTAAGATGGGTTGGAGACAAATATGTAAATACTCTGAACTGTTTTGCTTCTAGGATCGCGCTAAATCGAGTGAGACCACTGGCTCTAAAAATCACATTCCATCCATAAATTTCGCACCTTCGTGACAGAACGGATGTATTGCTTGCGTACGTCGATTATTATTCATATAATGACGACATCTGCATGGAGGAGGCTAGAGCCTTTGTTAAGAAGAGATCCGAGAGCTATGGTGTTGTCGAGGCTGACGACCTTCAGCGGCGCTTCCTTTGTCTGACATAATATTATGATGTCTGTTAAGTGTTTCTTAGGACAATGTGAACGCCCATGGGAATGGGGAAGGGTTAAAGCAAACGTTATCGATAGATTATATATGATTCGAAAAGAATTAGCGTCTTACGATTTGAAAGAAGAAAGGGCCAGCGCGCTATAGAGAACTGGGCAAGTACCCAATTACGCTTCTTTGTTGTGGGTTGCATGAACTCTGCGACCTGTTCTCAAATGGCTGTCAATGGGAGACGGCCCTTCTGAACCGCTAGCATTAGCAGCCTAATTACTGCGCGCCTCTGATTGGTCGGCGCTGCCGCGGGGTAGGCGAGAGCTATGCTGTCGTTAGCATCTGAAGTGGGCTGCAAAGGCATTCTCATGATGAAAAGAATTAAACAAGATTTCGAGTTTCTCATAAAACTAAAAAATGTTATACGTGGGCGGCTTAGGTAAATTCTGTAGCTTACACGTGCAGATTTCATGGTGTTTTGCAAAGTGGAAATGGCAAGAAATCACGAAAGCCCAGTAAAAAAAAACACGCAACTTTTCAAACTTTCTGTCTTCATAATTCAAACGTCGTCACTATCATTATTCGTGTGCCTCGCTTGCTCTGAAATGCTCAAAATTATTTGAAAACTCTGATAGATAAGGAAGGCGAAGTAATTAGCGCCGCCCGGACAGAGTAATTAGCGCTAGGGCGAAGCGGTTCAGAAGGGCACGGGTGGAGGACTATATGTCGCCGGATTTGGAAGAGTCCCGCGCGGATTCCCTGCAGGAACGCATGTCCGCGCATGTATAAGGGTGCGTATTTGTCGCAACTGACCGCGGGGACCGCCCCTTTTCGGCGACATATAGTCCTCCACCCGAAGGGCACACACCCACACACTGTGCCAATTCTCTATTAGCAGTGATTAATTTTGTAATTACCACTTATCTGGGTAACGCAACTCGAGCACCTCGCCAATTCAATACCGTAGTCCGAGCAGCGCTCATATTGCACCTGTTGCCAGATTTTCTTGTCTGCTTGTTAGGTCACTTGTAATGCGCTAATTAGGATATCTTAATACCCTATTAGGCCTAATAATTGGTTCTAATCCATCGTAACGATAACAAGCTTGAGGCTTCACCCTATGAAAAAATGCAGGGCTCAACTATCTTACGCCGCAACCTGATATGGCAAAGACCGCAGAAAAATCAGAGTTGGGAAAGCAAATGAACAGGCCACTTATGCATTCCCATGCTCATTTATATCACTGCCCACAGAGACCGGAAGCAACTTTTTCTGTGGTGTTCCTTGCAAAGTCACAAATTTATCCTTTGCACATTCCTTTTCAGAGTTTTTGATAATTTCTTGGATACTGCTTGTACTTGCCGTCTCGATATTCCAAGCGTGTCGAAGAATATCTATGCGCTACTTAATTTCTTGCTTTACGTCGAAACACCTGCGCACAGGAAATTGTTCATCTCAACCAAGATCAAAGGTAGTAATACAGAAGTTCAAAAAATTGAATGAACCCTACCTAAGTGGGAATTATTAGGTTGTAAAGAAAGTTCCCGGGCACTTTTGGAAATTTCATTTTCAAACGTATTTTTTCGGCGCTCGGTCAGACTTTGACACCAAGTTTTTTATACTGTTCAGTAGGAAGAAGCCTGAAGTTTTTAAGAAGCCTTCTGACTTTTATTGATGTCAAGACGTGTTTGATCTGCACGTCAAGAAGAGAAATCTTTCCAACCACAGAAATTTCACAATTTTGCTTCCTACGGCCGTTTTTTGTGCAATTCAAAGAATTTCGTCCAAATCATAGGTGATCTGATTGAGAAGACTGTTAACTCCCAACCCGCAGCTGCACTCGGTTTTGCGATTTGCGCTCAGAAATTATAAGCTGTCGAACTTGCTTCTGACTGCAACTCTCTTCGCGGTTGGCGTCGCTTCTGCGGGGATCGCCACGCCTGGATAATGGGTCCAAAAGGTGTGCAAGCCATTACCCCAACAATGTTCCCAGTAATCAGAGATTTGGTTCTTTCTGTGCAGAAGACTTCAAACTCACTTACTCGAAAAATGGTGCATTTTAGGGGCAAAAAATAGCCGATTTTTCAAACTTTCTGGGAAAAATTTTTTTGCAGGTGCGCCTCCATAAACATGAATGGTCCCCATAACAGCCCCAGCAAACCTCTATATAACTACAGCATCTGGGCTCTCCAGCTCTCATCATGCCTGAGATAATCCTGCACAAATAGGCCACTTTTCGCTACGACCTTTTTCCCTTCTGCGCATGCTGGTGGACCGCAGTGAGGCGCTGAGAAGCTAGCAAGACAAATATATGTTGTGGACAAAATTGTCTTTGCAATGAAGTTTGTAGCTTCAAAAAAGAATCAACCTGCTTGAAGTTACAGCGATTTGAAAAAAAATTTTGCAACTGCCCGGAAACTTTCTTTACAACCTAATAACTACTCTTGTCAGTTTATTATGCTTACCCCATCATTTCTCGACAGCTATCTTTTTTCATCGCAGAACGACTGTGCAATGGATCTCTTTCTCAGCTGTCAATTAGATGAACACCTGTGCTACTCAATGGTGGCAATTGTTTGCTCAGCTCTTCGTAAAACCGATTGGGTGTGCTGCTCATCCAATTGTTTGCGTGTTTGAGCTCCCCTACCTACAGTAATCAACTAATTCTGGTAAAAAAGTGTTAAAGGCAGTGTCCCGGCAGATTCGGGTCCTGGGGGATATAGGTGTTGTGTTCCTGGTCACCCCACCGACCTCCAAGCGCAGTCCGGCTGGGTGATGTTCCCCCTGGGCCGAGAAAATGGCCCAAGAACCGGCGCGCGCAACCCCAATTGGCGCGCGCTCGGACGGCTACCCTTGTCTGTTCGGCGCGGGACCCCACAAGCGCTCTCCCTCTTTGTGCATGCTGTCCAAAGCAAAAATTACAGGCGGCAGGTTCTTCGTCTGAGGACCTCCCAACTTTCCATTTAAAACTCTCGTCCGAACTGCTTTTTTGGAATTAGGTAAACCCCCCAAAATCGGCCTTTTCAGCCCGTTCGAAGCTTGAATTCGGGTTCTACGTGGCGAAAAGGCCTAAAACATGCAGGAAAGTGGAAGTGCAAAATCTGCCGGGACACTGCCTTTAAGCGATAAATTAATAGGTTCAAGGAGAAGAATTGCATAATTGAGCACAAAAAATTTACATTTAGTCCTTTTAATCAGAGTGAACGGTAGGAATCATATCCGCTCTATGCTGGTTCGTCTTATCTGTTTCTGCCCATATGCATGAAAGTCCGTGCAGTTAGCGTGCGGGAAAGGTTTAGTGCTTTGAAGGCAGTGTTCAGGCAAACCTGAGTGCCTAAATTTGATAAGTAGGCATTGGTGTGGTCTTAACTGGGCAATTGCACATGAGACAGCACATCTGATAAAGTCGGGGGAAACATATACAACGTCAAATTTTCTAATTAGTGCCCAGACGGTATGCTTTCCGAGGGCTGACCAATCAGCATACTCGCACGATATCACCCGCGGTTCTCTGAAAAACAATGGGAAAAGGAAAATGAAGAGCGGTTACTCCTATACAGTCCAGAATGCTACCGTACCGAAGATACTGATTGGTCAGCTATTAGAGAACATGGTTGGGCAAAGAATTTGATTTCGGGCTACGAATGTATCGTATGAGATGGGGCTTGGGTGTGGCTTTGTTAGGTTCCGAATCCTTACATAGTAAATTCAGGTATCTTGGTATGCCATACATTGACTTTGACACAACTGGACTACGGTAGAAATCACACGCTCTATGATTTTCTCACAATCGTGTCTTTGCGTGAGTCATCATTCTTTATATAAAAGCGAACTCTGCATGTGTTGAGACGAGTCGGTATACGATGATAGAAGAAACCTGAGAACCACACTGTTAATGAAGAACTTAGCTCTCACAAAATTCTGCTGATTGCCAAGGCGCATATAACTTAGCGCTAGTAAATATCATTTTGACAAGGCAAATCTCAAGTTTGCTAGCTCTGGAAATTTACAAATGCTTCATCACCCAGCACTAAGCTCAATTCTCAGAGATAATCATTAGGACACTTCTCGGGTTGCGCAGTTGCAGGTGTTCATACCCGCTCTATTCGTAATTGACAGCATACGACAATTTGTTCGTCCTAATGCTAATGACGTAACCACTGTGCAATTAAGAGCAAATAAATCTTGTCAAAAGCATTGTTTGAGCTAAGAAATCAGCACGATGAGGTGTACTGAATGTGAGTGAAATTGACGGCTTAGGTTCACGCAGTTTCAGTCGCGGCGCGATCTGGCAGTATTCCAGTTGTCCATAACTCATTGTAAGCGCATCCTAAATGTACAAAAGATGGGACAATTCGTTAGTCTGCGGAGTTTGTAGCACTATGCATTTGTAGTTTGCCAGTGACAGTACTGAAGACATCTGGCATGTTGCTAGATCGCAGAGCGACTGAAATCGCGTCAACCATACCCTAGGCCTTATCATTAGCTCGTCACTTTCTTAGGGTTTCTATCACCCCAGAAATGTAACAAAAAACTAGCGTTTGGACAAAAAATAGCAGCGCTGATGCAAATGAACGCAATATGAGAATCTCTACGCTTGTTACGGTATCTGTCTTCAAGCGATGAGGTTTAGCAACTGGATAGGGTTTTTTACCGCACTGCTGTGTAAACAAGGTTGGAAATGGTATTCCAAGCGTTTCTGCTAGGATATCTCGTATAGAGAAGCAGTTCCAACAAATAAGTTACGTTTCAAATAGATGCCAAGTATTATAGTTCCGTTCGCTACTACAGTTATGAGAAAGACTACTTTTTTGAGTCACATCTCTGCTATCATTGTAACTTCCTAGCCCAAGAATCTCCCGCTTATTCTACTCAACAGATATCATCCAAGGCTCGCAACTGAGCTTGTAAGGAATACGTTTATGACTACTTTTTCCAACTTGACCCCAATCCTCCGTCTGAAGTGCCTGGATCCTCAATGCAAGTGCAGCCACTAGAGTATGCTGGGAATCGAACACTTGCAATCGGCTTCGTTTGATGTGCTAAGGCTAGCAGGTTAATTATCTCTACATCTCATTGGTACCCCTTTGACGGGACGCTTGCTCTCGATTACGCAAAAGAGCATGTCATTGAGCAGCTCTTAGAATTAATTCTTTGCACCGTAGATCCTACGGTAGTTTTTTGAAGCAATTTCCTTGTTTTCCAAAAAAGTTTGCCCCATCAAACAGAGGACTGCCACCAAAAAGCAAAAATATGAAGAAACTTTAATATATCAAGTCATCAACGCGGTATCGGGTTGTTCGTTTCCTTGATTTTTTGTACTGCAACAAAGCGAAAAAAAAACAGAATCCCATTCTCATTTTTTCTTATTTTATTGCTGACTTATGCCATGCATGGATTATGCAACTTTTGGCAGTTTGATGCGTCAAAGGCTCGAAAAATTCATTTCGTCCCTATCATGATCCATTCACGCTGTGTAGGAGTATCGCTCCACTTATGTATGCAGGTGGCAGTTGTTATTTAGACAGGAAGTGTGCGTAGTGGGCTCATTGTGTAAATAAGCAGAGCTAATTTGAGGATTAGGAATGATTGCATTGCTCAGAAGACTCTTGAGGCCATTAGCATTACTATGGCTAAGATTAGACGCAGCTAAATGAATCAGCTCAGCTGCTGCGAAGAAAATGAACTTCGGGTTAGCATATACTATAGAATCCGCTATTGAAATCTACTTGAACATTCAGGTTATGTGCGACTATAGCAAAATTTGAAAAAGGATTACAGTTTTCACAGTTTCAGCAATAATGTGAAGTGTGCCTTTATTGGTATAAGAATAGTTAGTGTGAGTTTTTCTCACTCGCACCAGATACACCAAACCAAATGTACCAAAGATAATGCGAAGCAAATATTTTCGTAGCGGGTCACTTCAGTTTTTTTTTCAATTTGGATGGACGCACTTGAGCAACGAGCTTAGTACTAATCCTTAGAGGAAAAAGGATATCTGCTCAGTTAACAAGGCACATATTGGTGAATTATTTGTTCAGCTCAATTGAGCATTTCTAAAGTTCAAATTCTTGCTCATTGGATTTACTTTACAATTTTAGAAGAAATCGATTTGCAAGCTACCTTCACAAAAAAATTTTTTTGGTCTGATTAACTAGACTGTTTTTCTGCTTTTTGGTCTAATTGACAAAAACTTTGCTGTGTTACAATTTTTGGTTTTGATTAAGAAAATCGTGCCGTTTTCTGCCAATCTAATTTTCTTGATCATCTATAATTGGGTGCGGGAACTTACCTACCCGAAAGACTTGCCGCAGCGTACCTAAGGTATTATTATGAGCAGTCCGATACGCAATTAGCATAGTGTACAGAACCTAATCTTTGTGTATTTTAGACCCCGCCCCCATCCACGACGCTTTCGCGATGCATCCATCAATCACGAAACCGGGAATTCAATAGAATCGCTAATCGGGTTTTCTGAGGCGCTCTTTTCAAATATGCTAATGGTTTTGCGCTGTCTTTTCTTACAGAGACGAAATTTTACTCTGATGAATATAAATTTTAGCTCAAGAAATCTCGACAAAAAAAAATAAAGCATGCCTTGGGACGCGTGTAAAACTGCTTCACTGTTCCTCTCAGAACGTTAGACAAATGACCTGATTTTTCTAGTGAGAACAGAGGAACCTCAATGATAAAAGACTATGAAGGTCGGCTAGTCTACCAAACGATCAATGTGTACAGGACGCTGCACGTATTTTGTTATTTAAATATTTTATCTATATACAGAAAGTGAAGTTCAGCATTTTGAATTTACTGGTCTTTGTAATCTATAACAATTTTTTTACTAGTCGGATGATCATATTTTTAAGTCTATGGATTTTCTGGCGGCGGTGCAGGAGGAACCAGAGCCCTTGACCCCTGTATCCAAGAGGGAAAGGGGGGTGCGGGAAGTTTCTCACCCGAGCCATATTCTCGCACCTAAGTGATGTGCCTGCCAGGCACATCCGAGCTCGCTACAGTTACGAGATCCTCAGAAGACCAAGACATCGCAAGCTCCGCCCCCTCATTTAGTGTTCGCTCCAGATGATGAAACCGGAATTTTAAAGAAACTTTCAAAATTGAAGTACAGAAGTGAATTTGCTCCAATCAAGACCAAATTTCGGATTTAGGGGTTTTCGAGGTTGCTCTTTTCAGTAGTGTGATTTGTTTGTTACAAAGTCGACGTTCAGCGCCGATGATGCTTAATAAAGATTAAAATTGAAGAAACTGGCTACGAGTCATATTCTTGGAGCTAAATTTGGGGGAAAACCAATACAGCAATACAACCATTTTTCCTAGAACTCGGAAACCTGAATTTTGAACTTGTTCCAAAAAAAGGAGACCCCGGAAACACGAATTTAATTTGCATTTAGGACTAAATTTCCTTTAAATCTATGCTTAAACATTTTTTCAATAATCCACTCATAGAATAGTTTTGCGTTGGAAGGCTGTTGTGACAGCAGCAATTTTTAAAAATTTTGATTTCACATTTCGAAAATGAATAAATATACAGCAAAATACTAAATTTTTGCAATAAACCATTTCTCGGTGATGTCTTCTTCCAGTCGCTTGTGAGCGTTACATTAGTCGTGGCTTTTCCATGTAATTTACTGAGCCTTAAAATACAGAAAATTTCCTGAAAACCAGAGCAAATTTAAATTTGAATATTTTCAAAATAATTAAGCTGTCTCTCTTTATTATTTGACACTACTCCGAGCTTTTCATGTCTGGTATGAAGCTTTCTGGTATTGAGCCAGCATCGATGACCTCAGTGACCTGTGCTATATCACGTTTCGAGAAATACTTGGCTGGGTCATTATCAGCGCTGTACCTTGATTATTAAAAATGAAGTCAGGAGAAGAGAATACGGAATCAGATACGTGTTCCTGCATCTGGCACAGTTCTATGAAAGTAATCCGGTTTTCGTTCTTTTCTCCAAAATATCGTCCAAAAAACAAATCTTTTTGATATTGCACATAACATATAATTATCGAAAAAGCGATTTCGAGAACCCTTAAACCTGAGTTTTGGTCTTGTATTGAAATGGAAAATTGAAAACCTCTAAATCCGAATTTTAATATTGTTAAGCATCATCGGTGTCGGTGCTGAACGTCAACTTTGCAACAAACAAATCACACTACTGAAAAGAGCAACCTCGAAAACCCCTAAATCCGAAATTTGGTCTTGATTGGAGCGAATCCACTTTTGAACTTCGATTTTGAAAGTTTCTTTGAAATTCCAATTTCATCATCTGGAGCGAACACTAACTGAGGGGGCGGAGCTTGCGATGTCTTGGTCTCCTGAGGAGCTCGTAACTGTAGCGAGCTCGGATGTGCCTGGCAGGCACATCACTTAGGTGCGAGAATATGGCTCGGGTGAGAAACTTCCGCCCCCCGGGAAAGGGGAGGAGCTGGCTGCGTGCTAAGAAGGATCTGGCAACCTTCCAAGCTCCGCCCTTCGCGCCGAGCCTGGTTTTGCCTTTTTGCTCAGGAATTCTTTTGAAGGAAAAGTCTAGTTTGAAAGACTTGGAGTGGAGATACAGAGTAGGGGAAAACAAATTTGTGACCAGTTTTGAAAGGCGAATCTTTTGAATGGACATTTGTATGTTTTCACATCAATCCAATTCTAGCATCCTTTTAAAGATTAGAATTGATGAACAATTTTTAGAGAGGTAAGACGGCTCAAATTCAAGTTTTTCATGAACTCCTATAAATGGCGTCGCGGAAAACGTACTCTATATAGCATTTCATTTTCCTGATATAATTTTCTCAATCTTTTACGATAGTCACTGCGTTAGTTGCGTTGTGCTAATCGATAGCCGATTAGTTGACCTTTGCAGGATCAAGCCATTCGTCTGATGAGCCAAGAGAATCATGACTCAAGTGAAAACTTTTTTTATTAACTCCATCAAATGTTTTACCAGGGGGGGGGGGAGAGGGGAAGACTGAGAAAAATTCACGAGAAAAACGATGAAAGTCGTGTTTCAAAAAGGTCTTGAAAGTAGATGCCAGATTATTCATTAAAAATTTTCCGCAAAAACAGACTCGGGCAAAATATGCAAAAAGCAGGCAAAATCACCAAAACTTGTCTGTTATAACAATTATAGAAGTTACAGTGGTTTTCATCATTTGTATTAGATATTATCCCACTTCTTTGATCCTATGCCTCGACAACTGCCAGCGAGGTAAAGGTTCCAGGTTTGGTTCGCACTTCGAATCTGAGCTGTGAAGTTTTACTGAGCCTTCTCAAAGGCATAATGTTTGCACTTGCATTTTACGTCCTTTTTGGATCTGAGTATCCAGGATGTAGTGTTAGTTTCTTTGTTAAAGTTACTGTTAAAACCACTTTGAAACTTCTCGGCTTATGTTCTCATGCTTGAATCAATTTTTGATAAACCACCTTCTAAGCTTTGTATCATCATCACTTCGATTTTGAACAAAATTCATCAATGGCCAAATGGTAGCGGTGTTTCATTTGACATTTATTAGGTTTATGACATGGTACTACTTCTATTGTCATCCTGGTATCTGAAAACCTGTTTGGGAATCTTTACTGTCCATTTCCCAGATTCCAATTCATAGTTTAACTTCTTAATCCATCAAATTTGATCAAAATCTGGTAGTCCATCTACCATTCTTGCTCAACGCACAATGGGAGCATCCCGTGGCTGAGCGATGAACGGGGCCTCCTCTGCCTTCCCTATTCCCCTTTGGATACAGGCGGCAAGGGCTTTGGTTCCTCCTGCACCACCTCCGATTTTCTTTTGCATAAAATTGAGAATTTCTAATACGGCACTTTCATAATCAGATTTGCCCAATCCTCCTAATGACAACCATCTTTTCTTTTCTTTCCATTAGCTCTATTTTGAGCCTCGCAGCCATCTTCTAGCACATTCTGGCGCCGAGCCAGCCTCGATGTCTTCAGATATTGCCAGGTTTTCTGGCATGTCTTGGTTCTATGCCAAAAAGGTGCAATGTAGGCGGGGCTTAGCTTAGCGCTGTATCCTAAGAGCATATGGAATTATCGAGCTCGCTATGCCTAATTATACCCCGCAGACACACACCCATGAGGTGCGAGAATACCTCGGGTAGGTAAGTTCCGTTCCCCTCTATAATTGCGCGACTGCCTTTGGAATCACACCTCTTCTATCAAATTTGCGCATTTGTGGCAGAAATGGATACATGGCCCATACGTCAACCATTATATGCATATAATAGGGACATCTGCATGTGGTGTTCAGGGCTTGATGACCTTCAGCGGCACTTCCTTTGTCTGACACAATATTATGGTATCTGTCAAGTGTTTCTAAGGCGTTAATGAGAGATGCATGGGAAAGTGGAAGTAACAGAAAGCGTTAGCCTTTGAAGCCTATAGGATGGAAGGAAAGTATGTTATGTTTTTAGAGATTTTTCATGGAAAACGGGTTTACATCAAATTATATTTGCATGTCAAAAAAAAAAGAGTTCAAGGGTGTTGCTCCTACAAGGCTGGGTTCTTGCAAATGCATACAAATTTCAGCGGTTATCTAAGCTAATGCGTCAGAAAGTTATCTAGAGAACGTACCCGTTGCAAACCCTTGGCCATAATCCGTCACTGATTGGTCACTGATTTTGAGACCCGAGGTTTTGTAAAGCATAAACTGAGGAATACTTCTAGCAAGAAAATATCGCTTGAAATCATCCAAAAAATAAGAAAAGCATGCAAGTTGTTCAATCGCAAGAAAAAAATTGTTGCTTGCTTCAAAGCAGACTATTAACCCAGAAGAGTGTTTTGTGATGTAGCTCTCATGAACTCTGTGACCGTTTTCAGATGGCTGTCAATCAGTGGCCACCCACTGGGCCCCTAATGATTTACTCCGAAATTGCCACCTATGTGATGACGTAACCTAAACTTCTCATAATTCTTATACCGTAATCCGAGATCTGGCTCTGAGCGCCCACATTGCACCTGTTGACAGATTTCCTTGTTCGCTTGTTAGGACACATCTAATGCGTTAATTAGAGGATCTCAATAACTGTTAGGCATGATATAATAATTGGTAGTCAATCCACGGCCATTTTAGTGACCTTAGGAAGGACCTATATGTTCGGGAATAAATACAGCAAAATTTTGTATACTCGCCAATGGAGCTAAGGGAAATGATGCGCGCGTATGGGAAAGAAAAGCTGATGCTCAAGACCCGAAAATACGATATGAGAAGCTTTCTTGTACACAAGTGCTATAGTAACATTGTCCTCACGCAATGTGGCTTAGCATCTAGAGGAGCTTTTACCGCAGCGCTGTGCAAATAAGAGCTGGCACAGTATCCAATAGAATTCTCAAAAGATGCCGCTTTCAGGAAAACACTGTAAACAAATATGTTTTGTCGCGAGTAGGTGCCAACCAACATCTGATCGCATTACCAGCATTACCGTATCCAGCCATTTGTGGACTCTACAAAGTTACGGTTGCCCCATGTAGGATTAGCCCCTCGAAAATCCTGCATGTCTATCAAAGCGATTCAAAAGTGTTTGTATGGGATAAATGTAGTCTTTGAACCACTTGTGTCCAATTAAGACAATGTACTAATGCAAATAAAAAACGCGCTTTCACCTCCTGATTGTCACAATTTTGTTTGCGCGGAAAGGCACTTCTAGAGACCATTTAGTGGATGGACTAGTAACGTGTACTCGAATGTCACAACTATAAATTGATATCAAATGTGACACTTACTCATTCAACATTCAAGACAACTTTCAGATTTGTTATTAGACTTTAAACAAGAATTCGAGTTCCATATTTGCTATTTACAAGTGGTATTTGTGACCCGATCAGTGTCTACAGTATTCTGTAACAAAACAGGACTCGCACAGGTAGCTTATAAGCAAGCTGGATATCGTTTTCGGGACAAAAAGCAAAGGGGATATCGTTTTTGTGGGTCCGAAAAAAAACACAAGTTCGCTTTTCTTTAGTCGACGTTTCGTTCTTGAGTCGACGGATAATGTAAGGGTCAAAGGGGATCACTACGTGATATATAACGAATTCGTTGTTTACCCATTAAGCCGCTGATAGTTGGATCATGGCAAACGAGGAGGCCGCAGACGTAAAAATTATGATGAAATACACTGATCTTTGGAATTGGATTGCTGCCATTAGCGGTGAGTAAGTCAGTTGGCACGATGCCAGATTTTCGTAAGCCTTTGGAACGGTGCCAAATTTCGTAAGTATGGGCAACTGAAACAACACACATGCATAACGGCATGTTTCGGGCGTGTTTTTGATCGATATCGTCATTATTTTTCACGTCTGCAACTTGGTTGGTTGTCTTGTGTGACCATCCTAGGAACTGTTCTAATTTCTACCTTCATTCTAGAATTTTTTCCAATAGCTGTTGATCTGGATTCTTCTCATTCGGTAATATGTTTTTTGAAATTTTGCTCTCAATAAGATTGTCATCGCCGAAGATTTGGTTTCTGTGGAGGGGGGAATCTAATCTGACCGGGTCTTTTCGCAGTGGATCATCATTCTCTTGTCTTTCTATGGTCTTTGAAATTTGTTTCTAATAAGATTGTTGCCGAAAATTTGGTTCAGAGGGGGATTTTGAGGTAGAAATTTGCCAAGCGTAATCCCGGTAACATCGGAGCTAAAACTGAGTTCATTACAAATTCGACTCTTCTGTGTGAGGTGTTTATTATCTTGAAAACACTCAGTGAGAGAGATTTTACTCCAAATATGACATCCGCATGTAGGTACAATAGCAGATACAAATGAGCAGATGTAACGGAACGTCTGAAAGAACTAACAAAACAAAGGAGAAATGAGTGAGGAAATTTGTTTTTATTTTACTGAGATCTTAGATGAGTGATATTTGGGCACTGTATTCTCTGCAGGTTTGCTGTGCAAGAGAGGAAAACTTGTCACCGTTTTGGTATACAAAAGTCTGTTGAAACCCGATCGGGCAGAGAAACAGATTTTTGCATGTTGGGGCTGTTTTTATAATTTCTAAACGGTCTTCAAGCGGCACGTAGGGCATGAACTGTCTTTTAGATGGATAATATTGGTTTGTAAGCGGCACGGAGGGCAACCCGATCGGGCAGGGAAACAGATTTTTTTTCATGTTTGGGGCAGTTCTTGTAATTTTTTGACGGTCTTCAAGCGGCACGTAGAGCATGAACTGTCTTTTAGATAGATAATGTTGGTTTGTATAAGCGGCACGTAGGGCAACCCGATTGGGCAGGGAAACAGATTTTTGTATGTTTGGGGCAGTTCTTGTAATTTTTAAACGGTCTTCAAGCGGCACGTAGGGCATGAACTGTCTTTTAGATGGATAATATTGGTTTGTATAAGCGGCACGTAGGGCAACCCGATTGGGCAGGGAAACAGATTTTTGTATGTTTGGGGCAGTTCTTGTAATTTTTAAACGGTCTTCAAGCGGCACGTAGGGCATGAACTGTCTTTTAGATAGATAATATTGGTTTGTATAAGCGGCACGTAGGGCAACCCGATTGGGCAGGGAAACAGATTTTTGTATGTTTGGGGCAGTTCTTGTAATTTTTAAACGGTCTTCAAGCGGCACGTAGGGCATGAACTGTCTTTTAGATAGATAATATTGGTTTGTATAAGCGGCACGTAGGGCAACCCGATTGGGCAGGGAAACAGATTTTTGTATGTTTGGGGCAGTTCTTGTAATTTTTAAACGGTCTTCAAGCGGCACGTAGGGCATGAACTGTCTTTTAGATAGATAATATTGGTTTGTATAAGCGGCACGTAGGGCAACCCGATTGGGCAGGAAAACAGATTTTTGTATGCTTGGGGCGGTTCTTGTAATTTTTGAACGGTCTTCAAGCGGCACGTAGGGCATGAACTGTCTTTTAGATAGATAATGTTGGTTTGTATAAGCGGCACGTAGGGCAACCCGATTGGGCAGGGAAACAGATTTTTGTATGTTTGGGGCAGTTCTTGTAATTTTTAAACGGTCTTCAAGCGGCACGTAGGGCATGAACTGTCTTTTAGATAGATAATATTGGTTTGTATAAGCGGACGTAGGGCAACCCGATTGGGCAGGGAAACAGATTTTTGTATGTTTGGGGCAGTTCTTGTAATTTTTAAACGGTCTTCAAGCGGCACGTGATAATATTGGTTTGTATAAGCGGCACGTAGGGCAACCCGATTGGGCAGGGAAACAGATTTTTTTTTATGTTTGGGCAGTTCTTGTAATTTTTGAACTGTCTTCAAGCGGCACGTAGGGAATAAAATTTATTTTTGAATAATTACTATCAGTCTGTAAGCGGCACGTAGGGCAACCCGATCGGGCAGGGAAACAGATTTTTGTATGTTTGGGGCAGTTCTTGTAATTTTTAAACGGTCTTCAAGCGGCACGTAGGGAATAAACTTTATTTTTGAATAATTACTATCGGTCTGTAAGCGGCACGTAGGACAACCCGATCGGGCAGGGAAACAGATTTTTGTATGTTTGGGGCAGTTCTTGTAATTTTTAAACGGTCTTCAAGCGGCACATAGGGAATAAACTTCCTTTCTGAATAGTTACTATCGGTCTGTAAGCGGCACGTAGGGCAACCCGATTGGGCAGGGAAACAGATTTTTGCATGTTTGGGGCGGTCCTTATAATTTTTAAATGGTCTTCAAGCGGCACATAGGGCAATTTGATCGGACAGGGAAAGAAATTTCATGCACGTTTGTGCAGTTCTTTTGATTGACGGTCTTTGGGTAGCTCCCTTTTGTAGTAAAGCTTCATATTCCTTTAGCGAAAAAATAAGGATTCTTTAACAAAGTTCTGAGACGATTGATTTCGTTGCTGTCGGAATTGATTCTGAGAGAAAAGTGGTGTTTTTTGTAGTACACTGATTCTTATGGTGTATTTCTACTTCCAAAACGATAGATGTTCTGCTACTTACTTAACGATCTTTCATGGAACTTGTTGAGAAGAACTAAAAGAGCAAATTCTCTTTGAGAGGGTAGAAAAGTGAAGGGGGGGGGGGGTATTCGAATGTCTCTGTGAGGAGGGGAGTTGCATAAAGAGCGTGTTAACGAGATAAGAATAATATCATGCATGGTTGTAACAGGAATTTCGAAAAATGCTGAATAATTTGTGGAGATTATCGCTTTTTCGAGCAGTTTTCCTTTTGTAGAATCCTCTTCGCAAAAATGTTCTCAGGAAAAGAACAGAAAACTTATTCAGAAATATTTTTAGTCACAGCTAAGCCCTTATATTGTATCTGCCCTGACCCACTTGCTGGCGACCCGTAGGGTCGCTAGTTTCGTAAAACTTTGCCAAAGTCAGAGGGGACTTCGTTTTTTTTGCATTTTCGGAAAGCCACCTCGTGTCGAGTCCTAGACCAAATCACTTGTAGTCGGCTTTCCTTTGATCCCACTGGCTTAGCAGGTTAATTATTTACACCTCATAAATTACCCTTTGATGCGGTCGCTCTTGATTACGCATAACATCACAGTTGAGTGTCATGTGAATTGCAGAATTCCTGGTAGGGCGAAACTAATCGGACCCAGTTCAGAAGTAATTTGGTTTGTGCATCCTTCATAATTTTCCAAATCAGTTTATCGACAGCATTATGTAAAACCATTTTGATATGTATACATTCTAGTCATTACAAGCTTAGCCTAGTCGTCCCCTTACTGGCATGGCGCTCCTTACAACCATTTAGATTAGTTATTTATAGGTAACTTTCTTCTTTCAAATTACCGAACTGTCAGCAGCCTTGCAGTAAAGTTGGTTTGTAGCGAAGTGAACCAATATGACAGTGACACGTTAGCAAGAAACGACTTAGGGGTTTAGCCTGTTCATATTTGGATCATTATTTTACAATGTGTTTTCATTTATTCAGAATCAGTTCGTTCTTAATGATAGGAAATGGTATTGCATCGAATGCTTCAGAATTTTTGTTGTAATAAAGCAGACGTTATGTTCCAAAAACGTCGATAAAGCAGCTAATATGGTTAAAGATCTACTCTAAGTTGTAAAAAGTTAGTGGTACATAACTGAGAATGCCATTTCTTGCAATGTTTGCTAAATGAGAAGGCATGTCTGATGATGGCACGTAAGAAGTGGTATAAAGAAGGTATCTTGCTGCTCTTTCAGTAATCATCCACGTACAGGGTGGGGCAAAAGTCTGGGAGCCTAGTACCTTTTCAGATAAAATCAGAAGGAAAGTGCCTAGGAACAAAAAATTTGGTGCACACATAAATCGAACCTTTACTAATACAGCGCTGCTTTCAAATTTTGAGATTGCCTCTTCTGCTTCAAAGCAGCCCTTTGAAATCTTGGCGAGTCCGACTGTCGTGGCACGCAGACAGTGGTGATGAAATTCGTCCCACGCCTTTACGATAACTGTTTATTTCACCAGGCAAATGTGCGGTGTGATAGAGCAAACCTTTGGCTACAACGCACTGAAAAGAAATTTTTTTTCGAAGTGTTTAGGAAAAAATTTTAGAATTTTAAATTAAAGGCAAGTGTACTCGTATACTGGAAATTTGGATGCGATTGCGCGAACGGGAGCGAAGAATCGTAATCTGAAAAGTATTGAAATTGCTTGATCGATCGAACACCAGTACACGCTTGTATAGAAGACTCATAGAAAGAATATAGCCTAGAATTCAGTGCCTGCGGTGCCCCTATAGCTTTAAAATTTATTCTAAAGAAAAATGGCCGCTGGCACGCAGCTGGTATTCGCAAATTTTCAATTTGCGTTTTTAAAAGAATAGTATCTGACAAATGCAACGGCGAGGAACTGATAGCGCGAAGTCTCCTCTACATTATACACATCGAAGTGCTTCAGAATATCCACTGTATCGTTAGTTACGAAATAAGTTGTGAAGACCAAAAATTTCGATTTTCTCGTTTTGCAGAGCACTTGTTTGATAAATCCAACTCCTACAAAAACATATAGCAAGCATTTTCAGCCAGCCAAAGTGTGTTTTGTGGAGGATGATCGCAGCAATATGTGGCACAGATTTGGAGTCAAAATCATCAGTAATTTCTTGATTTACAGCACTGCAAAGTAAGCTTCCAGACTTTTGCCCCACCCTGTACATATCCGCTCTTGAACACGGCTAGATCAGGAGCCATAAACATTTTGCATCAAATTAGCTCTGCAAGAAGGAAGCCGGCGCTATTCACCGAATACCCGTTTGCCAAGATCCCCCCCCCTCGGGATGCGGCGCCCAACATTTAGCGTGATGTTGACACCTCGGACTACTCCTACTTTTGGAATTCTTGAAAATCCATCCATAATTATGGAAGCTATCTAGACAAAACAAGTTGCTCTTTTACCGTGCACTTTTCCGCTGTGGTCCGATAATCAGAAAATTTTCAGACTGTAATATTTTTGCTACCGAATCTATTACCGCAATAACGTGAAATACCAAAAAAAATTCATTTGCTACGCTTGCGCAATTGATTGGTTATAGATGTGAGAGGGCAATCGCCCTGGTTCAATCGGTAGAGGCATTTTTGAAAACTTCAAAGTTTCGTAGAAAGAGGGCGGACAATGATTCCAAGAAGTAAGCGCTTCGAATTGTTTAAGACTACAATGTCGTCTATGTTGGTACCAAAAGTGAATTCCCTTGTTTAGGGTTGACCTTTTGTTGATTGTGGTTGGATTACTTTTTGTCGCCCAACGCTCGAAAAACAGTTCTCAATTTTTGCTAGGTGGATTTCTCTAAATTGATCTAGCAAAGCGTGCGCAAATGTCGCTAAATTACCAGCAGGTAAAATTTGGCTTCTCCTATTACGTCGGCTCCCCATTCAGGACAAAGCTTATTCTAATCAGCCATGACAAATTAGTAGCTGCCGCTCATCCCAATTATGGAATAAGTGGAGCGCAAAGAATTGTGCCATGTTCATTTTTCCGCTATTCTCCTTTTTCTGTATAAATTATGAAAGAGGAAAAACGCTAGTGTTGAGATTTGGCTTCAGAGGAAATTTCAAAATCTGCAAAAACGAAATAAGCGTGTTTCCATTCGGATGTTCGTTTATTGCTGAAGAAGCTTTACCGTCAACTTTCTCATGGCACTGAAAAAGAAGTACTCATTGTGATCACAAAAGACTAGAGTAAATACTGAATAGAAGGTCTCGCACAATGATTTTCAAAACCATATTTATTCGCTCGCTTCATTTGGAATTGTCAAATGTCTTCTTTGTACTAGAATGAACCAATTTATGAATAAATTTAGATAAATATATGTATTACATTGCACATATGTAAAGGACTATAAACGATGAGATCACAAACAGTGGCAATATAAACATTTCAGTATCCAAAGAGTCGCAGTATAGAAGCTGTCTACGGATTCTAAATTTGGGTGGTGTTAGTATGTGAGCAATATTCTTGACGGCATTTTCAACTTACCCTTTGCTGAGATAATTGAGCAAATTCATTATCAAACAAGTCGCGCATGAGCATCAGTCGATTAGCAATTTCCCGTGAACGGCCAATGCAGTCAGTGGATGTGACATCATACTCTAAAGTTTCGGTAGCAGTTTCAAAGAATTTTAACTCAACACTGCTAAACCAGAAATAAGTTAATATTACTCAATTTTCATAATAAAACCTAGTTAGCACATGCAAAATCAAAGTACGAAGCTTGTAATTTCAACACGCAAAAGAAAATTTTCATGGTACTGCTGCATAGCAGGAAGAGAAAGGTAGGATCAAAAATCAAAAATTTATAGCTAAATTATCATCTAAAGCAAACGAAGAAGAAAGGTTGAGTCAAAATGATTCACCTGAGTTACTTGAAGAAGAGCGCGTCTCAAAATCCAGCTTACGACATATATTTGGATTGATGTCATTCAGTAGTTTGTATGACGAAGGAAGTGCGAATGAGGAAGGAAAGACACCGTTACATGGGGAATTATATCCGCTGTCGTTCGGTAGGACGAGCATCTAGAAGTAAAGTATGAGTATTCAAACGCTATTCAAGTGCCAGGCCAGGCAAAGAACTTTAAATTCATATGTGTTTATGGAAATGGGAATAAATGTTAAAGGAAGTGCATACAGTTTGAGCAGGAGAGGAAAAACAGCCGACTCAAGCCAGCGACATGGCGATTATCCACTGGATCCGCACAAATGCCTCGCCCACGGATGTCACGCCCTCTACCGTACCTTGATATGTCTATGCCAACGCTCACTCACACATTCGTGATTGAGTTCCGCAAGAGTCCGCTCACAAAATTAAAATTGCGAAAAAGAGGTAGTCTCGCTCGAAATTCGATTTTGTCCCGACCCTAGAGCCGGAACGACGAAATTGCGTGTTGTATGCCCAGTTGTAATTGTAGGTTCGCGACAAAATCGGGTTTCGAGCAAAATTACCTTTTCTTCCGCGATTTTCATTTTGAGAGCGGACTGTTGCGGGAGTTAAGCATAAATGTTTGAGCAAGTCCTTTGATGCATCTTGCCCATCTCTAGAGCAGAGTATACTAGAAGTGTAACAAACACCAAATAGTGTAAGCTTGAATTGCAAAAAAACAAGTTACCCAGTCTACCGTACTCGCTCATAAGTGTCTGCTTAATTAAAGCGAATACTAAAATCTCTGTGACATCCTCCGCAAAACCATTTATACAGTGAAACCAAAACACTAGAGCATTTATGCTTTGATGACCTTAGCATTAGATGTAGGCGAAAGCAGCCATCATTTCCTGCAGAGCAGATAGAAAATTGTTGAAGTGTCAGAATTTTTAGCAACTTCTAAAAAAGTGTGTATTCTTGGCCAGTACCTACAGTGAGAATAAATATCAAAAGATTATAGTGCACAGAAGATTGTTGTGATTGTAAAGTTGGGTTGAGAGCGGAGTGAGACAAAGGCTGAGATTGTTCGATCCTTACTCAAATATTGTCTGAAATCCTTGCAGACTCAAAAGCAAGCTAATCATGAACATGAGAGAATTAAATAACTGGTTTAGCAGATAATCATTTACACACCGTCAATAGCTCTTTGACAAGACGATACGCTTGATACGCAAAAAAGAGCGACTTAGTAAAGCAGATTCTAATATTTCTTTAGAAACACTTCCCAAAACAAGCGTTTTTATATTCAGCACAAGGCTGACCACATAGAGATGACCACAAATGTACTTGGCTGACCCAATTTCCAAATTACCGGGTCAAATTCGGCATTGGATTTTCTAAGACTTTTTATTATGTTGAACACTTCCGCTCTCGGCTATAATTCGTTTGATGATTATTCACTATTCTTCGCTAAATAATTGAGAGGCAAACTTCTTTAGCTAAAATCAGAACAAATGTACGGTGACATAATAACCATAACCTAAAATCCAATCTGTTTCTCAGCAGTCAACATGGCTCAACACCTGTGCAACACGTTGCTGACATTTATTTGCTCAGCTATCCAACCACGCATCAAGAATCTAGCCTTGCCCAATAAATTCATATTTCCTTTTGAGAAGTGAAAAACAACTGTGCCTCTACTACAGAACCGGATATACCGGATGTAGCTAGAAGGAAAAAAATCACTGCGAATTTTTTTCTGTAAATCTACCTCTGGCGCCCTTTTTAGGTGGGAATTACCTTTTCTCATCGATGTCGGGCATCGTGACGGAAATGTATGTATCGCTTGCGTACGTCAATCATTATGTAGGTATAATCGAGACATCTGCATATGGAGCAAGTGTTACCTATTCGAGGCTTAACGTCCTTCAGCGGCGCATCCTTTATCTGACACAATATTATGATGTCTGTCAAGTGTTTTGCAGTATGAGTGGTCCATGGGAAAGGGGAAGTACCTCAAGTAAGTGGAATTAAGTGGAATGTAAGAAGAACAATTTATTCTAGTAAACAGTGTTGTTTCACAAAAACATCTAGAAACTTAGCTGACACAATAATTCAACTGCAGGATGGGATCATAGTTAGCCTTAACGCAACAGTCACTTACGCAAAAGAGTTTATCTGTTCCAAGTTGTTTCCAAGAACTCCATGACCTTCAAATAGCTGCAATCAGTGACCACCCACTATGCCACTTTCTAATATCCTATTTCACCTTCGTAATTGGCAGCTATCCGGATCTGGTTGACGCACCTCAAATCATCTCAATACCGTAACCCAAACACTTGGCAGCGTGCCATCCCTGTTGCCAGATTTCCGCCTCGTTAGGTCACATCTAATGCGTTGAACAGAAGATCTTACCCTATCAGACTTGATAATTGGTAATTGAGCCACCGCGGTTATGCTGATCACAGGGATCGTGGCTCCAATGTACGCAAATGATTTCGAAAATGAACTATTGCCTCTTCATGCTCATTTCTATAAAATTTTCTGACCAATATCTGCTAATAGTGCATTGTTTGTCGTACCAAGCTAAAGCCTTCTGTAAAACTAATGGTGTAAATTGTTCTCGATTTGCATTGCGCAGTTGCAGGTGTTCGCACCCGTCTCATTCGTAATTGATAGCGCATGACCATATCTGTTCATCCGGTTGCTAATGCGCGAAATTATGTACCAGATTACACAGCGGAAACTACCGCATCCAGTGCACGATGAGGTCAATTAAGCATGTCAAAATTCGCCAAGAAACCGCGCTTGTTCAAGACAAAATTACTGCACCATCACCATTACGATTAAGTTCAATACATTGAAGACAATGTGACCTACAGTGGCTCATAGCTTGAATTTCGTCAAAATGGTTTTTGTTTGGAAAAATTCACTCGGGAAATTACCGTATGCGCTGTAACTAAAACTAGCTTTTATGTTTCTTGACGAATTGAGCTACGGTAGGTATACCGTAAATTACAATCGGCGTCATTTTAGCCAAAACATTGTGAATTGCCCATAAAAGGCTCTGTCCCACGATGAGACAAGTCGATGTGTGCGTCGTCGTCAACGTGTTAAATGTAAGGTTTAGGGACCGAAACTGGGAATGAAGTGCAATGTGAGAAGAACTATATTCAAGACAAGGGCAATAGTATCAGTGTCCTTCACGTGATGAGGCTCAAGGCTTAGCATCTGAAGTAGCTTCTTTACTACGCCGCTGTGCAAACAAGCATTGACACAGTATCGAAACCGACAACCGATTGCATTACCATACCAAGCCATGTGTGAATCTAGAGTAGTGTTATGGTGGCTTCAAGTAACCTGATTGGCTTCAGCTTCACATTACTCTCACGTCGGCGCCTTTATAAGCCCCACTTCCACATATGAGGCAAAGCAATTTAGAAAAGCTTTTCGAGAGAAAAATGCAGATTACTATGATGATTTGAGTCAATGTGTGTGAGACAAGCTGTATGACTTGATACTTGTGCGCTTTACTCTCCTCAATATATGAAATTTTATTTCTGTGCAGAGGAGTTAGTTAATTACTCGCAGAACGTTCGTATGAAATGGTAACAGCCATTAATACAACCTTGACACTTATTCAACATGCCAACTCAGATGTGGTGCTTGGGCTAAGTTTACTTTCGGAATAGTTTGTAAATTTTCACGCCAAAATTTCTCGATTTGCAGCAGCCAGCAAAGAGTTCAATTTTGCGATGCTCCACCTGCGATCAAGCCATTACAATTACGGTATGCTGTGAGCAAATCCGTTGTAGACGGCTTCCTGTGATCTCAAGGGCTTCGCTGGTTAATTATTCACACCTCATTAGCAACCCTTTGTGGAGGCGTTGCTCTCGATTACGCAAAAGGGCGTGTTATAGTAGAGGAGCACTTGAACTACAGAATTGGTTTCAAATCATGCCATCAAATCAAAGGTAATTGGACAGGATATTCTTTACAGTTCCGAACTCTTTCCCTGTCTGTCCAAACTCAGCATGTAAAGTGTGATTTCAAATATATAAGCATTCTATAGATGCACGGTAACCTCAAGATCTTGTCGGCATGATCTAATAGTGAAGCTTATGAGCTATACTGACTTCGCTTAGATTCCTTTCATCCTACCCAATTGTTGCTCAATAACACTTAACTACGTTAAAGTTAGCCCATGACAAAGACTGAAATTACGGTATATGAAAAAGCATTGGGTGCCAGCTGTCGAAATTCTCTAGAACACAGCTGAATATAACTAATTTAAATTGTAATCGTTTAATGGCGAGACCGACTACATGCTGCAGCCGGAATTGAGAATATGTGCAGGATGTTCTGTTTAAAGAAGGGAAATTCAATGAATATAGAACTTTCAGAAATTTGCATAAAGTCAGAATCACTGTGATAATTCGGACTTTTGGCTCCAAAAATATCGATTAGTGGGGCTGATATTTGTCACAGATCCACTTTTGAAAAGGTGAAACAAGTCACTGTCACTGGCAATATAGCCAACTTTCGCGAGATGTTTTGGACTGCATTGTTTATTCTTTGTGCAATTGGAGTCAAGCAAAAACGATAGTGATGATGAATAGCAAAGCTTTAAGCTTCAGTGGTCAGTAGACTCTCAGACTGCGTCTTTGAATCTTGAAGCAAACAGTTTGTCTCAGACATCTTTGGATTTGACATTTCGCCGAATACGAGAATTCTAAGCGTCATGTCACAGAAGTGCAATATGTTTGTAGACAACATGTTCTCTTCAAGAAATTACCTAGCAATACGAAAAAGTCGAGTTTCTAAATGTAAAGGATTGAAATCCTTGTAACTTCTGACTTTTATCGCAAAATCTAATCTTATTACTGCTGACCTGAATTTTGGATCAAGCAGCCCTGAACATTTTTCATCAAATTAGCGCTGCAAGAGGGAATCCGACTTTTTGCTACTTTAATAATTGCTAACAGCGGTCTTGAAGATTTTGAGCTCGACATCGAACGTTAAACCTTTTATTAGGCTGGAAACTAAATTTTGCAACTATTTTCATGACTCAACTCTCTTTGGATATAAGCACTCAAATTGGGCCGTATGCAGAGCGTAGTGCGAGCTGCAAGTGACCAAAACTGTTTGAATTTTGAAAACGAATCAAAATAATTCTAGGCATTTCAAGACAACTAGTGGATTTTGAGAATTTTTGGGATTTAAAGGCAAAATGAAGTTGTTAGTAGTCTAGACCATGCGCAAATCCGGAATCGTGTACTAATTGTTCGGCTCACCAAAAAAAATTTGGGGGCAAGTCGAGATTTGGGATTTGGCGCCCTCACAATCTCGAAGAAGCTGCTGTACGCAAGGCTGCTGGAGACCCCTTTATACCCGTAACCCTCACTGCGACGTCGGAATTCGGTAAAACGGCAGCTGCGCTTGTAGCTTACGTCATAACCAACACAGTGGCAAAATTTGAATGCACCATGCTGAGTGAGAGGGATGAGTTGCTAAACTTAGTTTCCAACCTAAATATTTTGCTATTTAATTTTTTGGAATCCCGCTAGGGAAGCTGTCTAGACAAAGTAATAGATTTGTCTTATCGTATGCTGTTATTATAGTCCGATAATTGAATAGAATCAACGGACTCCGCAATATTTATGCTGTAAGTGCATTACCATTGAATTTCAAATGTTCACTCGCTACGCTTGCATAACTTTCAATATGTGTTGGTTACGAAGGCCACAGATTTCGACTAACATAATCGGTAAATATTGTAAGCTTTTGCCATTTGGTCGTAGGTTTTGAGCGATGTTCCAATGAAAATAGGTTTGGCATTGATACGGGGAAGCTAAGTTTATGTGTCAATTCTAGTGCGTAGACATAACGCTCTGCAGCGTGCAGGTGGCAGTTGTCAAGTGAGCAGGAAGTGTGCGTGGGCACTCATTGTGTGATTGAAGAGAATGTGAGGATTAAAAATGATTGCACAAAAGATTCTTGAGGTCATTAGCATTGCTACGGATAAGGTTAGCGAGTATGCTTTCCGATGGCATCATGCGAGCTGAATAGAGCTAGAGAAAGTTCAGGTTACACTATTGGATTTCTTTTATAAGATGTTTCTTTCTCCACTCACAAGCTCAGAAGTTACAACTCGTCCTGTAACGGGTCTTTCCCTCCTCTTCGCTATGCTCTCGCCATCTAAACTGCTACGAGCTGACATCGGTTTGAACTTTGCCAAAACTGGATTTTGAGACGACCTGGTGTCGGAAATCAGATAAGCAAATTTTTCGAACTTCTTTGCATCTTTTTGGTTTTTGAGACAGCTGAAGTATTTTGATTCAATCTGCTAAATTTTACTTCTCATATTCAGTCAACTACTCATCTCGAACAGAGGTAACACCAGAATTTTCAGTTTATTCTTCATTTTCTAAGCTTCAAACGCTTGGAAACACTATTTCATATGCAAACATGAAATTCTGCTTCAAAAACCCCAATTACATCGTTAGCAGTCCAGTTCCATTTTTCAGACTGTCGTACTTGTTCAGTCATATCACTTGTAAGTTTTATTAGAGGCAGCGTACACCTGGAATCTATGCTACCCAGCTTTCTATACGGTGTATATGTAGGGCCCAGAAGAAGACCAAGTACGTTGGTCGGGTCTCCCAATGTTGCTTCTAAGAGGAGGAAACGCGCTTGAGGATTCTTTTTGCGGTCCGCCCCTTTTTTGCGGTCCACCTCTTTCGGACGAATCCATTACAGCGTAAGCTGCGGTTTCAGTTGCAATTGCAGGCTGTTATGCAGTTGCAGCTGCTCTTTGCTGGCATGCCGACGGTTCGGGCAATTCGAAACTCGTCCGCCCCTTGAAGAGAGGGTCCTCGGAAGTCGGGTTTTTTTGGGGGTTTTGGAGAAATTGAATTTCATAACTGTGATCAGGAAACGGAAAAGCCCCAAAATGGGAAAAATATTGGAGGCAAAATTTTGGATGTACACTGCTTTCAACCATTCCTTGTTCTTATGCAGAGTATGACGTCACTTGCACCAATTTTGACACGCGTTCGAAGGAACTTGCTAATAGGTTTTTGTTTATGTGTGGTTTACTTGATTACTTGATAATTTGCCAAGATATATGAAGAGATACTAAGTTGGAAACCTTGCTTGCAATGTCTGTCTATTGCAGCAATGCTTTGTTATAAGTTTCTACATGGGCAAAATATTTAGTATATTGTTTTTGATTGTTAAAGTCAGTTGTGCACTGCCGCCATCTGTGATCTCAACGTCTATGGTCCTGTGTACGTACATATTTGTGCGAATAAATCCGCAATTTCGCTAAGGCTTGGCGAGAGAAGTATCCAATAGAAACGTTTCCAAGAAGATCTAAATAAAAACAGATGCTCTTTTTCAAAGGATCGCGAAGTGCCAGGGAAAATTTCACCTTTTATCAAACAATGTACGATGGAGGAACAGATGCATGTTATGCCCTATTATTCTTACCTCATTCACCCTCAGACAGCGGATAGGACCCCTCCGCCGGAGAAATGGCAGGGTCGCGGCGTTTCCCCAGCGGTGGGTCTCCCATTCGTCCGCCGGAGCCCTCCCATTTCTGCTCCGGAGACCTCCCATTTCTGCTCCGGATACCTCCCATTTTCTGCTCCGGATACCTCCCATTTTCTGTTCCGGATACCTCCCATTTTCTGCTCCGGATACCTCCCATTTTCTGCTCCGGATACCTCCCATTTTCTGCTCCGGATACCTCCCATTTTCTGCTTCGGATACCTCCCATTTTCTGCTACGGATACCTCCCATTTTCTGCTCCGGATACCTCCCATTTTCTGTTCCGGATACCTCCCATTTTCTGCTCCGGATACCCCCATTTTCTGCTCCGGATACCTCCCATTTTCTGCTCCGGATACCTCCCATTTTCTGCTTCGGATACCTCCCATTTTCTGCGGCGCGGCTATTCCAAATCTGGGGGACTCGCGCCGGGCAAATTTCTCCGGCGCGGCTCTGCCAAATCTGGCAGAGCCGCGCCGGAGAAATGGCGTACCTTTGCAGCAGGGCCGGAGAAGCGTCCCATTTGCCTGCCAGTGATGTCACCGCGACGGACCGCCCATTTGCCCCGCTCTCATTGGTCAACTGGGTCCGGCGCGACTCTGGCAGATTCGGACTGTCCGGCGGAGGGGTCCGGTCGATTGTCTGAGCCCTTAAATGTGATGAACAGCAGCTATTAACTTATCACGCTAAGAAAAGCCCTATCATAAACGACGGCGATAGGAGAAGCCGAGTTTTCTTGTAAATTGCCGACAAGTGCGCATGCTTATGACGCATTTAGCATAGCATCGAGTTCTGTGTCGTCAGTTTCATACGTACAAGAAATGGCTAGCAAGAGAAACTATTGAAAAATGTTTTTGCAAATTAAAAAAGGAAGTAAAAAATCGAGTCAAATGTCGCCAAATGGCACTATCACACAAAAATCTGCTGTAGAAAATCGCTTTAGCATGTGTGCGCTAACAGTGATTACAAGTCTTATGCATAATTCATTTGGAATGGTACTATCTTCTGTGAATCGCGTCTGCAGCTATTAGGTTGTCCGGAAATTAATGTCCGTTTTTCTAGGCCTAAATTCCAAACAACTTTTTCTCGTCAAACTTTCTATTACGATATAGAATCTGCACATCATTGGAAAGCTTTCTCCATGTACTTTCTAACGGTGGTGGAAATAAGCTGCTATCCTCATCTGTGGGAATTTCACCAGCATTTTGCACATCCGCACTCAAAATCGAAATTTCATAGCTTTCAGTTTCTTGACCACAATTCAGGAGCAAATAAACGAATTCTTCTGAAAACATAGCAACTGTATTAGATGAAAATTGTTTACCTACTGCATGCTGATCTAGATTTTTGGAGGTGACTGGACTGAGAAATTGACTCCTCGAAATAGATACTTACTGCTGGCATTTTATGGGTCACAAATTTCTCATGATTAAGGCAATCGCCAAAGCTTTGCCCAGTTCTGTAAGCTTGAGATAAGCACACCTTAACTACAATATCTGAAGAGAAATTGACTATTCAGTGCAAGAAGAATTCCACATATTCATAAATTGGCACTCACAAGCCTACAAGAAATAGGCTCAAAAAAGTGAACATTTTTGAATTTTTATCTTTTCTTTTCGCACAACTCCTTCTTTGGAGTCTTTTCTATACATACGTAAACAAGTGGCCTGCGGCTACAAAATGAGCTGATTGGCAGCCATACGAACAAAACTTGAAGGGAGTTGTAAGCTCTCAAAGAAGAGGTTTTCAAAAGAAAAACTTCCACTTTTTTGACGCATGGTTTTCTTCCCGTTTGCGATATTAGTACGAGCAGGTGCGCGCTAGAATACGAAGGTTTGCTGTTTCTGATGGTCTTGACTGCATTTAAAAATATGAAGACTGAACGAAGTTATAGCTTTCCAAAGTGAAAATTTGCAAAACGGACATTAATTTCCGGACAACCTAATAGATGGGATATCATGCGCAAATACCTCCAAGTTCTAATTTGGTTGAGAAGCAAAGCCATCATTAGACGCCACTTTAGCGCCACTGATCCTCAAACAAATTGCATAAGCATGTGAAAGACCAGCAGCCCTTTAAGGGTTTAGAATGTAATTCATATTATTACGATTTAGCAATCTAGGAAAAGATGTACAAGCAAAAAAGTTCGAAAACAAAGCGCATGTCTGATCAGCCAGCTTTGACAAAAGCAGCCTAGTCTGTGAGGCAACAAATGAAGTTTTTGTACTTTTTTCCAGGTTCAGTTTTCTTTGAATTTTCGCATCTATTGCACACATAATCAAAAAATTTCGATTGTTATAATGAATTTGTCAACTAAGCATTCTATCTTTGTTCCTAAAATTTGCTTACGCACACTCTTAACTTCAAGCGTAAACATGGAAACCGAAACCGCTACCTGTAACTCCTACTCACTACATCACTTGGATAATTTCAATCGAATTTTTACTGATCAGGCGATGAGAGCAAATCACGAAGTTAGCGTTTAGCGAAGTAGGCTCCCGGTGATTACGGTAAATACTAAATACTGTAAGGGGACGTCATGCCTGTTTCGCCTCTACCCCTACACAGGTTACTTATATTGTTAACCACTCCCGAGGCTCGTCAGCAGGGAAGAGTAGTGTAATGAGGTAGATATGTTTTAGGGGGTATTTATACTTACGGGTTAGAGCGATTATCAAAATAGAGATCAGCTATGATTCAATTTTGTGTTCTTGTTTCAAATGATTGTAGGTTCAGATATTTATACGATATGCATTTATTTGCACTGGAACATTTGATCAGGGCCTTAGAAATGAGGTCAGGAGTGTAAGTTAGGGGAAAAAGTTCATCAATAACTGACTCATTTTTTACACTTCCTACAAATCTTTGAAACATCACCGTAAATAATAAAAATTTTGACATTAAGGCTTTTTTTTATCCTCGCATGTGTCCCGCTTAAGCAGGGTCTGCTTTTCTTGTCAGATGTCTCCATGTCATCCTATCTGAGGCAAGGTCTTCGTTTATACCAAGTTCTCGCAGGTCGGCCTTGATTCTGTCCATCCACCTCATCTTGGGTCTACCTCTGGACCTTTTGCCTGGTGCCTCGACAGCCAGGGCCAACTTGGTGATGTGACTTTCATCCCTTCTGCGCACATGCCCATACCATCGTAACCTTTTTTCCTGCATTTTCTGGGCAATTGGAGCTACTTTCATTCGTGCTCGTATAGTGTCGTTGCAGATGTGATCCTTTAGTGTGACACCTAAGGTCCATCGTAGCATCCTTGTTTCCATGACACTGAGCTTGCGCTCCTCGTTCCGCGTACACGGCCAGCACTCACTGCCATACAGTGCTGCTGGGCGGATAACGGTTCGGTACAGTTGGGACTTAAGTTGCACTGGCATTCGTCTGTCGCACAGAACTCCTGTTAAGGCTCTCCATTTCATCCATGCTGTGTTCATCCTGCCTGCGACCTCCTCTTGTAAGCCTCCCTCCGCTGAGATATGGCTGCCTAGGTACTTGTATGACGTCGTCTTCTTTAGCTCTTCACCATTGATGCTTATGGTACCTGGAGTTTGTTTCCCCACTTCCATATATTCTGTCTTCCTGGTGTTGAGCTTCAGGCCATGCAACTCTAGCCTGTTTTTCCAGTTTTGCACCTCGTCTTGTAGCTCCTTTCTGGTACTTGCTATCAAGACCACATCATCTGCATAGAGAAGTGTCCAAGGGGGTTCACGTCTGAGTGGATCCATCACGGCGTTCATCACAGTGATGAAGAGCAAGGGAGAGAGGACTGAACCTTGGTGAACTCCAATCTTGATCTGGAATTCTTTCGATTGCCCTGCAGCTGTTTGCACGTGGCTTGATGCGTTGTGGTAGATCAACTTTATCCACTGAACGTACTCCTCTGGCACCCTGTGTTTCCGTAAGGCCCACCATATGACTTCATGTGGTACCTTATCGAAGGCTTTCTCCAGGTCCAGGAAGGCTACATGCAATTCCTTCTGCTTCTCCCTGTATCTCTCCATCACTATCCGAGCGGAGTGGATTGCATCAGTTGTACTTACTCCTTTCACGAATCCGCACTGATTCGGTGACAACTCTATGATATTTCGAAGGCGTGTTTCGATTACTCGCTCGAAGATTTTTAGAGTGTGGCTCATCAGTCGGATTGGTCGGTAAGATGCGCAGTCTGCTATGTCTCCTTCGTTCTTCCATATCGGGATGGTCGTGCTGGTGTACCAGTCGCGAGGCATACTCTTGCACCTTATGATCTGATTGAGGAGACTTGTTAGCCATGTGGCTCCGGATTGTCCACATAATCTCCAGAACTCGCTTGGTATGTCGTCTGAACCAGTCGCTTTGCCATTCTTTGTTCTTCTTACGGCCAGCCATACTTCCTCTTCCGTGACTGGTGGTACTGGCCCCTCTATGGGGCTGGCTTCTGGGATGGAGTTGATGGTGCGGCCTGTGGTGGCCATCTCTTCGAAGTAGGTTCTCCATCTTTCGGTAATGTCCTCTGGTTTTTTTAGCAACCTACCAAGTTTGTCTTTGATATGGAGGAAGTGTTCCATATCCTTTGTGGATTCCGCTCTTCTTCTCGCTATTCGGTATATCTCGCGTTCTCCCTCGCGAGACTCTAGCTGGTCGTAGACCTCTTTCAAATACACCTGTTTTGCCTTCTTTACGGAAGCCTTCGTAGCGCGTTTGGCTTGTTGGTACGCCTGGCCATCGTCCTCCAATTTCGTCTTATGCCATCGCTTGTACGCATCCCTCTTCTCCTTTATAGCTTTTTGTACTTCGTCATTCCACCACCACGTTTCTCGATTGATCCTTCTTTTTCCTGGCTTTGTACTGCCCAGGATCAGGTGTGCCACTTGGTGGACTCGATCTTTCAGGCTTCCCCAGGATCGTTCTGGGTTCTCTTGCAGGCTTGGTAGAGTTGCTAGCAGTGCTTGTTTATCTGCGTTGCTGGTCTTCAATTTCCACCATTTGATGCGTGTTCTGATCTCTGTGGCCCTCCTGTTGTGCTTATCCATCGTTATTTTGATGTCGAGAAGCAGTGGTTTATGTTGAGGTATGCAGCTCTCACCGGGAATGACTTTGCAGTCCTTTACGTTCTTGAGGTCACACTGTCGGATAGCCCAGAAGTCTATCTGTGTTCGTCGGCCGCCACTCGCATATGTAATGAGGTGATCATCCTTTTTGATGTAGTATGTGTTCGCCAAGACCAGATCATGAGCTGAGGCGAATTCCAGAATACGCTCACCTTCTTCATTGCATGTTCCGTATCCGTGGCCTCCGTGACATTTTCCGGCTTCTCCTCGCCTTTCTCCCACATGTCCGTTGAGGTCCGCTCCTAGCAGGAGTGTCTCTTCCTGCGGAATTGAACTGATGTGGTCATCCAGCTCCTGCCAGAACGTGTCCTTTTCATCATCCTTACATCCGACTTGTGGCGCGTAGGCGGTGATTATTTGTAGGACCTGTTTCCCGGTATCTATCTTGATGCTCATCAGACGATCGCTTATGCGCTCAACGTCAACTATATTGCTCCTTAGAGACCCCGATACAGCTATACCAACCCCGTTTCTGGTGTAGGTAGCACCGTTGTGGAGGAGCTTATATCCATCTCCGACGTCGCGTGACTTTGCCCCGCTCCACTTCGTTTCCTGTATGCAGGCTACATCGACTCGCCGTCTCTTCAGAAGATCTACTAACTCTCGCGAACGAGAGGTGAGTGTACCCATGTTGATGGTAGCTAGACGGAGAGTCTGCGATGCCTTGGATCGTTACCTCTGGTGAACTAGCCTTTAGCCGTCCCCGTTCACCTTGCTGGGACGGTAACCCTCGCCCACTATTCGCATTCGTCGGGCTCGAATGCGCGTCGCCTCCGGGGGACGCCCTAGCCTTTACTCGAAATACTTTATGAGACATGTCTGCATTATGGATGCGACGGGGTGTTTCTCAGCCGGCTTGTCGCATGCCCTTCTATGGAAGGGCAGCCTGACGCTGGAATTGTGAGCAGAATTTTTGTCGCAGAAATTAGGCTCAGGGTGGAATCGAACCCGCGACCTTCAGCACGGTAATATTACGTAGAGCACTAACCACTAGACTAACTCTGCTCTCATTAAGGCTTTTTTATCCTCGCATGTGTCCCGCTTAAGCAGGGTCTGCTTTTCTTGTCAGATGTCTCCATGTCATCCTATCTGAGGCAAGGTCTTCGTTTATACCAAGTTCTCGCAGATCGGCCTTGATTCTGTCCATCCACCTCATCTTGGGTCTACCTCTGGGCCTTTTGCCTGGTGCCTCGACAGCCAGGGCCAACTTGGTGATGTGACTTTCATCCCTTCTGCGCACATGCCCATACCATCGTAACCTTTTTTCCTGCATTTTCTGGCAATTGGACTAATATGTGATAAGATTTAAGGCTAATATGTGATAAGATTTAAGGTGAGTAAATTTAGCTTTGAAATTGAAATAGTCTATTTTATTATATTGAGTGGTAACAAATTTGTCATTGACTATGCTTACTTTCAGATCTAGAAAGTCACATTCGGAGTTGCTGTGGTTCGTGCTTGTAGTTCAAGATCACCTATGGTAAAAATATTTTTGTAAGTATTCTGTAATATTGTTTCCAGTTTGGACTGGTTCTATGTTGTGTATAATTAGTAAATCATCGATGTATTTAAAAGGTTTGAAAAGTCTGTGAAATTTTGGATGGTTGGAAGCATAAAAGTATTCCATTTACGACAAGGTTAAACCTGATACTGGACTGACACTACTACCTTGCGGGACTCCCATTTTTTGTTTGACAATGTGTTCACCAATTTTACAATAACTGTTTTCTGAGAGAAACTGCGTAAGATTATATCTTTTATTTTATAAATTATGGAATGCGTATCTAGCAGAGTATTGGAGCAATGAAAGCTTTTGTTTTTACCAACAATATACTTACTATTTCTGTTTTTAAAACATATTGTAAGAACTTCGTTTATATTTTTTATAAGATTGTGTGGAATATTAGTGGACATGTTTGTGAATTCTGTAGCATAAAGTTTGAGCTCGATATCTACCATGTTATGGAGCATATAGGAGATAATAATGTCATTAATGGGCTAGTATGTTTGTAAACAATTTTTATTGATGTATACTTACTTACATGATTTTTGATGTGTGTTTTGATGGAAAATAAAATGCGCATATTTTTCCGATAAAGGTTTTGGCACAAGGTATGGCACACAAATCCAAAAAATTTTGACTGTTGTAGCACATTTGTTAGCTAAGCAATATATCTTTGTTCCTAAAATTTGCTTACACACAAAAATATACTTTTAACTTCAAGCGTATACACGGAAACTAATACCGCGCTACTTTTTGTATGACTCTTACTCGCTACATCGCATGAATGATTCCATTCGGATTTTTACTGACCAGGTGTTGAGAGCAAATTGCGAAGTTATCGTTTAACAGTTAGGCTCCCGGTGATTAAGGTAAAGTTCTGGAAAATAGCTTTAGCTTTTGAAGGTTAGCCATATTTGTGAAGGTCTTTTGATCAAAAAATCAGTGGCACCAGTCCGGAAACAATTCGTGTTTGTTGACACTGCTTTCGCACAGACAACATTCTTCAAGATCTTCATTAGATATTGTGTCAGTGCTTTGCACAGCGGTGCTATAAAAGCTTCTTCAGATGCTAAGCCCCATCGCGTGAGGAACACAGATACTACAGATGTGCTCAACAAAAAGGTTTTTATTATTGCACTCCACGAAGCATACACCAATTTTTGCAACCGAAACTCAGATTTTGACGCTTCTGAAGGGGAAGGATGTGTCATATTTACATGACCCATTATTTGCACACACACACACTCCTGCTTTCTCATTGCTTTTGCCAAGTTTCATTGACTCTCTAATTGCACGGCGGATAACGTAGCTTCCGCTGTCTCATTCACGAGAACATAATATCATAAGCAGCAGGATGGACAAATATTATTCTGAGCTGTTAGCTAGGCGAGTAAACGGAATGAACACCTGTGACTGCACAATCAAAGGTATGTCCTAATGGTTAAGTTTATGAGGGACTTTAGCATTATATAATCATGAACATAACGGGTTTGAACCCAGAATTTGAGCGAACGCAAGTGAGGCTGATGTTGCACAAATACATTGCAAGGCCTAAAATATTGAATTTAGCAGCTTCTGGCAGCTTTTTACAGTGAATGATTCCAAAAAAAAACGAACTGATTTCCTCAAATTATCCCGACCTCAATATCGTGATTTTTCAGTTATCTTCGAGAGTTATCGGAATAAAACAAAGTTTTCTTATTGTTAGAAACCGTACAATTAGCATGGATCTTATTTACAATCTTCCAGAGAGAACTTTTATCCAAATAGTATTAAGTTGTAACATAAGTTTAAGACACTTCAACTTCTTAGGCGATAAGTCATGCAGTTCACATTTTCAGTAGGGGTACAGGGCACCACTCGATAGAGTATAAGCCTTATAACAAGGTCTGAAAAAGTTTGTTCCGACTTCGACCTACTTTAAGTTTGCATCCAAAATGTGAGTCATAGTGAAGGCTCAGAAAATCGCGAAAAATTCATATCTTCGTTCCAAAACTACGAATCTCCAAATTGCTCACAAAAATTGCACACTACATTAGACACTCATATGTACCGTTAAAATCTATCTTCGTTTAAAAATTTCCTATGAATCCAACCTGCTCAGAAAAATTGCGCCCGTCAGAACTCATATACACCGTTTCTGAAGTTCTTCCTTATTTAGAAATCGAATATCGAAAATTTTAAGTCTTCACAAAAACGAAGTTAGCAAGGGAAGCGTGTGTAGTCGAATTGGCCTTTCCAGATGAAACTCATACTGCTTTGAAGAGCATCAAGCGATGATTTCAAGTCTGCCTTCCAAATCTGCCAAGCGCCTCTGGACGCCGAGTTATGGGCGTTTATCAGGTCAAAAAACTGAACGCAAGTCTGAAACAAAATCGCCCAAATTCGCTCAAATGGCCCAGTATCAAGTATCAGAGCCGTTTATGCAATAGATTTTGTCTAATATGCTGATACTTATACTTCTGCTTCATCTGAGCGCTGTGAAGGTTGTAATAATCGATTTTACCCAAATTCTGCGTTCACTTTTTGTTCCAAAAACGGTCATACGGCGTCCAGAGGCGCTTGACAGTTCTGGAAGACAGATTTGGAATCACCGTGCAATACTCTTCAAAGCATTATGGGTCTCATCTGAAAAGGCCACTTCGACTAAACACGCTTCCCTTGTAAGCTGTTTCAAGTTATGTAACTGTATCTACAATAACTCACATAGAGGTATGACCGTAAATTTTCAGCTTTCCACAGGCCCTAGTTTTCGAGAAATATTGATTTTAGCATGAAACGCCAGAGCGAGGAGAGCTGAAATCAACATTTCTCGAAAACTAGGGCCTGTGGAGAACTGAAAATCTACGGTTATGCTTAGGGATTGTCGTATACAATTACATAAGTGAAAACTGCTTAGTCTCGTTTTTGTAAAAACTTGAAAATTCTCGTTTTTTTGATTTTCAAACGAGGAAGAGATTCAGGAACGGTACATATGAGTGTCTAATGTAGTGTGCAATTTTAGTGAGCAAGTTGGAGATTCGTAGTTTTGGAACGAAGATATGAATTTTTCGCGATTTACTGAGCTTTCAGTACGACTCACATTTTGGATGCAAACTTAAAGTAGGTCGAAGTCGCAGCGAACTTTTGCATAATTTGTTGTAGGGCTCATTTTGCTCTATCGAGTGGAGCCCTGTAACCCTATTGAAAATGTGAACAGCAGGAATTGTCGCCTTAAAGTGTCTCAAGACTTGTTACAACATAGTACCATTGTACACATAATCTATTAATAAATTCATTGAATTTGAGAAGAAATGTAAAGCGTCTTTTTGAATTTTTGAAAACAGGTTTGGAGAAATGTCAATGTACACGTATACACTCAAGCAAAACTTATGATCACGCCTGTTTTTTCACTTCAACAAAAATCATAAATATGCGTGAATTTTCTTATCGCTCATTTTGCAATTTGTGCTTGTGCCAAGGATTTTATCCTTTTCTTCTCTTCATCCGCTGAAGGCAACTTCAAGTTAAGTTATTATTGTATGACTAGTGATTTGATAAGGAAGATAAGCTAGTATAAGGCTGATTGGAATGACGAGCAATCCTGAATGAAGTCTATTCAAATTGTAGAAAAACTGAGCTTATCAAAATCTCCAAATGGTGAAGATTCAAAGTTCTTATGCTTGAAATATTGCCAGCAATCACGGTGTATTGATTGCTATTAGGTCTAAGGGTCTAATGAGACACTGAAGTCCTCTGATTAAATAATGAGCAACCTAACAACCGGACAAGAAAGTTTGGCAGCAGGTGATGGCGTTCCACCCAGCTTGGATTACGGTATTGAAATAACGAGGTGCTTGAGTTGCGTCACTAGATTGTTGGTAAATATAAAGCTCGTCAAGATTATCGGGGTGGCACTGTAGGTGGCGACTAATTGACAGCCGTCCGAGAACAGGTCACGGAGTTTAGAATAATCTAGACAAAGAGGCTGTTTTGGGTAAATGCTGCTGTTCGGAAAGCTGTTTCTCTCTTACGATCGACGATCTATGTTGGCGGCTGACTTCCTGACTTATGAAGGTTTCTTAAAGCTAAAGTCTTTCTCGGGACTTACTGACGTATGCGCTTTCTGCTATTCACTTTCATATCAACCAACAATTACGTGCCATGTGTCAAGTCTACGAGTTAGCTATTTGGGACTTGGTCGCTCTACCCTATTGTTCCCCTTGTTTCAACATAACAGTTCTCGATTCGATTTCTTATCATAGACGATAGAAGATTTGGCGTCTTCAATACCCCTGCGGGAATGCGCCGAACGCACTCTACTTCATGTCGAAGAGGCTATTGAATGCGTGCGAGCCTATGCAGGGCTCAAGAGCGGATTATTATGCAAAAGGGAAACAGAAATGTGGAGGGAATCACCGAGCCTGGAAATGCCAACTCACCTAAGATTGGTGGCACTGCCTAGTCGGAGAGACTGTCAGGTTACGTAATTAATCTGCGTCTCGACACATGCGACTCAAGCAGTTTATTTGAGGAGATATTAGAAGAAAGCTACAAAGCGCATGTTCCTCTGCATAGCACACAGATCATTCTGTTTTTGTTTTCGACACATATGTACGCCATGACACCTTCCCAACGACCTTTCTTCAGTAGCTGAAAGAAAGACATCCTGCTAGTCTTTTTAGTTTGTCAGATATATATCATGTGCTGGAGAGATTTCCCAGAGAGATTCAGAATCTTGAGAAACTGAGACTTGCTTCAGGTCTGCTAAGGCCTTGTTGATAAACGCCTCAGCAAAATTTCTTATTATATTACAACAGTCTGATGAGTATGTTTGCTGAAGCTTTCCGACATGCTAGCAGTATCTCGTCAAAACTGAAAGGACTTATTTACCTCAAACTTCGCTTCGTTCAACTGTTGCTGGAGATGTTCAAGAGCTTCTTTCCTTGTGCTGTAACATAATCGTAAGTTGTCGACAACTATCAGTAAGGTATGTAAGCAGAGACTTACTCTGATGTTTTATAAGCTTTTGCAATTTTCATCAGTGCTCCCTCGCGCAGTTGTCCTCGTGCTGTATACTCTCTCAAAACCTTCTTGGCCAAATTTCTGTACTGCTTATCGTGACATTTCGAGTCCTGCAAGATATAGAATCATTACGGTTCAGAATCTTATATATAAAGCTGAATGTCTGTTTGTATGTCTGTATGTATGTATGTATGTATGTATGTATGTATGTGTGTACGTATGTTCCGAATAGAAAATTCCATTTCTGAACCGATCCGGACCAAACTTGGCACACATACACTTCGGGCCCCGGCGGGTGTCATAGGCTACTTTTCGTCATCGATCGATATCGATTTTTTTGCAGAGTTCACCTACGGGGCTGGGAGTTGGCACAGGGGGGTAATCGAGCATGGGGATTCCGAATACAATATTGGTTTTCAGGATTATCGATTACTTTCATCGAATTTATCGATTTTTTGAAAATTTGAGCTAGTGGGCTGGAATTTGGCACAGGGGGGTAATCGAGCATGCTGATCATCCCCAAGGGGGGTGATCAGCATGCTCGATTACACCCCTGTGCCAAATTCCAGCCCCGCATGTCAAACTTTACAAAAAAAAATCGATAAAATCGATGAAAGTAATGGACGATCCTGAAAACTAATATTGTGTTCGTAATCAGCATGTTCGATTACCCCCCTGTGCAAAATCCCAGCCTCGCATGTCAAAATTTACAAAAAATCGATAAAATCAATAAAAGTAATCGATAATTCTGAAAACTAATATTGTATTCGGAATCCCCATGCTCACTTCCCCCCTGTGCCAACTCCTAGCCCTGTAGGTGAACTCTGCAAAAAAATCGATAAAAATCGGTAAAATCGACATCGATCGATAACGAAAAGTGGACTGTGACACCCGCCGGGGCCCGAAGTGTATGTGTGCCAAGTTTGGTCCGGATACGGCGGAGCCGGGTAAGCCAGCTAGTTATATATAAAGCTATCATCTGTAGAACGTAATTATGCTTTCCGTAATTGTTCTCGCTTGTCTAGCTGCTAGTATAACGTGTTACGTATAGTCTGAAGCATAATCGTTGGGACTGACCACCAGAATTTCAGGAAATTCAGTGATTTTCAACTCGAAAAACCTTAGATTACCAACAGATGGACATTGGTTTGCGATAGCAGCAGTGATTAAGCCAGGAAGAACCTAAAATGCGATTCTGACGAAAACTTTCGGAAGGCGAAACTCACAGCCAATACGTAGAAGCACACCATAGCTAGATGTCCGCTCACTTCTTCTTCTTCCTACATTTATAGTGTTTACATGCTTCATTAATAATCTATACTGCGAAATTTTCATTAAACGAGGTGTACTTCATAATCAGATGAGCGTTGCAAATTATCGCTCAAACAATGTACGGCTCTCTTTCATTTCTTAACTCAAACGACCTTTTACAATACTCTCATCCGTTGCGTCATCAGCATAAGTGGATCTAATAAAAGCTTATGATTGTTCACAATCAATGTGATCCCACTTTCATTGAGGGCAAACAATTACAAACTCCGGTGGTTTGATTCAAACATTAAAGACATCTGTTAACTCAGCTGGTGGCTTGGGATGTATGCCAAGTTTGTTTCAGTCTTCCTAGCTTTTTTTTTCAACGTTTCAATGCCGAAATTGGTTGGCTATCTATTCTGAAAGATGATTTAAGATACATAGATGAATGAATTTTACATGGAATTGTTTGCACCACTGCTAGGGAAAACAATAAAAGATAAGTGGGTGTTCTTGGATGAAGCCCTTCAAGATGGTCATCATCACGTAAGGTTTGGAGCCAAAATCTGAAACCATTTAGTTAAAGTAAAAGTCAGATCTCAGTTTGTAAAGTTTACTAGCTGGCTTACTCGGCCCCCAGCTCTGTCAAAACACCATGTTAAAGGTTACCAACCCCTTGTGTCAATTTCCGGATCGATAGAATCACAAAAAGAATCTGGTATTCGTAAAAACTAATTTGAAAAACTAGTTTTAAATTAAACTTTAATTAAATTAAATTAAATTAAATTAAATTTTTCTAAACTAGTTTTCGCATGCCCACTTAACCTCTCGTGCCACACCTTAGTTCCAACTTGCAAAAAATGGTAAAATTGATAGAAGCAATAGATAGTTATGCTAATACTGTATTTATAGCCAGCATGCTCATTTACCCCTGTGCCAACTCCCTGTGGTCGAATTCTAGAATAAAAATCAATACTGATCGATTACGAAAAGTAGCCTAAGACACCCGTTCCGCGCCGAAGTGTATGTGTGCAGTGTTTGGTCTTATCGGTTCAGAGAATTTCTATCGTACACACAGACAGACATACAGACAGACACGCGGACAAACAGACATTCAGCTTCATATATAAGATAACCTCCATATTTAGTCACCGACTAAACACACGCTAGCATTCGTATATGACTTTGCAGTACTTTTTGAGCTAGAAATTAAGAAATGAAATTTGTCATACTTCTGTCAAAGCAATTCGGGGCTGTTTTCCACATGTGTAGTTTCACAGGGTGGCCGGTAAGTATGAGCGCCACAACATTTAGTACATCTCTTTCCTGTTATATTCTATCATGGCGGCTAACATGCCTGCAGGTTATGGACGGTCTCTGTTTCAAGATAAATAAGAATTACGCCAATTACGATTACGCAATTACGCTCCCCCCCCCCCCCCCCAATTACGTCTTGTGATGCAAACGAGACTCCGGAGTCTGCTTCCTCTTGCAAGGCGCTGCTCGAGGTCTAATCAGCACGATGTTTATTGTACCTTATTTTACTCTGTAAAAGAGGAAAGTGTGCTGTTACAGCACTGTGTTATTGTGATATTCAGTCCATGCTTTATAAAACCTGAGCTCTCAAAACCTTTTCGATTATTGACCGGATTATCGCTTGGGTGGGTTGGGTTCGCAACGAGTACATTCTTCAACTACAATTTTTTGACGCATTAGTCACAATAAGCTGTTGAAGTTTGTATGCATGTTCCCATGTTCAGTCTTTAGGATTAACACTGATTTTGGCGTGCAATTCTAAAGAAACTTGTTTTTTGCGTATAGTTTTGCAAAAAATGGCCTATACTTTCGGCTTCCCTCTTTATATTAGGTTGTCCCGAAAGTTTTGTCCGTTTTTTCAACCTATCATAAAAACACGAGAAATGAAGTTAGGGAAACGCTCTAAGCATTACCCGACGCATCTTTTCCTCCTCTTTCTAAGTGTCATGCTCTCATGGCGATTACTCCTTTGCTTACTGAGATAAACGCCTAAATTTCAAACCCATTGTTTTTATTACGTCCAAGTTTGGCAATTTTTCACTATCTTCATTTTTGACTTTCGGAAAAGCTTTGGTAGCAAACAGATAGAGCAAACCAAGGGCAATATAATGCAATTTTGCGGCATATATAGGTAGCCTTGAAAATTTTTTATAATTATTTTTCTGATGCTATCAAATTCCACTTTTGGTGATGCCAAAAGCCAAACATCATGAAACGGCGAACACCTAAGGTGTTGTTCGATGCAGCTTTTCCTCCTCTTTCCAGTGAGTTTATTTTCCCTCCAATTTGTGGGGTCTTTAGCGATAAAATTTCCATAATTTTTAGATTTGACCCCGCCCCAGCGTATACCGTAAAATGCGAAATCTTATATTTCGAAGCGGTAAACGCTCAGTTGCTCTGTAAAAATAGTGAATAATCGTAATCGATTTTTGAAAGCTTTAAAATTCGATGATTTGTTAATGTTCGAGGCGTTTTATTTTGGCAATTTGCAAAAGTGAAGACTTTTGAAAAAAACATCTTAAAAAATACTGAAAAGCCAGCCGGTCAAGCCAAAAAATTGCATTGCATTGCCCTTTGTTTACTCTATCTGAGCGCTATCAAAGGTCTTCCAAAAGTTGAAGATGAAGATTGAGAAAAATTGCCGAACGACATAGTAAAAACCACGGATTCGAAATTTCGGCGTTTATCTCAGTGGGCAAAAGAGTAATTCGCATGGTATTATGATAATTAGAAAGAGGGGGAAAAGCTGCGTCCGATAGTACCTGAAGCGTTTTCCTACCTTTATTCCTCATGTTTTTATGATAGGTTGAAAAAACGGACAAAACTCGGGACAACCTAATATAAGGTTGAACAAAAGTGATCTCGCTTTGATTCTGCAAAGGTAGCTGCTCCTTATGTGAGCATATTGCCTACGAAAAATATTGTCTGAAACGAAAAGTCATCTAGTTTCTAAGAACATCTTTGCGGCTTTTTGACACCAATAGGTGACTCCACAGATAGAAATCAAAAAAGGAAAGCCACTCAAAGCCCCGATTTTCGAAAACTAATCGTCAAATTTCTGAAATGCTGCAGAAAAATCTGAGAGCATGTATCCTAGAGGTTCTGTGAGCTGCTCTTTCTAATAGTGCCAAGTTTGTGCCGATCGAGTTTTTCTAAGAAAAGTTATGATTTTCATGAGAAATGCAAAAACGGCACAAATGACGTTTTTGCATTTTTGGCGGTTGAACCGAAAGTGATTAGATTCGCCTGGAAGTTGACAAATTTCATTTCTTAATTTCTAGCTCAAAAAGTACTGCAAAGGCATATATAGTCGTCCTCACCCCACTAGTCGGTCGGTGGACGAATTCGAATTCGAACTGGAGCAGGCAGGTCGCGGCAGAGCACGGCACCTTAGCTCTCCGTTCAAATTCACGCATTCACTTTGCGTATTTCTTTGCCATTGCTTAGCAGTTTTTGTATTGTTACAACGTTTTTGACCTATACTGAGTTTTTGTAATTGCTGAGCGTTGTCTCCTGCCGCGCTCTGCCATGACAGGCCTACTCCATTTCAAATTTGAATTCGTCCACCGACCGACTAGTGGGGTGAGGGCGACTATACGAATGCTAGCATGTGTTTAGTCGGTGACTAAATATGGAGGTTATCTTATATATGAAGCTGAATGTCTGTTTGTCCGCGTGTCTGTCTGTATGTCTGTCTGTGTGTACGATAGAAATTCTCTGAACCGATAAGACCAAACACTGCACACATACACTTCGGCGCGGAACGGGTGTCTTAGGCTACTTTTCGTAATCGATCAGTATTGATTTTTATTCTAGAATTCGACCACAGGGAGTTGGCACAGGGGTAAATGAGCATGCTGGCTATAAATACAGTATTAGCATAACTATCTATTGCTTCTATCAATTTTACCATTTTTTGCAAGTTGGAACTAAGGTGTGGCACGAGAGGTTAAGTGGGCATGCGAAAACTAGTTTAGAAAAATTTAATTTAATTTAATTTAATTTAATTAAAGTTTAATTTAAAACTAGTTTTTCAAATTAGTTTTTACGAATACCAGATTCTTTTTGTGATTCTATCGATCCGGAAATTGACACAAGGGGTTGGTAACCTTTAACATGGTGTTTTGACAGAGCTGGGGGCCGAGTAAGCCAGCTAGTAAACTTTACAAACTGAGATCTGACTTTTACTTTAACTAAATGGTTTCAGATTTTGGCTCCAAACCTTACGTGATGATGACCATCTTGAAGGGCTTCATCCAAGAACACCCACTTATCTTTTATTGTTTTCCCTAGCAGTGGTGCAAACAATTCCATGTAAAATTCATTCATCTATGTATCTTAAATCATCTTTCAGAATAGATAGCCAACCAATTTCGGCATTGAAACGTTGAAAAAAAAAAGCTAGGAAGACTGAAACAAACTTGGCATACATCCCAAGCCACCAGCTGAGTTAACAGATGTCTTTAATGTTTGAATCAAACCACCGGAGTTTGTAATTGTTTGCCCTCAATGAAAGTGGGATCACATTGATTGTGAACAATCATAAGCTTTTATTAGATCCACTTATGCTGATGACGCAACGGATGAGAGTATTGTAAAAGGTCGTTTGAGTTAAGAAATGAAAGAGAGCCGTACATTGTTTGAGCGATAATTTGCAACGCTCATCTGATTATGAAGTACACCTCGTTTAATGAAAATTTCGCAGTATAGATTATTAATGAAGCATGTAAACACTATAAATGTAGGAAGAAGAAGAAGTGAGCGGACATCTAGCTATGGTGTGCTTCTACGTATTGGCTGTGAGTTTCGCCTTCCGAAAGTTTTCGTCAGAATCGCATTTTAGGTTCTTCCTGGCTTAATCACTGCTGCTATCGCAAACCAATGTCCATCTGTTGGTAATCTAAGGTTTTTCGAGTTGAAAATCACTGAATTTCCTGAAATTCTGGTGGTCAGTCCCAACGATTATGCTTCAGACTATACGTAACACGTTATACTAGCAGCTAGACAAGCGAGAACAATTACGGAAAGCATAATTACGTTCTGCAGATGATAGCTTTATATATAAGATTCTGAACCGTAATGATTCTATATCTTGCAGGACTCGAAATGTCACGATAAGCAGTACAGAAATTTGGCCAAGAAGGTTTTGAGAGAGTATACAGCACGAGGACAACTGCGCGAGGGAGCACTGATGAAAATTGCAAAAGCTTATAAAACATCAGAGTAAGTCTCTGCTTACATACCTTACTGATAGTTGTCGACAACTTACGATTATGTTACAGCACAAGGAAAGAAGCTCTTGAACATCTCCAGCAACAGTTGAACGAAGCGAAGTTTGAGGTAAATAAGTCCTTTCAGTTTTGACGAGATACTGCTAGCATGTCGGAAAGCTTCAGCAAACATACTCATCAGACTGTTGTAATATAATAAGAAATTTTGCTGAGGCGTTTATCAACAAGGCCTTAGCAGACCTGAAGCAAGTCTCAGTTTCTCAAGATTCTGAATCTCTCTGGGAAATCTCTCCAGCACATGATATATATCTGACAAACTAAAAAGACTAGCAGGATGTCTTTCTTTCAGCTACTGAAGAAAGGTCGTTGGGAAGGTGTCATGGCGTACATATGTGTCGAAAACAAAAACAGAATGATCTGTGTGCTATGCAGAGGAACATGCGCTTTGTAGCTTTCTTCTAATATCTCCTCAAATAAACTGCTTGAGTCGCATGTGTCGAGACGCAGATTAATTACGTAACCTGACAGTCTCTCCGACTAGGCAGTGCCACCAATCTTAGGTGAGTTGGCATTTCCAGGCTCGGTGATTCCCTCCACATTTCTGTTTCCCTTTTGCATAATAATCCGCTCTTGAGCCCTGCATAGGCTCGCACGCATTCAATAGCCTCTTCGACATGAAGTAGAGTGCGTTCGGCGCATTCCCGCAGGGGTATTGAAGACGCCAAATCTTCTATCGTCTATGATAAGAAATCGAATCGAGAACTGTTATGTTGAAACAAGGGGAACAATAGGGTAGAGCGACCAAGTCCCAAATAGCTAACTCGTAGACTTGACACATGGCACGTAATTGTTGGTTGATATGAAAGTGAATAGCAGAAAGCGCATACGTCAGTAAGTCCCGAGAAAGACTTTAGCTTTAAGAAACCTTCATAAGTCAGGAAGTCAGCCGCCAACATAGATCGTCGATCGTAAGAGAGAAACAGCTTTCCGAACAGCAGCATTTACCCAAAACAGCCTCTTTGTCTAGATTATTCTAAACTCCGTGACCTGTTCTCGGACGGCTGTCAATTAGTCGCCACCTACAGTGCCACCCCGATAATCTTGACGAGCTTTATATTTACCAACAATCTAGTGACGCAACTCAAGCACCTCGTTATTTCAATACCGTAATCCAAGCTGGGTGGAACGCCATCACCTGCTGCCAAACTTTCTTGTCCGGTTGTTAGGTTGCTCATTATTTAATCAGAGGACTTCAGTGTCTCATTAGACCCTTAGACCTAATAGCAATCAATACACCGTGATTGCTGGCAATATTTCAAGCATAAGAACTTTGAATCTTCACCATTTGGAGATTTTGATAAGCTCAGTTTTTCTACAATTTGAATAGACTTCATTCAGGATTGCTCGTCATTCCAATCAGCCTTATACTAGCTTATCTTCCTTATCAAATCACTAGTCATACAATAATAACTTAACTTGAAGTTGCCTTCAGCGGATGAAGAGAAGAAAAGGATAAAATCCTTGGCACAAGCACAAATTGCAAAATGAGCGATAAGAAAATTCACGCATATTTATGATTTTTGTTGAAGTGAAAAAACAGGCGTGATCATAAGTTTTGCTTGAGTGTATACGTGTACATTGACATTTCTCCAAACCTGTTTTCAAAAATTCAAAAAGACGCTTTACATTTCTTCTCAAATTCAATGAATTTATTAATAGATTATGTGTACAATGGTACTATGTTGTAACAAGTCTTGAGACACTTTAAGGCGACAATTCCTGCTGTTCACATTTTCAATAGGGTTACAGGGCTCCACTCGATAGAGCAAAGTGAGCCCTACAACAAATTATGCAAAAGTTCGCTGCGACTTCGACCTACTTTAAGTTTGCATCCAAAATGTGAGTCGTACTGAAAGCTCAGTAAATCGCGAAAAATTCATATCTTCGTTTCAAAACTACGAATCTCCAACTTGCTCACTAAAATTGCACACTACATTAGACACTCATATGTACCGTTCCTGAATCTCTTCCTCGTTTGAAAATCAAAAAAACGAGAATTTTCAAGTTTTTACAAAAACGAGACTAAGCAGTTTTCACTTATGTAATTGTATACGACAATCCCTAAGCATAACCGTAGATTTTCAGTTCTCCACAGGCCCTAGTTTTCGAGAAATGTTGATTTCAGCTCTCCTCGCTCTGGCGTTTCATGCTAAAATCAATATTTCTCGAAAACTAGGGCCTGTGGAAAGCTGAAAATTTACGGTCATACCTCTATGTGAGTTATTGTAGATACAGTTACATAACTTGAAACAGCTTACAAGGGAAGCGTGTTTAGTCGAAGTGGCCTTTTCAGATGAGACCCATACTGCTTTGAAGAGTATTGCACGGTGATTCCAAATCTGTCTTCCAGAACTGTCAAGCGCCTCTGGACGCCGTATGACCGTTTTTGGAACAAAAAGTGAACGCAGAATTTGGGTAAAATCGATTATTACATCCTTTACAGCGCTCAGATGAAGCAGAAGTATAAGTATAAGTAGAAGTAGAAGTATCTGAAAGAGTTAGCATATGAAGTGGAAGTGGAGTCTACAGGGTGAAAAAGAATGGGCGTCAGATTTTTAGAGATTTTCATGGAAAACGAGGTTACGTAGCATTGTTATTTGCGTGTCAAAAAGGAGCATCTTAGGGTGTTGCTCTTACAAGGCGGGGTTCTTGCACATGCACAAAAACTTCAGGGGCTTATCTTGGAGCTAATGCGTTGAAAAGTGTTACTTGGAGAATGTACCCGTTGTGAAACCGTGGCCATAATCCGGTTACTGATCGAATAGATTTTGAGACCAAAGGTTTTGTAAAGCGTAGCCTGAGGAATGTTTCTAGCAAGAGATTATTGCTTGAAAACATCCAAAAAAGTTGAGTCATAAGATAAAAATGATTGCCTCAAAGCAAAGTATTAGCCCAAAAAAGTTCTTTGTGACGTAGCTCTCCTGAACTCTGTGACTGTTCTCACATGGCTGTCAATTAGTGGGCCACCCACTGGATCCATCGATGATTTACTGCGAAGTTGCTACCTATCTGATGACGCAACCCTAATATCTCGTAATTATGGTACCGTAATCCGAGATCTGTCTCTCAGCGCCCACATTGCACCTGTTGACAGATTTCCTTGTCCGCTTGTAAGGTCACATGTAATGCGTTAATTGGAGGATCTCAATATCTAATGAGCATAATATGAGAATTGGTAGTCAATCCTCTTTTAGTGACCTTAGGAAGCTTGCGAATAACTATAGCAAAATGTACTGCATACCGACCAAAGGAGCTGAAGGAAATGATGTGGTGTATGGGAAAGAAAAGCTGATACCCAAGCTTCCGAACTGCGAAACTCAGAAAATCGCAAGTGACTCGAAAAACTGAACTTCTGAAACTTCCAGGGCGGACGCTCCTACTGGACCGTGTGGGTGGGCCGCGCCCTACCTGGCCCTCCCTACCTGGTAGCTCCAATAAGAGTGTCCCCCGGAAGTTTCAGAACTTCAGTTTCCCCCGGAAGTCATTTGCGATTGTCTGAGAATGAGAAGCTTTCTTGTACACAAGTGCTATAGTAACATTGTCTTTACGCGATGAGGATTTGCGCCTGGAAGAGTTTTTACAGCACCGCTGTGCAAATAAGAGCTGACACAGTATCCAATAGAATTCTCAAGAGATGCCGCTTTCAGAAAAGCAGTGTCAACAAATATGTTTTGCGGCGAGTAGGTGCCAACCAACATCCGATCGCATTACCGTATCCATCCATTTGTGGACTCTTCAAACTTACGGTTGCCCATGTAGGATTGGTCCCTTGAAAATCCCGCATGTGTATTAAAGCGGTTCAAAAATTTTATATGGGACAAATGTAAATTTAAATCATTTGTGTCCAACTAAGACAATGTACTGATGCGTATAAAAACACACTTTCACCTCCTAATGGTCAGAATTTTGCATGCGCAGAAAGGCACTTCCAAACATTTAGTGGATGTACTAGTAGCTGCACTCGAACGTCACAGCTATAACATTGATATCAAATCTGACAATTACTCATTCAACTTTCAGTGACAACCTTCAGATTTGTAATTAGTTATTGTTATTGTCAATTTGTTATTATTATTCAAAAAAAATTCGAGTTTCCTATTTGCTATTTGCAAGTGTTCTATGAGATCCAGGATCAGTGCCTACAGTATTCTGTGACAAAAGAGGACTCGGCAGAGGTAGCTTATAAGCAAGCTGGATATCGTGGCACAAAAAGCAAAGAAAATATCGTTTGTGGGTCCAAAAAAACGATTAGCTTTTTTAGTCTACGTTTCGTTTTTTAGTCGATTCGGATAATTCGGATAAAGACAAAGGGGAATTCGTAAAAATCTGCGAAAGTCAAAGGAAACTTCGTTTTCTGCATTTTCGGAAAACCACCTCGCGCCGAGTCCTAGACCAAATCACTTGTAGTCGGCGTTCCTATGATCCCACTGGCTTAGTAGGTTAATTATTTACACCTCAAAAATGACCCTTTGAAGCGGAGCTCTCAATTACGCAAGAGACCATAACGGAGTTGAGAGCCACTTGAATTGCAGATTCTTTTGTAGGAGTTGAAATCAATCTGTTTTAGTTCAAAAATCTATGACATATGGATCCTCGTGATTTTTCTAAACTCCTTCTTCGACAGCATTATGCGACTTTTATTTGAATACGTAATTTCAGAAATTACACGACTATTCGATTCGATCCTTTCAGAGCTCTTGCTCAGCTATCCAGCTTGCAATAAAGTCGGTACTGGCCGGGATGAAACATATCATTACTGTAATACGGTAGATTGAGAAGACATTTTTGCCTGTGTAAAATGTTGAAGTCCTTATTTTATACAACATCTGTTTTCACTCATTCGAAATGCGATTGCTCCTAGTGATAGGAAATCCTACTGCATCGGATGCCTCAAAATTTTTATAGTGACAAAGCCGACGGTATCTAATACATAAAAAAATCGTAACGCCAATTCAAAAAACGTCAGATAGCGGGAACCGCAAAGCGGTCCCGAAGCGCACGGATGCAAATATACCTTTGGTTATTGTTTAACTAGTATTTCAAGGAACATCAAAAGAGCAGCTAATAGTTGTCAAGAATCCTCTATGATTTTGATGAGTTAGTGAAACTCATTTGATAAAGCCATTTTTCACAATATTTACAGTACCAACGATACTGTATCTTCGTATCGTATCTTGTCAATCTCTTTCATTATTTACGCTCTTAAATATCTGCTCGACTAGACACAGCTGGATTAAAGGCCGTGAACATTTTTCATCAAATTAGTCCTCCAAGTCGGAAGCCGGCCTTTGGCTACCAGTGCTAACGACCGCCTTGGGATGCTCCGCTTAACACTCAGCGAGGCGCCTCGGCTGATAACTGCGCCAGCAAATTCTTGGAAAGATCCAATTAGGTAGTTAGTGAAAGCTATTTAGACAACAGGTTGCATGTTATACCATACACATCTTCACTGTAGTCTTGGACTTGAAAACCTTTCCAGACTGCATATTTTGCGACCAAATTTATCGTTAGAATCTACATTATAAAATTTCAATAAATACGCTTGCACGGTTTTGAGTTGTAGAGATTAGAGGGCTATCGCCATGATACAATCGGCAGAGACAATCGAAAAATTTCAGATTCCAAAAGTAAGCGTCTCAGAATTGTCTCACAAGGGAAGGATACTTGGTGACCGCGGCCTTTTAAAATGAAACGTACACCATTAATTGTATCTTGAAGCGCTGATTCCAAATCTGCTTTCGTTATCTGCTGTGCGCTCTTCCGAAAGTCAACAATACGCTTACTCAAGTGTAACATGTATAATAGCAACCAACATCCATTTTATTACCTATCAAGCCATTTGTGATTCTACAATAGTGTTATGGTAGCTTCAAGTAACCTGGTTGGCTTCAGCTTCGCACAAATCTCAAGCCAATGACGCCTTTGTGGGCCCCACTAATTTCACATATAGCGCACAAAGCAATTTAGAAAAGCTTTTTGAGAGAAGAATGCAGATTACAGTGATTATTTGAGTCGAATTGTGTGAGGTAGGCTGTATGACTTTATACTTGTGCTCTTTACTCTCCTCAATATTTAAAATTTTTTTTCTGTGCAGAGGAATCAGTTAATAACCCGCGGAACGTACGTATGAAATGGTAACAGTCATTAATACAACTTTGACAATTCGTCAACATTGGCCAACTCAGACACTGTCCTTGGGCTATATATACTTTCGGAATAGTTTGTAAATTTTCATCTCAGGATTACCCCAGTAGCCAGAAAAGGAGTTCAATTTTGCGATGCTCTAACCTGCAATCAGGCATCACAGTTACAGTATGCTGTGAGCAAATCCGTTATAGACGGTTTCCTGTGATCTCAAGGGCTTCACAGGTTAATTATTCACACCTCATTAGCAGCCCTTTGTGGAGGCGGCTGCTCTCGATTAGGCAAAAGAGCGTGTTACAGTAGAGGAGCATTCGAACTACAAGACTGGTTTGAAAGCACTCCATCAGTTCAAAGGTAATTTGAGAGGTTATATGTTATAGTTTCGAAGTTTTTCCCGTCTCTCCGAAGCATTTAATATTTAGTTTCAAATATGCGCACATACCAAGGAACACGTGTGAGCTCAAAATCTTTTATTTTTGTTGGCATAGTTAATGAAGGTTACTAATTTATTACTGACTAATCGTTTGAATTCTTTCATGCTACCGAATTGTTGCCCAATAGGGCCCAGCCAGCAATAAAGCTAGAGTGGCAAAAATCAGTAGCATTAGATTACGATAGCATGAAAGGGCATAGGAGTTCTCCTGTGAAGGATCTATGGAACACATGCTCGGATACTAGAATTGTAACCATTTTCAAGCAATAGGGACAAAAGTTCCACTGGAAGTGATGTATTTCAAGAGATCTTGCACAAGAAAATGAGGCAGATGTTGCAACGGGGTTTTTATTGTGACAAAGATCACGTTTTGTCTCCCAATAATCTTGACATAGAGCAGCTGATTTGTCACAGAAAAAAAAATTCGAGGGCTGGAGTTTGTTTGAAATCTAGCAAAATGCAGAGGTAAAATGTATAATATATAAGCTTCGGTGATCGGAAGCCACATGGCTTCTTCAAAAATCTTTAACCAAAAAGTTCACTTTGGACTGCGTACTATCTGAAACGAGCGCGATTTCGGTCATGTTTATGAGATTCTCTGGCAAACATGAAAATTTCAAGGTCATAATCTATTTGTAATTAAGCCTATATGCTTTCCCCGAAATTAGGTCTGCAAGGAAAGCCGACCTTTTTTTCAGCAGTTACTGCTAAACCCTTAAGAATATTGTGCACAAACGGATAACATTTCAGCGATCAAGAAAACATTGCTTTATGAAAATCTACTTCCTAAATCTGCACTAATGATTGTCGGTAAGGGCACATTTTGGAGAGCCCAGAGTACCTCATTCTTATGAGCATTTTCTTGAAAAAAAAAGCCATAAAGGGTGATCAAAAATAGCTAAATCCCAAAACGTCTCGATCTATGTTGTTGTCGATTAAGACATAACGCTCCATAGCGTGCAGCTGGCAGTTGTCAATTGGGCAGGAAGTGTGCGTAGAGCACTCATTGTCTAAATAACCAGAGTTAATACGAGGATTAGGAATGATTGCATTGCATATAAGATCCCTGATTTAATTAGCATTGCTACGGATCTGATTGAATGGGCTCTGAAGGAATCTAGAGCTGATGTAAGAGAAAAAACTTTGGATATGCCACTGGATTCATTCGTTCCAGCACTGACATTGATAGCCACACGACTACTGTATCACAAAAGATAACCTCAACCTATCTTCTCAAATATAGAGAGCCTATGGGCTCTTGAGAAATTAGAGGTCGAAGCAAACAAAGCCAAATTTACAAGACATACTTATTAGGTTGTAACATATCTTGCACCAAAATTTTTGCAAATACGTATTCTCCAAATTCAATGAATCCGCTCATAATGTAACTTAGAAAAAAGGAGATGTGCTTTCTGAATGTTCGCAAGCAAGAATCATACAGTCATATCGAGGTGACAAGCCTGAAAATAAAACACATAAATTTTATCTCTTTGCAACTTTTGGTTCGCTAGAAATGGTGAAAAATCCAAAAATTTCTGTTTGTACTTTTATTTGGGTTTTACGGTCCATGCTTCCCAGCTAAAGAATATTTGCGCTGATAAAACGCTCTACGGAAAGTTGCAGTTTTCAAACTTTCATTCTCGAAATTTGATTTCAGTAAATAATAAAACACTACGTATAACATATATTATACAAAGAAAAGAAATCAAGTTGGAACGTTGCTCACGGGATTTTTAGGTAGATTTATTGGAATTTTTGGTGCAGGGCTTATTTTTGAACCTAAGACAACATTTTTTGGCAGAAAAAAAGGATTATAACGAATGGACCCTTTGAACATAAATATCTCCACAGCATGTGCATTTGTCGGCTATTTAAAGGCTGGAGCATAGCTTCTCGTATTTCATCGGCCTCCATTTTATGAAAGAGCTTCTTCTACTCGACCGTAAAAAGTTAGTAGCTGATGTTCATCCCAATTAAGAGGTATGGAGGGCAAATAGCATGGTTTTTTGAGGCATACTTAAATGGTACGTTTTGCTAAACACTCAAATTAATCAATATTTATTTGTTCATACATATATTGCACATGAAGGACTATAGACGAAATGAGATCACAGACGATGACAGTATATACAAGTGCATTCAGTAACCAATGATTCGAAGTATGGATTCTGTCCATGTAGAAATCTAAAATATGGCTTCAATAAAATGTAGTCGTGCCAAATATTCTATACTCACCTTTATGGGAATTTGAACGAATTCGTGGTCAAATGAATCACACATTAGCAGTAGTTGCTTAGCGATTTCTCGTGAACGACAAGTAGAGTCGGTGGAAGAATTAGCACAATCTAAGGTTATGTGAATTATCAAAAAATAAATACAACACTGGTAAAATGAGAAGAAGCTAAACTGAAAAAAGATCACACGATAATGAGGCAACAGAAGAAAAAATCTTCTGGTGGTAGTGCTTTGCAAAAATATTTTAATCGACTATGCAATATAGAATTCAGCATATCAGGTCATGAAATTGAAGAAGTTTCAAAAATGAAGAAGAGAAAAAAATTCAAAAAGCAGCTCACCTGCGTGCATTCCAAAATCCAGCTTCCGGCATATGTTCAAGCTGATGCCAGATCTTAGCAATTTAGACGGCGAAGAAGCATTCGAGGAAGGAAATACCCCGTCGCAAGGAGAATTATATCCGCTGTCATTCGGCAAGACGAGCATCCTAAATTGGATAGCTGAGTTTAGATGTCATTACGTCGACTCAAAAATACATCAAACGTTTAGATTTACAAGCTTTCGTAACAGGAGCGTAAAAGGAAGAAAAGGGAATAATTATTTGATTACGAATTTTCAAGCTACAGAAGGAAGAGCCAGCCAGCTAATGCCAGGGCGCTGATGATTACTACCGCTGAGCGCGGAGTAAGCGCCCCGCCCACAAAGTGCCACACCCACTACCGTATCCCATGGCGATTTTCTTACAACCAAACCCATCTTGATGGATCTTGCTGTGGCACTTGTAATGGAAAATGTAACATATGAATGCTCGGTCATGAGCGGAACCAGGCTATGTCGATTTTAGCGCACATCAAAAACTCTTGCTCCTGATGTTATTAGAGACAAATGTACATTAAACTCTAATGCTAAAATAAAGTGATGCCAGCTACAAGCAAAAATCCACCGTTTCAAGAAAGTGGATTTTTCCTCAGTTTATCGAGATTTATCACACACAAGCACCTCCCCTGCATCTCAATACTGGTATCTGTTTGCTCAGCTAACCAATCGCGCCTCAACAATTGGGACTGCAACCCTTGCTTATTATCTAGGCTGTCTTTTATGGGTGTGATAATTGTACTTCGATTTTCGCCGCAAACGAGTAAGATGGGTTGGCGGACAAATTTGTAAATACTCTGAAATGCTTTGTCTCTAGGATTACGTTCAATCGATTGTGACCATCAGCTTCATAGAAATCACACTTCATCCGTAAATTTCGCGCTTTCGTGACAGAACGGATGTATTGTTTGCGTATGTCGATTATTATGCCCATATAATGGCGACATCTGCATGTGAGGAGGGTTAGCCTTTGTTGAGAAGAGATCCGAGAGCTATGGGTTGTCGAGGCTTGATGACCTTCAGCGGCGCTTCCTTTGTCTGACATAATATTATGATGTCTGTTAAATGTTAGGTCCGTGTGAACGGCCGATGGGAAAGGGGAAGGATTAAAGCAAACATCGTCAATGGTTTATTAACGATGAATATTATAAATTTTGAGGTTAGAGTCTTACAAATTTTTCGAAAGAAAGAAAAAGTGCGCTATGAAGCAACAGGCAAGTACTCAAATACGTTCCTTTGTTTTAGATTGTTCTCATGAACTCTGTAACCTGTTCATACTTAGATGAGTGTCAATTAGTAGCCATACACTGTGCCAATTTCCTATTAGCAGTGATTAATTTTGTAATTGCCAGTTATCTGGGCAACCCAACTGGAGCATCTCGTCATTTCAATACCGTAATCCGAGCCATGTCTCGCAGCGCTCATACTGCACCTGTTGCCAGAATTCCTTGTCTGCTTGTTAGGTCACTTGTAATGCGCTAATTAGGAGATTCTTGATACCCTACAAGGCCTAATAATTGGTTCTAATCCATCGTAACCATAAGAAGCTTGAGGCTTCACCATATAAGAAAGCCGTACTCAACAATTCTACGAAAAAAGAAATGCTGAAGTACCTCTTGATACCCGTCTTTGAAAAATATTCTGTGTGATTAATGTTTATCTAAATGGATGTTTTTGCGTATTGAGCCAAAGCCGTGTATAAAGCTAATGATGTAAATTATTCTTGATTTGCATTGCGCAGTTGCAGGTGTTCGCACCCGTCTCATTCGTACTTGGCAGCGCATAACCATCTTTGTCCATATTTGTTCATCCGGTTGCTAATGCGCGAAATTATGCACCACATTACACAGCGGAAGCTACCGTATCTGGTCTACTATGAGGGAATCAACTAGTTCGTCACCAAATTGGACTGGACTTGTTGGAAAATAAAGGGCTATAGCACATTTCTGAGATTCCGTTGAACATATTTGATAATTTGATAATAAATTATTTGAAAAATTTCCGGTGTAAATTGTGATGTAATGCAATATAAGGAGCTTTTTCTTGTTATGAGGTACCATAGTGACATTCTTTACGTCTTCACGCGATGTGGCCTAGCAAATGGAGAAGCTTCTTTACCACATCGCTGTGCAAACAAGCACTGATACAGTGTCCGACGTATTTCTAAGCAATGGCGCTTTCAGAAGACGGTCTTCAATAAATATGTCTCCTAACATGTAAGTGCCAAACGGTTCGCCTTAAGGACCTGAAAAAGTTACGGTAGCGCCAAACAGCCTTTTGGTGCCAGCTCGTTGCTTTTAGCGAAATCGTGGAGTGTATGTCAAGAGGCTCGAATTTTATTGCTAGATGGACACCGAATAGCGAATAATAAGTGTTTTATAACACTTCAAAAGTATTTGAAATATAGAAGGAGATATATTGAATAGTTGCATGGGTTGTTCAATCTTAATATCTTGAAATCAATCAAAAACATCACTTTTGAAGGTCAAAAACCCTTAAAAGTGCAGCTAAAACAGATTCGTAAATATTCCCTTTTCCGGCAAAAGCCACCAAAATTGACAAGCGGTAAACTCAGAAGGAGATTAAGCTAATGCACTTTATCCAGTACTTTTTGAACACTCGCATGGCACTATATTGAAGGTTTGGGTTGGTGAAAGCCGGAGAAATCGCGCCCCGTCTCCCAAAATCGCGCCCTAGAATTTTATTTATTTATTTATTTATTAGACATGTCAAAACAAAGACATGAGTAAGGTATGCAATTAAAACTGAGTGAAGACATAATGACAACTTGTAATAGCAGATAACGAAAAGCAAAATTCCATATGCGAAGCAAAATATTTTAGAAAAGTGCGTTCAATGGATAAATGCAGGTTAATATGATTGCATAAACGGCGTGGAAAAAATTGACTTGCCTTCGAGATTATAGGCATTTCTGCAGATCTCAAGATTTCTTGCTGGGTTGATATTTTGAGAGTACCCCTTTCAGCAGTGGATCACATTTGATCCACAATCGACGACTACAGTATGCCGAGCAAACCATTCGTATCAGGCTTGCTTTGATCCAAGTGGCTTAGCAGATTAATTATCTACACCTCATTGATTGCTTTTTGATGAGAGGGTTGCTCTCGTCAGAATTTGCCTTATAGTAGAGGACCACTCGAACGGCAGAGTTACTCGTACGACTGGAAGGAAATCAGGCTCACTCAATCTAGATGTAACCTAACAAGCCGTCCACAGTAACGGTTCCAAAGCCCGTTTCTTCAAATTTATTGAGCTGTCCCAAAAGTAAACCCCTTCGTCAAACAGATCAAAGCTTTCTTGTTTTTCTAAAAGACTTAAGGTTCTGTTCAATAGAGTAAAGCAAGTTTCAAAAATGAGCATCAAAGATCTATCTAAGAATAAGTCATGATCACTTAAAATTTAGAGCCGAAATAAAAATTGTTATCTGAAAATTGATTCTCGCCTAAAATCCTACAGCTTCGAAGTGGTCTACATATTTTTTCGCCCATTAAAATCGAGAAAAGGCATAGTCCACAAAGATGGTATTTCGCATTTCCAGCTATTTCCATTTTTTGATTTTTGATTTCGGAAAATTCCAGCAATTGCATTCATCCTTTGAATCAACGAGAATGGCAGCTGGAAGTCGACCGCGACGCAGCCTGCGCCTCCATCGCAAACGTGCTCTCTGATCACTTTCTGGTTGGGTCACGAAGACCCGCCTTTCAGCCGCCAATCCATTTGAATCAAAGGGATAAATGCTACTATGTATTTACTACGATGAACAAGGCGGAGTTCTGTAGAAATTTTCTAGAAGGATATCTGATTCAGGGTAACTAAGAGTTTTTTTTTTGAATTCAGATATTACCTGAACTACGAGTGGATCTTTAATGCTCGTTTTGTGGAATTTGCTTCACTCTGTCGAAACATATAAATAATCTGATTAGCTAAAGGGTTTACTTCGGGACGATCTAATAATATGTAGGAAATCATTTTGAATTTGTATACTGCAAATAATTGCGTATAGAATTAGACTTAGTCTTTCATATTTGCTGGCGCGGTTCATGCACCCACTAATGGATTAATAATTTATAGCTGAAGAATCGCTTGACTCCTTTCACCTAGCGGCCTGTTACATTGAGAACTGTCTGGCAATCTAGTTCGTGACAAAAAACTGTCATCACTGTACATGGAAGGGGGTTCCCCAAAAAATCAACATAGCCCTGTTGATATTTATCAACAAATCTACTTTAGAAACAAGCACGAAGATGTGCTCGTAGACTGTTTAGTTTGTACGAAACTCATTTAGCTCTGGAACCAGAATAATATTTAAAATAAGACAGTATCTTTCTGAGATTAACCTTGCATGCTAGCTTGAGCACAGCTAAATCGAATTGCCCTAAGGTTTTTCATAAAATTAGCGCTACAAGAGGGAAGCCGACCTTTAGGTAATAGTTCATGCTAACGACCGCCTTGGGAATGTTCCAACTTTCAGCGCGGCGTTAACTCCTCTGTAATTTTTTCATCATTTTCTTTCAAAAACCTATATTTTGGTAGCGAAAACTATCTATACAGATTAGGCGTTGTTTTACCATCACCATTTTACCGTGAGTGTCTTCACTGTGATTTGTATTCGAATAACTTGTACGTACTCAATCTCATGTTACAGATCAAGTTTTATGATTTTCACTCGCTACACTTGTACAAATTTTCGGCACAAGAGATTCAAGGGCTATTGCGCATAATCGTTACAGACCTGTCATACTTCGACGAGAAAAGCCTAAAAGCTCAAAAAAGCCCAAAAGCGCCAGAAAGAGCCGGAACACCCCTTTCCGTGCCCACGTTTTGGCGCTTAGGAATATGTGTTGATTTTGCAACCGAGTTTTTTTTTCGATCATTTTCTGTGTCTGCACACAATAATGTTAGAATTCTACTAAAAGTTCGTTTCTGCGTTCCAGGTCTTTCTGGCGCTTTCGGGTTTTTGGGCTTTTCGGGCTTTTTTAGGCTTTTTGAGCGCTTTTAAGCTTTCTTCGGCGAAGTATAACGGGTCCCTTGATCTTCAAAAACTCCATAGTATTATATATCATTACTATGAGCGTTTGTTAGAAAAGAAAGACCTTAGCAGTGATTCCAAAAATAGCATTTCGGAGACATCCTGAAATATGATGTCAAGTTAGGACACGACATATTGCTCCACAGTTTGCAGGTGACAGCTATTGAATGGGCAGGAAGTGTGCGTAGTGCACTCATTGAGTAAATAAGCTGTGCTAATATGAGGATTGAGAATGATTGCACTGGCACTGAAGACACTTGAGGTCATTAGCAGGGCTGAGCGTGGGGTCAGGCGCGCCCGACCTGGGGGTCGTATTGGGGGTAAGCGCAGGGAGGGATCGTAATCATGAAGCGAATGTGTTCAAAAAACTAAGGAAGTGCTACGATGGAGTAAGGTGAAGAAAAAAAGCGCTCAACCATGATTCTCACAACTTCACCAGAGTAATGACTGTCGTGAACAGCTTGCAGTTTCACTCGACTAACAAAGTCTCAGCCAAATTTCAATTTTTCATCTTACCTTAGGTTAAAGGCATACCTCACGCCATTTCAGTCGCAACGCGATCTGGCAATTTTCCAGATACTTCCAAATTCAATACTGGCAGACCCCACGGACCAAAACTAAATATGCTGTGCAAACGCACAGCATATTTAGTTTTGGTAAGTTGATAAAATGCCCTATATTTCGTACATTTAGAAACCCCTTACGATGAGTTATGCACAATTGGTGTATTGCCAAATCGCGGCGCAACTGAAATCGCGTGAGGTATGCCCTTAGCCTTAGGGGCCATGCGATCATACATCACGCAATTTCATCGCCTCGCGATTTTCCCAACAAGACAACTGTTACTTGTTCGGTGTCTTTCGGTACGCTCATCTTCTGTCCTGGCATTTTTATAAGAGGAAAGCTGAGCGATTGAGAACTAGCCGGAATGGGGGAGGTGTTTGGTGGCTTGGAGTCACGGATGACGTTTTGAACCACTTTCAGGCCTCTGAGGAAGACGAAGGCGTCGAAACGTTAGGCCGTGATTGGATAATAAAGACCATCTAACAAACCTGTGTGGCTCAGAACACTTGAAGAATGTTACTTGTTCATTGCATGCAGAGCATCGCATCACGGTTGTAGTAGTTTTGCGATAAGATTAATCGTCACTAATTGTCACAACCGAAACGCAAGATGATCAGCATGCAGTAGACTGGTAACAGTTGTCTTGTTGGGAGAATCGCAAGGCGATAAAATCGCGTGATGTATGCCTGGCCCTTTACACATACCGTAAGGCCACCAAAGAAGCTTTTTGTGTAAATAGGGTATGATTTCCGTAACCAGAATGCCATATTACCTCAACCACCATTACATTTTCTACTGTTCTTTAACGTCTATAAGCGTGATTTTCAAATGTGAATAACTTGGTCACATAAGTGAAAGAAGTCAGCTTTTTTTGTATTTTTGTATCTGTCTACGGGTTCCTCTTTGCTTTCCCTCAAAAATGAAATCCAGCGTGTTAAAGTGCCACCTCTGCTAGCCCTTAGTTTATTCTAACAAGCAGAGATATTGTGCAAATACATCTAGAAATTTGGGTGCCAAAATAATTTGACCGCAAAGAAAGTACAGCTTGCAACGTTGCGGATTTAAATACCAAGAGAGATTCTCTGTGTCAGGTTCTTTTCGTAAACTCTGACCACACTCAAACGGCTGTCAACTAGTGGCCACCAGTGCTCCCCCCCCCCCCCTCCTCCCCCCTCCCCCGATAATCGTCGAGGAGGTTTATAATTTCGAGCTATCTGGATGACGTAACTTTAGTTCCTCGTCAACCCACTACCCTAATCCGAGCCTGCTCAAATGCATCTGTTGCCAGATTTTCTTGTCTGCTTGTCAGGTCGCTTGTAAAGCGTTAATTAGATGATGATAATATCTCTATTACTTCAATAATTAGCTATTAATCTATCTTGAGTTCATTGAACATAAGAATCTGAAGGGTTGCAATGGAAAATGATAAGAAAGTCGCTGAAACAAGAGGCTAACGTTTTTATGCGCGAAAGAGTATTTGTTTGCCTAGCTAACCATAGTGAATGGACAAAAAAGGGAATACCTAAATTTTACTACTCGTAGCATTAGCGTTTACAATCAACAGTTTCGTGGCTGAAAGCTGTGACACACCCCAAAAGTACATGTTCTCTATAGGCATATTGAAAAGGACGATGAATGCAAACAAAACATCTGCCGATGCTGCGAAATATAATATGAGAATCTATGTGTTGTACATAAGGACTATTGTAAAACTATCTTCACGCGGTAAGGCTTAGCATTTGGAGAAGCTTCTTTACCGCACCGCTGTGCATACAAGAACTGACATTGTATCCAAAGCTTTTTATCAAAAATGCCGCCTACAAAAGCGCAATGTTAACAAATATGTTTCTTATAGCAAACCGTGTCCATATAAGTCCTACTAAGTCCCATATATGAAGCAAAGCCAGAAGTGCATTCAGGATAAAAAATGCAGATCACTATCAATAATTGAGTCTTGTATGATGACGCTATCTTTTGCTGTATGACTCTATACTTGTGCGCTTCACACTGCCTAATCGTTACAACCTCATTTTTGCGTATAGGCACTTGTAAATAAATCGGAACGAACGAATAGAATAATAACGAAAAGAATTTCTTCTATGTTTATTTGGAATCAATTCGCTTTATTCCAAAGGGAATTCGACGAGTGCAAACTCTACAGTTTTTCCGGGACTTTCTTCATGTCTCCTCGTTCTCAGTAAAGTATCGACCCATTATGCACACATTCCAACAAATATGTACAGGGTGTCCCAGAAAGTGCCTACTTTTTGTTTGCTAATAGCTCACTTGTCATAGAGTTTTTCGAGAAGGTTTAGATATTAGTGGGATAGACAGAAATGATTGCCCAGAAAACAGTAGGCTGCTCATTTTTCACCTGCCTTCTCACTTTCAAAAAAAATCCTGGTTTCCGAGTAAATTTGTCTCTTTTCTTCATGATGAAGAAACCTACTGTCAAATTACATGTGCATTATGGAAACATTAGAATATTGAGGACTCAAAACTCGTCGATTTACACTGTCAACAAAAATCATTGATCGAATTACCAGGCAAATAAAAATGGTGCTATTTATTTGGCCCTTACACAGGTATCAAATTGTGCAAGTCTTTTTTTGTGTTAGAAGCACAAAGGCTTAGAAAATCAGAATGGCTCAATTGCTCAGTGGACTTGTTGCTGGTAATATACAAACATACAGGTCAGTAACACAGAACTTTCTCAGAAATCTGGTCGATTCTGTCGGAAAAAGTTTATTCCACAACTTCCTTCTACATGCATGAACATTATTTTCACAAGAAGACACTGAGTAAATGACCACACTGGTAACACGATAATCTGTCTCTCAGCTGTCAGCTTAGCTCGACACCTGTGCAACTTGTTGGTGACATTTGTTTGCTCAGCTATCCAACCGTGCCAAGTGGTAGCTCCACATGTAATCCTCGCTGGTTGACTTTGAGCCTACTCCTAGTTTGCGACAACTGCATCCGACGAGTTAGTCTTTGTAGATGAGAGCTCAGACAGTACACGGAGATTCCGCAGAACGTTTGAAAGCTCCTCCGGGTCACCTGTGGAACTTCCGTAAATGTGCTGCGGAAGTTTCTAAATGAGATGAATGTCACAATAGCGAGAGAGACTGCGAGACTTATTTATTAGGGTGAACGGTAAAAAATGGGACACCTTGAGAATAATTGCAGATTTCTCAAGGAATAAAAGTGACTGAACTTTCCAATTTTGATGGATATTAGAATAAATTATTCTCTTTCAGATAGCACCTATATAAGGTCATTTAAATAATTATAATTTTTATAATTGCTAAAATGCAAAGTTAGTTACTTCGAGAAATTATGAAGTTTGAGCAGTATCGGCGCAGTGAAACATGTGAGACCAAACAAAGTACCACTGCTGGAGTGAGTGTTGGGACAGTCACCAAACCCACGACGGCTTGGTGGCTTTAACTCTCAATGTCAGGAGATATGCCCATTAACAGCTTCGAGAACAAAGATACGCGTTATTCAATTCTTTGCAGGTAAACGCATGATTTCTAGGTATCATCTGATAGAACTTTTTACGCTCTATCCATCCATATGCAGTTTACTTCAGATTTTATCTATCTTCGGAAAATATAGGGCAAAACAGGATTTTTTGGTCTTTTGTTGCGCCAAAAATAGCTATTTTTCAGGTTTTTTCGATTTTTTTTTTCTGAAATTGAAAGGAAATCTCATGCATTTAACGAATCAATCGAAAGAGCATGAAGAGCTCTTTCGAATGGTATGCCATTTGCTTTACGACTTTACGGTGTAACAACGCAAGATTGAGGATTGTCCAAAAAACCTTGTTCGAGTTCTTCACGGCGCCACGTGTAGGGTAGTGGTAGAGGAGCCTTAAACGCGTTGTCAGAATAATAAGCGAAGGTCGCCCATGTGAGCGACGTTTGAGTTGCTGCTTACTTGCTGTTGCCAGAAACAAAAAATTGTAAAATGTAATGAAAATCAAGCTGTCCCATTTTTTACCGTTCACCCTAATACTATGCTCTGCACTATGAATGAGACGTCCTCAATGCACTCTAGCCGTTGGCGAGACAACATCGTAAGAGACGACACAATCAAAAACTTGCGGAAGTACTGGCAGGTCAACATGCTGCGAAAACGCTGGTATTTTTCGGATTTTTCGCAGCGTTTTGTAACAAGTCCTGCGGAAGTTCCTGTTCTCAATCAGTCTGACGCGAAAATCCTGCAGATGTACCCATTTTCGACTATCCACAATTGCAATAGTAAGAAGCTTGCGGAAATTCTGCAAATTGTGCTTGTCCTGCGAAATCTCCCTCGTATTGTCTGAGAGACTCGAGAGATGTCGTCTGTAGATAAGACTCAATGACTTCCAACGGCTCATCCTTTGTCTGACACAATGTTATGATGCCTGTTAAGTGTTCTTCAATTCGTGGTGAATGGCCCTTGAGAAAGGAGAAGGATCAGGGCAATGACAAGTAAGGGAGGGTGAAAATATATCAAAGCATGAGAATCATTACAAGAAAAACATGGAAAGGAGTTAATATTGGAGGTTTATCTATGTCAGCATGTCAAATTCGCATAGAAGCCTGTTGTGGCCCCGGCCACACTTCGCTCAAAAGCGCCCATAAGCGCCCATACTTCTCTAATTTCTCTTCTTTCACTCATCTCTCCTCATACAAAAAAAAGACACTTGAGTAATTTGGGCACTTTTGGGCGCATTTGAGCGAAATCTGGCCGAGCCCCTGAAGATCTCGAATTTTCTCTCGTCTTGCCACATAACGCTTCTACACATCGTTTACTGTGAATGATGTTCTTATGAACTTCGTGACCCGTTCCCAGACACTTGTTGGTAACCATCCATTGTGCTTTACCACAAACAGGTCAGCTTCGAAATTGCCAGCTATCACCTGCGTGACGCAACTCGAAGGTCTCATCATTGCAATGTCGTAATCCGATACTCAGTTTGCTATGCCTCGTGGATTCATATTGCTCCTCTTAACAGTTTTTCTTGTCTGCTTCTTAGGTCATCTGATATGCGTTAACAAAGGGTGATAGCACCCTTTTGAAACGATTTGTGAAATCACAGTTTGCCGAACATTGCGTTGCATCCCAGACTTGCTTCAGAGTCTACTAATTCTATATCTAAAGGCACCACTCGACTCACTCCACGAAATGCATCTTCTGATGTATAGAAGTGCCTGTTTGGCGCAGCAGTCGTCAAATTTTACAGATCTTTCTCATTTTTTGCTGGGTCACTCTTCTGCAACGATAAGCACGCTGAGCAACCTACAGCGAGCAAAAATCTGGACAGATCCGTGAAATATGAGCGACTACCGTGCCCAAACCGTCACTTGCATATAGCTGAAGATGCATCTCGTTGAGCTCAGTTGACCACCGCCCTTGGGTTTAGAATTGGCCGCTCTGAAGCAAGAGATGGCGATGCAACGCGAAATTCGGCGAACTCCGGAGGAGTGCAGTGATTTTTTTTTACAAATTACGTACGGTATTATAATTTGATAAATGGCAGTAGGACGGCTCAAAAAGAAGATCAGTCTTTCTCAAAAAATGATTACTAATTTGGTTCCATGTTCAACAAGATGGGTCTTGCTTGCGATCGAACCCGCCATTTGTTTCATGATATTTACCGCAGGGTTTGAGATTTAAACGCTGAATGTTGATTTTTTTACGCGTTGATTTTTGTAAGTTCTTTTACTGGAAAAATTAGTAGAGATTTTCACTGCGTGATGCAAATGAGAACTATGCTTCAAAGTCGAATACTAGAAATTAGATGAATTAAAGCTTCAAAACTCTTCCCCAACTTTGAGAAAGCTTAGGAACTATCCGTTCAGGTTCCATGAACTTTGGCAGGTACATTCGGAGTTGCGAAGCTCAGACGCTACCGCGGGAGCGAAGGTCTTTTGTGATGTAAAATCGTACATAGGGTTGCAATAAAATTCTCATTGAGTATCATTGTCGTAATTCCTGTAAAAAATGAAAACCTACTAATGCTTGGTTTCTCGAAAGGATTTAGTGGTGCGGCATCATCCATAAATGGAACCTAATGTCCTTGGATTGCGCAGTAGCAGGTGGTTCCGTACGTAATTTATAGCTCACGAAACTATTTGCCCATCCTGTTGCTAATGCGACAGATAATGTTCTCCTTGACTGGACAGAGGAAGCTATTGTATGCATTGTGCAATTAGAGAGCCAGAAGCGTGACAGCAAAAGGAAGCAGGATTGAAGAAGGTAGAAGCGATCCAGATGGCTCCGCCCATCACGTGGGTGGTTCAAAGACGAAAATTCCAAACCAATGCACTGTTCCAATGCCAGATGATTCATTCACGGCTGAGAACTCTATCCCCAAACACTCAGCCATGAATAGGACCCCTTATCAATTGCCTGTCGAAGAACCCATGCGCTCAGATTTGCCTGGACACTTTTAAGTGGTTGTTCTTGTTAAAGGCAGCGGACAGGCAAAATGGACCCCTGTCAGATTTTGGTAGTTTCGGGTAGTGGACCCCCCAAGTAGACCGTAGCCCCAACTCCACATTCCAATTCATGCGCTAAGTCATGAAAAAAGCGCTTCAAAACTCCACCAGCCCCGCCCACTTCCATTGAGTGGGCGTTGTTGGTGGAAGTTTGAAGCGCTTTTTTCAGGACTTAACGCATCAATTGGAAGTTGGGGTTGGAGCTACGGTGTACTTGGGGGGTCCACTACCCGAAACTACCAAAATCTGACAGGGGTCCATTCTGCCTGTCTACTGCCTTTAAGCAATAGAGTATGTGAAAGTGAGTTGTAGGAAGTGTAGAACTATACCTTCTTCACGTGTTATAAAATCCACTCTACTTTATTTGGGAACATCTTTTTTTGACAAAAGTTTCCTTGACTACAGCGATGAAGATGTTCGGGGAAAAAATGGTTCTGAAAGATACGAGACGTTTTATTTTTATTAGTGTCAAAAGTGGTATTTTGAGCGTCGGATAAGTTTACCACTTTGTACTTGTTACAAAAAGGGAAGATTGACATCCAAGGAACAACCCGATTTGTGCATTGCGTAAACTCTTATACCTCTTAATTCCCAAAACTCTCTCAAAACCGCTTCAGTCATTTACTGAAAATCAGCCCACTCTTACCTTTGTTGGCATTGTGCTCATTAAAGTCATTGAAGATCAAAAAATGTATGGTCAACCAAGCGCTTGATCCTTCTACCAAGCTATCACACTTAGCAGGTAATAAAAATAGCAGGCTAAATCATCATTATGATGGCATGAGAAAAATCCGTTGCTACGGAACTGTTTACCAGCTATTAGCAGATAGATTGACATAAGAAGGATAGGAGATGACATATTTTTAATTATCATTTTGAGATAATTCGAGTGCAAAGTTTCCTTCCATGCCCTAGAGAGTTTTTTGTTTGAAGTTTGGGTACTTGTTATCAATCTAGCAGCATATCCACAATGATGTTGGACAAACGACACGGCTATTGATTTTCTTTAAGATACTAATTTTGCTTGAGAGGGCTGTTTTTTTCCTTACCAGCGTCATTTTTCTTCGCATCTGCTTCAGCGAATATCATGTAAGATTTGCAACTTAGCCATAAGCTTCCTCCATATAATACTTGCTGATATTGCGGTCACTGCTGTTACCGAAAAAGGTTGAATGGATGGCTGGATACTCTTCAAAAAGGCACAAATTGTTGAAGTTGTAATCATTGATAGTAGCAAAAAATGGAAAGGGTTAAAAATAGACAATCCCAAATGAATGGATCAAGTATTGATAAAGATGAAGGTGAATCGAACACAGCCTCTAAGAGTCTTAGACCCCATATTCGAAGAAATGCAACGAAACTTTCACTACCTTCTTGTAATTCAAAGTCGCTTGTAGATACTTTGAAAAGGCAGTCGTTGTGCGTATAGATAGCGAAACGGGAATAGATTCGTACCTATCAAATGGAGGAAAAAAAACGAAACAGAATCTGATTGACGAACTGTTGCTAAAAAGTTTCCCAAACTCAGCCGTGAGTCAACTTTGAGATATTGGGTTGTTTCAAAAGTTCTACCCGTTTTCGATACCTTTTTTTTAAACTGTCGATTTTAGAGGAAAAAAACATTTTTCATAAACAATGCTTAGATCATTCAAAAGCGTCTTCTTCTAGTTTTTCAGGCATATTTTTGTTTTCATAGATCTTTCTTCGCTATGTGGTTGCGTACTTTGTAAAGACAGCAAAACAAATGTGAAAAGTTTCGTCTTTGCTCTATCGCCGTGAAATCTACAGCCAAAAGAAAAAATCTCTTTTGAAACATACATAATGTTTGCTGGAGACTTGTGCTACGAAACGCTCATCGTGATATGATTTCAGAAAAATTTTGAACCTACAAATTTTCAGTTCAAACATATCCTGTCGTTATGGCCCCTTCAAGTCGCATAAAAATATGTTGTATGTATTATGTATATATTATAAATGTACATATTATAAATGTATATTAATATATATATATAATATGTAAAATATTATATTATATTATATTACTAGCGACCCTACGGGTCGCTAGCAAGTGGGTTGGGGCAGATACATTCGAAGCTGCAGCATTCTTGCGACTATGAGTAACAACAAACAGATCTATCAATTTGACGATTTTCTTCACCTAATATGATAAAACAGGAGTTCGAGACTGTTGCCACAACACCGTACTTTTAACGAAACAGGCATTAAGCAATGATTGGATAGCTATCAACCTTTGTTGTTCTTAGGCAAAAGCATCTTAGCAAGACATTCAGGAACTAATTTTACGTATTTCGTGTGTTCTTTGTTCGTAAAATCTGGCATTTGACAAACCTGCGTGGCATGAAAAACTTCAAGTTAATCTCACATTCTGAAGACTGCCGCTAAAATATTCTCTATAACAGTATCCCGCCTCAGTCATCATTGAGCAGTCATTTAGCCAAAATCTGCTCACTGCTGGGTGTGAAATTGGGATTACTTAATGTGGTACTCCTTAGAGACGAGGCTTTTCGGACATTCATACCAAGTGTCCAGCGAGATCAAAGTGTACAATTTGCAGCTTCGGAAGGTTAAATAGAATTACTTCAAACTATTTGAAAAACTCATAAAAAGCTGCAATATTCGTTGAACGTGCATTGTCGTAGAAATTGTCAGGTCTTTTTCAACAAGAAAAAGGTTTGCACATTTGATCGGGGAGCAGGACAGTGTTTTCCTAAAGTTCCAGCAATTGTCAGGAATTCAAAGGTTTAAACTCAGAGACCTTCTAGCGCGAAACTCTCTTCCCTAGAATTACATACAGTGCAAAGAATTTCCCTTTTCGTCGCAATGCTTTCTGCCAAAGTGACGCCTCCCCCCCCCTCCCCCTCCCCAAATTCCAGGAAATGCATAAGATTTCCTTCTTTGAGGCATCTCTCTAGAAGTGAGGCGGAAGCCTCCAAACACCTCGCTTCCCCTTTCAGAAGCACCGCCATTTCTGCTACATCCTGAAATTCTTTGCAGTGAATCCGATGCCTTTGACATTCCCAGGTTTCCCTCCAGAGACCTCAGTATTCTACCAGAAGTACGAGTATAATTTTACATCCTCAAAAGTCCTTGCAAAAAAACCATTACAGAGTGAAGCGGAACCCTTAGACACCCCTTTTTTAAGAAAACTATACGGATTTTATTCAAAATTAAAAACTCTGCACAGTGAATCTTCTAAGTCAAATGATGCGGACCCTCCCTCTCACCCTCCTCCCTTGGATTCCATGCAAAGAGGATCTCTCAAAGCTTCTCTTTAGATGTGACGCTAAACGCTTCAGACCCCTTCAGTTTTATTCTCAGCCGCCATTTGTCTCACAATCACTATAGTAATTCAATTCCTTTATTCCTATGCTATCTGAGGCAAGAAAACAAAGCCCCTCAGATATCCTCCAGTTCACTTACCAAGAAAGCAAGAATTACTTCCAAAGTCCATACAGTGTGTCAAAACGCTTTTTACACTTGAAGGCCCCCTACCAGATGTGTATCAAACTTCTGCTGTGAAACTCCACATGTGCAAAGAGTTTCACTTTTACTTCAAGATTTCTCGTTGGAAGTAAAGCGGTTTACAGCCTGCAATTCCATTTAGTGCAAAGATTCTCAAATTCTGGAGCTTCGCTCTAGTGACGCCGAAAAACCTAGACAATCCTTGGTTTTCTCTTTCAAACGTGTCTCCTTTTCTTCCACATCCTAAAGATGTTGCGGTACACCCAATGTCATCAACGCTTCGAGAATTTCCTCCAGAGGAGATGCGGGATCTCAAGTACCTAAATCTCCCATCAAAAGTACTGGCATCTCTTACCAATCTTTGAAAACCTTTGCATCTCCAGAAGTGACGGAATCCGTCAAGACACGCCTTAGTTCTCCTATTACAAGTAGAGGGATTTCACGAATCTGTTTGTTTATGTAGTAACGAATATCTTCAACACTCATAGGCCCTGGAGTTAAGAGCGCCTTGGTCACCCTTCAGATCCTCTGGCGAAACAATCCTTACTTTTGCGAATCGAAATTCCTACCGGGACTGTACATTCCCGAAAAATCCACAGTGAACCCACAGTAACGAATGTCATCAACACCTTAAGGCCTCCATGCCAGAAATGACGCATAAGTTCTCAGTCATCTTCAAAGCTCTCCTTGCAGATAAATTGCAATTTAGTCACAACCATTTTCCATACAACAGAACAAGCGGATATGCTTCCACTTCGGCTTCGCTTCAAAAGTGATGCAACCCGCATACAGTTTTCGCCTCCCAAAAATCTAGTAAGAGCCGTTATTCCTTTCAACAAAAATCCAAAATAATAGATTGGTACGAGAATAATGTCTTGTTTTTCTAGGCCTACTTTCCGAAAACTTTTTTCTTTCAAAATTTCTTTTTTGGTATAAATTTCGCACAATATTGGGAAGCTTTCTTCATGTACTTTCCAACAGTGATGAGATTAAGCTTCTACCTCATTTGTGAGTAATCACCAGCATCTCGCACAACTGCACTTGTCGAAATTTCATTGCTTAAACTTCCTTGGCCATAATTCATTCGTAAACGAACGAATTCTATTGAAAACATAGCATCTGTAGGGGATAAATGTTGCTTACCCAGGGCATGGGTTCAAGTAGGTTTCTCGAGAATATCTGGATTGAGAAATCGACGCCCCCAACATAAATACATGCTGCTGGCATTCTCCTGGTCAAAAATTTCCCATGATAAGGTAATCGAAAAAGTTTCGCTCATTTCTGTAAGCTTGAGATTAGTATATCTTGCCCACAATTTTTGCAGAGAAACTCAGCCATACAGTGCATGAAGAAATCTAAATTTTCGTGATGTGGGACTTTCAAACCTACCACAAACAGGCTCAAAAAGATGGACAATGTTGAAACTTTATCTTTTCTTCTCGCAGAACTCTTTTGTTGAGGTGTTTCCTGTATACTACAGGACTACAGGACAAGACACGTATACTACAGCTGCGCGCTAAGTTATGTGAGGCTTGCTGCTTCTGATATTCTTGACTATGTTCAAAAATAGGAGGACCGAACAAAGTGATAACTTTTCAAATTGAAACTTTCAAAACCAACATTATTTTTGCACCAACCTAATAAATGAGCAAGTAGTACTCACATTCAACGATTTCCAGTAGTGAGCGAGATATCTTAGTTTCAAAGTTTTAGTGTGACCGACCCTACAAACTACTCGGGTACCCGCGGGACCAAAGTTTGCAAGCGGTAGACTTTCGGGCGCAGAAGTAAAAGTTTCAAATGTCTTCGATTTTCATGCTCGCAGCAAAAATAGAATGTCAAATATCTCCGATCTGTAGGAAAAAGTATTGCGAGAAGTCTTTTGTGTAAAAGTGACCGACCCTACAGACTACTCGGGTACCCGCGGGACCACAGTTTGCAAGCGGCAATGTTCTTGAGGCAGAAATAGAGTTTTTCCAATGTCTTCGATTTTTATGCTCGGATTAGAAAACGTATTTTTCTAATGTCTTTGATCTATTTGAAGAATTATCAGGAGAGATCTTTTGTGTAAAAGTGACCTACCCAAGCGGCAATGTTCTTGAGGCAGAAGTAGAGTTTTTCCAAGGTTTTCGATTTTTATGCTCGGATTAGAAAATGGATTTTCTAATGTCTACGATCTGTAAAAAAATTCATTGCGAGAAGTCTTTTGTGTAAAAGTGACCGACCCTACAAAGTACTCGGGTACCCGCGGGACCACAGTTTGCAAGCGATTTTTTCCAATGTCTTCGATTTTCATGCTCGGAGCAAAAATAGAATGTCAAATATCTCCGATCTGTAAGAAAAAGTATCGCGAGAAGTCTTTTGTGTAAAAGTGGCCGACCCTACAAACTACTCGGGTACCCGCGGGACCACCGTTTGCAAGCGGCAATGTTTTGAGGTAGAAGTAGAGTTTTTCCAATGTATTCGAATTTCATGCATGGAGCGGAAAGAATGCCAAATATCTTCGATCTGTAGAAAAAACTACTGCGAGAAGTCTTTTGTGTAAAAGTGGCCGACCCTACGGACTACTCGGGTACCCGCGGGACCACAGTTTGCAAGCGGCAATGTTCTTGAGGCAGAAGTAGAGTTTTTCCAATGTCTTCGATTTTTTCTCGGAGCAAAAATAGAATGTTAAATATCTTCGATCTGCAGGAAAATTCATTGCGAGAAGTCTTTTGTGTAAAAGTGACCGACCCTACAAACTACTCGGGTACCCGCGGGACCACAGTTTGCAAGCGATAGAGTTTTGGGCGCAGAGGTACAATTTCTCCAATGTCTTCGATTTTTATGCTCGGATTAGAAAACGTATTTTTCTAATGTCTTCGATCTATTTGAAGAATTATCAGGAGAGATCTTTTGTGTAAAAGTGACCGACCCTACAAACTACTCGGGTACCCGCGGGACCACAGTTTGCAATGTTCTTGAGGCAGAAGTAGAGTTTTTTCAATGTATTCGATTTTTATGCTCGGATTAGAAAATGGAATTTCTAATGTCTTCGATCTGTTTGAAGAATTATCAGAGGACATCTTTTGTAAAAGTGACCGACCTACAAACTATTCAGGTACCTGCGGGACCAAAGTTTGCAGGAGGCAATGTTCTTGAGGCAAAAGTAGAGTTTTTCCAATGTATTCGAATCTCATGGACGGAGCAGAAAGAATGCCAAATATCTTAATCTGTAGGACCGCCCCTAAAAACACTCGGGTACCCGCGGGACCACAATTTGCCTGCCTCAATCTCTCAAAACAAGAGTAGAATTTTTCAAATGTTCGATTTTCATTCAAAACCACGAATGATTTTTTGAAGTAAAAGTGGCCAATCCTGAAAACCGTTTAAGTGAACTTCCCAGCGTGACAAAAGTTTGCTTGCAAAATTCTGAAAGCAGAAATAGAATAATTTTAATGTAATCAGGGATATATGAAGATCGACTAAAAATTGCCTTCTGTAAAATTCTGCGTAGTAATTGCCGAGTGTTTTTCCACATGGACTGAACTTGCGTGTAGCAATTGTTTGTGAAAGAATAGGAGTTCTCAAAAAATTTTCATCGTCAGATTTTTAGGTAGAGGAAAAAGCTGAATCGCGAAATATATCTGTAAAAGTGTTCCAGCTCCTTTTTAATGAAGGAGCCTGTACACAGCTTTTCTTAAAAGTTGAAATTCTGTTCAAGAAAATTCTCTCAGATGGGCATTTCTCATTAAGTCTCTAGCGGATTGTTGAGGGAAATATCCTTTGAAACGTCCCTCCATAGAACTCGCTCAACCATCTTTTCAAAGAGACCAGTGCTTGTTCGCCATATTTGTTTGTAGAACAAGACTCAAATTCTTCCATAAATCCACCCAAGCATCGAATTTTTCAGTGAAGTCAATGAAAACAAATGGAGGTATTCTCTATTTTGAGGATGTGTCCTGAAAATTTTGTTAGCTTGTTAGTTTGACCAAAACTTGTTCTATTATAAAAGCCTTCAATCTTGAACGCGTTTAACAGCTGCTTTGATATTTTGGTCAGAATAGAAAAAGATAAAGTGAGAATCGTAGTATCTCTCATTTTGACTGATTCTTTTCAGAATGTGAAGGTCACTTGTATAAATTACAATTCTCTGGCATGATCTGAGCAATGCACCAATCCCAGCGAATTCGGCAGCTGTTTTGACCCCTAGTATGACCATCTTATTGTGTTATTGTTCAGAGCATGCATGGCTGGTTCGGTTCGCAAAGATCAACTATGGTGAGTCAGCTCCTGGCATGATCAACGGTCTAGACATGTAAATTGGCTGACCCGTCCTCGCTTACTACGAAGATCAAGCGCGATGAGTCAGCATCTATTGTGGTCGGCGGTCGAGTATTGGTGCTATTCCAAGGATCAGTTAACAGCAGTCATCGCCAAATTCTCACAATTTAATATCTAGGAGCCTATTATATACCAAGCGAAGTGCATTTGACTCTACTAAAATCAAACATGTATATAGTCTAACAAAGATTTTTTGACAAAAAAACTGTGGTGCGATCTAATGGCAGTGTGCTGCCTGATGGAAATGCTCAAGAACTGCACAGCTCAGTTAAACTTACAAAATTTTGATCGCAAAATTATTGTGTGGCAGAATTGCATTTCAAAGCTGAGCTAGTTTACGCGTATTATATTATATTATATCAAAACACTTCTATCAAACAACATTAGAGTTCCCAGCGTGTTCGGCAGCCGTTATGACCCCTAGTATGACCATTTTGTTGTGTTAATGTTCAGAGCATGCATGGCTGGCTCGGTTTGCAAAGATCAACTATGATGAGTCAGCTCCTGTCGTGATCAACGGTCCAGACATGTAAATTGGCTGACCCGTCCTTGCTTACTACGAAGATCAAGCGCGATGAGTCAGCATCCATTGTGGTCGACGGTCGAGTATTGGTGCTATTTCAAGGATCACTTAACAGCAGTCATCGCCAAATTCTCAAAATTTTCGCTAATATCTGGGAGAATATTGTACACTACCAAGCGAAGTGCGTTCAACTCTACTAAAATCAAACATGTATATAGTCTAACAAAGATTTTTTGAAAAAAAAAGGCTGTAATGCGATCTAGTATTATATTATATCAAAAAACTTCCATGGGGAGCAGGTAGCTGCTTTGATATTTTGGTCAGAATAGAAAAAGATAAAGTGAGAATCGTAGTATCTCTCATTTTGACTGATTCTTTTCAGAATGTGAAGGTCACTTGTATAAATTACAATTCTCTGGCATGATCTGAGCAATGCACCAATCCCAGCGAATTCGGCAGCTGTTTTGACCCCTAGTATGACCATCTTATTGTGTTATTGTTCAGAGCATGCATGGCTGGTTCGGTTCGCAAAGATCAACTATGGTGAGTCAGCTCCTGGCATGATCAACGGTCTAGACATGTAAATTGGCTGACCCGTCCTCGCTTACTACGAAGATCAAGCGCGATGAGTCAGCATCTATTGTGGTCGGCGGTCGAGTATTGGTGCTATTCCAAGGATCAGTTAACAGCAGTCATCGCCAAATTCTCACAATTTAATATCTAGGAGCCTATTATATACCAAGCGAAGTGCATTTGACTCTACTAAAATCAAACGTATATAGTCTAACAAAGATTTTTTGACAAAAAAACTGTGGTGCGATCTAATGGCAGTGTGCTGCCTGATGGAAATGCTCAAGAACTGCACAGCTCAGTTAAACTTACAAAATTTTGATCGCAAAATTATTGTGTGGCAGAATTGCATTTCAAAGCTGAGCTAGTTTACGCGTATTATATTATATTATATCAAAACACTTCTATCAAACAACATTAGAGTTCCCAGCGTGTTCGGCAGCCGTTTTGACCCCTAGTATGACCATTTTGTTGTGTTAATGTTCAGAGCATGCATGGCTGGCTCGGTTTGCAAAGATCAACTATGATGAGTCAGCTCCTGTCGTGATCAACGGTCCAGACATGTAAATTGGCTGACCCGTCCTTGCTTACTACGAAGATCAAGCGCGATGAGTCAGCATCCATTGTGGTCGACGGTCGAGTATTGGTGCTATTTCAAGGATCACTTAACAGCAGTCATCGCCAAATTCTCAAAATTTTCGCTAATATCTGGGAGAATATTATACACTACCAAGCGAAGTGCGTTCAACTCTACTAAAATCAAACATGTATATAGTCTAACAAAGATTTTTTGAAAAAAAAAGGCTGTAATGCGATCTAGTATTATATTATATCAAAAAACTTCCATGGGGAGCAGGTAATTCGCTTATAAAAGTGATCTGTGAGGCCGATAAACAGAAGCTCATGTATTTTTGCTAATAAGATAAGTTTTGAAACTGAGCACCGTGAATCTAGTTGTGATTGTTTGCGTTAAGTTTTATCAAAAAGCTTTAACTCAGTCTTGAATCAGAAACAGGTTATTCCTAAGAACGTTTCAAAACTTAATCATCAAAAATGGGTGTTTCTTTGTCACTGTCATGAAAAAACGTATCAATGGCACAGCTCGGCAAAAATCTGGCTAAATTTTGTAAACGAAATGATTTTGTAAGCAGAGGTGTAGAACTAAGAGGCTGCTGACTGTCTGTATGCCAGATCAAAGCTTCAGGTCCCATCAAAGTGGTAAAAATAGGGAACGTTGACATGAATGATGGTTTTTGTAACGATTCAGGAAGGCAACGAACAGCAGTATCTGCCGAGCAAGAAAAGCGCACTGTGTTGGGCTGAATTATTAGCACCATTGCACAATTTGCTACATACAATGGAAAAGCGCTTGATACCCCCTTCTCCTTGAGTTGCTGAGCTTTAGAAAGAACGCCAGCACTGTGTGGCTGTACAGCTGCGAATGCCACTCCGCGAGACCACGCCCCAAAATTCTCTGCGGTCGAGCTGGCTCCTCACTTCGTGCGCGTTCTACTTCTGGCGAAACGCCGCCCACAAACCGCTTTCGATGTTATATTATAGGAGGATATTATATTATATTATATTATATTAGGTTGTCCCGAAAGTTTTGTCTGTTTTTTCAAACCACTGTAAAATCACGCACAATGAAGATTTGAATGAGTTTCAACGTGCATTCGATGCAGCTTTTCCTCCACTTTCTTATGGATACACTTTCATACTATAATCTTGTATGCTTTTTCTGATAATTGCCAAAATTCTCCACCTCTCAATTTTACGTGCTCAAAGTTGAGCTAATTTTCAAAAATTTCATTACAAAGTTTCGAAAAAGACTAAATATGGGTCAAATAGAGCAACTCTCGGGCTACAAGTTCGTGTTTTCAGATTCTCTAAATCTGCTGATTTTAACTTCAAAAAATTATTTCTCCGGAGGCCTTGGTTTTTAGCAAAGTCATGAAACGCGCAATTGCAGCAAAAGCATGAAAGCTTTTGAGTTTTTGCGAATTCAAACTTGTTTGTTATTTAACATCATTTATGCAACATAATCAAGTTTGATTTGCTTCAAAAATCAGCTTTTCGGAATTTTCGGTAATTTTGAGTGATAAAACGTGTTCAAAAAGCTGCGGTTTTTCTCAAATAAATAATTATTACGGACATTATAAACGTGGCTCACGTAATCTAAAATAAGTACAATGTAGCCAAAGGTTTGCCCTACAAAACAGTCACCAGCGCTTATCGAAAATGTCAAGATAAAAATTTTGAAAATTCAGGAAAATTTTGGCGCTACTGCTGAGGTGCTCAAAAAGCCATGGCGATAACATCGTAAACACGGGGTAGATCAGGGAACAAACATAGCTATAAGAAAGAGGATACAAAAATGAATAGAATGACACCTAGGCCTTCCATGGATTGGTGTTCTGTGAGGTTTGGTGAGCGATGACAAAAACCGACAAAACTTTCGGGACAACCTAATATTATATTATATTAGGTTGGTTCATAATTAATGCACGTTTTGAATTTCAACCGCAATAAGTCATACACTCATATACTTTCTTTCTTATATAGGCTTCAAAGTACCATTGGATAGAGCAAAGCAAGCTCTACAAGATGGCACTCATGTCTTTGCGCCCTGCTCGATCCACGGAGAGTTCGAAATCAAAATCTAAAGATTTCCAAATGCCCAAAAAATCGAAAAAAATCAGATCTTCGTCCAAATAATTTCTACGGACCTCCCACTCGCTCACATCAATACTATCGATATCTGATATCCATATGTGCGATTGCCGTATTTTTCCCTTGACTAGAAATTGAGATAACGAAAAATTCCCTGATTTTCTTAAAGCAATGCTGAGCCGTTTTTGCATATGTAGTTCTATATTACAAGCCTAGGTAAGTATAACTGTAGATTTTCAGCCCATTCCAAGCGGTAGTTTTCGAAAAATAACGAATTCGGATTTTTTCGTTGCAGTTTCAGTGCTAAAATCGACATTTCTCGAAAAGTACCGTTCGAAATAGGCTGAAAATTTACAGTTATGCTTACCTAGGCTAGGAGTATAGAAATACATATGCAAAAACGGCTCAGCATTGCTTTGAGAAAATCAGGGAAATTTTCGTTTTCTCAATTTCTAGTCAAGGAAAAAATACGGCAATCGCACATATGGATATCAGATATCGATAGTATTGATGTGAGCGAGTGGGAGGTCCGTAGAAATTATTTGGACGAAGATCTGATTTTTTTCGATTTTTTGGGCATTTGGAAATCTTTAGATTTTGATTTCGAACTCTCCGTGGATCGAGCATGGCGCAAAGACATGAGTGCCATCTTGTAGAGCTTGCTTTGCTCTATCCAACGGTACTTTGAAGCCTGTATAAGAATGAAAAGTGTATGACTTATTGCGGTTGAAATTCAAAACGTGCATTAATTATGAACCAACCTAATATTATATTATATTATATTATATTTATAATATGTACATAATAATATTATATATTATTATGTACATATTATAAATGTACATATGCTAGATCTCATTTTCACAAACAATGACAAAATGATTAAGAAACTGAAATTTCATCCACCGTTTTCTACATCAGACCATTCTTCCATCTCATTTCAGCTAAGCAAACATCATTTAAGTGGTGCATCGCCAAAATATTTGCCTGACTTTCTCCATGCAGATTACAATGAAATAAACGCTGATTTGCTGAGAGTAAACTGGCGTAATGCTATACTGAACACAACCTCAGCAGACCAGTGTTATCAATCATTTGTTACTCATTGCCAAGCATTGATAAATAAGTTTGTACCCAAAATTAAGATTGACCAAAAACACACATTTGCATATCCTAACAAGATCCGAATGTTAGAAGCCAAAGTTTCCAGATTGTATCAAACCAGACATAGAACCGGAATTAAAAAGTATCAAAGATTTTCTAGAAAGCTCAAACGCGAGTTGGCCCAATGCAGGCTTTCTGAGGAAGATGCCATTGCACGTAGCCGTAACATCAAGAATTTCTTTCGCTTTTGTAATCAAAACCTAAAGGTGACAAACAATATTGGAACTATCTATGATTCATTAGGTAACATATGTAAATCAGATAAAGAAAAAGCTGAAGCATTCGCCGTATTTTTTAAGAACGTTTACAAAAAACCTACAAATGTTAAAACCCAATGTCCACAGTTTACAAATGAGAAAATTGATTTTTTGGATATCACTGGTGACATTGTTTACCAAATTTTGAAAAAATTACCTCTTAGAAGATCTACGTCACCTGATGGACTTCCCTACATATTTCTGAGAAAAGCAGCGCTTGGCATTTCTTCTGCCCTCAGCCTTCTTTTCCAAAGATTCTTACTCCACGGGGAAACCCCAGCACTTTGGCGTACAGCGATCGTGAAACCGATCTTCAAAAAAGGCAACAGATCGCAACCCAAGAACTATAGGCCCATCTGCCTAACTTCTTCAGTTAGCAAAGTGTTTGAGAGAATAATTTGCAAACAAATTTGCAAATATCTCGGAAATAACCAACTCATAAATGCAGCACAACATGGATTTTTACCTAAAAGATCGACACTTACAGCTCTCATGTCCACTATATCAATATGGCATAAGATAATGAATGAAAAAGGATTCATTACCGTGTGCTATCTAGATTACAAGAAAGCTTTTGATTCAGTAAATTTAGAACTACTTTTCAACAAACTCAATGCATATGGAGTGAAAGGTTGTCTTCTGAAATTTCTCCAATCTTTTCTATCAAATCGTACTCAACAAGTCATAGTCAATGAATCCTTGTCTTCTACGTATCAAACAAGCAGCGGAGTTCCTCAGGGGACCTGCTTAGGGCCTCTCATGTTTTTGCTGTACATAAATGATCTACCATTAGCTCTTCCTGATGGTGTCACCTGTTCTATTTATGCAGATGATACCAAACTATACTGCTGCAATTCCCCTCGGCTGATGCAAAAAGCTTTAGATGCGGTGGTAGAATGGTCTGAGATGTGGGACCTTGACATTTCAGTCGAGAAAACACATATCATGCTTATTGGAGCTAAACATCCACGACCGTGCACTTATTACATAGGAGGTCAAAAGATTCGAGTGACAAACTCCATAAAAGACCTTGGCATTACCTATTCTGACAACCTCAATTTTGACGACTATATAAATGAAATTACAAGAAATGCCCATGCTCGATGTAACTACATATTACGTGCCTTTAGAACGACGAAAATCCAAACTCTCTTCAAGCTTTTTGTCATTTACGTCCGTCCTATGCTAGAATACTGTACACCTTTGTGGTCTCCAACTAAGAGAAATGCAATTGACGCCTTAGAAAGAGTGCAGAAGTCATTCACTGCACGAATATTTGCAAGAGCTGGGCATTTCCATGTGTCATACAAATCAAGACTTTCTATACTTACCACTACCTCTTTGAGACTCAGAAGAACAATTTATGATCAAAATCTCGTCTACAAGATTATGACTAATAGAATCTATCTCACGATGCACGATTTTTTCGTATTATCCAACTTTAATGCTATAACTAGAGGACATGACTTCAAGTTTATCATAGGAAAGGTGCAAACACAGCAATTTCATGACTCTTTTCCGATACGCATAATCAACACATGGAACAAGCTTCCAGTAACGGCGATTAAAGCTTCATCGACATTTGTGTTTAACAGAGAAGTTCAAAAAACCTTGAAATCTAAAGGATTCTTCTAACAACATTTTTTTACAGAACGGTGTAAAAAACGCTTTATTGGATCACTATTACTGATCTTCGACCAGCTATTTCAAAACGCCAAAATTACCATTCAGCACCTCTGTACCTTTTTTATCTTCTATGTATTCTTCTCCTCTGTGTATTTTTATTGATAGTTTATGTCTTTTTTTTGCACAAAAAATTTTGTTTATGGCGAATCATTTTCCTTATTGTCCTGATCCTGCCGCTTATATTTTTGAGGGCTAAGTCAGCTAGCTTTTGCCCGCAAGCTCGCTGGCATTTAAACAATGGGATGCACATTACTTTTCAAAAGGCAGCAAGATTTTTTATGTCGATTGTTTGAGTCCAAACTGTACTTATGTTGTGTGATCTTTTTTGGAATCGACTGTTTACGTAAATAAATAAATAAATAAATAAAAATCATAAACATATTGCAATCGCGGAACTTCTACTCTATATAGCAAGATCAGAGCTATAACAACTGCTACCAGAAAAACGAAAAGATTTTCTGGTTTGTCAAGGGCGAACAAAATCAAAAATGTCAAAAAAATCCATTTTTTGCCGCCTCAGAAAGAGCAAGATAAGTGGGTCCTTTCGGATTTTTTAGCACAAAATTTCTATGAAAGAGGTTGATGAAATCCAAAGTTAGCGGTACTGCTCAGTCGACTATGGGCTACACTGCGAGCAGAGCTTGTGCTACTCAGCTATATTCAAATCAAGTTATGCTTTTGCAAAGTCAAGATTTCTAAAAGGAGATGTTCCTCGATTTTCGCCTACAAGATCTTCTCCACTGTTACTGCAATAATCTTGAAGGTGCGCAGAATAGCCAAAGATTTGCAGATTGTGATACAGTTTATAGCAATTGCAAAGATTATTTCTGAGAAGAGTTACGGTGAATCAAAATCAAACTTCGAAAACGGGTAGAACTTTGAAACAACCCAATAGATTTAATTAGCATAACATCAGAATTGAGATGAGCTAGATGACTGCTTTTTGTCCGTGAACTTGAGTTAACAACGAGTTGTTTATTTCGATTTTTCGCTATTCAAAATGCTAAAAAAATAGGGGGATATGCTGGAGAAAGTGCCTTCAAAAATTACGATGATCGCAAACAAAATTATTGCGAAATAATTCATTTAGCTAGCTGCTGTTCTTCATCGCAAATTGAAGTTTTTGGAGGGAACAAACTGGCAACAGCACAATTTTAGCTACTCATACGGTAGGCACATTAAAGATTTTTCAAAAGGACTGTTGAAAGTGATAAAGTTCAAGTGTGTGCTACACACATTCGGTGCATGTTGAGATAGAATTTTATTTCACCTCTGCATCCAGTAAAACCTCATTCAGGGCACGTGTAAATGATATGCATTTGGTGAAAATGGAAGATTTCCCTGTATCAAAGTTTTTTGTATAAGCCAAAAAAATTGGGGAGTTATCCTTCTAAATCATAATGATAATATTTTGTGACAACGTGTAGGGAAAGCAAGAAACGCAGATGTCGAACTTTGCAGTCACTATTACAAAATTCCTATCCTGCGATAAAGGAATTCAAAAATCTCTCCGTGGAAGTAAGAAACAAAAAAAGAGATTTTCATCGATTTAAATATTGACTTTCGCAGAAAAAGATTCGTTCTTTTGAGCAATGTAACTATTTACCGCAACCAAACGCATAATGTGGACGACAAGAAATTCAAAAGTGCGAATTTAGGAAAGCGAGAATGTGTGACAACATTTTGACATTATGAAGCAGAAAACTGTGAGTTTGTTTGTTCGCATTCGGGTGCAGGTTGTGCAGGTTGTGCATGTTGTGCAGGGTGTGCAGGCTGTGCATGTTGTGCAGGGTGTGCAGGTTGTACAGGGTGTGCAGGGTGTGCAGGTTGGACAGGGTGTGCAGGATGTGCAGGGTGGGGAAAGGGTAAGTGAACATGCTGATTTGAATACATTATTGACAGGACCGGGCGGAGTCGGGTTTGCCAGCTCGTTACCATATAAAACGAAAGACTAATTTGTTAGTTTATCTGTCATTGCAGACGGTTGTGGTCAGCTCAGACACTGGGAGCGGCCGAGCCGCGGACCTTTTCCGGCTGGAATTTTGCAGCGTCCGCGGACCGGCCGGAGATGGGCCTCGACTCGTCCGCTTTTGGGCAGCGGCTCAGCCGATTGTGGGCCTCGGCTCAGCCGGAGCTGGTTGTCGAGTCGTTTGAGTTCATTCTAGCTCGGATACGGTAGAACTGTTTTTTTTTCAACTACTGGCACGTAAAACATACACAGTAAAAAACAAAAATTGAGGCCACCGATATAGCGGCTTCGAAAACCAAGTCCGACTTCAACATTGAACAACGCAAGGTGCTATCCAAGGTTGTACAACATATTGATCTTGTTCCCACCTTGGAGATTGGAAAGACATTGAAGGCTATGGACACTGAGGGCAGCCTGACCATGCGTCGTACATCACGCAAGTATTCTTTATGCTCAGATACTGGGAGCGGCCGAGCCGCGGATCTTATCTGAATGGGCCGCGGCTCGGCCGGAGTTTCATTACAGAGATTTTGGTCCGCGGCTCAGCCGCTGCAATGCTCCAGCCCCATCATTAAGGCCGCGGCTGAGCCGGTAAGGCATATTCAGTCCGCGGCTAGGCCGGTGCAATGATATTGACATGAATTAAGGTCCGCGGCTCGGCCGCACTTCGGCCACGCCCACAAATTAAGGCCGCGGACGGGCCGGAAAGACCTTTTGAGGCCGCGGCTCGCCCGGTCCTAGTGTCTGAGAGACTTTGAATTAACTCTTGGATTATTGCAAGCATGTATGTAGAATATGCTAATAGAATATTGCTTTAATACGCTTACAACTTAGATTTCACTAAAAACTTTGTTTTTCATTAATCTGTTATAGCACGTATGTGTAGCTCTGTGATGTGATGCAAAGCCGTCTTCTTGCATACGAACGATCTCTCTTTTTCGGCGCATATGTAGTCGTCCCATTTTTGATAGAAAGGAGGATAATGTGAGTCGAGACGATTATCACTGTACAGCTGAAACGAAACCCCATAATACAGAATCCTCCAGAAATGATCGAAATTGATTTAAAAGAAAGGAGATTGAACTAGAGCCCGACAAGACGTTTACACAGTGGACCGTACTCCTGGAAACGTGCTCAGTAAAAAAGTCATATTTTTCCTCCGGAGCCATCTGCTCAGCATTCACTTTGAAATCAAGTTTTCAAAGCGTTCGGCACCTAATAAAAACGGGGATTTCGAAACCAAATTTCAGTTGTGTTATGAAGTTCAGATGCAGAACAAAGTGCAAAATTTATTCATGAAACCTATGAGTGGAGGCTTTACAAGTATTCCTACAACTTCGTTCGTTTATTATCACTAGCCCTTTACCCGCATACAAAACGTATCTAGTGCGTTTACAATCAGCATTCTTCCATCTTTGAGTAGTAAAAGTAAAGCTTGCCACACCTTTCCACCAGATAATTTTTTCAAAATTTTTTTCAGATTATTGCTAGCCTTTATAGTCTACCCACTTGCAATTCATACATTGTTTGATACACAGTTTGATAACTTGGATTTTTGATTTGCCCATTGAGCAAAATTGCTTTTGATACAAGTTGGCCGGTTGTGCCTGTTCTTCATGTTCTGGGAATATTAAGAGGTGTGCATGTGCATTGCACTGCGTTGTATCTGGTATCTCTTTTCATTGGGTCATTTGGAAAGTTTTTTTGTTTTCGTACCATTAAATTCAACCTAATGAGAAGAGATACCAGATACAACGCAGTGCAATGCACATGCGTTGTATCTGGTATCTCTTTTCATTAGGTTGAATTACCAGATACAACGCAGTGCAATGCACAGTGCATGTGCATTGCACTGCGTTGTATCTGGTATCTTTTCATTAGGTCATTTGGAAAGTTTTTTTGTTTTCGTACCATTAAATTCAAACGAGCGCATTTTTTTCCAGACCCAACCTTTTTCCACCAAATAAATTTCACTGCGTTCAGAAAATTCCTGGCAGCACTCTTGTAGTGCTCTTGCGCTTTCCTCTTGCGACATAATCCAGTAGGGATCAATAAAGCCTAAAAAGGCGTTTCTGACTAGCTAATTTTTATTGTGCCCTATTATTTTTTGATAGGCGCCAAGGAAATCGAAAAATCGGTGTTTGGTAAAAGAAGGCCTAAAGGGTTTGATAAATAAACAGGAACCTCGACGCACAATTAATCTTGTGAGAGGCACCTTTCTTACAAGTGGTTTGGAGGCATCATGGGCCAGGATGGCACCTCTCAGAGGTCGTACGTGCAAATCTGTTCACTTTCGAATTTTGACAAATGGTCTTTAGAGCAATATCATGCTGCTCTGCTTTGTACAACTGCATCTTAGCAAGTTTATAGCATGCAAGACAGTAGGATTACATTGATTTGAGTCCATCGCCCTTTGGAACGACTGATTGTTCATGGTCCTGTTTTCGATCTTGTTATAGTTAACTCAATGTTGCTTCTTATGGCCGTACTTAGTCCATTTTTTGTTATAAGTATTTAGCCAGGCTAAAAAAGGATTGCTCCTTCAAATTATGAGCAACGAAAACAGAATCATCGCTCCCTCAATCTGCAAACGCGACAATTTGTGGTGTATATATCGCTGAGATTGTTCGCCATTGCAGCTTTAGCGAAGGTGGCTTCTAATGGGGCTATATGACACTTCAAGGCCTGCTAATAATATTATGAGCTTATTTCTGCGATTTGCTTTAACGGATTTGAGATGCTCGCTTACATGCCAGGAACACCTTCCAAAAGATCGCAAAATATTAGCTTTTACTTTTCTAGCTCTGAATTTTTTGAAGCACACTCGCACTAACTTCAAGAAAGACTTAGCCTTGGCAAATGTATTGTTCACAATGATGGTTCCCTCAACTGTCTTACATTCAAGAATGAGCTTAGAGCAGTAATTCGAAAATCGCGTTTCATATTCGTAATTAAAGCCGCATAAAATTCCCCACAATGCGTTTTCTACAAGCTCGGTAGAATCCTCAAAAACTAGAAGACTTCCTGTACGGGTTTATCTATAAACACCTTATCAGCCCCTCGACACTTTCTCAAAATATGGCACCAACATCAAAGGCGCAAAAAGCGAAAAAACTTTCTGAATACCTAATATATTTGAAAAAAATATCCACCTTGACATCGTCGGGAGTAGGCAGCCATGCGATTTATATGCAAGCGGGCATCGAAAAGATAGCGCTGATTTCATAGAGTCTGCTTGTGAATCTTTGAAAGAGTGTTGGCCATTTGAGACGAATGCTCAGAGAACAATCGGCTTTTTATATATTAACTGCAGCGCTGGCGCATTTTCGCGGACTTTCCGCTGGAATATGCAAAATCGTTGGGGACGCGCAGTCTTTTGTGAAAGACTATGCAGCCCGTAGGTATATTCCGATGCTGCCATATAGAGTGTTACCTCTGCTGGGCGTACGCCCGAAATTGCGTTACAAGAGTACAGCGCTCGCTGAAGGTTCGGCTCCCGCTTGCTAGAGAAGACTTATTTGACGAGCGCTCGCAGAAAATTCTTGCTATCCGCTGGCAGAAAATACGACGTAAAAGAAACGACGCTCGCTGAAGATTTGACCAAGCACCATTTTGCTGACCGCTTTCAAGAAAGCGCGAGTTCGCGGTCCGCCTGCCCCGGCGATCATCTGAGTGATTATTGAAAAGCTGGAATATTGCAAACAAACGACGGCAATGTAAGCCTCATTATATTAGCGAAGAAAGGAAAACTCATTGAATTCTGTGGAAGAGGTTGGTACATTTCGAAAAAATGTCACCAATACTGGTTCATTTTTCCTATTTCAACCAATCCCTGCAAATTGTAAATGATATGGAGTCGAAGCCTACTGACATGCTACAAAGTCACCAAACACAGTTTTTGAGGAAGGGAAACCTGGCTAAAATTCTGTTTAAACCTGTGTAGGATTTTCTTATGCCGAAACCAGGAATTGGTGGAACTATATTGACTCAACCTTTCGAATAATTCGTCATCGTCAGGAGTCTGAAAAAGATCGTAGCTATTCGTACTTTCACTACACTGCCAAACGTCTCGTCAAACGCTGCCCGTTTAGACCTTCCCTGCTGCAATGTACTGAAAAGCAAAACGAGAGTGCCAACCTCAGTCTACCATAAGACCAGTAGCCCGCACAAGTGTGACGGACGCAACTGGGTTTATACTCAGTGTGTTAAGTTATATATATTATGTGCGGTTGTGAGCTTGCATAATGATAGCAGGGGCAAGAGACACTCTTAATGGTAGTACATTCATTTTTACTATTCATAGCAGGATTCTTGGAAGATATCCATGCTGCTTCAAGTGTTTTTCGCGCGCAAATCTTATTCTCAAGAGCCAGTATAGTACATTTTACGTCGAATAAAAATTGCCCTCAGTAATGCTTACAGCACAGCCACACGATCACGATTAAGAGAATCCAATAAAGGTCAAAGTGGCAATGGGCAGCGTAATGATACCAAACTTCCGCTATGCATACCCTTCATTTGCGATAAAGTCAGCAGAGCAATTAAACAGTGCATCCTTCGAGCCCAACTGCAAAACGATGTCAGTTTAGTTGATATACCCAGTGACAAGATCAAAAAGGGGTTGATTAGAAACAGATGCTACAATGTGCAATGTATATCAAAGGACTGCATTGTTTGCCCTTACGGAAAAGCAGGGGATTGTGCCAAATGGGAGTTATATACCAATTAGAATGTTCAAATTGCGGAGCATTATACATAGGCGAAACGGGTAGACCTTTGAGCACTAGGATTGAAGAACATCTGGCTAGCATGAAGCGAGGAACTCCAGCATCACCTTTAGGTAAACATAGATTTGAAGCACACGATGACACCTTATTCGACGTAAAATGTACTACACTGGCTCTTGAGAATGAGATTTGCGCGCGAAAAACAGTTGAAGCAGCATGGATATCTTCCAAGAATCCTGCTATGAATAGTAAAAATGAATGTACTACCACTACGAGTGTTTCTTGCCCCTGCTATCATTAGGCAAGCTCACAACCGCACATAATATATATAAATTGACACGCTGAGTATAAACTCAGCGTTCGTCACACTTGTGCGGGCTACTGGTCTTATGGTGGACTGAGGTTGGCACGCTCGTTTTGCTTCTCAGTACATTGCAGCAAGGTAGGTCTAAACGGGCAGCGTTTCACGAGACATTTGGCGGTGTAGTGAAAGTATGAATAGCTGCGATCCTTTTCAAAATCCTGACGAAGACGAATTGTTCGAAACGTTGAGTCAATAAAGTTCCACCAATTAACCTGGTTTCGGCATACGAAAATCCTACACAACAATCAATACGAGAATGCTCAGGTTCAAAGAAGAGAACACATGGAAATTTCTGTTTAAACCATTATCTTGGACTTCTTGCATTTTGTCTGCCGTTTGATTTCTCACACCCATTTTCCATGTAGCTAGGTTATCCGGATTGTTTGATTCGTTTTGGCAAGACATAATAGAACTAATCATTGCGCTTCAAGTTTTCAAGGCACAGCGTTTACCCTTGTTCCGCTTCTGTATGCCACTTCTCCGCCCCACTGCATTTTTCCAATCAACATGCTTATGCAAAAAAATGATAAAAAAACGAAAATATTGCAAATACAAATAAGTTCTTTCAGCGAGCAATGGCCAAATTTTCAGCAAGCGCTCGGACTCTTTTTACGCCAAGCAAAGGTAATACTCTGTATGACGGAAGTGCCATCGACGATTTGGTTACCGGAGTTTGGGGTACTTTCCCTCAGGGGAAGGTACCTATGGGCTGTGCGCCTTCTCAAAGGACCGTGCGGCCCGCATAATTTTGCATATTCTCGCGGAAACCCACCGAGAATATGCAAAATTAATGCCGACCGCAACTGACCTATGAAAACGCCGCGGTTGTTCTCCGAGCATTCGTCCAAAAATTTGCCAACATTTTTCCAAATATCTGCAAACGGACCGCAAGAAATCAGCGAACAATTTTCCAGTGCCCACTTGCCTCCAGCGTGGCCGCATACCCCAGCGGGTCTCTGAGTAGAAGTGGGCACAGATGAAGCTTTTATAAACGGATAGGGATGGCCTTTGTTATAGTGTTTTAACAGATCCGGGCGGAGCAGGGTATGCCAGTTGATATACTGTTTCAGTAAGGTTGCATTTCATTGCCTTTCTTTCTTTCAACTTTTCTATGCTTAGGGTTTCTTGCTCAGAATGATGAAACAAAAAGCAGACAACCGCGCCGGAAAAGAAACAAACAGAAACAAACAAGAAGAGGTCAAATTGCATATACTTATAAAAAATCAGAAAATAAAAAATTAGATTAACTCCGACACGCATATGTTTTTAGAGTTGCGCACCGAAATAGTCTGAATGCTGAACGGTATCTTGAGGCATATATATTGCAGTCTGAAAGTTTTGAAAATCTTGCAGCACCAAAAGAATTTATCTGTTGTGGTGGTCAGAAATGGCGAGTTTAAGTGAGAAGATTGCAAACTTTAGTTCATACTCCATATCTTCTAACCATCGAAATTCTGCTTGCGTAGGTAATTCGACTTTTTGCTTTTGGCCAATTGAAAAAGCATTACATGCGCCAGCTTTTCCGTATTTATATAAAAATCTTACCAACACGCAGCGTTGGTCTTCATGAGCCTGAGGGTCTCTCGCAATCCAGTCTAGATAGTCAACTTTTGTGCCGTCAGTCCAAGCCCAGACCTTGCTTCCTGTACCTTTAGCCCATAGACCGATCCAGGTTAGGTCATGTGCATCTTTCCATGGCCTACCCGTTCTTGCCAACTCTAAATCATCGACCGAATAGTGTTGGCAATTAAGTGACTATCAACCGCACTGACTGTCGTCAGCGCGGGGGACAAAAAGCGTAAAATGGTTGTCTTGATACGAATCACTATTGTACAAATCGTCTCACTTTGTTTTAGCCGTTCGTCGCGGCATACGGTCAACTCTTGCAGTCTCTAAATCGATGGTTACTGCCGGAGGTGGTGCAAAAGCAAAGTTGGTTGGGAGGTGCGAACGCTATCTTAGCGCGTAACTGCCTTGTTCCAAGCCTTGCATTTCATGCGCTCCACGGCTAATAAACCACCTCGAGCTCAGGTATTTGAGCCAGACTTCGCAGCGTACGCACATGTGCACTGTGATATGGGGCTACGTTGCGTCCCAACAGATTTTGCGCCGTCGTCCGGCGGTAAGCTCATATATAAATGGAATAAAACAAAAATTTACCTGCTACAAAAATATTTTCGGCAAGGCTGTGTATCGAAGTCAAATGTCCTCCAAGAGCGTTACAGATGTATTCGGCATCGTAAGCATTTGCATCAAGGAAAGTCTGTGAAGTCAAAAATTAGGTTAGTTCTTGTGCACTTTTGGAATCAATTTCATGGCATTCTTGTTGAATTACAGGGATAACTATTTTTATGAGCTTGTTTAAGGCTCCGTCCAAAGTGAGTAACTGTGGCGGCACTGAGTTAGCGCCAAGCTAGCGCCATGCTGTCTCGGCGTGCCTCGATCAACACGGTTTGCTTCGCTGGGACGAGGCATATAAATTGGGCGAGACTGCGCGGCGTACACGGCGTACGCATTTACGTTGTTCACGCCCCATATCTTAACCCATTGACGACGATGTGGACCACCGACGCCCCACGCACTTTTCGCCGCCAAGGACGATGTGGACCACTAGTTGCCCACACCCCTTGCAAAATCACATCCTTTCCAAGTCAGGTATTTTTCCATAGTTCAGCATTTTTTCCAATTTTTTTGCACTTCTGGAACCAGTGGACTACATCGTACAAGAAGATGGGCTGTGGTTGTTCACAAAACACCTTTACATCTCATAAATAATTACAAAACTTCCCGCGTCGGAAGTATTGTGCAAAATCGCGTCGTCCCACAAAGCCGCCACGCAAAATTAGGCGTCTTCGTCAATGGGATAATGGGTTAATGGCAGTTGCTCGGCAGAATGAGACCCGTGGCAAAACAAGGTCACAGAGTAGGAGCTCAATAATTATGGGTCAATGTTCGATGTTTCTTTGCCAATTCTAACTCCGAAAAATCAACCCGAAAGCAGCGCTTTCATCTCTCCTCTCTCCGACACCGCCCACCTCGCGATTTCCCTTCCACCGTCAGAGCGCCTCTGCCGCAATGCTATAAGCGTAAGGGTCCCGCAACGACTCTGCGTCTTCGCCATGGCGGGGGCTTTGGGTCCACTCGTCCATATCTAAAATTAAGAGGGCAGGGTCGGAGAGTAGGGGAGATGAGGCTTTCGCGTTGAAATTTCGGAGGTTAGAAGTAACAGAGAAAGATCGTAATTTGAATAGGTTCCACTATGGAGGTTCCTATCCTGTGACCTTGTTTTGTCAGGGGTCTCATTCTGCCGAGCCATTGCCTTTAACAAGTGAGCGTACGCTGCTTACCTCGCGTACGACACGCTGTCTGGTCCAACTCTATAGCAGGCCTCGCTAACAGCCAAGTATTGATAAAAATCGTCATCGAAAATTGCGATAGCGCGCTGTGCCGGCACAGCTCCGGCACTCTGGACGGAGCCTAAAAAGCCTGAGCTATTCAACAGCGGTATTGATCCTACTCCATGCCAAACTCTTGCCGTTCAAAAAGAAATGTTGAACAGGGTAAAACATGCAACCAAACTTTGTATTTCTTTTCAAGAGTTTGCCTCTTCTAACACCGAAACTGGACCTAGTTGAGCACAAAGCACAAAAGAGTGAGAAGCCGATAAAATCAGGTTCAACCCTCATTGCTTTTCGTTTAAGACCAATGTCGGTTCTGTTTAGCTAATGCTGTACATCAGAAAAGTGCAGGAGGCTGTAGCAAAGCAAGGTTTCCTCTTCTAAGAGGAAACTTGCTTACTTTTCGTTGCAGCGATTTGAAAAGAGACAAAATGTGTAAGTGAAGAATGTGCAATTACTAGAAAACAATTTACTTGGAGTTGAAATCACTTAAGATTAATCTTTTTTAAGGGATGATCATAATGGCGTCTTCCAAAAAACTTGAAAAAATACATTTTTTTTACATTATTTTTGTTTAAAAAAGTTGGCACATACCTTGTAGCAAGCCGCGGTTTTGTCAAAGTAAGTCCACCCACTCTCGCAAAGCCCAGGACCCGCTAAAAGGCAATATGGATCACTGAAGGGCAAAATCTCATAATGCAGTCAGTCTAGACAGCTATTAAGGTACACTGGTAATTTCATACAACCAAGAAAAGTCAGCGCTTAAATCTTTTATACTCGTCACAAATTCACTTATCCAAGTATACCAAACCTGATATATGCTCCGAAATTAGCCGAAAGTTATTATTAGGTTGGCTAATAAATAAGTTCGGTCGCTTTTTCAGCTTTTACAAATGCTGTAGACAAATTTTTGTCCAACGTTTGGTATCTCTGGAAAGAGCATTTCACTGGGTATTGGAGCATAAATTTCGTTCGAGTAAACTTATCTTCCCAGGAAAAAAATCCGCAAAGAAGTGAAAAATCGCAATTTTCCCATAATGCGCAAATATGAGGAAATCTGGTTTTTTAGTGAAACATTTTCAAAATGGCAGATCACAATTCTTTTTGTTGTTCACTAAATAGAGATAGCTCCTCTGTATCCAAACACCAAACTGCTGTTCTTTACATCCATTACAGCATGAAAACGAAGCTCAAGAAGTTAAAGAATTGAGCTTCTGGAAATTTCGCCATGTTGAGGCATAAATGTCGTTACTGATGATAGAAAATCCTGATTATTTGATATATGCTAGAGGAAGCTTCGAACTACTTCCCTACAAAGAATCATAGATTGAAAATAACAAGAAAATTTTTTGTGACAATTTGTATGCTAAAACGAACTTACTTTTTAGCCAACCTAATATTATCGTTAGGTCAAGCTGTCATTCGTGCTTAGCTAATTTTGTTTTCGGTCTTTCCTCATATCCAAGTGGACTGTCACTAGTTTTCCCATTTATTTTGTCTCCTCTTCATGGTATATAATTCCAATCTGAGCGTCACGGTTCAAAACATTTGCTGACGAAGTGTCTTTAGTAGTGCTCGAGGCAGCAACATTTTTGTATGAAACGTTGAGGTAGTTTTGGCTTCGCACTGTCCTAGGATTGAGCGGGTTGGATTCTTTCCTGGTTGTACAATATTCTAGCGCGGCTTGAGGTTGAGTACCACGAGGATGGCTTTGAGAATACGGGTTAATGACATTTGGAGGTTGATTTGCATTTTAATGCAGAACTGACATCTCAAGCTCAAAGCGTAACTTGAGTCTCAAATCATACATGAAGGAAATGTTCACCTAACCTTCGTTGGAAGCATTGAGATGAGACGAAGCGGAAGATTGGCTCAAATTTCTGTAAAAACATTATTCTCAGGATAATTTTTCAAAATAGAATACAAACTTTGAAATTAGTCCGTTGCTGCTCGGAATTACAAGGCTGTTCGTCAATGGAATCCATACAAACAACAGAAACTTTATCGAGCTCATCCTAAATACCTCTAAATACTTGTTTTCACTATTAGTTATAATTTTCGCTGTTACATACTGTAAAGCATCGAAGTTTGTTTTGTGAGCGAAAAGAGACTTCGATGCGTTACTCATGCGATTCACGTAAGCAAATTGGGAAGACGATAAATCATGATAAAGCATTTTTCTGCAGCAATCTTGCAGACAATTGAGAAACACACAGGACATCATCTTAAACCTTCTATAGTTTCCTTCTTTCAATAAAGTGTGTTACTGAAAAAAATCTGTATGGTACAGAAGAAGTACTGAACAAAAGACATTCTCATTTACCATTTCATGGCAAAAGGATACAGTAAACGAAAGACCATGACAGAGCATTTCTTTTCCACTACCTGAAGATATCAGAAAGATGCGAGAACTTGTGTCGGAGCAAGCAGCCTGTTTGTAACTTTATAGTTTTCCCAATTTTGTTATCTAAGGTGATTATATATACAGCTTATGGATTAGTCGACTTTCACTTTGTTGATAACTTCTTCACCCAAAACGTGGCAAATCTAAATTCTTTCATGAAATAAGCAAAAAGCAAAGTGATAAAGGAGAAATAATCTCTTTGAAAAGCAAAAAACGATGTTCCCAGAAAGGCACTGCTAAGATGGTCATGTTACAACCCGCTGATTGAATCTTTTCACATTTTCAATGGATCTTATTGTGTTAGATTTGGTGCTTTGAGCTCTAGCCACGAATAGCTTTGATATTCAATTGAGCAGCTGAAGCACAGCAAGCACCATATTCAATACAGTGGGAGTCGTTAAGCGAAGCGAACATAATATTCGCAGCGAGCGTCATACAAGCACTCACGGTGGAATTTCGACGAAATATGCGATTTTCACATTTTGGGGAAAATTCATGAAAACGTGTTTCTGTAGGCTCGTAACTCGGCGAATTTTACTAGAGCCTGAATCATGCACCATTCGATAGCGCAATTCCAGTAACTTTGACTCAAAAAGCAAGCAGGCAAGTTTTCTGACAGATACGCGAGAAGTGCGGGCAAAGTTACGCACTTTCGTGATGCAGTTACAGTCACCTCACCGTATCTCTCCAAAAAGACCCTGTAATCCTCAAAGACCACGATTTTGTAAAAAGCGTGTTCGAAAACCTCTATAAGCGAAGTTTCCTTACAATTCAAGTCCATCAACATTTTGACCAAAATCCATCGGCGAGCTTCCAAGAGCGTAAAACGAGAAAAAATGAAATAAACCGAACATATCGGAAAACTTGCTCGTAGAGGTTATCCGACCTGCTGATTTCAAAACTCACATCTGCTTAGCAGGATAGCCTCGTATCCTGGGGCTATGGCGAGTAGAGTTTGGGACGACAAGATATTTCCACAATTCACCAGCCGTTCTATGAAGAGAAATCTGCGGCTACTATTTAGCACATCATAATCTACAGAAAAAGTACTATCGAAAGATCCTTGCTGGAATGTACTTGGGACAATGCTCGCTGCTTCACACCTTCGCGAAATGACGTCCGCAAAAAGATTCAAGAATAACGAAATCGAAATATCAAAGACATGCTGCATACAAAAAAAATTCGCCTTGATGAGCAGAACAAGGCGCTACTTTCGGATTTAAATTATACTTATTCCGAAGGAAGTTATGGTGAGTAGAATTTAAAACGCGTGATTTTCTCAGAATTCACCAACGCTTCTATCTCCTTTGAAAAGAAGTCTGAGCTTATTTTTTAGCGCACAATAATCTACAAGAACAGTGTTATCGAATAGACTTAGCAAAGTCTTCTATGTTGGATAGGCGCTACTTCACATATTCGCGAAAAGGCCTCCGCAGAAGAATTTTAGAAAATGAAAACGGAATATCGAAGACATCGTCCCCACTTCCAATAAATCAGACGATTCGCCGCACCGAGCTGAATCGAATGATGGCTTCGGATTCAGAATTCGTCCACTCTGAAGCGAGATATGGCCACGCGACGGTGATGCCCATACATAGCGACATGTGCATCACTCATGCGACATGTCGCTACATGTCCATAAATGTAACGACATGTATCATCTATTCTATGACCAGGATAAGCGAGACCGCACTGCGGACGTTGTCTTAACAAGTTTGAGTCTGTTCTTTCCTGTTCCCAAAGAGTGAATAAACCTGGGCGAGATAAATGACAATTATAAACCTGCTAAGTGCACGATTGGCCTTATTTAGACAATGTGTGCAATGCGGTCTCGCGTCTCCTAGTCCTAGAATGATATGTACATTCGCGTTTATTTTTCAAAAAATGTGAGCGGTATTGTATCTGAGGTGATTATATTGACAGCTCTTGGATTAGCCGCTGACTTTCGTTTCGTTGATAACTTCTTTACCTTAAACGTGGCAAATCTGAATTCTTTCACGAAATAAGCGAGAAGCAAAGTGATAGAGGAGAAATAATCTCTTCAAGAAGCAAAAAAAAGGATGTTTCCTAGAAAGCTACTGAGATGGTCTGGAGAGTCATTGAGGCAAGAGGTGTGTAGAGCAGAGGTAGGCGTTCAATCTTTGTTCATAGGATCTCTCAAAGTACCTTTGCATCGTTTCTCAAGAAGGAAAGTTAGCAGTAATTTGCCGAAGCAGTACGATAGCAGTACGGAAATGGTGAATTTGGACAGGAATCCTCGCAAAGACTTTTTCCAGTAATGTTTGCAAAATTTGTTTGGAGCCGCAAATTGTTGAAATTTTCTACGAGAATAAATAAACATCAGTTTTTAAGCATGGCAGCAATCTTATTATAGAAAATAAACATTTCATTGCATGACGTTCTTTTAAATTCTCAAACTGCTCTTGAATAGATTGGCAAATAGTGGTTACGTTATGCTACATCTCGAATATTAGGTTGTCTCGAAAGTTTTGTTGGTTTTTGAATGTTTTTTGCAACTAAACATCTTACAAAAAGTAATCTGCAAAAGATTCGTTCGACTCAGATTTATATACTCTTGATGATAATTGCATTACCTCTCTGATCTATGCGGGCTTTGCAATTTTAACGCCTATTTCTTTTCAGCTTAGAGAAGCCAAAATTCCCTTCTGGAAGTTTTATTATGATATTAGGTTAGCCCGAAAGTTTTGTCGCACCTTTTTGGAAAATTCCTTCTGATTTTTCAACCGATGTGTTTGCTCATTCTTGTTTGGAAGAGCTTATCACTTCTTTACACTGGTATCTTATTAGGTGCTTCCTGTTGAGCATACACTGCATAGATAGAAGCGGTAGAAGAAAATTAGTCAAAATTTGAGCTTTCATTTTTCCATTCTTTCTCTATCAAACAAAAACAAAGGCAAACAAATCGATTTAAAACCAGAAGTTATGAATTTTTGAAACTGGTGCGCAGAACTTTCGGACCAATCTGATTCTTGAAAAAGCGCTGGTTATCGTTATGTAGCGAAACCCTTGGCTACACTACCTCACTTTAGATCACATTTATCAAGTTTCGTGACAAGCATGTAATAATTGTTTATTCAGAGAAAACTCTGGTTATTTTGAGCATGTGTAGCGCATAGGAGTAACAGAGCACAAATGATGTTTGATAACAACTGTGTCCTCGACTTCGGACACTTCCTTCGTTTTGTGGGAAGAAAGGAAATAAGTATATTTAATAAGGAAATAAGTGTTTTATCAGAGAAATAATGGAGAAACAATAGAATATGAGAGGTGGATGAGTGAACAGTGAACAACTGAACTGAGGAGGTAAAGAGCGAGCGCCTTCTAGCGCTCACTTCCAGCTCACTCTGAGGTTGCGATCGACTGCGCAAATGTAGATCACTATGAGGAACAACTGATCATTTACACTCACAACAATAACCAATCTTCAATTCGCAAATCTTCAAAAGCTTTCGTATTTTTGCTGCATCCACCTGTCGCACGAGTTCAGCGAAGATCGGGATCTCCAAAAAATTCTTTGGAGCCTCAAGCAGCAAATCAGAAGAATCCACAAGTTATGTAGCGTAGTTCGAGATGAAAACCAGCTAAGCTTTGAGCTGGAAAATTGAAATTTCAATAATTAGTCTTCAAAGAATCTTATATATAAATCTGAATGTCTGTTTGTCTGTATGTCTGTCTGTATGTCTGTCTGTCTGTCTGTCTGTATGTGTGTACGTATGTTCCGAATAGAAAATTCCATTTCTGAACCGATCCGGACCAAACTTGGCACACATACACTTCGGGCCCCGGCGGGTGTCACAGTCCACTTTTCGTCATCGATCGATATTGATTTTATCGATTTTTTGCAAAATTTGTGCTACGGGGCTGGGAGTTGGCATAGGGGATAATCGAGCATGCTGATCACCCCCGTGGGGGTGGTCAGCATGCTCGAATCGATAAAATAGACATCGATCGATAACGAAAAGTGGACTGTAACACCCGCCGGGGCCCGAAGTGTATGTGTGCCAAGTTGGTCCGGATCGGTTAAGAAATGGAATTTTCTATTCGGAACATACGGCGGAGCCGGGTAAGCCAGCTAGTTATGATATAAAACTGAAATTATGATACCATTAAAAAGAGAAAGAGAAACTGTATCGAACACGTTTACGCAATTACTTCCTCATTTTAAGCGGTTTTTACAGATGTTTGAAACGCCGACAAAACTTTCGGAATGAACTAAAAGTATCGAAAAGTTTCGTGATTACCAACTTTTAGGCCGGTCGAAAGTGCCGTTTTTCAGAACCATGCTTAGACCACTTAGAATAAAGAAAGACAAAAACTGCAAGAGCTGTCCGATGCAGAATTTATTCCTCTTTCTAACGGTTATGTCCTTGCTCAGATTCCCTTAATGTCCGCTCCAATTGTGTATTTGTTCAGATTTCTTCAATGTCCGCTCAAATAATCGTCAGAATCTCCAACCTATGATTTTTACCCATCTTGGGTTTGGCTATCTCTGAAATTTCCGAAATTTTCAACTTTCGAACTAACTTTAACAGTTGGATAGAACAAACAAAATGCAATGCAATGAACTTCATCTACATTAACTAGCTTCTCTGTAGTTCTTGAAATAATTTTTCCAAAAGCATTTACTTTTGCGAAGTCGCGAAATTCACAATCGCTCCAAACACTAACAAATCTTCGGATTTTGAGGCTTCCAAAAACGGCTTATTACTTAACTCTGATTTTAGTGCAAATGGGTGTTTAGCGGTTCAAAATATTGGATTCCGAATTTTCTGGGCACAGCCTAGGACGAGTATGGAAAGAGGAATACTGATTTTATCCTCATATATCGGACAAATCAGGAAGAAAAGAAGTCTATCAGCAAGAGGAGGAAAAGCTGCATCCAATGACACCCTGGTTGCTCGTCGTTTATTGCTCAGTGAGGGCTGGAATGCTCAAATAAGGAGAGTTTTAGCATCGGAAAAATATTTTCAAAAATTTTGAGAAGCCCGCTAGAATTGCCAGAAAAATCTCTTGTGTTGCATTTTGCTTGATCTATTCAACAGAAATTTCAAAAAATAGCTAAACTAAAAATGGTCAAAAATTATAGGATGGAGAGTCCTGCAGATTGTTTAGCGGACATTGAGGGAATCTGAGCAAGAACATAACCGTTAGAAAGAGGAAGAAATTCTGCATCGGACGGTTCTTACAGCGTTTGTCTTTCCTTATTTCAAGTGGTCTGAACATGGGTCTGAAAAACGTCACGAACTTTCGGACCGGCCTAATACTTGGACGACGCAAGATGAACCTCGTCATTGATTCCATGAACCCAAATGGTTTCGTAGCGCTCCAAAGCACCTAAGTCGAAGTATTCCTTCTTTGTTAAGTTGCTTGTAATGCTTATTTTACAGATTTGAACAGTATGGACATGATAGTTGGCAAATAGTCTACTCAAAAGTTTGAAAGAAGTCCAATGCTTTGTCTCATAAGCAAGTGCACAAATTTTAGTGTTATCTGATCATGGACAGATCTTTGATCAAGATCTTACCATATACCCCATCCCATATATGTTTCCTAATTGATTACCTTGAATTTTGATAGCTATGAGGACTGTTCAGAACCACTTTAAGCTCAAATGTTTTTCATGTCGGTTCTATTTAGAAGGCTAACATACATATGAGTAGCTGGTCAAGTATGCTGCGTATTTGCTTGCTAGACTCAGGGTCTCGCGCGTACGGGCGGCCAGCGGCGACCTCACAGACGCTCGTTGGTGCTCAAATAATCGCCGGGAGCAGGCGGTCCGCAAACTCGTGCTTTTCTGCAAGCTGTCAGCAAAATTTTGGGGCGGGCCAAACCTTCAGCGAGCGGTACTTCCTTTACGGTCGCATATTCTGCCAGCGGGCAGCAATAAAGATTTTCTGCAGGCGCTTGTCAAATAATCCCTTTCAGCGAATGATGGCCAAACTTTCAGCAAGCGCTCGGACTCTTTTTGAGCGGTTTCGGGGATACGAGCAAAAGTAAGATTCTCTATGGCAGAGGCGCCATCAATGATTCGATTACCTGAGTTTGGGGTACTTTTTCTTAACGGAAGATACCTTTGGGCTGTGCGGTTTTTCACAAAGGACCGTGGGGCCCTCAACAATCTTGCATATTCAAAAATCCGCGAGAATGCGACCACTGCGCATCAACTAATCTGTGGAAAAACCGCGCTTGTTCTTCGAGCACTCCTCTGGAAGTCGGCCAACATTCTTCCAAATTTTGCCTGTGCACTGGCCAAACCTTTCATAGGAAAACCAACATCATGACTCTTGATAACTGTAAACACAGGTTTTCCGCCCTTGCTGGTGAAGGAATGTATTGAGTAATACAACATGTCAATGCTTAAGGCAGCCCAGCTGCGTCGTATCTCACGCAGCTATCGCTCACGCTCACAATGTGCGAAAATTGTGGGAAGAAGATATAGGTCACTGTTGGCCGCTTGCACGTGAACGGGTATTGCCGGCCGAAAAGACGGACGCATTGCTGGCCGCTCGCTCGCGAAAATGTATTGCCGGCCGTTTGCGGTTACATTGTCTGCCGCTTGGAGGGCGCCTCAGCTGTTTGCCGCACGCGCGGAAGCTTCAGACTTATGTCGACCGCTTGTACGTCAGCCCTTGCAAGAGGACCGCTCGCACACGCGAGTCCCTGAGCAGATGAGCCTGCTTGCCTTCTTCAATAACAAAAATCATATACGTTATCGCAGATTGCGATGACCGATACATATTTGCTGTATATAGAAATGTATTTATGTTGAATGTCTACTCTCAATGGAGAATACTCTAAGACCATTTTTAGATCACCAGCTCGCATGGCGTTCCAAAGGAAGGCTCGATCTTTCGCCATTGAGCTACGAATCCAAAAATCCGATCATCATAGCACTAAAAACGGGGGTGGTGCAGGAGGAACCAAAGGCCTGCCGCCTGTAGCCGTAGGAGATAATTAAGAGCGCGAGCACTATGGAGAATACTTTGGCAAGGGTCCAAGAAAACTTGGCAAAGATATCCCTTCGAAACATGTCTTCATAATTTGCCTGGAGATGGCCTTGAAAATTTTGAAAAACAGATTTATAATGCAAATTGGCAGACGCATTCACTAGGCCCAAAAGTAAGTGAAAATTTGGTATTGTAATGGTAAGAAAAGTTAACTTTCTTATACAAACTTTTTGTTTTATGAATTTTGAAATTATACATTGTTGAAGACCGGGATCTTCATTCAAATTCATTTTTCCTTCGAAATAAAGGATTGATTTGCCTTGTGATTCAATGAACCAAAGCAATCAAAATGTCATGAAGATACATCTGGAGGCTTATATCAAGATACAATTGAAGTTTGTCTCACAACTTCAAACCTATTCTAATTTCAAATTTTGACACTAGAGATTTCAAAGGTTTGCTATTAAAATTATGTCGGTAATCCTTTTGAGGTTATACACATCAGAAAAAATTCATCAATTTATCACATGCAACAACTTAGTTAACATTATTTCCTGTTTATCATTCCCTACTTTCACGTTTCAATCTAGAAATTCCCCTAAAAGATTCACCTAAAATCTTACACACGGCATTGAACCTGAAATTCTTCAGGAATTTTGAAGGCTCACCTTTTGGTAATAATAGGACTCGACTAGTGAGACAGAGTAGTTTATCTATCAGGTAGGCGTTTTACTTTAAAAAATACGCATTGAATACTGATTCCAAATATGTCCTTCGTATACTTGAAAGTTAATTCTGAGAAGAGTTATAAGAGTTTGTTTCTAATGGATGTCCTCTTTTAATTTTCCTGGATCCTTGCCAAAATCTTCTCCTCAGCGCTCGCGCTCCTAATTATCTCCTACGGCTACAGGCGGCAGGCCTTTGGTTCCTCCTGCACCGCATCCACTAAAAACCACGCTTTGAACTTATTATAAAGGATTCACACGGCATGTACCATAAAGGAGTGACACACAATATCAGGCGTAAGATCACAGCTGGATATCACAACTTCGTAGGATGGTCAGATATTTCATACATGATTGCGTCAGATGCAGACGGTTCAATGGCCTACCATGGAGAGATAGTGTTTACTTGAGACTGTATATAAGCCCACCATTTCTGGGAGATAGGTCACTCTGTGTCTTATTCTCACTCTAATAAGTCGCCAAGCTCTCCACTACCACTTGGCTCTTATGTATCTACCAGTATCGTATAAACAATTACAGTTACTATCGTGTTGGCCGTACAGCAACATAGAAGCAGGGCTATCGACACTACTATACTCTATTGGATCCACCATAAGTTTAGGTGGATTCCTCTATATGGTGCATCGACTAAAAGACGACTGAACAGGTACGATCCTCCAAGTTCAACAGAGAAAGCCTCAAGACCAAGAAGTAGAGCATACTCATCTGGAGACCAAGAACTTTGAACCACCGAAAAAAGGAAATTGATTTCGAACGGCAACACAAAAGGAGAGGAAGAAACGGCAGAATCATTTAGACTAAAGTCTCAGAAATCGTTGCTGACGCGAAATTGTAATAACTTACAAAAGATCATACAGCGATGAGAGGACGACACAGTACTTCACGAAGAACAAAGAGACAATAAAGAAATCTACAACGGCAGATCACTCTTAGTAACGGAACTAACAAGTACCTCAAAACTCATCTTAGAGCAGCTCAATACTTTCGCCAACACCGTGGATGCTCTAGCGAATTCGCTTACGGAAAAGCAAGAAATGCAAGCATAGCAGAATATTTGGACAAGACACACCTAATAATCGAGCGCGCACAAACCTTCATCGCAATCAGCTGACCATCGATCTGCTACCATTTATGCCCCGAAATTGTGCAGTTTTGCTGCTCTTGCACCGCAATAATACGTCGGCTAAGTTGTCCCTTAAGTTACTCACAAGCAACTTACGGGAAGTTTGTCTGATTCTTCCCTCTTGCACACTATCTCTCCATGGTAGGCCACTGGATCGTCTGCATCTGCGCAATCATGTATGAAATATCTGACCATCTTACGAAGTTGTGATATGCAGCTGTGATCTTACGCTTGATATTGTGTGTCACTCCTTTATGGTACATGCCGTGTGAATCCTTTATAATAAGTTCAAAGCGTGGTTTTTAGTGCTATGATGATCGGATTTTTGGATTCGTAGCACAATGGCGAAAGATCGAGCCTTCCTTTGGAACGCCATGTGAGCTGGTGATCTGAAAATGGTCTTAGAGTATTCTCCATTGACTTTCTATACTCGTCCATAAAGGTGATTTCTTTGCTGGTACCGTATAATCGCTCTTCTTGCTGCACACATTGTCTGGTTTAAGATAGGTAAGGGTAAGGGTAAGGTTTGTGTGTCTTCTTATTCAGGAATGCTCTCCAAGGTCTTCTCTGGTTGACGATGTTGTAGAGCCTGCAGTAGTTTTTTTGACGAATATGGGCGCTACTGCAACTGTTCGTTTGGCTTTCTTCCATGTCGAGTATCTAAACAAATCCCATGGAGATTCTTGTCGTGGTCTAACGTTTGTTTTGTTCCTGTTGCAAGCACTGCTAACTCCAGCTTCTTTTCCGCTTAGTGGAAGTACAAAGAATTGGTGTAGGCCTTTAGCGGTAAGCGGTAAGAAATGCGGTCCGTGCCACCAAAGCTCTGTCCATTCCTTGAGCGTCTGTACCGCGAGTACCCAAATCAGGGTTTTCTTCTGTTGCGACATGCTTGAAGTATACGCAAATGTCTTCCATCATTTCCATCAATTGAAGTATACGCAATTGATGGACGGACCGCATTTCTTACCGCTTACCGCTAAAAGCCCAGACCAATTCTTCGTACTCCCACCAAGCGGAAAAGAAGCTGGAGTTAGCAGTGCTTGCAACAGGAACAAAACGTTAGACCACGACAAGAATCTCCATGGGATTTGTTTAGATACTCGACATGGAAGAAAGCCAAACGAACAGTTGCAGTAGCGCCCATATTCGTCAAAAAAACTACTGCAGGCTCTACAACATCGTCAACCAGAGAAGACCTTGGAGAGCATTCCTGAATAAGAAGACACACAAACCTTACCCTTACCCTTACCTATCTTAAACCAGACAATGTGTGCAGCAAGAAGAGCGATTATACGGTACCAGCAAAGAAATCACCTTTATGGACGAGTATAGAAAGTCAATGGAGAATACTCTAAGACCATTTTTAGATCACCAGCTCACATGGCGTTCCAAAGGAAGGCTCGATCTTTCGCCATTGTGCTACGAACCCAAAAATCCGATCATCATAGCACTAAAAACCACGCTTTGAACTTATTATAAAGGATTCACACGGCATGTACCATAAAGGAGTGACACACAATATCAAGCGTAAGATCACAGCTGCATATCACAACTTCGTAAGATGGTCAGATATTTCATACATGATTGCGCAGGTGCAGACGATCCAATGGCCTACCATGGAGAGATAGTGTGCAAGAGGGGAGAATCAGACAAACTTCCCGTAAATTGCTTGTGAGTAACTTAAGGGACAATTTAGCCGACGTATTATTGCGGTGCAAGAAGAGCAAAACTGCACAATTTTGGGGCATAAATGGTAGCAGATCGATGGTCAGCTGATTGCGGCGAGGAAGTAGGAAAAAAGGTTTTTTGCTTTTTCTTGCACTTCTTGCTTGATTTTTTTTTAAAAAGCGCTTCGAATGCAAAGAATGAAGATCTATCTTTCCATTCACTTTCCAAAACTCGTTTTTTGCCGGTTTGCATGCCATTGTTCTGAACTTGTTTTATCCCTTCGTTTGCTGCGGATATCTCTGATAGCGGCCATCATCGATTTTTCGACAGTGGCTGCTATCAAAGACTGCCCCGCAGTGCAGCAAAAGTCTTACCGCTGGCAGGTCTCGAGCGTTGGCCACACTCTTGGAATCCCAGTGACTTAGCCGTTCGACCAAACGTGCTCAAGTAGTTTTATGCCCAAGAACACCCATGATTATCGCATCCAAAAGGCGATTCGTATTCAGATCGAGAGCTCACTGGATGCCCGACTGAGTCGTTCTACGTTCAACGTAGGCCCGCATCGCCGATTGCGGTGAAAGGAACTTACTACGGGCCATTCTCCAAAACGCTCATTACGCGCACTTTACGCATGACGCTAAATTACAACAATGATGTAATTGTTAAATTGACATTTGTTAAGAAGTAGCTAGGCAAGTAGAAATAAGAGAGGAAGAAGGATGTTCAACGTCGTTGTAATCAGCATGTCAAAGCCCCATGCTCAAGGTTCCAAATAGAATTTTTTGAATTTGGTCACCTGAGAAGTACTGTTGTGTTCTCATGGAAATTAGAAACAAGGTCTCAGCTCAGTGGTGACCAAATCTATGCTGCACACGATATACATCGTCATTACAGACATTGTTTCTATGTGCCTTACTCATTCTCGTAAAATCGTGGCACTGGAACTCACCGCGCTATGCCGACTACCACGAATAAAATGTAAACAACCACTCATTTAGAAAGTCTTTTCACGTGAGATCGGTGATTTCGAGTGGATGAAACTTTTCGCAGGTAGACAAACGCAAATTTGCTAGGTTTTTGGATTTGTCATGGCTTGGTAGTCGCCATAAAGGTCATAGTAACCGTGAGCTACATCTCTGTGCGAAAATCTTCTCAAACGCTTAGCTAGAACCTTGGCAAGTTGACCATTTACACAACCAATTCATTTTGGCGCCGTTTTCGTTATGTAGTAAACTTTCGACCACTTTTCTGGCTAAACTCCATCGCTTGCACATTTGCTTACCAAACTCATCTACGACTCTGCAAAAAGTGGTGATACGGACCGAATTTTGCGGTACAGAAGCCAGGTGGACCCGTTTGGCGCGCAATTTCTGAGGGATCAACTCAACGAATCTGCTCGTGCTTTTGCGTATTGGACTTTTATGAGGGTAGCATGCTGTGTGCAAAATTTGAGCCCAGGAGGTTGGCTGGAACACGCTCCACGAATTTCGTAACAGACACACAAACACACACACAAAGTCACATAAACACCCTTAGCCCGTTATTATAAGTCATGATATTCTAAAACAACACTCAAAGCACGATCATAGAGTTATCTCAAAAGTACAACCTGATCTTTGACTTGATATCCTTGCACTATAGCAAGACTTTCTGTGGAATCCCAAAATACTCTTTAACGCTGATGCACCATGTGCACCATCGGTGAGAAACTTGTCTGAACAATGATGACGCTGTTGTAAGCAGCTCGGTCCCTGCACGCTGCAGTATACTGCTGCAGCATACTGTAATGCATGCGAGTAGATGTATGATTGCACTGCGCAGGGCTGTTTCCGTCTCATAGAATATACATATTTAACGCAACTACCCGACTTGTAAAAGTTTTTCTTGAACTGCTGCTGATTATAAGTATAGCATAAAACTGAATCTTTCATATATGCTCAAGTTCAACTCAGATGACCTCAGATTGCGCATTAGCAAGCGTTTACATCATTCCGGTTTGATTGACAGCTCACGATGGTATTTTTTCGTCCTGCCGCTATGCGGTAAATTATCTTTTCTTAGACTGGAGAGCGAAAGCTACTGTATCCGCTGTGCAAGGAGCTAAAGGAGCTTCAAAATCAAAAAGGAAACAGGATCGAAAGTGTGGGGTAAAATAACGGGCTGTGCAGTGATTATACATCCTCCTTTAAATATGTTTCAAAAATTATGTTTTCTTGGCAACATCAATGTATGCGTGATTGAAGTGGACAGTACGAGATAGATATATTGTACCTAAGTTGTAATAACAATTAGTGAAAATGTCTTTAAGCCATAAGGCTTAGCTGTGAGAAATGCTCCTTCACTGCACCGCTTGCACCGCTATGCAAACAAGCCTTGATACAGTACCCGATGTTTTCTCTAAAAGATGCCGCCCATACAGAACAGTATCAACTGATGCGTTGTTACTTGCAGCCATTCCGTACCCCTCCTTTGTGATTCTAACGACTGGTTGTTCTTGACTAAGCAATAGAGTATGTAATAGTGAGAAGTTGTAGAAAGCCTTTGCACAACCAATGGAGAGTAGTACGGCCCTTCTCCACTGAAGGCACTCAGTGGAGAAGGGCCGATAGGTAGATACTACTCCTCTTTTCCGTGTGAAAGATACTTGTAGGTTCTTCCCTTCCTTCGGTAATGTCTAATCCTTTTGCAACTGTTGCCTTGATTGGATGTTGCTGATTTTTGCTCCTTTGCTGCTTCATTTCGTCGGCTTTTGGCGCCTGTGATGGTGCTTGCCGTAATGTTTGCTGTCTATTATTATTTCCTTCTGGTCTCTTGTACTTCCATCCTTGCGAAGCGTTTTGGGTGAAGGGTAAAATGGTGCTTCTTCCTTGACAAATTTTGCACCCTCCTTTGCTACAATTTCTTGCGTAGTGGTCGCTTCCTCCACAGTAAAGGTATAGCAGCTTTTCTTGCATAAGTCTGCTCCTTTTTTCTATGGTGTCGTAAACCCTGCAGTCGACTGCTCTGTGATCCGTGGCGTCAATATGCAGGTTGTAGTTTTGGTTATAGTTTTTGGTGTGCTTTGTCCTGTACTTTGCCATTGCTGATCTTCTTCCTTGTACGCGTTGTGTCCCATGTTCCTATCTACCATTTAATTGAGTCTTTCCTCCATGCTTATTAGCGAGTCAAGATCCTTTAGTACATTGGAAAGTTTCCAGTCTCGTTCTCGTATTTCTTTAAACACCTGCTTCTCCGAGGCTTCGCTGGAGCTTCGCACTGAATTTCGCAATTACTTTTTGTATGAGATATAAACCATCCAAATGTATTCCCTCTTTCGAGTTGCGTCACGATAGAAACTATGGTCTCCAGAAGCTTTCTTTGTGCTGTTATTGTCTCCCGATCGGCTTTTGCACTTTCAAGACGAGCTTTTAGTACGCATATGAGTTGAGATTCATCACCGTATTTCTTGCGTAGGAGTTCAACCGCACTCTCGTGGTTTTCTTCTGAAATGGCGTACCTTCTTATCATTTCGCGTGCTTCACCTCGTAGTGCACTCAATAAGTAATTGAACTTCTGCAACTTCGTGAGCGGTTGTTTGTGCACATTCTCCTCGAAGAGTGTCCAGAAATTGTTGTACTCCCAAACCTTTCCAGTGAATATTGGAATTGGAATAGCTGGAAGCGTCGTTCTTGCCATCTCCACATGGCCTGGCAACGGTGGCTGTCCCTGGGACTGCTCCGTCTCATAACCTCATTCCGCAGCAGTGCGTTTCGTGCCTCCAGTTCCACGATCAAGGTTTGTGCGCGCTCGATTATTAGGTGTGTCTTGTCCAAATATTCTGCTATGCTTGCATTTCTTGCTCTTCCGTAAGCGAATTCGCTAGAGCATCCACGGTGTTGGCGAAATAATTGAGCTGCAAGACGAGTTTTGAGGTACTTCTTAGTTCCGTTACTAAGAGTGGTCTGCGGTTGTAGATTTCTTTATTGTCTCTTTGTTCTTCGTGAAGTACTGTGTCGTCCTCTCATCGCTGGATGGTCTTTTGTAAGTTATTACAAATTCGCGTCAGTAACGATTTCTGAGACTTTAGTCTAAATAATTCTGCCATTTCTTCCTCTTTGTGTTGCCGTTCGAATTCAATTTCCTTCTTTCGATGGTTCAAAGTTCTTGGCCTCCAGATGAGTATGCTCTGCTTCTTGGTCTTGAGGCTTTCTCTGTTGAACTTGGAGGATCGTACCTGTTCAGACGTCTTTTAGTCGATGCACCATATAGAGGAATCCACCTAAACTTATGGTGGATCCAATAGAGTATAGTAGTGTCGGCAGCCCTGCTTCTATGTTACTGTACGGCCAACACGATAGTAGCTGTAGTCGTTTATACATACTGGTAGATACATAAGAGCCAAGTGGTAGTGGAGAGCTTGGCGACGAATTAGAGATGAGACACAGAATGAACTATCTCTCAGAAATGGTATGCTTATATACAGTCTCAAGTAAACAACCACTTTCCATGTGTCATCAGCGACAAATCAATGGCAGTACTGTCATTTATTTATTTATTTATTTATTTATTTATTTATTCATACACTCGAAGGTGTGCCAAAAAAATCAGATTACAAACGTAACATGTTAGATTAATCCGCGCACTTGTTAGTACGACCTAACCCACAGTATACTGCTATAGATGTCAAATAAGTGGAAAGAAAGTGAGTCCCAGTTCATCTTCTACGCCCGGTCCCTTGTGAAATCCTTAGCAGATGAGTGACAGTGGGGAATGCCACTATTCATTCGGGTAAAAATGAATAGACTAACAGCTGATTTTCGGTAGTTAGGTATCCTCCGCCCTAACAATCGGATGCTAGGCTTACCTGTGGTGGAGATATGAGATAAGGAACAAGGGCACAATCTAGATATAACAAAATCAATTACTAGCAGTAGTGAGGGTGGGTTGGGTATATAATGAGACAGATGGTTAGTGAAACATAAAAGCATAGAAAGCACGAGACATATCTTTTGAATTGACAGAAAAAATTGAAGTAAAAAATTGAAGTAAAAACGCCCAGAGAAGAACCAGGAATCTGAAAAAGAAGCATCAACCAAACCAAATAAAAACTAAAAAAGAAAAAACCAACTAACAACTTGCAGCACATAAAAGCTAAGCTGACTATCACCGCACTAACGACCTAAACCAAATCACAAAAAGAAATCATCAACAGAGGTAAAGACCGGAATTCAAGGCATCAGAAACATTGATCTTTTGTTAACTTTCTTTTAAAAGCAGACCCATTCCTAGCCGACAATAATTCAGGAGGCAAGCGATTGAACCAACGTGCGCATCTGTAAAACAGTGAATTGAAAAGCCCAGAATAGAACCTCTTATTCAGTCTAGGATAATGAAGGTTGAACCCTCCGAGCCTACCGCTAGTTGGTTTGAAGACCCAGAAGCGCTGCTGGCTCTGAGATCAACCTCCCTACGTAGGATTCGAAAACAAAATAATAGATCCGCTATTATCCTTCTATTTCTTAGACTTTTCAAACTCACTGCTTTGAGATGCTCTTCGTAAGCAGGAAACCTTTTCTGCGCAAATTCTGAGAATTTTGTAATTTTCGACAAAAGAGCATCCGAGTAAATGTACGCTGGACTTTTTCGATCTTCAAGCACTCCTTCTCGCATATGGGATTCTACACCTGATAACAATATTCAGATGAGGTACAACATAAGCTTTATATAGTTTAACGAGAAGGACCTGGTCAGAAGCTTAAATATTTCGAAAAATGGCAAACAAAGCAGAGTATGCTTTCTTTACTGCATTATCAATGTTTATGTTCAGTGAATTTCAAATGAGAATCAATTGAATGTTCCAAGTCTCTAACTGACGAGCAAACCGTCAGTAGAATACCATTTACTTCATAACCAATTGGCTCATGTTTTCCTATATGCAAAAAGGAGCACTTGCTAGGATTAAGTGAAAGACCATTACACGACGCCAAAGCAGCCAATCTGCCAATGGCAGATTGAAGTGCAGCATGCATAGTATAATGATTTTCATCATTGTAGCATACGTACAGCTTGGTGTCATCCGCATAAATTTGAACACTCACTCCATTCACATTCAAAAGAGCAGGTAATTCCATTGTCAACATCAAAAACAGCAATGGAGAGAGCACCACACCTTGGGGCACCCGACTTGTACACTCAGATTTATTGGAATAAGATTGCTCCACTCTAACTGTCACAAATCTGTTTTCAAAACAAGATAACCAATTCAACAGGTTCCCTCTGATAGCATGACTGTAAAGTTTAGATAAAAGAATATGGTGGGGAATTTTGTCAAAGGCTTCAGGCATATCAACATAAACAATATCAATTGACATTCCAGCATTGAGAGCTTTTCTCCAGTCAAACGCACTTTTCACGAATCTAGTTGTCGTGGATTTACCAGGTACAAAACCGTGCAGTTCAGGAGGAATTGGATGAGACTTTCGTAGCCATTGAAATAGTTTGTTTCCTATAATTTTCTCCATTACTTTGATTGAAGTGGGTGTAAGACTTATTGGACAGAAATCAGAAACTGTAGTTGCGGTTGTGGTTTTTGGTATCGCAATAACAATGGCTTCCTTCCATAGACTTGGCACAACAGAACAGGTCATAGAAAGATTTAATAGGTCAGAAAGAGGTTGTGACAGCGAATCGGCACATCGTCTGTAGACTATTGGGGGGATACCATCGTAAGGCTCCGCGCAAGACGAGTTAAGAGAGCTTAATACAACCCTCACATCCGCTCGATGAAAATATACCTTATCAAAAAACTGGTCACCGCTGGAATTCACGGCCAAAAAATCATTTTGAAATTCTTCGGACCTGGAGAACACGCCAGCAGAAAAAGCGCGCAAAATTGAGCGAAAACTTCTAGCGTATATCTATCATATCCTGCTAAATTGTGGCACATCTATATACTAGATGATGCGTCTCGCCGAGCTGAAGCGACGACGCAGTCCGGCGACTTTTTCGACAAATTATGAACGGTATTGTATGAGGAGCTCTTTGCTCATATGTTATCGTAATACGAGCATTTTCTTTTTGTTCTTTGAGCGAATGGCCCCATACTAACAGTATTTGAATAGTTTTGATGGTACACCTTGAGTGTAAAAGATAAAGATAAAGATAAAGATATAAATAATGAGAAATTCAAATTTAGAGAAGCGAGAATGTGTGAGAACATTTTGGCATGATCTGACATGATGAATGCAGAACATGACAATTTCCATATAAAACAAAAGACTAATTTGGTAGTTTATCTGTCAATGCAGACGGTTGTAGTCAATCTTGAATCAACACTTTTGTTTTACTGCAATCATATATGTAGAATGTGGTTGCTTTACTACGCTTACAAAGTAAATTACTACTGAAAACTTTGTTTTTCATAAATTTGTAATGGCACATAAGTGAGCGTTAGTGCAAAGCCGTTTTCTTGCATACGAACGATCTCTCTTTTTGGGCGCATACGTATTCGTTCCATTTTTGATAGAAAACAGGATAATGTGAGTCGAGACGATGATCACTGTACAGCTGAAATAAACTTGCATAAATATACAGAGTCCTCCAAAAATGATTGAAATTGATTTATATGAAAGAAGATTGAACGAGGGCGCGACGCGATGCCTACACAGCAGGTACTTGTAAAAACGTATTCAGTCGAACGAGAAATCACATTTTTGTAGCCAGCTGCTCAGCATCATCCTTGAAATCAAGTTTTTCAAAGTTTTCGGCACCTAATAAAAACGGGCATTTCGGAGCCAAATTCCTGCTCTGATTTTCAGGTGCAGAACAAACTTGTGCAAAATTTAATAAAACCTATGAGTGGAAATTTTACAGGTATTCCTACAAATTTATTTCGCTATCATTCGCCCTTGATTCGCATACAAAACGTTTTTGGTGAGTTTATAAATAGTCGATCTTCCACCTCTCAATCTATATATATATAAAACTCAAAAATTGTCAGTTTGGAGGGTATTTGCGTTATAGAAACGCGCACCGCTCAACCGATTCAGCTGAAACTTTGCACACATATGTTTTCGACCCCCGCGCAGATGATAGGCTACTTTTTGCGGCGACTTTTGGGTCCTTCTATCGATTTATTGATTTGTTTACGTTTTCCTAAGGAATTGAAGGCTTATCATGTTTAATCAAGCATTTTACCATGGTCATGTAAAGGAGGGCGGTGAAGCTCATTTTCACCTTGGGATCACGAGGATGCGGTTTCCAAGCGGATGTCCCAGGGTAAGTCATCCTACCTATAGGGCGGGAAGGGGGGGGGGGGGGAGCTCGCAGTGCGGTGAACCATGGCCCGGGCTGGACCGGGAAAGCCAACTAGTAATAAAAATAAAGCTTACCACACTTTTCTACCACATAATTTTCAAACTTTTTCGTAGATAATTCTGCTAGTCTACGCACGTGCAGTACATACATTGTTTGATACACAGTTCAATAGAACTTGGATTTTGAAACTTGCCCATTGAGCAAAAATGCTTTTGAAAAACGTTGGTCGGGTTGTGAGTGATCTTCATGTTTTGGGGATATTTGAGAGGTGTTTGTGTGCACTGCACTGCTTGTGGTATTTCCTTTTACTTCTAGAAAATTCTCAGCTAGACATTTGCCATCCTCGCGCTAGCTGCGCCAAATCCATACAGAAAAAGAGAATGCAGCGTGCTACTCACAATCAGAGGATTGTCGAAGTAATCGCCGGAGGCAAGCGGCCGCAAACTCGCGCTTTTCTGCAAGCGGTAAGCAAATTTTTGGGGCGTGGCCAAACCTTCAGCGAGCGGTACTTCCGTGTTCTGCCAGCGGACAGCAATGCAACATTTTCTGCAAGCGCTTGTCAAATAATCTCTTCAAGCGACCGCTGGCTATATTTTCAGCAAGCGCTTGGAATTTTTCAATCATTCTGGCGTACGCCGAGCAAAGGTGGGACTCTGCTTGGCAGAGGTGTCATCGATGGTTTGATTACCCGAGTTTAGGGTACTTCCTCTCGGCGGAAGGTATCTACGGGCTGTGCGGTCCTCCACAAAGGACCGTGCGGCCCTCAACAATTTTGCATATTCCCGCGGAAAGTCCGTGAGTATGCGGCATAGTTAGCACAGCATATGCGGCATAGTTTCTCCATAGTTTAGTTGCGGCTGCGCCGCAACTAAACTATGGAGAAACCGCGATTGTTCTTCAATCATTCGTCTTAAAATTCAACATTCTTCCAAATTTCTGCATGCGGACCGCAAGAAATCAGCAGACTATTTTTCCGGTGCCCGCCTGCCCATAAATCGCATGGCCACCTGTCCCCGGCGATTATCTGAGTAAGACGTACTGCTTCTGCTTTATCGTAATTACCAAGATCAACTTATACAATCCACATATTTTAGGGTGATCTGCGGGGAGATTGCACGTAACTCCAAGCTTCTTGTTCGTGATAAAACGAGGCAGCAGTCTTCTGTTTGTTTGAGAAACGTAATTGACTGGTTTGTATATATCACTTTCTGACGAAGCGCTAGGGCTTCTTTTATTAAGGAGAATAAATGTGGCGGTATGTCTCGAAGTAATACAAATGTTCTCCCCTCCAAACCTTGGCATAATGGCATGCGCACCGATTGTTTCATTGTCACTTCGACTCAGTCCGAAATGGATGAGTGCTTTAAAATCATCAGTGAACAATCGCAGTACATTAGCTTAACTAGAGAGAAAACACACGATTACTGGTTACCATGCTTTAACGACCAGATGATTATGGCAAACAGCGCCGTAGACATCAAATGGTATAGGAGAGAGCAGCAAGAACTTTATCTTACACGCCACTTCCGCTCACTCGAATGTCGTGAAACGTGCGGTTATCCGCAACATGTTCGAGACAGCCTGCAGTGTGTAAGCCGAGAAAGTGAGAGACTTGAGTTTCTGGAAATGGCACGCATCATAGTTTCCAACAACTCTCGAGCAATCCAAAGCCTTCAGTGAACACACACGTACACAAGCAATTAAAGTCGAACACGTGTTCCTTTATGTTGCCGTTATGCGACAAAGTGACCAACGCGGTCAAACGATGTACAATGCAAGCACAGTTGGATAATGGTGTTGTTCTAGTAAATTTACCACAAGTGAATTTACCACAAGTGAATTTACCACAAGACAATATCATGAAACAACTGATACGAAAACGATTATACGATAGAGTTTACACATCGCAAAACTGTGTTGTGTGCACAAGTGGAAGGTCAGGAGATTGCTCAAAAATGGTTTGGTTTACCAGTTGGAATGTCGAACATGCCGGGGCCATTTACATCGGCGAGACCGATCGCTTTTTGTACGCGTAAACGAACATCTGGCCAGCAAAAGAAGAGGCTTGTGAGCTCATTGGGAAACATGGAAGGTGTCACGGCGGCGAAGCCCTTGAAGCCAATTGCAGCATACTGGCAATCAAGAATAACATCTCTGCTCGAAAGTTGTTAGAAGCTGCGCTCATTCTCGCTCGTAACCCGACATTGAATAGCAAGAATGAACAGTCGTCTGTGGCGAATGATCTGAAGCCTTTCTTATCATTCTGTGCTTTCGATAGCCTATAGCTACTTAAACATGTCTAAACCTGTTGATCTGTTTATTGCTACCGTACATTGTAAGCGACCTAAAAAGTCTCTTCTCTTCCCTGAGAGTCTTGGTAAGTTAATCTAGCTTGGAAGATGGACTGGGCTTGCATTGTACGAGTCAAACGTGCGAGTTGCGTTTGATGGCATAATGCGCTTGATGAAGGTGATTGGCTCACTTTCATGCCTCTGAGAAGACGTATCCGCCGCAACGTTAGGCATCAGTATAAATTGTTGCTATAAAAAATCTGTCGTGGCAAAGAAGAAACTAAGTAGTATTCATCTGTTCAAACCATTACCTCGGACTTCTTGCATTTTCTCTGCTGCTTGATCCCCCGCACTCACTTTCGATGTAGCTGGGTTATCCGGCTTGTGTATTTTATGTCTGCATGGAATAATAGAACTGGTTATTGCGTTTGAATTGTGCTCAGCGTTTAGCTGTTCTTGTTCCGCTTCGATATGTCAGTTCTCTGCCCCACTGCATTTTTCTAATCAGCATGCTCTCTTATGCAGAAAATGAAATAGATAAAGGCAGCGAAAATCTTGCAAACGGTCACTATATTCTGACCAGTTGTTTACTCCCTTGCGTTAAGTCAAAGTTTGCGGAAACCGATAAAATCGATACAATCGATAATGAGATGTATGAGACATGCGACGAGTCCTGTGTGTGCAAAGTTTGGTTTAGACTGGTTCAAAAATGAAATTTTCTGTTTGCGACATACGAACATAGTCACTTACAGAAAGAAGTACAAATATGAGCTTTATCTTGCTGAATGTCAGTTTGTGTGTATGTGTATGAACCTGATCGTACGTATGTTTTGAATAGAAGTTTTTATTTGCGAAACGATCCAAGCCACACTTGACACATATACACTTCGGCGGGGCGGGGTCATAAGCTATTTTTCGTTATTAATCGATGTTGATTTTATTTATTTTTTGTCAATCTCTTGCGGCGCAATACGAATATAATAATACTTTTTAAAATTATCTTTTACTATCGATTTTACCTATTTTTTTGCAAAGTTTGAGCTACGGAGCTGAGAGTTGGCGCAAAGGTAAGTAGGCATGCTGATTATGAAAACAAAAAGGGGATATGGAACAGGCAAGTAGGAGTGGGCACGGAGAACGCTTGCACACGGATAGGGATATGACCTTTATCATGGTGTTTTGAAAGGGCCGAACGGGGCCGGGTAAGCCCGTTAGTACACTATTTGAGATTTCACTTCATTGTTTCTCTATAGTGGTTAGCAACTATTCTATGCTCAGAATTGTTGTTCAAAATGATGGACCAAAAACAACCACGCCGGAAACAGAAATTACAAGATGAGGTTAGAATTCAAGGACGCAAAAAATCAGATTGGCTTCGACACGCATATGTTTTCAAAGATGTGCACCGAAAAACGTCTGAATGCCGAACAGTATATTGAGGCATTTTATAAATTGCAATCTGATGTTTTGAATTTTGCAGCAACATAAGATTTTATTTGCAGTGACGATCTGAGATGGCGAGATTAAGTGAGAAGATTACTAACTTTAGGTCATTCATACCTTCTGATCATCGACATTCTGCTTGCATAGGTAATTCGATTTGCTTCTGGCCATTTGAAAAAGCATTACGTGCGCCAGATTTTCTTTATTTATATGAAAGTCTTACCAACACGCAGCGTTGATCTTCATGAGCCTAAGGTGCACCCACAACCCAGGGTAGATAGTCAACTTTTGTGCCGTCAGTCCAGGTATACACCTTCCTTCCTGTACCCTCAGCCCACAGACCAATCCAGGTTAGGTCGTTGTCGTTTTTCCATTGCCTACCCGTTCTTGCCAACTCTAAACCACAAGCTGAATAGTGTTGGTACTTTGGTGTCCTATCAACCGCACGGAATGTATCACTGCGGGGCACAAGAAGCGTAAGATGGTTGTCAAATACAAATCACTAGTACAAGCCGTCTCACGTTGTTTCGCGGTAATACGGTCAGTTATTGCAGTCGCTGAATCAATGGATTCTGCGGGAGGGGTGCAAAGGCAAAGTTGGGTGAACGGTGAGAACGCTCTCATAACGTGTAACTTTTTTGTTCAAAATCCTGCACCTTATGCGCTTCGCAGCCTTTAAACCGCGCTCGAGATCGGACGGTTGAGCCAGTCTTTGCGGCACACGCACATGTGCATTGAGATATGGGGCGTACGTTGCGAAAGTCCCATACGCTGTGCAGTCTCGCCACCGCCGAGATTTGGCGCCATCGTCCGGCAATAAGCTTTGTATATATAATTTGTATAAAACTAAACTCACCGGCTACAAAAATATTTTCGGCAGAGCTGTGTATCGAAGTCAAATGTCCTCCAACGACGTTACAGATGTGTTCAGCATCGTAAGCATTTGCATCAAGAAAAGTCTGTGAAGTCAAAAATTAGGATGTTGAAGTTTCTTGCACTTTTTAAATTGGTTTTATGGCATTCTTGTTGAATAATAAAGATAATTGTTCTATAAGTTTAAGGCTCCGTCCAGACTGCCGAAGCTGTGGCGGTATTGAGCTAGCACCAACCTACGTCGTGCTGTCTCGGCGCTGTCTAAATCAGCACATTTCGTTTCGTTGAGGGCGTGGCATATGGTTGGGCCAGATTGTGCGGTGTAGCGACGTACGTCTCGTACGTCCCCACATCCTAATGCACGTGAGCGTACGCTAACTACGTCGCTACACCGCGCTGTCTGGCCCAACTCAAAGCCGGCCTCCTTCCCAGCCAGATATAGATCAAAATCTCTATTGAGAGTTCCGGTAGCGCTGTGCCGCACGGCGCTCTTGGCGCCTTCTCAGCTCCGGTACTCTGGACGGAGCCTAAAAAGCCTGAGCTCTTCAACAGCGGTAATGGTCCTACTCCATGCCACACTCTTGACGTTCAAAAAGAAATGTTGCCAACAGGGAAGAACATACAATCAAACTTTGTAAGTCTTTTGAGGAGTTTCCTCCTTCTGCTACCGTTGCGCATGAGTCAGCGCAAAGAAGAAAAGAGTGAGGAACCATCAAAATCAGTTTTAACCGTAACTGCTTTTCGTTCGAGGCCAATGTCGTTTCTGTTTAGGCTGTCAGTGCTATACATCAAAAAGTGAGGAAGACTGTAGCAAAACAAAATTTGCACTGCTAGGAAACAAACTTGCTTACTTTTCGTTGCAGAGATTTGAAATGAGACAAAATGTGTAGTTGAAGAATGTGCAATTACTATAGATCAATTTACTTGGAGTTGAAATTACTCAAGATTAATCTTATTTTTTTTGGGATGACCATAATCGCGTCTTCCAAAAAACGTTAACAAAATACATTTTGTTACATCATCTTTGTTTAAAAAAAGTTGGCACATACCTTGTAGCAAGAATCAGTCTTGTCAAAGTAAGTCCACCCACTCTCGCAAAGCCAAGGACACGCTAAAAGGCAATTTGGATTACTGAAGAACAAAATCTCATAAAGCAGTCAGCCTTGACAGCTGTTAAGGTGTACTGGTGTTTTTATAAAGCCAAGAAAAGAGTCAGCGCTTGAATATTCCATATGTTCGTCATATTTTTATTTCCAAGTACACTAAATCTGATATCTGTTCCGAAATTTGCCGATAGTCGTATTATCGTTAGTTCAAGCTGCTGTTCGTGCTTAGCTAATAATTCGTTTTCGGTCCTTTTTCATATCCAAGTAGACTGTCCCTAGTTTCCCCACTCACAGCGTCCATTTTCTTCCGTCGCACGATATATAGGGAATTCCAATCTGTGTGTCACGGTTCAAAACGTTTGCTGATGAAGTATCTTTACAGCTAAGTAGTGCTCGAGGTAACATCATTTTTGTAGGAAACGTTAAGTAAGTTTTGGTTCGGCTTTATCCCAGGGTTGAACGGGTTGAATTCTATCCTGGACTTGTACATTATTCGCAGCTTGAGGTTGAGTACCACAGAAATGGCTTTAAAAATACGGCTTGATGGTATTTAAAAGTTGATTTGCATTTTAATGCAGAACTGACACCCTAAGCTCATTCTGTAACGTGAGTCTCAAATCATATACGAAGAAGATGTTCACTAACCTACGTTGGAAGCATTGAAATAAGAAGAACCAGAAGTTTGGCCCAAACTTCTGTAAAAGCATTATTCTCAGGTGAATTTTTCAAGATAAAACACAAACTTTGAAATTAGTTCGTTGCTGCTCGGATTTACAAGACTGTTTGCCAATGGAATCCATACAAACAACAGGAACTTCATCGAGCTCATCCTAAATACCTTTGAATACTTGTTTTCACTATTAGCTATGATTTTCACTATTATATATACTGTAAAGCATCGCAGTTTGTTTTAGCGAAAATGGACTTCGATGCGTTACTCATGCGATTCAAGTAAGCAAATTGGGAAGGATTATGACAAAGCAATTTTTCTGCAGCAATCTTGCAAACAAGTGAGAGACAAACAGGACATTATCTTGAAAGTCCTTCGATGGTTTTTTTTTGCAATAAAATGTATTACTATAAAAAATCCGTACAGTAAAGAAGAAATACTGAAACAAAAGACGCTCCCATTTACCAACTCATGGCAGAAGGATACAATACTCGAAAGACCATGACAGAGTATTCCTTTTCTACCACCTGGGCATATCAGAAAGATACGAGAACTTATGTCGGAACAGGCAGTCTGGTAACTTTATGATTTCCCCAATTTTGTTATCTAAGATGATTATATATACAGCTCTTGGATGTCGTCGATTTTCATTTCGTTGATAACTTCTTCACCCAGAACGTGGCAAATCTGACTTCTCACATAAAGCAAGAAAACAAAGACAAAAGAGCAATAATCTCTTCAAAATTCAGATTTGAATGAGGTACTGATGAGATGGTTTGAGGAGTCGTTGAGCAAAGAGTATGTCTGCAGTCTGACAGTATGCAACAAATTAGCATAGTCATATTGGTCGATATGCCATTTTTTCACAACATAGTGTGTTCTTTCATCAAAGATTTTGCCACGAGACGAGCCGTAGTCGAATATAAGGCGATTAAACGTTGGTGTTGAAAATCAGGGTCTTACAAAGTGTCAAAAGCTAATGCTTTTTTTGTCTGTCAAAAGCCTGGAAAGTCAGCAGTAATGTGTGAAGGGAGTGCCGTTTCAAGAGCTGGAGTTTGTGAAGTACGTTGACAGAAAAGCTGATAATTTTCGAGAACAACTGCGAGATTCGATAAGGCCACAAACTGTTGGAAGATTCTACGAGAATGAATACATCAATTCTTGAACTGGTTCAAGGCAATAATTGTATTATAAAACCTAATATCATTATTACATGGGTAAGAATCAAATCATTTATTGCACGGTGTTTTTTTGTACGTCCCTGCCCTCAAGTAATTGGCATTTAGAGGCCACTCGTTGTACTACACTTTGGAAGCTTCGAAATCCTTCTTGCAACCCAATATATCTATACGGCGCAAGACAAGTCTCACCTACTGGCCCCCTCAGAAGGATTTTGCAAGCGGTACAATAATAGTTTCTAGAGTTACTTACTATCTCTATTGATTTCATCGAATTTTTGCAAACTTTGAGTTACGGGGGTTGAAGTTGGTATAAGGGGGTAAGTAATGCTGAAAGCGAAAAGATAAGGGGATAAGGAATGGCACTTGAAAGTAATGCGGGTATGCCAGCTTGTCATAGAATAGCGCATCAGCCCACAACGAATCGCTTGCGAGAATAAATAGGATTGCCCTTGTCTTACACGATTCCCGGGCAGACAGACCCCTATCCCCTGGACTGCTACAAGGAAAGATAATCAGGGTCGAGCACGGAGTGTGGCATGCCACACATGGGTCATATTGAGGGGCCAGGGAGAGGTGGGGGGGGGGGGTCGTTACCAGGTGATTTGAATGTTAGCGATAACATGGTATTCGTTGACAAACAGAATAGGCCCATCATGCAAAATACTAGCACATTAATGTTTTGGCCCACCATCTACATCAATAAGCATCATAAAAGACCTATAAAAGCATAAAAGCATCGCTCTCGCAATCAAGGATGAAAGGATAAAGGATTCGGCGTCTTCGATACACTCAGGGGCATGCGCGAACGCACTCTACATCATTGTCGAAGAGGCTACTGAATGCCTATCAAAGGAATTGCAGGGGCTAGCCGATTATAGTCGTCCTCACACCACTAGTCGGCTCGGTAAACGAATTCAATTTGAGCTGGAGCAGGCCGATCGGGCGGAGAGCGGCACCTCAGTTCTCAGTTCAAACTTTTGCGTACTTTTTTTCGTTCTTTTTTTGCCTTTGATTGGTAATCGTGTATTTTGACAACGTTCTCGAACAAAATTGACGTCTTATTCTTGAGTGTTGTTTCTAGCTCTGTGCTCGGTTGTTTGAGTGGACTTTGAGGAACGATAGAGATGGCAATTGTGACGTACAATTTGCCACTATAGCAGCACTTTTGCACTAATTACTCACAAAGATAGGAGTACAGCAGATGCTTCCCAACTGTATCTTTTCTCGCAGTTTACCCATATACAGAGTTGAAGTTATGAGCTTAGCAGAACGAAACAACGCTCAACCACAACAAGATGTTTTATTTTGCTAGCAAACCTTTGCTACCTCACATTACAAAGATTAACAAACAAATAATGAGGATAACGATAAAAAACATGCATAAATTTGAACTGACAGCTGAAGCGCCGCGCTCCGCCGCAACTCTAATTCAAATTCGAATTAGCCCATCGACCGACTAGTGGGGTGAGGACGACGATACCAGGACAGTGCTTTTATCCTCCTAGATTATTCTGGTATTACCTTATCGGCCCCGGAGGGTAGAAAGCTTTGTTGGCCCAGGTCTCGAATTAGCATGCCAAATAACACCTGCGGGCCAAGATTCAGCGAACTCTGAGGTTTCCAAATATTGGGCCGCTCAAGTGAAATGGTCATTTTAGATCACGTTTTGACTTTGAAGGCGAGTTAACTACTTCTTCCTGCATTAGTACAAAGAACTACCATTTCTTTGCTCACTATTGTAATCCTACTTCAATAACCTAAATGATAAATAATGAAGGGCAAGCCAAAATTGCGTTTGTTTCGTTCTTGGCTTTCAATAATTCAGACGAACACCAATCGGGCTCAAATCAATTTAGTGTAAACTAGGAGGCTCAGACTATCGAATATGTACATTTTTGTCGCCTAATCTGGCGGTTCACGTAGTAGCGCAAACCTAGACCTTGTATTAAATACAAAAAAGGGTAGCTTATTGAGTACAAAAAAGGGTAGCTAATTTGCTTCAATTTAGTTGACAGCTTTACTTGGGTGGCCGTTTTCAAACAAGTTGGGAATTCGCAAAATTCGCAATTCGCTAAAACTTAGCCCACGGGGTTGTTTGACATGATAATCATAAGTATGTTGCGTTTATGCTTGGTAGAGCTTTTAGGTTATGCTCTCGGTAGGCTAACAATAATGCAAAGGAAGAGTATCGAGACAGAATTTAGGGGGAGAGGGTCGTATCCGGTGGATGTGTGCCACACCTCTTACTCGATCGTGCTGATGATTACTGCCGCTCAGCGCGGATTGAGCGCCCCTCCCACAAAGTGCCACACCCACTACCGTATCCCATGGTGATTTTCTTAAGCCAGACCCATATTGATGGATCTTGCTGTGACACTTGTACTGGATGTAACATATGAATGCTCGTTCATGAGCAAAAGCATGCTAGGATGATTTCGGCGTTTCCACACCAAGAATCTGCCCATCTTTGTTACCAAAAGCAAACTTAAAAAAAAAACAAAAAACAAAAAACACAAAAAAAACGGCGCGCTATTGCTTTTATGCTCACCTCTACTCGCTGGGCGCGTTGCCAAGTCAAGGGGTATATAAGACCGCGCAACGCGCGCCATACGCCTTTTTGATTTCGATGACCTCGTTTTCAAATTCGTTTGATTTCTCATGTTTTCTTATCGATCGTGCTTGACAGCTGCCCCAGCAAGCTCCCGTGGATGAAATTCGCGACGAGGAGAGTTTGAAGCTTGAATTCAAGGTTGTACCGGGAGTGGAGAGGGCTCGTACCTGTCCTACGCGGAGGCGAGTAAGCGGTCGACCCTCGGGATTCCCTGACGTTGCGCTTAGATTTAGCTTGGTGATGATCGGCGGCTTGGGACGAGGCGGACTCGTCCCGGATTTTCTCCTTTAGTTTAGGATTTTCGTAGTATAGTTCTTTTGTAGTGTTTGTTACTAAGATAATTTTAAGTAATCTAGTCGCGCTTTTGTTGTTATGGTTTATTGCCACCCAGCGGGGTATTTGTCGGTCGCACCGGAGTAGCTAACCGGCGCTATGGTGTGCAGGTAGCAGGTGCAGGATTGTGTAGGCAGTCGAGCGGGCAAGGGAGTGCTGAGCCCACCGAGCCGCAACATGCGCAATGCAATTAAGAACAATTTACATCATTAGATTTATACGCGGCTTTGGCCTAACACCGCAGAAACATAACCAATCAGATAAACAGTAATTTCACAGAATACCATAAACGGGTATCAGAAGCAGGGCTCGGCACGAGGTGGCTAGATGAAAATGCAAAAACGAAGTCCCCTTTGACTTCTGCGAATTTTTGCGAAGTCCCCTTTAACCATAGACCATAATCCCTAGAAAAAACCTCCAAAAAACGAGGCCTCGGGCGAAGTTAACGCGATTTCATCGTCGCGATTCATCGCGACAAGACAACAGTAACAATATCATTGCATGCCCATCTTCTTGCATTTCGGTTGTGATAGTGTTTTAACGCAATCGTGACTAATCACAGCCGAAATAGAACAAGATCGGCATGCAATGAACCCGTAACACTTGTCGATTTCATTGTCGCGATGAATCGCGACGATGAAATAGCGTAAACTCTACCCGAGACTAAGAACGAAGATGATTGCCAGTAGTCAAGATATAATCCATAACAAAACAAGGAAAAAACTCAAGAAAGTCGACAATGAGAAGAAAAGGGTTACCCAGATGTGTAAGGATACATGACGAATGCAGGTAGGCATTGTCGCGAAGAAAGTAGGAATGAACTCAGCTGCTTCTAAAATGAAACTTTGAAAAAAATACAGCCAAGAATCAGTGTGTGATAAACAAAGAGTCAGCAGCTTGATTTACGCATAGCACATCAGTGATTATCCTTTCCAAGTGAAAACATGCAAATAATTTGCACTACAAACGGGAGAATGAACTAACTCTTCCTCGGAGCTGGATCAGATTTGCACTCGCGCACGGAGAGCATATTAGAGCGAAAAACTGGTAGTTTTGCTAAGAGTGAGATCGGTACCGCAGTGGTGAGGACTTCTTACGTCTCCAGAAGATGATGAGGTGTATTGAAAGAGGGGGAGGAGAGGGGGAGAGAAAGAGTACGTAGTTGCGTGCAGGTCGCGCCATTTTTCTGTCATTCCTCGTCTTGGTTTCCTCATCAGAGATTACTTGTAAGCTGGTCATCGTTTTCAATTTCCCACTCTATCCCACTCAATTTCCCACTTTCGTTTTTGAACCCGCAAAAGCGAACCCCCCCCCCCTTTGCTTTTTATCTCAAAAACGATATCCAGCTTGCTTAGCAAGCCACTTGGGCCGAGCCCTGATCGGAAGGCACTTCAGCATTTTTCGTAAAATTGTTGAGCGCGGCATTTTTCATATGGTGAAGCCTCGAGCTTTTTATCGTTACGATGGATCGAAACCAATTATTAGGCCTAATGAGATTAAGATCTCCTAATTAGCGCATTGCAAGTGATCTAAAAGCAGACAAGAAAATTTGGCAACAGGTGCAATATGAGCGCTGCCAGCCATAGCTCGGATTAAGGTATTGAATATAAAGTATTTAAGTTGCGTTGCTAGGTAAGTGGCAAAAAAATATGTGGCTATGGGCTGACCATCCAAGAACAGGTCACAGAGTTCATGAGAACAACCTGAAACAAAGAAGCGTACTTGAACACTTGCCTGTTGCTTTATAGCGCGCTTTCTTTCTCCTTCGAAAGATTTGCAACACTCTAATTTAAAAATTTTTGTTATTCATCGTTGATCAGCCGTTGACGATGTTTGCTTCAGTCCTTTCCCATGGATCATTCACACAGACTTAGGAAATACTTAACAGACATCATAATACTATGTCAGACAAAGGAAGCACCGCTGAAGGTCATTAAGCCATGACAACACTATAACTATCGAATATCTTCTTAACAAAGGCTAACCCTCCTCACATGCAGATGTCGCCATTATATGGGCACAAGTCGACGTACGCAAGCAATACATCCGCTTTGTCACGAAGGCGCGAAATTGGTGGATGAAATTTGATTTCTATGAAGCTGATGGTCACAATCGATCCAAAGCCATCCTAGAGGCAAAGCAATTCAGAGTACTTACAATTTGTCTGCCAACCCATCTTAATTGTCTGCAGCGAAAACCAAATTACAATTATCACACTTATAAAAGATAACCTAACAATAAGCAAGGGTTACAGCCCAAACTATTGATGTGTGATTGGTTAGCTGAGCAAACAGATGCCAGTAATGAGTTGCACGGGAGGTGCGTGTGTGAACCATTTTCGGTAAACTGAGACAGAAAAGTCCACTTTCTTGAAACGGAGGGATTCCTGCTTGTCGCAGCTGGCATCGGTTTATTTTAGCATTAGAGTTTACTCATAAGTTTGCTTTGATAACATAGATGGCCAGATATTATGGTGTTAAAAGACTGGAATCATTCTAGCCTGCTTATGTTCATGACCAAACATTCATAGGTTACATTTTCCAACATAAACGCCACAACAAGATCCATTAACATGGGTTTGGCTGTAAGAAAATCGCCATGAAATACGGTAGTGGGTGTGGCACTTTGTGGGCGGGGCGCTTAGTCCGCGCTCAGATGCAGTAATCATCAGCGCACTGGCATTAGCGCTGGCTCTTCCTTCGTAGCTTGAAAATTCATAATCAAATAATCATTCACTTTCCTTCCTTCTACGCTCCTTTTAGAAAAGCTTGTGAATCTCAACGTTCGGTGTATTTATCAGCCGACGTGATAGCATCTAAACTCAGTTATCCATCTAGGATGCTCGTTTTGCCGAATAACAGCAGATATAATTCTCCTCGTGACGGGATATTTCCTTCCTCGAATGCTTCTTCGCCATCGAAATTGCTACGATCTGGCATCAGCTTGAACATGTGCCGGAAGCTGGATTTTGGAATGCACGCAGGTGAGCTGCTTTTTGGTTAAATTTTTTCTCCTCTTCATTTTTGAAACTTCTTCATTTCACGACCTGATATGCTGATTTCTATATTAGACCATTAAAATATTTTTGCGCAGTACTATCATTAAATAATTCTTTTATTTGATAATAGTGTTGGCTCATATGTCGTACAAATTTCCTTGATATAAGCTTGTTTTACTCTAACAGTGTTGAGTTTATTTCTTCTATTGAGTCACATAAATTCAAATCATGGTATCACTTTTGCTGACTCTAGCCGGTCACGAGAAATGGCTAAGCGACTAATAATGATGTGTGACTTGTTTGACAACGAAATCGCTCAATGTCCCAAAGGGTTAAGGATAAAAGATTGTTTGCTGATACGACTATCATTTTATGAACATTCCAGACTACATTCCAGACTTCTACGTGGACAGCATCCATACTACGATTTACTGATTACTGATTGCACTTGTATATACCGCCATTGTGAATTTCATCTATAGTCCTTCATGTGCAGTATATATTTAAACAAATAATTAACCAGATAGTTTTATGAGTCAGTATGCCAAACCCAGGTTATTACGGTGGTATCTTTTATTCGACCTTACGTTTCGACACAGTCGTCGTCTTCGGAGGTCTGAAGTAGATTGCAGTTGAATCTTTGAAACAAGACCGCCAAACGCCATTGCCAAACATCAGTGAGCCTAGACTTTGTCCCGCGCGCAACGTACTGAGGCACACGCCGATGAAGAAACTGACCTTTGATCCACCGCGGTGTTAGTGAGAAGTCAGTTGCCGCACAAATGACACGGACGACACTGAGAGCTGCTCAGTGGATCATCCTTTATATATGTGCAGGCTGTAACTCACATATCGACAGATATGGCAAGAGTTCGGTCGCTATTGATAAGCATTCATTTCTGTCATTCATGCTTGGATTTCTGACGGAAATCCATGCTGCTTCCATACTTTTTCGTCCTACAATTTCTGCCTCGCATGATAGGATTGTGCATTTCACATCAAATTCACCGCCATCGTGTGCTTCTATTTTATGTTTTCCCAACGGTGATAATGCATTAGCTCGCCTTTTATTCGATAAGTGCTCCTTAATTCTTATCCGCAACATTCTACCCGTTTCTCCAATATATAAGGCCCCACAGCTCAGACACTCCAGTTGGTACACAACCCCTATTTTCGCGCAATCGCCTATCTTACCGTACGGGCAAACTATACAGTCTTCCGAAAGACATTCGACGTCATATAATCTATTCCTTACTAATTGTTTTTTGATGTTGTCATTCGGGACGTTTACCACTATGACTTCATCTTGTAATTGTGCTTGTACCACACATCGTTTGATTGCAGAGCTGACTGCGTCAGAAATGAACGGTATGCACAGGGGTATCTTACTGTCCTTATTGCGCGAGTGACCATTATTGCTCGCAAACTTCGAGGTGTTACAATTGGTGGAAGCTTGCAGCATGTGGCCATTATTGCGCGCAATTTGTGAAGCCAGTAACTTAGATTCAAGGCGTTCTTGTTGCCCTGTACAAACGTTCATGGCAGTTCGGAACATGTTGCGAACAACAGCCCGTTTTACTGCTGTCGGGTGTGCTGAATTGGCATGCAGTATGATGTTCTTGGAACTTTCTTTCCGGTACCACTTTATACGGATGGTGTTATCAGATAGGTGTACTTGGGTATTCAGGAAAGAAAGCCATCCATCCTTCGGAGTTTCGCGCGTAAGCTTGATATACTGTGATTGCTGGTTCAAAATCCTGAAGCATTCGTCCATTTCGGACTGTGTCGACGTTATGATACAGCAATCATCGACGTAACGACAGTATATCAACGGAAAGCGTGCCAATACGGGTTCCTCAATTTTGCTCATAAAGCAAATGGCTAGGACTGGGGCTAAGCGTTGACCCATCGCCAGTCCACGAATCTGGGAATAGTAATTCCCAGACCACTTGAAGATGTTACATTTTAAGCATTCTTTGATGAGAAAGTGTATGGACGCTCTGCTCAATCCGAAAGTTACCATGTCATTATAATGAGAATCCAGCATTTCAGACAGTGCTTGTAGTGCGGCATCATTCTGAATATTAGTGTATAGTGAGGTAACGTCAAAGGACTCGATAACACTATTTTCACTAATATTCACGTCTCGCAACTGTTTTACAAACTGTTGAGTGTTGGATAAATGTGCAGGAACCTTCGTGAGCAATTGGCTTACGATCCTAATCAAAAACCAAGATATTCTATCTGTGGGGCCGCCAACACAACTTATAATCGGCCGTATCTTGAATGTTGTCGCAGACATGGAGTCGAGCTCGCTTGACGTTATTTTGTGGGTCTTTACGAGATGGTAGAACACTGGGCATACTGGGTTATCCAGCTTTAGCCTGATTACAAGTTTCTCGTCCAATCCTACAGATCTTGCTACGCTAACCCACACTTCGTTAAGTTTTTTGCATTGTGTCTGGTATTCTTTCTTAGTGGAGCGCTGGTATACAGTGACATCAGAGAGAAGTAGCTCTGCAAGTTGTCTATCTAACGTTTGCGGCATTACCACAAAGTCACCTCCCTTGTCACTAACGGAAACGCGAATGGAGTGATCTTTTATAGAATTGCGAATTTCTTTGAAGCCTTGGTACTGTTCTCGCGTCAAGTTATTATAGCGCACGTGCTTGAATCTACTCAAAACACTGAAAATTTCACTTGAAAGTACGCGAAATTTAGCGTCGACGGAAGGCATCGGATCTGGTTGTTTATAGAAGGAGCGAGGGAAAGGCAATGAAATTGTTGTGCAACCGATGGTGAAGGTTGTGGGTCAGTCTCCTGCTTAGCTCTAATCCTCAACATGTCACGCAATCTATGTAAATTTCCCATAACCTTACGGTAGATAGAAGCGTTAATGTTTTGAGACGGTGAAAATGATGGTCCGACTTAAAAACTCTTTTGCATTTGGTGATAACTGAACGTTACCAATAACGGTCACTCTTGCGCTCTTGTCTTCATTTGGAGTTAGACTCTCTCGAAATCGGTGGTCATCGGTCGAACATTTCTGGACATCGGAATGCTTCCCACGTAGTGTGCTCAAGAGTCTGTCGTACTTCAAGCAGAGTCTGGTTTTCGCCTTAGACCGAATTGATCGCAGATTAACTTCGATCCGCTCTCGATCTCCTTCCAAACATCAACAGGCAAATAACGTTTACAATATGATTCCTTAGCTTTACATTTCAACAATGTACTATAAACAATTCGTTGTCTTTTCTTGATAACGATCTTCAACATGTTGTTGTACAAAGTTCTTATCTTCGGGTCATTCTCGGAAAGACCGCAGGTAACTCCTAATTTCTTTCTTGAAATGAAAGCGGGAAGGAGATCGTTTTTTCTGCATCGCTGCAGAAAAATCAACGACTGACGAACTGCAACCGCCCGTTGGCGAAGCGACAAAGCTTCGCGTACAAGAGAGAAGAAACGTGGCTGTACTCCAGATATTAAGTTCCAAGTTCTCTCTTCTCTGAACCTGGGCATTCTGATGTAATAGTTTTATGAGTCAGTATGCCGAACCCAGGTTAGTACGGTGGTATCTTTTATTCGACCTTACGTTTCGACACAGTCGTCGTCTTCGGAGGTCTGAAGTAGATTGCAGTTGAATCTTTGAAACAAGACCGCCAAACGCCATTGCCAAACATCAGTGAGCCTAGACTTCGTCCCGCGCGCAACGTACTGAGGCACACGCCGATGAAGAAACTGACCTTTGATCCACCGCGGTGTTAGTGAGAAGTCAGTTGCCGCACAAATGGCACGGACGACACTGAGAGCTGCTCAGTGGATCATTCTTTATATATGTGCAGGCTGTAACTCACATATCGACAGATATGGCAAGACGCTATTGATAAGCATTCATTTCTGTCATTCATGCTTGGATTTCTGACGGAAATCCATGCTGCTTCCATACTTTTTCGTCCTACAATTTCTGCCTCGTATGATAGGATTGTGCATTTCACATCAAACTCACCGCCATCGTCTTTCACCGTCTCAAAACATTAACGCTTCTATCTACCGTAAGGTTATGGGAAATTTACATAGATTGCGTGACATGTTGAGGATTAGAGCTAAGCAGGAGACTGACCCACAACCTTCACCATCGGTTGCACAACAATTTCATTGCCTTTCCCTCGCTCCTTCTATAAACAACCAGATCCGATGCCTTCCGTCGACGCTAAATTTCGCGTACTTTCAAGTGAAATTTTCAGTGTTTTGAGTAGATTCAAGCACGTGCGCTATAATAACTTGACGCGAGAACAGTACCAAGGCTTCAAAGAAATTCGCAATTCTATAAAAGATCACTCCATTCGCGTTTCCGTTAGTGACAAGGGAGGTGACTTTGTGGTAATGCCGCAAACGTTAGATAGACAACTTGCAGAGCTACTTCTCTCTGATGTCACTGTATACCAGCGCTCCACTAAGAAAGAATACCAGACACAATGCAAAAAACTTAACGAAGTGTGGGTTAGCGTAGCAAGATCTGTAGGATTGGACGAGAAACTTGTAATCAGGCTAAAGCTGGATAACCCAGTATGCCCAGTGTTCTACCATCTCGTAAAGACCCACAAAATAACGTCAAGCGAGCTCGACTCCATGTCTGCGACAACATTCAAGATACGGCCGATTATAAGTTGTGTTGGCGGCCCCACAGATAGAATATCTTGGTTTTTGATTAGGATCGTAAGCCAATTGCTCACGAAGGTTCCTGCACATTTATCCAACACTCAACAGTTTGTAAAACAGTTGCGAGACGTGAATATTAGTGAAAATAGTGTTATCGAGTCCTTTGACGTTACCTCACTATACACTAATATTCAGAATGATGCCGCACTACAAGCACTGTCTGAAATGCTGGATTCTCATTATAATGACATGGTAACTTTCGGATTGAGCAGAGCGTCCATACACTTTCTCATCAAAGAATGCTTAAAATGTAACATCTTCAAGTGGTCTGGGAATTACTATTCCCAGATTCGTGGACTGGCGATGGGTCAACGCTTAGCCCCAGTCCTAGCCATTTGCTTTATGAGCAAAATTGAGGAACCCGTATTGGCACGCTTTCCGTTGATATACTGTCGTTACGTCGATGATTGCTGTATCATAACGTCGACACAGTCCGAAATGGACGAATGCTTCAGGATTTTGAACCAGCAATCACAGTATATCAAGCTTACGCGCGAAACTCCGAAGGATGGATGGCTTTCTTTCCTGAATACCCAAGTACACCTATCTGATAACACCATCCGTATAAAGTGGTACCGGAAAGAAAGTTCCAAGAACATCATACTGCATGCCAATTCAGCACACCCGACAGCAGTAAAACGGGCTGTTGTTCGCAACATGTTCCGAACTGCCATGAACGTTTGTACAGGGCAACAAGAACGCCTTGAATCTAAGTTACTGGCTTCACAAATTGCGCGCAATAATGGCCACATGCTGCAAGCTTCCACCAATTGTAACACCTCGAAGTTTGCGAGCAATAATGGTCACTCGCGCAATAAGGACAGTAAGATACCCCTGTGCATACCGTTCATTTCTGACGCAGTCAGCTCTGCAATCAAACGATGTGTGGTACAAGCACAATTACAAGATGAAGTCATAGTGGTAAACGTCCCGAATGACAACATCAAAAAACAATTAGTAAGGAATAGATTATATGACGTCGAATGTCTTTCGGAAGACTGTATAGTTTGCCCGTACGGTAAGATAGGCGATTGCGCGAAAATAGGGGTTGTGTACCAACTGGAGTGTCTGAGCTGTGGGGCCTTATATATTGGAGAAACGGGTAGAATGTTGCGGATAAGAATTAAGGAGCACTTATCGAATAAAAGGCGAGCTAATGCATTATCACCGTTGGGAAAACATAAAATAGAAGCACACGATGGCGGTGAATTTGATGTGAAATGCACAATCCTATCATGCGAGGCAGAAATTGTAGGACGAAAAAGTATGGAAGCAGCATGGATTTCCGTCAGAAATCCAAGCATGAATGACAGAAATGAATCCTTATCAATAGCGTCTTGCCATATCTGTCGATATGTGAGTTACAGCCTGCACATATATAAAGAATGATCCACTGAGCAGCTCTCAGTGTCGTCCGTGTCATTTGTGCGGCAACTGACTTCTCACTAACACCGCGGTGGATCAAAGGTCAGTTTCTTCATCGGCGTGTGTCTCAGTACGTTGCGCGCGGGACGAAGTCTAGGCTCACTGATGTTTGGCAATGGCGTTTGGCGGTCTTGTTTCAAAGATTCAACTGCAATCTACTTCAGACCTCCGAAGACGACGACTGTGTCGAAACGTAAGGTCGAATAAAAGATACCACCGTACTAACCTGGGTTCGGCATACTGACTCATAAAACTACTACATCAGAATGCCCAGGTTCAGAGAAGAGAGAACTTGGAACTTATTATTCAGATAATTTGAGTGCTTATCGTTAGCAAGATAGACGTACCATTTAAGAATGCGAAAAATCGTGCTATTTGCCCTCTCCATTTACCTTTTTATTGGAATGAGCAGCAGCTATTAACTTATTACGGTCGAATACAAGAAGCTCCTTCATAAAGGGATGCCGAGAAATACGAAAAGCCGTGCTTCATTTATCTGTCAATAATCTTTGATTCACCTGGCTTGGCGACTAGGAGGCGGGCTTTGTGACGTAATCCTAGCCGCAAAGCCAGTTAAATCAGAGGGAAGCCGACAACTTATGTGTGGTAAAAGTAGATAATCCATTCGTTTTAATGCATCCTTTCTGCCGAAAAGTATCTTATGTATGTTTCTGAAATTCGGTTATATTTGACTTCGTAAAATTTCATAGGGTCTCCATATAATGGAAAGATTGAGGCTTTCGAATTTTGTGACACCGTAATCGTACGGCGATGAATGCAAGGGAAAAACGAGTTCCAATAGTGTATCGTAAACTGTCTCTAGTTCTTAATCAGCCTGCATGATGTCATCGAGAGCTTGCTGACTAACCTTAACAGTAACAATGCTAATGGCCTCATGAGTCTTTTGTGCAATCATTCCTTATCCACATATTAGCTCTGCTTATTTATAATAAGTGCTCAACGCACACTTCCTGCTCAGTGGACAACTGCCACCTGCACGCTGCGAAGCGTTAGTCTACGCACTGAAACTGACCACATAGATTTAGCTTTTCGGAATCAATGTCAAAGCTCTTTTCAGTGGAACATCGCTCAAAACTCACAACCAAATGACAAAAGTTTTACAAAATTTACGGGTTATGTATGGTCGAATCTGTGTCCTTCATAACCAACACATATTGAAAGTTGTGCAAGTGTAGTGAGTGAAAACATTCAAAATTTAATAGCAGTGATTGCACCGCATAAATGTTGTAGAGTCATTTCTGTTCAATCATCCTGCAGTGGCAGCATACGGTAAAACAAGTACATTGCTTTGTCTAGATAGCTTCCCCAGTGGGCCTACAAAAACTTTCGGTATGGCAATAGAAACTTCACTTTGATGTCAAGCTCAACATCTCCAAGACGTTCGCTGGCAGTTATTTTGGTAGCAAAAGGCCGGCTTCTCTCTTGCAATGCTAATCTGATAAAAAATGCTCAGGGCTGCTTGATCCAAATGTGTTCAGACCAGCATTAAGAAGACTAAGATTTTGCGATAAAAGTCAAAGTTTCTCAACGACAAGAACACCCTTATACAAGGATTTCAATCCTTTTTTACATTCAAGAACTTGACTTTTTCATTTTTGCTATGTAATCTCATGAATAGAACATGTTTTTTCAGCAAACTGTACTCTCAATGAAATAAGTGTCTCAAATTCATGCATTCGTCGGAATGCTAGGATTTAAAAAACATCTGACAAGGGAAAGTTCCCAAGTCAGCTCGGCAAACCCGGATGAATCATATATCGCCGTAACGGGCTTGAAACACTGATTCCAAATATTCTTTCTTTTTCTGCGGAACAACTCTTCGAGGGAAGTTATGAGCGTCTAGATATCTAAATTTGTCATTTTCAAAGTGGCTTGAAATCACCTGAAAGCTGTAGAACAACACCTAGCGGAATTTCATTATCTGCGTTCCGCCCTTGTAATCAATATACTTGATACGAAACTGCCAAATTACTTTCATGTATTATAGTACAGGTTTCGCCGATTTTAGGCCACTTAAAACATGACAATTTAGACATTAAACGCTCATAACTCCTCTCGGAGAGTGGCTCCGCAAAAAAAGAAAGCAGATTTGGAATCAGCGTTTCAAGCCCGTTACGGTGATATATGACTCTTCCGGGTTGGGTGAGCTGATTTGGGAACTCTCCCTCTTGAGGTAACCTGTTTAATTTGAGATGTTTGAAGGGGCAGCACACAAGGCTTTTGATCACTGAAACTCAAAGTTTACCTAACATCACTACTGATTTGCTTGACTTCAGACAGTGCACAAAAAATCTTGCAAAGATTGTCTAACTTGATTGAGCATTAATAACTTATTACAGCTTTCCTAGAGTAAATCTGTGCAAATATTAACCGCATTATGTCAATATTTTTACAGACTAAAAACTTTGCTTTATCACAATGGAAACTCATGCATTCGATTAAATGATTTTTGATGCACAACAGCTTGCATATGATTTCTCACCGGCATCAGACAAATACAATTCAGCTGTGGTCCAAAGATTGTCGGCATACCCAATGCTTTTTCATGCTACTATGATTCTAGTTCTTTGTCACAGCGAACCGTATTGCTATAATCCTTAAATTTTGAGGTTTTCGACGACCGTCCTTATAACGGATTTCAATCTGTTTTACTTTTACAAGCTTGACTTTTTCATACTTGCTAAACAATTTCATAAGCAGAAAATGTTTTCAAACAGATTTCATTTTCGCTGACATAAAGGGTGGCGGTGCAGGAGAAACCAAAGACGTTACCGCGTGTATCCAATGGGGAAAGGGGAGGAGCTGGTCGCGTGCCAAGAAGGATCTGGCAACCTTCCATACTCAGCCCTCTGCTCTGAGTCTGGGTCTTGCCTTTTTTGCTCAGGAATTCCTTTAAAAAAAGGCTAGCTCAAAAGGCTTGGGGTGGAGATGTTTGTGACCAATTTTGAAAAACGAATTTTTTAAATGGACTTTTGTTTGAGTTCACATAAATGCAATTCTAGTATTTTTTAAAGGCTGAAATTGAGAACAATTTTTGGAGAGGTAAGAGCTTCGGCTGATTTCAATTTTTTCATAAACTCTTATAAATGGCTTCCGGAAAATTTATTCTATATTGCATTTTATTTTCCTGAGATAATTTTCTCAATCTTTTACGATAGTTACTGCGTTAGTTGCATTTGTGCTAATCGATAGCCGATTAGTTGACCTTTGCAGGATTGTGCCAGTCGTCTGATGAGCCAAGAAAGTCATAATTCAAATGAAAACTTTATTCGTTGTTAACTCCTATAAATGTTTGAAGTCATGTTTTAAAACCTGAACTTTCGAAAGTAGATGCCAAATTATTCATCAAATTCAAGTTGCAAAATCAGACTCGGGCAGAAAGCTTCTGCAAAGCAGGCTAAGTCACCAAAACTTTTCTATTATAACAGTTATAGTAGTTTTCATTGGCTCTCTCATTTTAGATATTGTCCCACTTCTCTAATCCTATGCCTCGACAACTGCCAGGGGGCAAAGGTTGTCCAGGTTTGGCTCGCACTTAAAATCTGAGCTGTGAAGCTTTACTGAGCCTACTTTCAGGCATTGGATGTTTGCATTTGCATTTTACTTCTTTTTTGGATCTGAGTATCCAGGATGTAAGTCACCAAAAGTCACCAAAACTAAGTCACCTAAGTCACCAAAATTTTTCTGTTATAACAGTTATAGTAGTTTTCATTAATTCTCTCATTTTAGATATTGTCCCACTTCTTTAATCCTATGCCTCGACAACTGCCAGGGGGTAAAGGTTGTCCAGGTTTGGCTCGCACTTCAAATCTGAGCTGTGAAGCTTTACTGAGGCTCCTTTCAGGCATTAGATGTTTGCATTTGCATTTTACCTCTTTTTTTGGATCTGAGTATCCAAGGTTAGTGTTAGTCTCTTTGTTAAAATTATGGTTAAAATCACTTCGAATTTTCATTTTCTACTTATGTTTTCCTGCTTTGAATCAATTTTTGGTAACCCACCTTATAAGCTTTGTATCATCATCACTTCGACTTTGAACAAAATCAATGATTAAATGGTAGCTGTGTTTCATTTGATTGTTACAAAGATGACCGTTACTCCATTCATTTATTAGGTTTATGGCATAATACTACTTTTATTACCATCCTGGTACCTGAAAACCTGTTTAAGAATCTTTATTGTCCGTTTTCCAAATTCCAGTTCATAGTCAACCTCTTAAATTAAATTCGATCAATATCTGATAGTCCATCTAGCATTCTTGCTCAACACATAATGGGAGCATCCCGTGAGCGGAGCGATGGGCGGAGCCTCCTCTGCCTTCCACTCTCCTCCTTGGATACAGCCGACAAGGGCTTTGGTTCCTCCTGCACCACCTCCGACATAAAGTGGCTCAGAAATCGCGTTAGTGATACTTTCTCGTCACGAGCTATTTGTATGTACTGCAATCCAAGCCGTATTGAGCAACAGTTCGATAGGATGAAAGGATCTGCGGATTAGTCAATAATAAATTATAATATTAACCCTCATCACGAGACCCTCCGACAAGTTTCTGGGGTTTCATATGTATATTAGAATGCGCATATATTTAAAATCACAAGCACAAAGTACGGAATTATAAAGAATGCCCTCTCCAATTACCTTTGATTCATGAATTGAAACCACTTCTAAAGTTCAAGTGCTCCTCTACTATAACACTCTCTTTTGCGCAATCGAGAGCAAAGGCCTCCACAAAGAGTTGCTAATGAGGTGTAAACAATTGACCTGCGAAGCCTTTGAGATCACAAGAAGCCGTCTACAATGATTTGCTCACAGCATACTGTAGGCTGCAACTGCTGGTTGTAAATCGCAGGCAGAGCATTGCAAGTTGGGAACTCCTTTGTGACTAATGCAGATGGAGACATCTTGAGATGAGCCGAAATAGAAATGATTTTGGAACTACAGTGAGCCCATGCACGTGTGCGATTTATATACAATACCGCTCACATTTTTTGAAAAATAGACGCGAATGTATGGACATGTATGGACATGTACGGACATGTCCATACATGCACGGACATGTCCATACATGTCCATACATTCGCGTCTATTTTTTAAAAAATGTGAGCGGTATTGTACGAGCTTTCGTGAATCCGTTGGAGTCATCTCACCATATCTCTGCAAAAAGACCCTATACTTGACAGAAAACACGATTTTCACAAGCAGCGTGTTCGAAAACCTCTATGAGCGGCTTTTTTTACAATTGAAGATCATTAACAATCAATCAAATCATTAGATCATTAATTTGTCTAAAATCACCGGCCAGCTTTAGAGGCCCGTAGTAAACCCCCCATCCGGGCATCTCTCTCGACGCGGACCCGAGTTGAGGTCATCGCACTTCAGTCCAGCATCCAGTGAGCTATTGATTTGGATGTGGATCGCTTCCTAGACATGATAACCACATGTGTTCTCAAAAAACCAACCACTTGAGCTGGTCTGGTCAAACGGATAAGCGATTGGAATCACACGCGCGCGGTCGTGGTTCGACACCGGCTAGCGCCACAACTTTTGCTGCATCGCCGGATAATCTTTGATAGCGGCCACTGTCGAAAAAAAATCGATGATTACCGCTAACAAGGATATCACTTAGCAAATGGACAGATAAAACAGAACTGACATATTTTGACGGAGAATTCATGAAAAACTGAAATTTTTGGAACATAAATAAAACGTAATAAATAAGTAGATTCTCTTCTAAAGTAGTTTTTACAAGAAACTAAGATTGCTCTGCAAAAAAAGAAGAAAACTTTTATCCTTGCTTTTGTCGCCAAAATCAGCTGTTCATCGATCCTTCCCTTTTCGGACGCCGGTATTGTGCAGTTTTGCGCCGATTTTTTCTGCATTTTTTGGCAAAGTTGTGTGTATCGTAAGTTACTCAGGAGCAACTTATGTTAGATGCAGTCACCTCTTGTCTGCGTCTCCTCTTCTACACACTATTTGGATCACTCTAACATCCTTTCACGTTGAGGTGGCTTGAACGTGAACTGATGTGGAAGAGTTGACTGCGGCTGGTGGACAGATGGTCAACTATCAGTTGACTTGACCATCTTATGGCATGGGAACGTGGACGGTGATCAGTTCACCTCACCTAAGGTGAACTGATGGGATAAGTTGAGTTCACCTCAACTGATCGAGCTTTACTACGGGCCAGAGTGTCAGACAAGAAAAAATGAAATCACCCGAACATCTCGGAAAACTTGTTCATAAGGGTTATCCGACCTGGTGATTACAAAACTCACATCTGCTTAGCAAGATAGCCTCGTATTCTAGGGTTGCGCCGAGTAGAATTTGGGACAACAAGATTTTTTTTACGATTTACCAGCCTTTCTACCTCCATTGGAAAAATGCCTGTGACTACTTTTTAGCGCTACGTAATCTACAGAAAAAGTACTATCGAAAGGTCCTTGCTGGAGTCTACTAGGGGCAATGCGCGCTGCTTTACACCTTCGCGAAAAGACGTCTACAGAAAGATTCGAGAATATTGAAATCGGAATATCAAGGGTATGCTGTATATCCGAAGACTTGCCTTAATAAACTGAGCACAAAGCTTTCTTCGGATTCAGAATATGTTCATTCCGAAGGAAGTTACGGCGAGTAGAATTTAGAAACGCGTGATTTTTCCAAAATTCACCAACGCTTCTATCTCTTTTGGAAGACAGGCTGCAGCAACTCTTGAACGCACGATAACCTACAAGGACAGTACTATCGAATAGTGCTTACTGGAATCTTTTATGTTACACAGACGTTGCGTTACATCCTTGCGAAAGGACCTCCACAGAAAAAATTCGAGAAAACTGGAAATGGAATATAGGAACATACTGTATATCAAAATATTTGCCTCGACAATCTGAACACAATGCTGCTTCTGGATTCGGAATATATTCATTCCGAAGGAAGTTATGGCGTTGCGTACTCTGCGTGATTCGCATGGTTTCGCGGATTTTGAAATGTCGTGAAATTCCCGGATTATCGCGCACTCTGGCGGAAATCCCGGAATTCCGCGAAGTTCCCGGAAATTTTGACATTCTGAGCGGTATTATGATTTTGAGCAGATCTTAGAACAAATTCGATCAAAGTGGCTCTCTACCATACTCCTGTAGTATACTGTCTTGTGTCATCAGCGACAGATCAATGGTAATACTGCTATCAGCACACTGAATTCAACCAAAATAATGATCGATAATTCTGAAAACTAATATTGTATTCGAAATCCCCATGCTCACTTACCTTCCCCTTGTGCCACCAGCCCCGTAAGTAAACTCTGCAAAAAAATCAATAAAAATCGATAAAAGTAATCGATAATTCTGCAAACTAATATTGTATTCGGAATCCCCATGCTCACTTACCCCCCTGGGCCAACTCCCGGCCCCGTAGGTGAACTCTGCAAAAAATCGATAAAATCGATATCGATCGATGACGAAAAGTCGCCTATGACACCCGCCGGGACCCGAAGTGTATGTGTACCAAGTTTGGTCCGGATCGGTTCAGAAGTGGAATTTTCTATTCGGAGCATACGTACAGACAAACAGACAAACAGACGTTCAGCTTCATATATAAGATGATGCGTCTCGCCGAGCTGAATCGAACGATTCCTCGGATTCAGAATTCGTCCATTCTGAAGCGAGATATGGCTAAATTGACGATCATTTCGGCGCACTGCGGCGAAGTGTGGCGCACTCTGCCGCACTCCGGCGCACTCTGCCGCACTCTAGCGGGCTGCGGCGAAGTGTGGCGGAGTGCGCCGCAGTCCGGCGACTTTTTTGACGAATTATGAGTTGTATTATATTCGATAAATTATTGGACTTTACAAGTTATCCTGCGATCATTTGCAGAAAGTTCGACCTACGGAATTATGAAAAAATTTAAGTTCTAAATATGTTCCAATGCGAAGTCCACCAGGGATGTATCAAGAACCTCGAAAATATCGCTTCAACAGACTTGTGACGTGGGATACTAGCATGCTTTTGAGCATTTTCAGGCCACTAATTCCTCTCCCCATCTTCCATCAACCCTCAAAACAGCTGTATTCTCGTCCTCTTCCTCACCCCCATTGCTCTTCCAAATAAGTGTTGCGAAAATTCAGGTAGTGGTTTATTTGAACTACAAGACTATGCAAAAACTTGTTTCTTGTACATAAGGCTGTCTTGCTTCGCATTTTCAAAAAATCCTGTAAAGAGCTTGATTCGTGCTTTCATATGTAGTTCTCTTTAAAGGAATCCATTGAGATACGAAGAAGTTATGTTTTTTTTTTGAAAATGCGGCGCAAGAACTTTTGGGAAAACCTGGTATTTGAAGTCTTGATAAACAAATGATAGCAAATTGATTTTGTGAAACCAGAAGGTAATACAGTGCGTATGATGTCTCCTTCCCCCCTCCCCTCGAGCCACTTCCTCCCATCCCTTGCTTTCAAGTCTTGACGCGATCGAGTCGTCTTTAGTTTGTAAACTCTGAGTATGATGGGCCTTGGAAAAGGCTGGTTTGCACCATTTCCGTACTATGTAAGTTCAATTTTCGGGATTAGCGTCGATTCGCCCAGGAAAAGCAAAAAATTTTGTGGAGTTTGTCGAGCCACTGCTTCAAACTAAACGATTTTATAGATCCGTTTGCTTGATTCAACCATCATTGCTTCTTTGACTCTCATATTTTTTGTACGGCTACATCGTAGTGTGAAACATATGCAGCATCTCCGACCTCTTGTCGTAATCGAAGATGAACAATCACATGAAGTTTTTGCTTTTGACAGCATTGAGAGTCAATCTGCTTTGACGAAAAGCTGATTTGCAGAGTTTAGAACTTTTTACATGCCACGCAGAAGTCTCGTGAGCTTTCTTATGAGGTGAAGAACCTCTTATGTTAGAAACTTCGCGTAATCACTTTTGACGGACAGCTGCAAAAGACGCTTTTCTACAAAACTCGATGTTTAATATTCAGGAAGTGCTGGGCTTAATTTATTGCCTTGCCTATTGATGATGCGATTTTGCGAAAACTCTCAGATTGTTGTGATGCAATCGCGCCTTCAAATTTTCAAGTACTTTTCATGAAATTTCCCCGAACAGTAGATTGAGCATAAACCTAAATTTCACTATTTCTTCTTCTTGTTTCTTTATAATTAAGGTGAAGGACGCACATATAGACTTTGCTTAAATGTTGATGTTGAAGGACAGGCTCTAAGATCACCGGGGGAGGATGCCATGCTCGTACATCCCAGGGCTTGATTTCTTAAACTCGTACGAAAATGAAGTTGTGTGCACAGTTAGAAAAAAATTGGTGCACTGGGCATTTTGGATCTACAATTGTCGTACTTCAAGAAGTGATCGGAGCACCCTGCCCAATTACAATTCAGACCACCAGGTCACATTGGAGAATCCTCCAAATTTCAAAATCTTAGTTACTCTTAACTAACTCGCAAAACCTAGTTCAAATCAGAGAGGGGATTGAGAATATGTCCATTCTCTGCTCACAGAGAATTTCACGAAAAGTAATTTAAATCTAAAGGCGATTGCATCACAACATTCTGAGAGTTTTAGCAGGACCGCATCATCAATTAGGCGATATAATAAATCAACCTCAGCACTTCCTAAATATAGAACATCGAGTTTTGTGGAAATATGGTTACCCTTTGGTGTGGAGCTGTCCGTCAATATCAGCGATTACGCAAAGTTTATAAGAGCGTTCTTCACCTCTTTTATCAAGAAAGCTCAGAAGCTTTCGAGACTTCTGCTTGGCGTGTATAAGAGCTCGTAAACTCAAACCAGCTGTTTATTGAAGCAGATTGACTTCAAGAGCTTTTGAGAGTGAAAAAATTCAGGTGTTTGTTTATCCATTTTAGGGTTTAATTTTCTTTTAGAGTCAAGGAATGCAAGAAATGCAATGGTGGCTGAAAAAACCGAGTGTATTTATAGTAGTGTCCAGCCTGATTAAGGCCTTTTTGAAAATTTCTCCTTTTCACCGTGTCAAGTCAACGAGATATTGAGAGCCATTTTGATGAATGATGGTAAGCTTGCATGTATACAACGCAACAAAAGTTCAAATAGATCCATTAACAAAAAGGCAAATCATGGCTATATTGAGAGGGGATAATAGCAGCGTTTAGCACTGTATTGCCCTTCAAAGCTTACACCCTCTGGAAAGCAAATGTGAAGTAAACGATGGTTCAGTAGTCGTTTCATCAAACCCCTTGTTCTGCAGCTCTCAATGGCCATGCCTAAGTAACTACGCAACACTGATGCTATCTCAAAGTTTGGTCTATTTTGCGCCATACTGTGACTAAGCAGATCATAGTGTCTTTGATAAGTGCTGGAGATTAAATTTTTTCTGTATTCTTAATAAAGACGAAGCTTAGCAAGCCTTAAAGCTTCTTGTACCGGATTTGATGCCACGTTGATTTCAAAATTTTCGAATCGGCCGAAAAAAATTGTCATACGACATCGTGACAGCGGTTCCTCAGCATACTTAAACCTTCAAAAAAGTGTGATTCTTATAAGAATAGTGTGATTCTTATAAGAATAAGCGCCATGACAAATACAATGGATCATCCACCAGTATAAAACTCCCTCAAATCAGGACTCTAGCATTATATTCATCAGATATTTTCGTCTGTGCACATTGTTCTCCTTGTAGCTATTACTGCCCTCACCCAAGCGCTCAAATGTTATTCAGGTGTGTTAGTTGTATCGAATCGTAAGCCCACTCGAACAAACATCCTTGCAGGCCGTGTCTTTGAGTTTTAGGACTTTTGCGAATTCAAAAAGATCAAGACCCTGTATAACCATATCCTGATACAAGCTCACACCAAATTCCTTGAAGACAGTGCCCCAGCAATTTGCACTTTTACAGTTTTGCATATTTCAGGGCATTTCGACACGCAGAATCCGAATTTGAGCTTTGAAGGTGGAAAGACTGTTTTTGGAGCGTTTAGCCAATTTCCAAAAGGCAGGTCACACGAAAGTTTCTATGGAAAGTTGAGAAACTTTGGCATGAAGACCCTGTCGCCTGTAGTTTTTGCTTTGAATGGCATGCACACTGCGGGAGCTGTCATGGGGTCCCGCGCTGAACAGCTGCGAAGTCGTTCGAGCACGCGCCGACTGGGGTTGCGCGCGTCGGTTTTAGGGCTATTTGCTCGGCGCAGGGTAAACATCAATCAGCCGGACTGGGCCTGAAAATAAGTGCGTTGACGACCACACTATATCCCCCACGGAGCAATACTGCCAGGACACTGCCTTGAAGACTGTGTTTTGAATCCTCAGCAAGGAGGCGTTCGTCTGAAAAGACGTGTCAAAACTCGAAAATTTTCCAAGCCTGAACACCCTTTAAATGCACTCTAATTAGGAAATGGCAACTGATCTGGCCCGAAGGGGAATGCATGTTACTAGATGCGCATTCAAACGCTGATTTTAAATCTGCTTTTCTTTTCTACGAAACAACTTTTCGGAAGAAGTCATAAGCTTTCGGAAGTCTAAAACTGTCAAATCTTAAGAAAAAAAGGCAAAAAAGGTGAAATCCTGTCAAAAACGCCTGCAAGTGGGTGATCAAATTTGTATCACCTATATTGACTATAATCAGTAAATCGCAATCAGTAAAAATCAGCAGAAGTGTTTTTGTACACGCTGATTTTACGCCACTGGGTTGAAAAATTTGAGCTAAATGATCTTAACTTCTTTCAGAAAGTTGTTCGCAGAAAAAAGAAAGCAGATTCGGAATCAGTGTTCAAAGGCGCGACCAATAGTATACATTTCATTTCAGTTTGTCACGTCTTGTCTTTCCTCTGCTTGAGGACCCGAACAAATCGGACTTGACAGTGGTCTCACTCAGGTCCCCGAACAGGTATGAAAGGATGTGCGAGAAATTGATAAATACCGCTCCTCAACGGGATAGGTCTCCTTTAGTCTTTCCAAGGGTCATTTCTGCGTACATAGGCTCGTTGAAAACAACAGATGGCAAGATAATGCCCTTGTTGTTCGTAAGCACTTTCATTGGTTTTTTTTTTCACCTCCTCGACCGCCCGATCTAGCGATTGCGAAAAGAACAAACTCGAGAGCAGGAAAAAAAACCTCTGCGCAGCATCCACTTCTCTTCTGCCCTCCCTCATCTCGCAAATTCATTCAGTTGCGCTTGATGTGCTGCATTTCATGGGATTAACAAATATCGTTTGAGCACATTGTGAATGGCCGGCCGACCATACCGGGGGGGGGGGGGGGGCTGATGAAGAGGTGTTTGGTGCCCGATGATTGGCATTGTTCTCGATTCTATGCATGGAAACAATGGAATCGCGTGCGCAAGGTCAAACATTGGGCCCCCAAGCGTACGAAAATATTTGCCATTAATTTGATTACCGGAAAGATAACGCTACCGGCTGTTGAGCTACAATAGAAGAAAGCAGATTGGCCTAGATACATGTAGGTAAGATTGACCACCCTACATTAGTCCTCTATGCAAAGCACTGCTCAAAATAATTTGGTTCCAATCCTTACTTTGCATTGTTGGATTTCCAGTGATTTTTTATTAGGTGGCTCAAAAGTTCTGGGACATTTTCAGACGAGATCTCTATTTCTCGAAACTTAATTCACATACATCGGACAGAGGTACCATTCGACAGAGCAAAGCAAGCTCTACAACATGGTATGCAAAAGTTTGCAGCAGTTACGATTCACCGTAAGTTTGCACCCAAAATCTGAGTCGTACTAAGATTCAAAAAATCGCGAAAAATTCATATCTTTGTTTAAACAAGTCCTACGGATCTCCACCTTGCTCACAAAAATTGCCATCCACATTAGATACTTATTTGTATCGTTCCCGTATTTTTTCTTTATCTGGAAATCGAGGACACGAAATTTTCATGATTTAGCAAACGAAGCTAGGCTGTTTCCATTGATGTAATTGTATTCTAAGATCTCTTGGGAGTATAACCGTAAATTTTTAGCTTTCCGTAAGCCCTAGTTGTGATAAGTTGTTCTATAGAGTTGATAGATGGTCTAATTGTCCGCAACATATTCTTCGCACCTTTGCATCTGCGAGGTGCGAGCATGCTTCGCCGCAGCGGGGTGCAGGTGCACCCAAGCGGACGACCAAATAGGCGCATATAATCAATCAGCTCATTTTTCTGTGATCATAGAGGGACCAATATACAGGGTGTCCCAAAAAAATGTTAACACTGTTTGATCGTTAATAACTCCCTTGCTTTCAAGAGCTTCGCCGAGCTTGAGGCTCCATTCTGTAGAGCGAGGTTCAACTTAGATTTGCAGTATGGAGCGAATCACCGTTCGCTCTTCGTTACGGCAAGATTATGGTAAGAAATTCCAGCATGGTGGGACCGTTGTGAAATATGCCCTCTGACAAAATTTTTTTCTAAAAAATCTGAAGAATCGTGTACTAGGGTTTTCGCGCATGCTGATTTTACTATACAACTTTTTACGAGTGTTTCCAGCTTTTTTAACGGTGTAATCACATTTTTGACACATGCTGGGAAGTCATTTATTACACTTTACCTAGGATAACTTTAAAAAAGAAGTTTCATAATAAAATGGAAATTTCATGTCCGAAATCAGCGGTTTTCACTACCATAGCACAAGAGATTTTGGCTTGTTTGGCTGTGTTTCGAAGCAGAAAATGGCCTTTGATAGCCTAAAATCCTTGTCAAAATTCCTACCGTAATTCTACAGTAACGAGGAGAGTTAGATGATTCGCTCCATACTGCAAATCTAATTTATCCTCGCTCTACAGAATGGTACCCAATGCTCGGCGAAATACTTGAAAGCAAGGGGAGTTATTAACGATCAAACAGTGTTAACATTTTTGGGACACCCTGTATATTTTTGGAGAGCTTATTGCGTTAGATTTCGAATCTATAAAATTTGTGGCGTTTGGTGAGATTTCAGGAAACGGTCAAAAATCCCTAATGTGTGATTCTGCAGTTTTCAGTTCATCTCGCTGTGATTGGTTCCACCAGAAAGCACACATACGCATGCAAATACTTAATAAGCAAAGAAGACTACAGTAAGTTTCGACCCGCTTTAGGCGGAAATTGGATTGGCGGGAGTCCGCCTCGCAATAGCTCGCGCCGTTTCGCAGCTACAGTATATCCTATCGTGCTGAGAACCCATGTCTGCGTCTCTTCAATCTCCTTGGTCTTTGTTTGGCAAAATGCCAGCGCTATGCGCTCGCAAAGCCTCCAGCGATGCGCATGCGCTGCTCCAGTAGAATGTCTCGCCTAATCCGGGATGAAACCGACTGTACGCTATCACTGTACAAAAAATGTTGGCACGTTACCACGCCCATCCTTGAGGCATGGTCTTTTGAAGATAGTCTCACATCGAATTCAGAGCATGAGCAACCTGATTTGGGCTCCTATATATTGCAGGGAAAACAGCACAAGTGGGTAATTCCAAGTAGGCCTTTTAGAAGATTTGTTGCTTTACTAACAGCATTGAATAATTTGCCCATGAATACAGATTTTTCGAGTTACGCAAAATCTGAACTTTTCGCCCAGCCAAAAATTTTTTTATCAATAACTTGCACCAGAAAATCTCATTGAAGCGAGCTATACAGCGATTTCTAAGCCAAAAACCCCAGGACCGTGGACGTTTCGTGACGTCATCGGAAAAATGAAAAAAATTGTGTTTTCGAAAAAATGGTATTAGATAGAGCGAAGGACTCTAATTCTTAATATGTGTCTTCTTCTGCTTGAAAATGATTTTTTAGGAAGTTACGTTGTTACGGCTTTTCCGAAACAATATTGCGCTTAATCCGCTGTTTTTAGCGGCGGCGGTAATGGTACTGTAGTTATGTTTTTTGAGCAAACAATAGAAAGCAGTAAATCTGCTTCTCTTGACTTCTTTCCTCGAATAACTTTTGATAAATTGTAACCCTTGGACAAAAATGCTCAATCAAACGGATTTGACTGGCCTTTGTGCCCACAGGAGCATAAAACGCTCATACGAAGAGGCCTCGGATTTGACTGGCCTTTGTGCCCACAGGAGCATAAAACGCTCATACGAAGAGGCCTACCTTAACTCAGTCTTCCTGTGTCTAAATAATATCCATACGTAAGCAGACCATTCGAGTAAAGATGAGAACCAGAAAATGAGGTTGCCGGCGTTGCGGTGCGTGCGTGTTGCGCGCATCGTCACGCGCATCGTCACGATTTTTTGAATGTCCCTTAACTGTTCAAGAGCAACTTTTACCACCCAATCACCGCACCGTAAGGGCGCCAATATTTTGGTGCGCCAAAATTACAGCGCCACTTACAAACAGTCCCCCGAAGAAAACGCTCAGAAACACATGGTCAAATCGTGCATAGGAGGTATTAAGCAATCTTTACAAAAAACATTTAAAAAATTCAGAAAAAACTCTATTTAGGAACGCGGAAACTAAAAGAATCGGAACGGAATTTTTATACCATCAAGATTTGCTCTGTGAACACAAAACTCTGAATGAACTCAGAACCTTTCTAGACTTCTCTGAGATGAAATTGTAAAGCGCAATTTGCATTATACCATAGCCCTCATTGCATATGCAGATGTTCCTCCACAAATAATACACGTGTTTGCGAAAAATACCTGCGTACGAGCAACGACCTCATGTTCGAAATCGATTATGACGTCCCAGACATGCAAAACCTTCAAATATAAAACAAGCCTCTAATTGTGAGATATGTAGAAGAGTATCTATCATGAGTGATTAGTCAGAACGGTTTCAACTCTAATTTAGAATACATTTTCTGATGGCGCACTCAGGAAGGCCGAAACTACACCAATTTTCGGTATGCTGCTTTTCAACTACGTATATAATTGAAAAATCCTCTTCTACATCTTCAAATCTTCGTACTTGGCAGTATTAGAGGCGAAGGATTGCTCTACTTCCACGCACTTACAAACAAGAGATAAGGTTCTCAAAAATGTCTTATATAAATTCTCAAACTCACGATTCCGTACAAAATACACTTAAGCTGACGAGGGAAATTGTGCTTTTGCCGAAATATAAAGCAGACAAATTTTGATTTGAATATTGCATTACGATAGCGAGGGGGCAGCCAACATGAACGATAGATTGTGCCAGCCATATGCGTTGCCTAGGTCAAATATTTTTCAGATTCTATATCTGCGCTATGATGGCATTTAGGAATTCGAAAAAACGCTGGGAGCTTGAGGGCCTTAATCTTTACCATTTCGACACCATTTTCAATCCAGTAAAGAGCATACTTCAAAAAATAAAACTTTATGCGCGGTATATTGACCCGCAGGAGTACAATATGCTTTTCCAGCTATCGTTCATTTTGGCAGACACCCCGATAGCTATTGTTGGTAGAAACAGTTGCATACCTGAATCCTCAAGCACTTCTAGTATCCTTCTGGTACCCAAGCAAACAGCGTCGGTAATTTTGACGCACTCTGTATATGCCCATCAAATCTACTCGATGTAGAATAGATGGAATAGCAACCATTGCAAACAACACCTTTGTGCTGTAATAGAAGTTGGGATCCTAAAGATTAGAAAGGTTTGCAATGCAGCTTGCAAAAAATATAAGGTAAGCCCTGCGTATTCTTTTATTTTTGTAGTAAAAAATATTCAGTTTAGAAATGAGGGGCTACTGCACCAGACGCAGCGATGTCCGCGCTCTCCCATGCATAAGACTGTCTGGCATACTATCAGGGCTGTTTTGAAATCTAAACCATTGTCCAAAACTACAAGGAATCCTTTAAATCTTGCTTGCGAAAGAGTGCACGACAAAAGCGCACTCGTCCCTTTACATTAAACTTTGATTGCGAATTCAGGGGATTTTGGGCCATTTTTAATTTTAAAAAAATCAATCGCAATTGCTTACACGTTTAGAATATGGAAATAATTAATCTGTTAGACATATTCTTTCAAAAAATTGTCAGCTTGAGCGCAAGCTTTCTGCGCTACGGAAAAAAGAAACTAGAGCCATCCTTGCTTACTCGGCTGCGACTTTAGCAGTCATGTACATAGCGATAGCTAAAACCGCCATGCTGTGTCATTGATCGTCATTATCTGTAAATCTTTTACAAATTATTGAAATGAGCAAATTTTCGATCTGCAGTTCTTCAGTTTTGAAATTGACTGAAATATCGACACTTCAATTTTCCACTTTCTCGGTAATCGATTGACTTAACATGTCGGTATTGAAGTACTAGCCGGTATACTCGGTTTCCCGGGTCCTTTTCAGCATAACGCGAAAATTTCTTCTACACGAGGCTTCCTTATCCCTGTTACGCCAAGTCCCCCCCCCCCCCTTATCCCGGTTTGGTGACCAGAGATGGTCCAGACGTGGAGACAGATTAGCACTGTGCATGCTCTTGCAAAACTTTCGCTAATGCAATCATGGTAATATGTGGACAGTAACCGTTTTTGCGCTATCAGACACGAACAAATTGGCTCTAAGATGCATATGTTGACCCTTGACTTCGGCTAAAGTGACGAGAGCAACATATTGGGACTCTCGAAGTAAGGAAAAGGGCAGTCGGCTCTATTTTCAGTTTTTTGGTAGTAAAACCATATGGTAAGTAAGTTGAATGTTGCGAACTTCTAAACTTACTCACAAGAAAGTGGTAACAGGAGACTTTCACTATTGCTAGAATTCAAAACTCAGTTTTCTGCATGTGTAATAGGATGAAATATGGGGAATTAGTGGTTATCGCCTGCCTCGCCAATGCTCTCATAAAGATGTTCAAAAGCGTACGTACCGAACTTAAGGATAGCGGCTCTTCCTAATGGAGTGAAACAGTTTGAAGGGCCTTATATTTTCTTTGATTATAGACGCATTCTCCCAATTTTTAAGAAACAACCGACGAACTGACGGAAGAAAGTGTACAAGTTGGCATTCTCAGAAATTAATCTGCCATTTATTTTACTGTTCCATCACTCCGTCATGTCTGTCGCCTGCGCTACCGAACATACAGTAAAAGGATAGTGATATTCACTTTTGCATAAAGTAAGTCGTGCAATGGCAATCTCTTTATTAATGCCCTTTCTTCGAGTTTTCAGTGTCAGGTCCGTAAAATTATACAGAATCATGAAGCACTGGCCTTGATCAGCAACAAGCAATTGACATCATTCGGTGTCTTAGTAAGCAAAAAGCATTCAAAATCGGTGCTTGGCACTTTTTATATTTATGAAAAGCTGGTGAAAGCTCAAATAGTTTTCAGTCATTTAAACACCGGCAAAGATTACGGTTATAAAGGAGATTCTACGAATTGTTAGTAGCATTAAAGGCGAAGTATGTTGAGCGCGTTTAGTATGCGGGTTCACCAGCAATTTCAGCAATTCTGCTCCTACTTTTTCACGTTATCATACCATATCTAACTTGGATGAATTTCCTTGAGTAGAGTATGCCCCAAAGGATAACGTGGGTGAATCCAGGAAAATAAAAAGATTTCCGATTAGTAACTTGCACGGGGATAGTTCCTTCTGATTAGAGACATTTGCCTCGTTACCGAAAAGAAGGGGCTTGAGACTTTTTGGCAAGCTTGTAGTAAACGACTTTTTTATTTAGTATAGGAAACGCTAAGTTTTTTCCTACCTCTAATTAGCTGAGAGAGTTTTTACAAATGAGGCGTTCCATAAAATGTTATGATTTTTGATGAAAAATAACAATATAATTGACTTTGCTGTTTTCTATTGTACGGAAAACATATGGCTATAGCGAGACACTTGATTCAACACAAACTTGGCTTAGTCAAAAAAGGTAGTCGGAAAAAAAGTATAATTTCTTTATGGCAAACTTCTAAGATACATCAAACTAAGTGGTCTTCTTCTTCGTTTCAACATAATAATATTTTTTCTAGACAACTGCTAAGGTGCTCGTATTTACAAAGCAACATTTTTTTCTTTATCAGCTCAATGCCAAGCAATTCATTGAGATTGGCGGAAGCCTTTTATCAAAGTGGGTTCTACAATTTCGACAAATTTGCGCGGCATATGTAGATGGGTGTTGGAAGTTCGTATGCACTATTTGAATTTGCGAATATTTATTCATCATTTTTGCGGTAGTTCAACAAACTGCAAAAAAAGCTGAGTAGTGACCGCCCTATACACCTATAATTAACAGCAATCTAGCCAACGTTTCAAAAATTCGGGATAAATAAGTAGTAAATATGTAACTCATGCAAAAAACCTTCATATATTCTTCAGTGCTGCTGTGCCGAAGAATATATGAAGGTTTAGTTTAAAACTGGAACTTTTGAACTAAACCTCCATATATTCTGTATATTTAGTATGCTATTTTAACGCTTTTATACGTCCGAGTCTTTCGAAGATTTTCTCCAGATCTTAGGCTATATCTTTTGCTTCTCTCAGATATCCAATTTATTCTTAGTAGCTCAAACACCTGCACGAAGCTTTCGTTTGCTTGGGATCGTAAATCAGAGCTGCGGAACATCCGATCTCATTCCAGAAAAGATCATGCTTCCGCTAGTCAAATTGCTGATGCTGATGCTCCTATTGCAAGTCACGGTGGAGGGAAAACAAATTATTGGGAGATGCAAAGATTTTTATCCGCCGAGTCTTCGAGATACTGTGCGTGCCTGCATTACGGACTGCAAAAAACTTCATGTAAGTCTTGGTCTTGTATTCCATCGCAATAGATCGGTTTGTTTCAGTACAAGGAAGGCTATTGCGACATAAACGACCTCTGTACATGTGACCGTTGATCGCACAACAAGCAAGGACGAGTTTTGAAACAGTTATCCCTTGTTGAAAACGTCTACATAAACACTTCAGCATTCACATCTGAGTTTACTGATTAACATCTGTAATTTATTTTGAAAGAAAGTTCTACTTTACTAGAGGCTTTGTAAGAGTCTTGTTTATGGATTTTATGGACTATGTAACCTTCAACATCATCAAATCTAGATTCCTAAAATCTTAAGTGGAAACCTTTGAAATCTCTGGTTGAGACACAGCCGCGGCTTAAGTGTCTTACTGAGGAGGCTGATCATGTATTTTGGGTAGAGGACAAGAAGTCACCAATAGGCTCTACCCCGACTAGTACCACGAGCTGTGGTGGACAGAAGTGCGCAATTGTTGCAGATTTCCGCGCGGAACCTCGAACATGCTTACAAATGATTTTTTGAATTTCTTGAAGACGTTTCTTTTTTAGAATGTCGACAATTGTAAAGGTGGGGCACACTGATACGTTAACGGCTGAGATAAACGTCTGTAAATGTATGCCATCTTTATATTTATTAGAATATAGATGCTTTGTTCGATTATCACTGTCCGGCCTCTAGCTGTTCGACTGATAAAAATACCAGTTCGTTAAAGGAAATGGTCATGAAACGTACACCCACCCATAAACTGCAATGGACCGTGGATGTGAATGTACCGATGGGCAGAGCTTTGCAACTCGTCAATATTCCTTGAACGTGAGGTCTTTCGAAAACATTTGAGATTTTCAAGAATTAAAATAAAAAATGGAACAGAAATTATCGTCAACCAATAGAATAGCACACTTGTTTTCCACTAGATTTTTAAATAGTTATAGTCCATTCGTCGATCGCACGGACAGGACATCACTACGGAGCACGTGCCGCGAGGTAAAACTTGCTCTAGTACAAATTCGCCATGGTACAAATTGTGCTCTCGCAACATTCATCTTAGCCGCGCCGCGCGTGGTCCGCAGCGTTTGAGCACCCCATGCGGTCAACGAATCAACGATAACACTTCTCGATTATTGTCCAGTAGAATTGTAAAAAATGACTAAAAGTGATCGGAAATCAAATTCAAAACAATAACCAGATATTGGATTAGGTGACAAATAGTAATCGACGGCTGCTTTAAATGCAAATAGCTGCAAAGAACTGTTTTCATACATCATGCAAAATTTGCTGGAAGGCAGTTTGCAGGTAAATCTAGGGAAAGGATTGCGTTTATGGCTCAATCAAGACTCACGGCAGAAAAAACCATCTCGGAAACGATTACCAGTACAGTATTTGACAATTGCATCATTTGCATGCTTTCAGCAGGGATCAAGTTCTCTGCTGAAAGGTTCTGTACGAATCTGGAGAAGCGTTTGGCTTTGTGCTGGTTTAAACCTTTCAAAACTTTTATTTCCCAGCAATCTCAGTTTTTCCCTCTCAAAGGTTGCATGAGTTGAGTATTGGATACGTGAGCATGAGTATTAGATACCCTTGACCGAATTATTAGAACATTAAAATTCAGCATGAGATGCTTGGCGAAGTGAAAATGATGTAAATCGGAACGATCGCAAAAAGAAAAGAAAAACCGGTTTTTGTTCATTTTTGAGATTACCTTAGGGCAGCCAATGAACCTCTGCGCCGTGCGGGATGCTTCTAACTTTCTGCGAGCGTTCAAGCTAAATTTACAAGGTACAATTATAGATGCAATATATTGCGTCCTTTACACTATTACCTCTGCACTGTACTACCACATCGTATAGTTGTCGATTGCATGAATAGGCGAATATGCTGCAAAGCGAATGGGCTTGGTTTTTCAAGTTCGAAGAGTCAAAACGAATGCGTATGAAGACACATCCTGCAAAGTTTTTTTCAGTCATGAATCAGGAGGAATGATCATGCATTTCACATCATTTCAAGCGCGTCAGTTACAAGCCTCTGACACCATTTGGTATGACAGTGGTGAAATATCCAATAATTTCAGCGCTTCACATCATATATTCTAATGAAAAGATGGTGAATAACTTCGATAGTTTTTGAAATTGAACATTGTAAAGACAATAAATTCGAGAGAGGTTCTCGAATTGATAAATGACGATTCCGGGCTACAAATTTGCAGTATAACTTTTCGTTAAGCTTCAGCACCCTGATTTTGCCCCGTTCGCATTGACATTGACGATTCTTGAGAAAGATGGACATCCAGCTGCGCATAGATGATCTTTCAAAAAGAGTAGTGACAAAGTTTGATATAGTGTTTGTTTAGAAGGTGCTTAGGGTGCTCAAAAAAGTTTTTGCAAAAAGCTGATAAAGACTGTCTGCATGCAACATTTTTTGCTTCCCTTCAAATGGCTTCATCAAGAATATTTGCGATTCATCCAAAAAATTCTAAATCTCGATCAGTCTTCTTCACCATTTAGACACTTTGATGAAAAAAAATGGAAACTCCTACGATACCGTCATAGCTTTTGAAAAATGACTACGAACTCTACCAAAGTTTGCCAAAGTTTTGAATCTACCACTAAGTTTAGCTCGAATCCGAATCCTGATATATACACAGATGTTTGCTTAGGTAACGGTAGGTATGTGATACGCAGTCGGTTAGTCTTTTGATCTATAATTGTACCTTGTAAATTTAGCTTGAGCGCTCGCAGAAAGTTAGAAGCATCCCGCACGGCGCAGAGGCTCATTGGCTGCCCTAAGGTAATCTCAAAAATGAACAAAACCGGTTTTTCTTTTCTTTTTGCGATCGTTCCGATTTACATCATTTTCACTTCGCCAAGCATCTCATGTTGAATTTTAATGTTCTAATAATTTGGTCAAGGGTATCTAATACTCATGCTCACGTATCCAATACTCAACTCATGCAACCTTTGAGAGGGAAAAACTGAGATTGCTGGGAAATAAAAGTTTTGAAAGGTTTAAACCAGCACAAAGCCAAACGCTTCTCCAGATTCGTACAGAACCTTTCAGCAGAGAACTTGATCCCTGCTGAAAGCATGCAAATGATGCAATTGTCAAATACTGTACTGGTAATCGTTTCCGAGATGGTTTTTTCTGCCGTGGGTCTTGATTGAGCCATAAACGCAATCCTTTCGCTAGATTTACCTGCAAACTGCCTTCCAGCAAATTTTGCATGATGTATGAAAACAGTTCTTTGCAGCTATTTGCATTTAAAGCAGCCGTCGATTACTATTTGTCACCTAATCCAATATCTGGTTACTGTTTTGAATTTGATTTCCGATCACTTTTAGTCATTTTTTACAATTCTACTGGACAATAATCGAGAAGTGTTATCGTTGATTCGTTGACCGCATGGGGTGCTCAAACGCTGCGGACCACGCGCGGCGCGGCTAAGATGAATGTTGCGAGAGCACAATTTGTACCATGGCGAATTTGTACTAGAGCAAGTTTTACCTCGCGGCACGTGCTCCGTAGTGATGTCCTGTCCGTGCGATCAACGAATGGAGTATAACTATTTAGAAATCAAGTAAAAAACAAGTGTGCTATTCTATTGGTTGACGATAATTTCTGTTCCATTTTTTATTTTAATTCTTGAAAATCTCAAATGTTTTCGAAAGACCTCACGTTCAAGGAATATTGACGAGTTGCAAAGCTCTGCCCATCGGTACATTCACATCCACGGTCCATTGCAGTTTATGGGTGGGTGTACGTTTCATGACCATTTCCTTCAACGAACTGGTATTTTTATCAGTTGAACAGTTAGAGGCCGGACAGTGATAATCGAACAAAGCATCTATATTCTAATGAATATAAAGATGGCATACATTTACAGACGTTTATCTCAGCCGTTAACGTATCAGTGTGCCCCACCTTTACAATTGTCGACATTCTAAAAAAGAAACGTCTTCAAGAAATTCAAAAAATCATTTGTAAGCATGTTCGAGGTTCCGCGCGGAAATCTGCAACAATTGCGCACTTCTGTCCACCACAGCTCGTGGTACTAGTCGGGGTAGAGCCTATTGGTGACTTCTTGTCCTCTACCCAAAATACATGATCAGCCTCCTCAGTAAGACACTTAAGCCGTGGCTGTGTCTCAACCAGAGATTTCAACGGTTTCCACTTAAGATCTTAGGAACCTAGACTTGATCTTGATGTTGAAGGTTACATAGTCCATAAACAAGACCCTTACAAAGCCTCTAGTAAAGTAGAACTTTCTTTCAAAATAAATTACAGATGTTAATCAGTAAACTCAGATGTGAATGCTGAAGTGTTTATGTAGACGTTTTCAACAAGGGATAACTGTTTCAAAACTCGTCCTTGCTTGTTGTGCGATCAACGGTCACATGTACAGAGGTCGTTTATGTCGCAATAGCCTTCCTTGTACTGAAACAAACCGATCTATTGCGATGGAATACAAGACCAAGACTTACATGAAGTTTTTTGCAGTTCGTAATGCAGGTACGCACAGTATCTCGAAGACTCGGCGGATAAAATTCTTTGCATCTCCCAATAATTTGTTTTCCCTCCACCGTAACTTGCAATAGGAGCATCAGCATCAGCAATTTGACTAGCGGAAGCATGATCTTTTCTGGAATGAGATCGGATGTTCCGCAGCTCTGATTTACGATCCCAAGCAAACGAAAGCTTCGTGCAGGTGTTTGAGCTACTAAGAATAAATTGGATATCTGAGAGAAGCAAAAGATATAGCCTAAGATCTGGAGAAAATCTTCGAAAGACTCGGACGTATAAAAGCGTTAAAATAGTATACTAAATATACAGAATATATGAAGGTTTAGTTTAAAAGTTCCACTTTTAAACTAAACCTTCATATATTCTTCGGCACAGCAGCACTGAAGAATATATGAAGGTTTTTTGCATGAGTTACATATTTACTATTTATTTATCCCGAATTTTTGAAACGTTGGCTAGATTGCTGTTAATTATAGGTGTATAGGACGGTCACTACTCAGCTTTTTTTGCAGTTTGATGAACTACCGCAAAAATGATGAATAAATATTCGCAAATTCAAATAGTGCATACGAACTTCCAACACCCATCTACATATGCCGCGCAAATTTGTCGAAATTGTAGAACCCACTTTGATAAAAGGCTTCCGCCAATCTCAATGAATTGCTTGGCATTGAGCTGATAAAGAAAAAAATGTTGCTTTGTAAATACGAGCACCTTAGCAGTTGTCTAGAAAAAATATTATTATGTTGAAACGAAGAAGAAAACCACTTAGTTTGATGTATCTTAAAAGTTTGCCATAAAGAAATTATACTTTTTTTCCGACTACCTTTTTGACTAAGCCAAGTTTGTGTTGAATCAAGCGTCTCGCTCTAGCCATATGTTTTCCGTACAATAGAAAACAGCAAAGTCAATTATATTGTTATTTTTCATCAAAAATCATAACATTTTATGGAACGCCTCATTTGTAAAAACTCTCTCAGCTAATTAGAGATAGGAAAAAACTTAGCGTTTCCTATACTAAATAAAAAAGTCGTTTACTACAAGCTTGCCAAAGAGTCTCAAGCCCCTTCTTTTCGGTAACGAGGCAAATGTCTCTAATCAGAAGGAACTATGGAACTGAACTAGCTGCTGATCTCAAAAAAAGGTTGATGATATTTTTAATGTTCTTAATGTTGACTGTAGCGTGAGTGAGCTATATAGGATTGGGAAGAGTGGGGGGACTCATCCGCGTTTAGTTAAAGTGGTTCTCCCCTCTAAGTTTTATTGTTGGTCTGTGTTGGCCAGCGCTCACATCCTCCGTTCTTCCTCACCTAATATTTTCATACGTCGTAGTATGACAGAGGAAGAACGAAGGATGGAATATGACCTGCGTCAGCAGGCCAGAGAGCGCAACAGGGGCAAAGCAATACGCGAATGGGTTGTCTATAGAGGGCAACTCAAGCGTGTTGCTGAACTCCCCCACAGGCCTTCGGGAAACCACTGAATCCGCATGGTGTTCTGAGAAAATTGAATTGTTTTTTATTCAACTCTCGCAGTATTGTTAATAAGATAGACCACCTTCACTCTTTCCTTTGTCGATATAAACGAGATCTGGTGTTCATAACTGAGACATGGCTTACCCCTAAAATACGTGATTCCGAAGTTGTGAATGATTTACCCTACTCTGTGCATCGTACAGATAGGTGTAAAAGAATTGGGGGAGGTGTATGCTGCCTCGTTAAGAATGATATTTCTTTTCAAAAAATTGACCATTTTACGGTAGCTAATATTGATTTGCTTTCCGTTGAACTCTGCTGCCCCTCTAGCTACAGTCTACTTAAGTTCATTAGCATTTATCGTCCTCCAAATAGTACTCAACATGATGATGAACAGTTTACTGAGCTATTGATCAATCTCATATCGATTCGATCCCAAGCTATAGTAGTATTGGGAGATTTCAATTTTCATGTCGATTGGAAGAATCTTATCGTGCTTGATCAAAGTTCCAAGCCTCTATTTGAATTTTTCAAACACAGTGGTTTTGAACAATATGTTTGCAAACCAACTCATAGCGATGCAATTTTAGATCTGATTTTCTCAAATACTCAGAATATCAAAAATGTTGCAATCTATCCACCTATTGCTTCTGCCGACCACAATGTCGTACGATTTGAAGTAGAAGAAAGCTGTTGTGCTAAAGTGTTGTATCCATTCCTGATTTTCCCAAGTTTGACTATGCAGGTCTTAATAATTACTTCGCAAATGTCAACTGGGTCGCTGTTTATGAGAACTGCTCAGGGCTAAATGAATATTATCAAGCTTTTTGTTCACAAGTTTATGAAGGTTTAAGTAGATACGGGTGCTTAAAAACTTTTGAATTTCATAACATTCACTATCCAAAACATATACGTGCTCTTATAGAACAAAAACACAATTTGTTCAATAAAATGAATGACCCGCTATCAAACCCGTTCTTTAAGAAAGTGTGTTCTGATCTAGCCTTTCATTTAAAAAAGTTCCTATCAAATTTTGAGCGTAGATTATCAAGTAAAAGTTCTAAAAAATTCTTTGGTTATTTACGGCGTAAGCTCCAGAACAGCACTAATCTTCCCATTCTTAGTAACGAAAGTGGGAACAGCTTTGTGAACGACGGTGAGAAAGCAGAAGCTTTAGGCAGATATTTTGCTAGCGTTTTCTCTGTATCCGAAGATCTCCATTGTGCCTCTGTTGTTAATCGTTCCGCCCTTCAGCAAACTTGTAATACGATACATTTTCGGCCTGATGATGTTCGAGTCATTTTGAGGTCTCTCAGCTCATCCTGCACTGAGCCTTATGATGGGATTCCCCCTATTATCTATAGGAAGTGTGCCGACTTACTTTCAGAGCCTCTCTCTGAGCTATTCAATCTCTCCATTGATTTTTGTGAAGTACCTAGTTTGTGGAAGGAAGCTATCGTTGTTGCAATCCCAAAAACTGCATCTGCCTCTACAGTATGTGTTTTTCGTCCCATAAGTCTTACGCCCACTCCAATCAAAGTCATGGAACGAATCATCAGAAAGAAGTTGTTTCGTTGGCTAAAAAATTTCCACCCAGTTCCTCCTGAGCTTCATGGTTTTTTACCTGGAAGGTCAACTACAACTAATCTTGTTGCAAGTGTTTTTGATTGGAGAAAAGCTCTTAATGCTGGGTTATCTGTTGATGTTGTCTATGTGGATCTATCGAAAGCTTTTGATAAGATTCCCCACCATGTATTACTATCTAAATTACAAGGCTATGGAATAGAGGGAAATTTACTACAGTGGTTCCGATCTTATCTTGAAAACAGATTTATCACAGTCAAGGTTGGACAGTCTTACTCCAAGAGATATCAGTGTACTAGTGGTGTACCCCAGGGTGGGGTACTTTCTCCTCTTCTTTTTCTTATCTTTACTATGGAGCTACCTTCTCTTTTGACTTTGGGTGGAGTGAGCGTACAGATTTACGCGGATGATATTAAGCTGTATGTTTCTTATAATGAAGAGGATCATCACGCTATGCATGCTGCACTACAGTCATCCGTTAAAAAGTTGGGCTTTTGGGCGACGAGTAATGGTCTTTCTCTGAATCCTAGCAAGTGCTCCTTTCTGCATTTTGGGAGAATAAGACCTTTCGATTATGAAGTGAATGATTCTGTTTTGACAATGTGTTCATCGGTCAGGGACCTAGGTGTTTTGATTGATTCCCAGTTGAAATTTACTGAACACATTGATTATGTCGTGCAAAGAGCGTACTCTTCGCTGTTTGCTATTTTTCGCAACATTCATACATGTGATGAAAACACTCTCATCAGACTGTATAAAGCCTGTGTGCTCCCTCATTTGGAGTATTGCTCTCAAGTATGGAACCCCTCATGTAGAAAGGAGACCCTAAAACGTGAAAGGGTTCAGCGAGTGTTCACGAAAATGGTCCTCTATCGCAAGATGCGAAGTATATCCAGAGAAGACATTCCATCTTATGTGGAACGCCTTAGAATGCTTGGTTTGAAATCGCTGATGAATAGAAGGTTAGTGGCTGACTTAGTTTTTTGTTTTCGTATATTGCGAAAAGAGGTTGATTTGAGAGCTAGCAGGTTTTGGATCTTTAGACCTGCTAGTTGTAGGCGTGGCGGCTTTAATTTACATTATCCTAAGTTACAAAAGAGCTTCTATTCCAGTCTTTTCAACTCATTGTTCTATCGCTGTGCACGCTGGCTCAATCGACTACCTCCCAAATTATTAACTGCCAAAAATAGCTGGGCTTTTAAAAGAAGTTTACTTAAGATTGATATCCCTAATATTTTGCATTGTGGGCCGTACCTCTGTTGATACTTTTTTTTCGTTTTAAGTCTAATTTAGGTTTTTTGTTCAATAAGAACAGCTTACCAGTTGGATTTCGCAAGTCTTTACTTTTGATTACTTTTTTTTCATTACTTTTCCTTTCTCGCATCTATTCCTAAAAGTGTTCTTTTCTTTTTCAGGTTTTCTTGCGTGGTTTTGGAACCTTCATTTATGGCTGGTTAATTTATGTCTGTCTCATTACGTCAGCTCTGGTGGTTGTGCGTTTAGTGGAGTTCGCTTCCAATCGCTTTATGCTCTCTTGCCATCCGTGCGCATTTCCGATTCAATCAGGGCATGTGTTCAACATGTTCTACTTTTTTTTCTCTGCTTTGCTAGATTTGTTCTTCTACTAACTTGACTAGACCATGTAGTTATGGGCCCAGCCTGACTGTCAACTTATTACTATTCATACGGCTTGCTGATTCTTACTACGTTGCTCAACCTACTTTCCTGTTTATACTTGGAGCTCAGGACCCTCCCCAGCAAACCGTGTTGGGCGGGGTTTGCCAGTATACCCGCCACCCGAACTTCCGGTTTGCTTTTATGAATTATATAAAGATCGTTCCTTGCTGGCAAACGAGGGGGCATGGGTACTTCTCCATAGAGTCTATGCTAGCACAAGATAACGTGCAGCCGAGATACAAGTCATGCAAGCTTATCATCACATTATTACTACATTACTTTTTTTAGTAAGTCGTTTAGACTGGGCCTAGGACGACGTGGTGATTAGTTATTTGTTGCTGTTCTGTTCCATGTACGACTAACACTTTATTGTTTTTGATTTGGAACGCCTCGAGCGTATGAATGAATAAATGAAATGAAAATGAAATGAACTATCCCCGTGCAAGTTACTAATCGGAAATCTTTTTATTTCCCTGGATTCACCCACGTTATCCTTTGGGGCATACTCTACTCAAGGAAATTCATCCAAGTTAGATATGGCATGATAACGTGAAAAAATAGGAGCAGAATTGCTGAAATTGCTGGTGAACCCGCATACTAAACGCGCTCAACATACTTCGCCTTTAATGCTACTAACAATTCGTAGAATCTCCTTTATAACCGTAATCTTTGCCGGTGTTTAAATGACTGAAAACTATTTGAGCTTTCACCAGCTTTTCATAAATATAAAAAGTGCCAAGCACCGATTTTGAATGCTTTTTGCTTACTAAGACACCGAATGATGTCAATTGCTTGTTGCTGATCAAGGCCAGTGCTTCATGATTCTGTATAATTTTACGGACCTGACACTGAAAACTCGAAGAAAGGGCATTAATAAAGAGATTGCCATTGCACGACTTACTTTATGCAAAAGTGAATATCACTATCCTTTTACTGTATGTTCGGTAGCGCAGGCGACAGACATGACGGAGTGATGGAACAGTAAAATAAATGGCAGATTAATTTCTGAGAATGCCAACTTGTACACTTTCTTCCGTCAGTTCGTCGGTTGTTTCTTAAAAATTGGGAGAATGCGTCTATAATCAAAGAAAATATAAGGCCCTTCAAACTGTTTCACTCCATTAGGAAGAGCCGCTATCCTTAAGTTCGGTACGTACGCTTTTGAACATCTTTATGAGAGCATTGGCGAGGCAGGCGATAACCACTAATTCCCCATATTTCATCCTATTACACATGCAGAAAACTGAGTTTTGAATTCTAGCAATAGTGAAAGTCTCCTGTTACCACTTTCTTGTGAGTAAGTTTAGAAGTTCGCAACATTCAACTTACTTACCATATGGTTTTACTACCAAAAAACTGAAAATAGAGCCGACTGCCCTTTTCCTTACTTCGAGAGTCCCAATATGTTGCTCTCGTCACTTTAGCCGAAGTCAAGGGTCAACATATGCATCTTAGAGCCAATTTGTTCGTGTCTGATAGCGCAAAAACGGTTACTGTCCACATATTACCATGATTGCATTAGCGAAAGTTTTGCAAGAGCATGCACAGTGCTAATCTGTCTCCACGTCTGGACCATCTCTGGTCACCAAACCGGGATAAGGGGGGGGGGACTTGGCGTAACAGGGATAAGGAAGCCTCGTATAGAAGAAATTTTCGCGTTATGCTGAAAAGGACCCGGGAAACCGAGTATACCGGCTAGTACTTCAATACCGACATGTTAAGTCAATCGATTACCGAGAAAGTGGAAAACTGAAGTGTCGATATTTCAGTCAATTTCAAAACTGAAGAACTGCAGATCGAAAATTTGCTCATTTCAATAATTTGTAAAAGATTTACAGATAATGACGATCAATGACACAGCATGGCGGTTTTAGCTATCGCTATGTACATGACTGCTAAGGTCGCAGCCGAGTAAGCAAGGATGGCTCTAGTTTCTTTTTTCCGTAGCGCAGAAAGCTTGCGCTCAAGCTGACAATTTTTTGAAAGAATATGTCTAACAGATTAATTATTTCCATATTCTAAACGTGTAAGCAATTGCGATTGATTTTTTAAAATTAAAAATGGCCCAAAATCCCCTGAATTCGCAATCAAAGTTTAATGTAAAGGGACGAGTGCGCTTTTGTCGTGCACTCTTTCGCAAGCAAGATTTAAAGGATTCCTTGTAGTTTTGGACAATGGTTTAGATTTCAAAACAGCCCTGATAGTATGCCAGACAGTCTTATGCATGGGAGAGCGCGGACATCGCTGCGTCTGGTGCAGTAGCCCCTCATTTCTAAACTGAATATTTTTTACTACAAAAATAAAAGAACACGCAGGGCTTACCTTATATTTTTTGCAAGCTGCATTGCAAACCTTTCTAATCTTTAGGATCCCAACTTCTATTATAGCAGAAAGGTGTTGTTTGCAATGGTTGCTATTCCATCTATTCTACATCGAGTAGATTTGATGGGCATATACAGAGTGCGTCAAAATTACCGACGCTGTTTGCTTGGGTAACAGAAGGATACTAGAAGGGCTTGAGGATTCAGGTATGCAACTGTTTCTACCAATCATAGCTATCGGGGTGTCTGCCAAAATGAACGATAGCTGGAAAAGCATATTGTACTCCTGCGGGTCAATATACCGCGCATAAAGTTTTATTTTTTGAAGTATGCTCTTTACTGGATTGAAAATGGTGTCGAAATGGTAAAGATTAAGGCCCTCAAGCTCCCAGCGTTTTTTCCGAATTCCTAAATGCCATCATAGCGCAGATATAGAATCTGAAAAATATTTGACCTAGGCAACGCATATGGCTGGCACAATCTATCGTTCATGTTGCCCCCCCCCTCGCTATCGTAATGCAATATTCAAATCAAAATTTGTCTGCTTTATATTCCGGCAAAAGCACAATTTCCCTCGTCAACTGAAGTGTATTTTGTACGGAATCGTGGGTTTGAGAATTTATATAAGACATTTTTGAGAAACGTATCTCTTGTTTGTAAATGCGTGGAAGTAGAGCAAACCTTCGCCTGTAATACTGCTAAGTACGAAGATTTGAAAATGTAGAAGAGGATTTTCCAATTATATACGTAGTTGAAAAGCAGCATACCGAAAATTGGTGTAGTTTCGGCCTTCCTGAGTGCGCCATCAGAAAATGTATTCTAAATTAGAGTTGAAACCGTTCTGACTAATCGGTCATGATAGATACTCTTCTACATATCTCACAATTAGAGGCTTGTTTTACATTTAAAGGTCTGCATGTCTGGGACGTCATAATCGATTTCGAACATAAGGTCGTTGCTCGTACGCAAGTATCGTCGACTCTAAAAATCGTGACGACGGTCTGCAGTGCGGCCAGTGCGCGCCGCACGGCACTGCCGCTTTATCGTAGGGCAATCTTGCTTCTTAGCAGTGTAGGCTCCCTGCGGTAGCCTGAAAGTTCCTGCAAGCAAAAAAGATGCAGAAAGAAAAAGAAAAACCACAAGAACTCACCTTCTCCACGTAATTTGGGCGAACCACTAGGCGGCATTGCCGTGCGGCGCGCACTGGCCGCACTGCAGACCGTCGTCACGATTTTTAGAGTCGACGATATTTTTCGCAAACACGTTTATTATTTTGTGGAGGAACATCTGCATACGCAATGAGGGCTATGGGATAATGCAAATTGTGCTTTACAATTTCAGCTCAGAAAAGTCTAGAAAGGTTCTGAGTCCATTCAGAGTTTTGTGTTCACAGAGCAAATCTTGATGGTATAAAAATTCCGTTCCGATTCTTTTAGTTTCCGCGTTTCTACATAGAGTTTTTTCTGAATTTTTCAAATGTTTTTTGTAAAGATTGCTTAATACCTCCTATGCACGATTTGACGTTGTGTTTCTGAGCGGTTTCTTCGGGGGACTGTTTGTAAGTGGCGCTGTAATTTTGGCGCACCAAAATATTGGCGCCCTTACGGTGCGGTGATTGGGTGGTGAAAGTTGCTCTTGAACAGTTAAGGGACATTCAAAAAATCGTGACGAGGCGCGTGACGATGCGCGCAAACGCACGCACCACAACGCCGGCAACCTCATTTTTTGGTTCTCATCTTTACTCGAATGGTCTGCTTACGTATGGATATTATTTAGACACAGGAAGACTGAAAGGTGAGGCCTCTTCGTATGAGCGTTTTATGCTCCTGTGGGCACAAAGGCCAGTCAAATCCGTTTGATTGAGCATTTTTGTCCAAGGGTTACAATTTATCAAAAGTTATTCGAGGAAAGAAGTCAAGAGAAGCAGATTTACTGCTTTCTATTGTTTGCTCAAAAAACATAACTACAGTGCCATTACCGCCGCCGCTAAAAACAGCGGATTAAGCGCAGTATTGCTCCGGAAAAGCCGCAACAACGTAACTTCCTAAAAAATCATTTTCAAGCAGAAGAAGACACATATTCAGAATCAGAGTCCTTCCCTCTATCTAATACCATTTTTTTTCGAAAACACGATTTTTTTTTCATTTTTCCGATGACGTCACGAAACGTCCACGGTCCTGGGGTTTTTGGCTTAGAAATCGCTGTATAGCTCGCATCAATGAGATTTTCTGGTGCAAGTTATTGATAAAAAAACTCGAAAAATCTGTATTTATGGACAAATTTTTCAAGACTGTCAGTAAAGCAACAAATTTTCTAAAAGGCCTACTTGGAATTACCCACTTGTGCTGTTTTCCCTGCAATATATAGGAGCCCAAATCAGGTTGCTCATGCTCTGAATTCAATGTGAGACTACCTTCAAAAGACCATGCCTCAAGAATGGGCGTGGTAGCGTGCCAACATTTTTTGTACAGTGATAGCGTAGGCTTCTTTGCTTATTAAGTATTTGCATGCGTATGTGTGCTTTCTGGTGGGACCAATCACAGCGAGATGAACTGAAAACTGCAGAATCACACATTAGGGATTTTTGACCGTTTCCTGAAATCTCACCAAACGCCACAAATTTTATATATTCGAAATCTAACGCAATAAGCTCTCCAAAAATATACAGGGTGTCCCAAAAAAAATGTTAACACTGTTTGATCGTTAGTAACCCCCTTGCTTTCAAGTATTTCGCCGAGCTTCCGCCATTCTGTAGAGCGAGGATAAACTTAGATTTGCAGTATGGAGCGAATCATCTAACTCTCCTCGTTACAGTAGAATTACGGTAGGAATTTTGACAAGGACTTTAGACCATCAAAGGCCATTTTCTGCTTCGAAACACAGCCAAACAAGCCAAAATCTTTTGTACTATGGTAGTGAAAACCGCTGATTTCGGATATGAAATTTCCATTTTATTATGATACTTCTTTTTCAAAGTTATCCTAGGTAAAGTGTAATAACTGACTTCCCAGCATGTGTCAAAAATGTGATTACACCGTCAAAAAAGCTGAAAACACTCGTAAAAAGTTGTGTAGTAAAATTAGCATGCGCGAAAACCCTAGTACACAATTCTTCAGATTTTTTAGAAAAAAGTTTTGTCAGAGGGCATATGATTCGCTCCATTCTGTAAATCTAAGTTGAACCTCGCTCTACAGAATGGTGCCTCAAGCTCGGCGAAGCTCTTGAAAGCAAGGGAGTTATTTACGATCAAACAGTGTTAACATTTTTTTGGGACACCCTGTATATTGGTCCCTCTATGATCACAGAAAAATGAGCTGATTGATTATATGCGCCTATTTGGTCGTCCGCTTGGGTGCACCTGCACCCCGCTGCGGCGAGCAGATGCAAAGGTGCGAAGAATATGTTGCGGACAATTAGACCATCTATCAACTCTATAGAACAACTTATCACAATTAGGGCTTACGGAAAGCTAAAAATTTACGGTTATACTCCCAAGAGATCTTAGAATACAATTACATCAATGGAAACAGCCTAGCTTCGTTTGCTAAATCATGAAAATTTCGTGTCCTCGATTTCCAGATAAAGAAAAAATACGGGAACGATACAAATAAGTATCTAATGTGGATGGCAATTTTTGTGAGCAAGGTGGAGATCCGTAGGACTTGTTTAAACAAAGATATGAATTTTTCGCGATTTTTTGAATCTTAGTACGACTCAGATTTTGGGTGCAAACTTACGGTGAATCGTAACTGCTGCAAACTTTTGCATACCATCTTGTAGAGCTTGCTTTGCTCTGTCGAATGGTACCTCTGTCCGATGTATGTGAATTAAGTTTCGAGAAATAGAGATCTCGTCTGAAAATGTCCCAGAACTTTTGAGCCACCTAATAAAAAATCACTGGAAATCCAACAATGCAAAGTAAGGATTGGAACCAAATTATTTTGAGCAGTGCTTTGCATAGAGGACTAATGTAGGGTGGTCAATCTTACCTACATGTATCTAGGCCAATCTGCTTTCTTCTATTGTAGCTCAACAGCCGTTAGCGTTATCTTTCCGGTAATCAAATTAATGGCAAATATTTTCGTACGCTTGGGGGCCCAATGTTTGACCTTGCGCACGCGATTCCATTGTTTCCATGCATAGAATCGAGAACAATGCCAATCATCGGGCACCAAACACTTCTTCATCAGCCCCCCCCCCCCCCGGTATGGTCGGCCGGCCATTCACAATGTGCTCAAACGATATTTGTTAATCCCATGAAATGCAGCACATCAAGCGCAACTGAATGAATTTGCGAGATGAGGGAGGGCAGAAGAGAAGTCGATGCTGCGCAGAGGTTTTTTTTCCTGCTCTCGAGTTTGTTCTTTTCGCAATCGCTAGATCGGGCGGTCGAGGAGGTGAAAAAAAAACAATGAAAGTGCTTACGAACAACAAGGGCATTATCTTGCCATCTGTTGTTTTCAACGAGCCTATGTACGCAGAAATGACCCTTGGAAAGACTAAAGGAGACCTATCCCGTTGAGGAGCGGTATTTATCAATTTCTCGCACATCCTTTCATACCTGTTCGGGGACCTGAGTGAGACCACTGTCAAGTCCGATTTGTTCGGGTCCTCAAGCAGAGGAAAGACAAGACGTGACAAACTGAAATGAAATGTATACTATTGGTCGCGCCTTTGAACACTGATTCCGAATCTGCTTTCTTTTTTCTGCGAACAACTTTCTGAAAGAAATTAAGATCATTTAGCTCAAAATTTTCAACCCAGTGGCGTAAAATCAGCGTGTACAAAAACACTTCTGCTGATTTTTACTGATTGCGATTTACTGATTATAGTCAATATAGGTGATACAAATTTGATCACCCACTTGCAGGCGTTTTTGACAGGATTTCACCTTTTTTGCCTTTTTTTCTTAAGATTTGACAGTTTTAGACTTCCGAAAGCTTATGACTTCTTCCGAAAAGTTGTTTCGTAGAAAAGAAAAGCAGATTTAAAATCAGCGTTTGAATGCGCATCTGGTAACATGCATTCCCCTTCGGGCCAGATCAGCTGCCATTTCCTAATTAGAGTGCATTTAAAGGGTGTTCAGGCTTGGAATTTCAATTTTCGAGTTTTGACACGTCTTTTCAGACGAACGTCTCCTTGCTGAGGATTCAAAACACAGTCTTCAAGGCAGTGTCCTGGCAGAATTGCTCCGTGGGGGATATAGTGTGGTCGTCAACGCACTTATTTTCAGGCCCAGTCCGGCTGATTGATGTTTACCCTGCGCCGAGCAAATAGCCCTAAAACCGACGCGCGCAACCCCAGTCGGCGCGTACTCGAACGACTTCGCAGCTGTTCAGCGCGGGACCCCATGACAGCTCCCGCAGTGTGCATGCCATTTAAAGCAAAAACTACAGGCGACAGGGTCTTCGTGCCAAAGTTTCTCAACTTTCCATAGAAACTTTCGTGTGACCTGCCTTTTGGAAATTGGCTAAACGCTCCAAAAACAGTCTTTCCACCTTCAAAGCTCAAATTCGGATTCTGCGTGTCGAAATGCCCTGAAATATGCAAAACTGTAAAAGTGCAAATTGCTGGGACACTGTCTTCAAGGAATTTGGTGTGAGCTTGTATCAAGATATGGTTATACAGGGTCTTGATCTTTTTGAATTCGCAAAAGTCCTAAAACTCAAAGACACGGCCTGCAAGGATGTTTGTTCGAGTGGGCTTACGATTCGATACAACTAACACACCTGAATAACATTTGAGCGCTTGGGTGAGGGCAGTAATAGCTACAAGGAGAACAATGTGCACAGACGAAAATATCTGATGAATATAATGCTAGAGTCCTGATTTGAGGGAGTTTTATACTGGTGGATGATCCATTGTATTTGTCATGGCACTTATTCTTATAAGAATCACACTATTCTTATAAGAATCACACTTTTTTGAAGGTTTAAGTATGCTGAGGAACCGCTGTCACGATGTCGTATGACAATTTTTTTCGGCCGATTCGAAAATTTTGAAATCAACGTGGCGTCAAATCCGGTACAAGAAGCTTTAAGGCTTGCTAAGCTTCGTCTTTTTTAAGAATACAGAAAAAATTTATTCTCCAGCACTTATCAAAGACACTATGATCTGCTTAGTCACAGTATGGCGCAAAATAGACCAAACTTTGAGATAGCATCAGTGTTGCGTAGTTACTTAGGCATGGCCATTGAGAGCTGCAGAACAAGGGGTTTGATGAAACGACTACTGAACCATCGTTTACTTCACATTTGCTTTCCAGAGGGTGTAAGCTTTGAAGGGCAATACAGTGCTAAACGCTGCTATTATCCCCTCTCAATATAGCCATGATTTGCCTTTTTGTTAATGGATCTATTTGAACTTTTGTTGCGTTGTATACATGCAAGCTTACCATCATTCATCAAAATGGCTCTCAATATCTCGTTGATTTGAAACGGTGAAAAGGAGAAATTTTCAAAAAAGGTCTTGATCAGGCTGGACACTACTATAAATACACTCGGTTTTTTCAGCCACCATTGCATTTCTTGCATTCCTTGACTCTAAAAGAAGATTAAACCCTAAAATGGATAAACAATCGCTCGAATTTTTTCACTCTCAAAAGCTCTTGAAGTCAATCTGCTTCAATAAACAGCTGGTTTGAGTTTACGAGCTCTTATACACGCCATGCAGAAATCTCGAAAGCTTCTGAGCTTTCTTCATAAAAGAGGTGAAGAACGCTCTCATAAACTTTGCGTAATCGCTGATATTGACGGACAGCTCCACACCAAAGGGTAACCATATTTCCACAAAACTCGATGTTCTATATTTAGGAAGTGCTGAGGTTGATTTATTATATCGCCTAATTGATGATGCGGTCCTGCTAAAACTCTCAGAATGTTGTGATGCAATCGCTTTTAGATTTAAATTACTTTTCGTGAAAATTCTCTGTGAGCAGAGAATGGACATATTCTCAATCCCCTCTCTGATTTGAATTAGGTTTTGCGAGTTAGTTAAGAGTAACTAAGATTTTGAAGTTTGGAGGATTCTCCAATGTGATCTGGTGGTCTGAATTGTAATTGGGCAGGGTGCTTCGATCACTTCTTGAAGTACGACAATTGTAGATCCAAAATACCCAGTGCACCAATTTTTTTCTTACTGGGCACACGACTTCATTTTCGTACGAGTTTTAGAAACCAAGCCCTGGGATGTACGAGCATGGCATCCTCCCCCGGTGATCTTAGAGCTTGTCCTTCAACATCAACAATTACGCAAAGTCTATACGGTACTGCTCACATTTTTTGAAAAATAGACGCGAATGTATGGACATGTATGGACATGTACGGACATGTCCATACATGCGCGGACATGTCCATACGTGTCCATACATTCGCGTCTATTTTTCAAAAAATGTGAGCGGTATTGTATGCCACTTAGGTATGTTCTCACTTTTCTTTTTATAGCAATGGTCGCGATACAATGGGAGAAAAAATGTGATCAAAAGTGTTTGTATTCGTGTTGAAAAGTTGAAATTGTGAAACTGATATTGTTTGTAAGCTGATGTGCACAAAGGTAAACTGTCGATATCCCAGTTGTAATACATTCTTTAAGCTGTCGACCAAGATTGGTAGCAGGATTTTATTACGAGATAAGCCAGCGTTGGCGTTCCGTCCGCCTTCATCAGGGTTTTCTGAAATCGAAACTTTGAGAACTGCCCGCCCAATAGACCACTCCTGATTCCATGCAGTCGCCTGGTTTTCCAACACTCAGATAATAAAATCGGCGATTGTGAACATTCTCTCATGCGCTCGATTGCGGCTCAGTTGTTTTTGAGATTGAGAGTAGATATATCTACAACTTTGAAGGAATCATCGAGGCCCACTTGAAACACAGATTTCTGTTAACTCTGCTAAATAGCTCTGCATCAAATACGAATGGAACACATTGAATAGAACACAAAACGGCATTTTTGTTGTCTGGTTCATTTCGATCGATATCTTCAGCACTCTGATACAGTTCGTAAAAAAGCATATCACTAGAAATCTCACTCTCATTCATCGTCGGGGTTTCCGTGAACTTCATAATCCATGCACTGAAAATGAAGTAAGAAAATCAACCGAGATAAGGAATGGGAATTCGTTGTGATGACGCGTAGCTTAGATATGGCCTTAACCGGACACCATTTTGACGATAGCACTCTGTATTGCGCTTCTTTCAAACAAGGCTTTGTAAAACAAAGCGTCTGAAAAGAATGTGGATAAATAGCGAACTCTATCGGCTTACCTAAACCTTTATCGCATCTTAAGATCGCTTTACCCAAATGCCTAGCCCTTTACATGCTAATAAAGACACACAAACTGCTTGCGCCAGAATTTTTCTCTGGAAGTCCATAGACTAACAAAGTAAGACCTATTAAAAGCAGCTGCTGTGGCCCGGATGATAGAATCCCATGGCTGTTGTACTTGATCATAGCACATTTACTAAGGTATGTGTTTTTGTTAATGGAGAATGTGCGATTAAGACTTTAGATGTCACTTGTTGTACACAAGTGTCTCCGAGGATGATGCTAAGGAAGCCGTGTGTGAGCTACTCTCGGAACACCAATCTGCTCACAACATGTACGGGTTCAGTGTTGGACAAATCATGACACTTTTGAAAAAGGCTGAATTGCAGCATAATCCGCTTCAAAAAGGTATTACAAGCAGGTACGTGGCCTAGCGGTGGAGCATATGCTTTGATAATCTGAATGACCAATCCCCTAACATAAGAGTCATGCGGGATAAACCCGATGAAAATTGGCTAGCATTCCGAAACGGTTTTTATCTTACGGATCATACGTAACTAAATAGTTGCAAACGAGTTAATAAGAATATATTAATTACTACCGCTTTGCGTAGCCTTGGAGCATGAAACAGTTCGTGATAGGCAACATGTTCAAGACAGCAAAATCGGTCTCAACCAACGTTAAACAGCGCAACACTCCATTGATGAATCTTGCCAGAGAAATTGCACATTCTAACAACTATCCCGTGAAGGTGCACTAACGCATACATATAGGCAAGAAAGCATACCGATCGAAATGAACCAGGCAATAAAAATACAGATTCGTATTCTATTCTTCGTATTTAACAATTTTAGCAGAGCTATCAGAAAATCTTTGTTTCAAGCTGGCCTCGATGATTCCGTCAGCGTTATAGGCATCCCTAATCCTAATCTCAAAAAAAAAACTAAGCCGCAACGAGTGTATGACAGAATGTGCACGACCGCCAATTGTATCATCTGAGCTTTAGAAAACCAGGCGACTGCATGGAATTAGAAATGTTATATCTCATAAACTGTAAAAATGCGGTGACCTATACATAGAAGAGACCGGCGGACTCTTGTGCACAAGAATCAAAGGGCATCTTGACGGCCTAAGAAAATCCAAAATGCCCACACCTTTGGGTGCACGTCGAAGGTTATGTCACGAAAACCAGTATTATCAAATCACTGTTACGATCTTCTCGCACGAATTCGAGTTAGTAGCCCGCAAAACATTGGAGGTCTTTTGGATAGCGTCTAAACCACCAAAAATGAACCGCAAACATGAAGGCATTGCCATAAACAGCGAACCATTTCCTATCAGACACTATGCGGATTCTGATACGAAATTTTTTTACAATTATGTAGAGGGCCTCCACTCGATCATTGATAAATCTTGGCATGATATGGATATTCGTATATGTTCACTCTAGCCAATCACCAAGATTGCAACACGATTTATTCAATGGGGCGATTTATTCAGTTAGGGTTCGGGTGCCTACACCTTCGTCAGAGCTTGGAAGGTCGTAGACATCAGTGCTTTGTTCTCCCGAACACCTCGTTCAAGCCAAAGCTATTAGCATCAGGTCAAGCCGAAAGCCGTGACGGAAACCGTCGCCCATGCTCACCTTGGCAGTCTTCTAATCGGGGTTGAGCCACCACCAAACACAGCGTCTGCACAGTAAGTAGTAGTAGAGAAAGTACAAGTGCCTTATATAGATGAATCTAAACTAAATGTAGATCAAATCCGCAAAAGGATTGATATGCAATTAGATAACAATTTATGGCAAAGCCCTCTTCCTTGCGGTTCATTGTAGGAGCTTTGGATGTTATCCAAAATACTTCTAGCATTTACCGAGGAATTACTTCGGGTTCACGCGTTAAGATTGTGACAACTATATTGAATTGTTGATCCGAGTGATCCTCTCTGCGATGTGCGCCTAGTAAGGAGTGGGAGACTTAGATTTTATAAGGCCATCTACTCAAATAATCGCAGAGGGCAGGAGGTCCGCAAACTCGCGCTTTTCTGCAAGCGGTCAGCACAATTTTGGGGCATGGCCAAACTTTCAGCGAGCGCTACTTCCTTTACTGTGTTCTGCCAGCGGGTAGCAAAACAGAATTTTCTACAGGCGTTCGTCAAATAATCTCTTTCAGCGAGCGCCGGTCAAATTTTCAGCTGGCGTTCGGACGGTTTTTAAGCAGTTTCGGGCGTACGCCAAGCAAATATGAGACTCTACATGGCAGAGGTGTCATCGATGGTTCAGTTACTCAAGTTTGAGATACTTTCTCACAGCGGGAAGTACCTGGGGATTGCGCGGTCCTTCCCAAAGGACCGTGCGGCCTTCGAAAATTTTGAATATTCTCGCGGAAAGTCCGCGAGAATGCGGCCACTGCACCGCTGCTAATCTATAAAGAAACCGCGGTCGTTCTCCAAGCATTCGTCCAACATCTCGTTAAAATTTCTCCAAATATCGGCAAGCGGACCGCAAGAAATCAGTGAACTATTTATCCGGTGCCCGCCCGCCCATAAATCGCATGGCAGCCTGTCCCCGGCGATTATCTGAGTAGGTGCTCTTGGATTCTCAACAAAGAGGCCTGCCAGTTTCTCCTATGTATTCTTTCCCGGAAGTTTGACAAGTTATTTTATAAACTACTTTTGCCTCCATGCAATCGCCTGGTTGACCAAATGGGCATACGACGCAATCGTCACTCATGCATAGTCGATCGTGAGAGCGATTACGAATTAGTTGTTTTCTAAGACTAGGAGGCGGAATATCTACAAGTCTGACAGAGTCTTTGAGGCCTTGTTCTAAGCTTTTTCTTATCGCTTTGCTGAATTCTTCAGATAAAAAGGAGCACAAAAAGGTATCTTTGCTTCATTCTTACTTGTACGCGGTCTGTATTCTTGCCAGGTACATTTCGATAAATGCTTTAGGTAAACACTGGACTGTGCAATCTGTCTGGCAAGACTCAGCGATGGAAAGCGCTCTTGATCGAAAGAAACTGTCTTGGCAGTCCTAAACTTATTATAGATTACCGAACTTTTTGTGCTCCAGGGGTGGGCCGAGAGATAGTGTATCAATATATTTTTGCTACTTAGTTTTCGAAACCACTTGGTCTTTTACGATTCATCACGCAACTGCATTTGGACGTTGAGAAATGGCAGCCAGTTTTCGCTGGGCTTCTCTCGTGTAAAGTTTATATTAGGGGATTGGTTGTTTAGCAAATTGAAGCAAGTGTCTAGCTCGTCTTATGCCGCGCACACTATACATTAATCACCTATATAGCGGCAATAAAGTATTGGTTTGCGCGCAAGTACGGAGCTCTCGATTTTTGACATATAGGCAATGGCAGCGACTGGTTCCAGCCTTTGGCCCATCGCTAATCGCCTGTTTTGCTTATGGTAGCTCACACCATCGAAATATGCTGCAGTTGAGGCATCCTTTCAAAAGCACCATCACCTGCCGGATATCAAAGCCGTACATGTTGATGGAACAAGGTGTTCGTATATCTCTAAACCGCTTCCATAGCCGCTTCTTTCAATACGTTCGTTTATAATGAAGTGACATCGAATAATTCGATGACACATCCTATACTTAGTGGTGCTTAACTTGCTCGAGAAAAACATGCTCGTATTCGTTGATGTAAATTAATGATTTATAATCTATATTCATGTAAAGAGCATTCTTAATGCTGACTATCATACTACTCATAGCGCAGCTGCAGCACAGTACTGGTTGTTAGGTCTCTAAATCCCTATCTGACAAGGCTGAAGTCATGTTTTCGACATCTATTCTTCCACTCCATCACATAGCTAAACTGAATCTATTGCCGAAGAGGGCATTTGAGCAAGCAGTTCTCAAAGTCTCGATCTTTCAAGAAGCCATGTGGAAGACGGACGGATTGCCGAAACTTTGGCTTATCGCGTAATAGAGTCTTGCTACCAACTTTGTTCGAAGCTTAAAGGCTGTATTACAACTTAAAACATAATGCCAAGGTTTATCGACAATCGAGCACTAAATATCAAGTTCGTCTGTTTCGTGACATGTATACTCTATATGGAAGGGAGTTCTTAACCGTTTTGACCACATCCACAGGAAACATGACAATGTCTTTCCATCTTTTGAGTGTTTGCCAGACACCATTGCATTTACCAACGTCCACAGTGGAGAGAACCTGTAAGCATTGAATTAATGTACAGTCAGTAAATCTAAGGAGTAAGATGGCAAACTAAGTCATGTCTTGCTTGGTCAACGTACCATTAAGATGGTAAGTAACAAGAAGGTAAGGTTGAAAATTCTCATTCTTGTCGAAGTGACGTAAGTCGCTGGAAAAAATATCCTGAGAAAGTGAGCATAGAGTTTTTGATGAAACGACGAACAAACGAAATTCTTTGACATAAAACAGAGAAACAAATGGGGTAGGGAACTATATGTCGCGAAGGTCTCGCCGGTCTGCGACAAATACACCTTTTACTCAGACATTCGCGGTTAAGTCCCGCAGGAGATCCGCCCACAAAATGAAAATTCGCGAGAAAATCGGGAGTCTTGCGCGACACTCGGATTTGTCCCGACTCTTTCGTTATCCCGGTAGTTAAATAGAAGCAAGAGATTATCGGGAGGCCCACTTTCGGGGTACGCGGGTTTTTCAGAATGTATGGTGTGTTGGGATTTCTGTTTGCGATATAGTGTTTCCTAGAGGGCGTAATATGGATCCTTTCTGGACAGAGTTCCTTTTTTTCTGTTCGTTTTCATAGTGTAGTTGGTTAGCCGTCTTTAGCTGTGAAGTCTTTCTGCTAACTCCTTTGTTGTTTAACTCCTTTTCCTTTTATTGGAATAATAATAATAATAAGAATAATAAATGATAATAAGATACAATCATAATAATAATAAGAATAATAATAAGGTTTTGGTTGGGTCTAGGGAACGACGACGAGACTAAGACAAAGATGTTTGACATTGTCCGAGGCGAGGCTGAAGTGGAATGGAATAGCAGGAGTGGCTATAGGAAGAGCTTTATGGGTTTCTTTCAAAGATTATTTTCATAAATCTATTGACTTTGAATTTTAGGGCAGATGTGTGAGCATATTATTTTGGTGCTGATAAGAAGAAACTGTCGACCCTCGACCTCAAACCTCGGTAATATTCATACATGATTTCTCAAATCAGTGTTATTTTGTCACATATTTCTGCCCTACTACGACGCATGCTTGTTTGGCGCACGGGCAGGCGAATGAAGGGGAACATGAGCAAGGCGAAGACATCGAAAGTGTGAACTCAGTTTGAATCAGGTATTTAATCTCAAATATTGATCTCGACATTCGACATTGTTTTAATTAACTTTGTTATAGTGATTTCAATGTTTTTTCGATCACGGAAGCTAATAAATAGCGGTTCTGAACTCTGTATCGAGCACTGCACCTTTGTAAGATGTGTGCAGTATGAGTTTTTGAGTACTTTTGAAGGCGAACCATTTCGAGAAAAAGTCCAGCCAGCAGCTGATCGAATCGCTGCTATACCGTGTCTTCTTCAGGAGACTGCAGCGTAGAGCGGGAGTCCCACCGGTGATTGGATCTCGACATTATCGGGACTCTCGCAGGAGCTCCCGGTTTTCTCAGTAGAAAGCATTTCGGGACAAAAGCGCGTGTCGCGCGGGATTATGTCGAACGAAATGCAGGAGTCCCGGTTTTTTCGCAAACCATTCTACTTGTGTCCCGCAGTCATTCCGTCGGGACACACCTTTTTCACCGGCGGGACCTAAGCGCGAATGTCTGAGCAATACATGCACAGGCTGAGTGTATGCTACATTGTCCGCGGGGACCTTCCCACTTTTGGCAATATAGAGTTCTCTACGCAAACAACTAATCTTCTGAATGCAAGAGAATGCCCACAAAGTGCTGAACTTGGTTTATCACATTGTCTACATGGGGATACAGCTTTCGCAACAACTTTCAGATTTTTCCTAATGAGGTAGCGATTTAGTCCTGGAATACTTTCCACAAAAATTCCCTGCGAGCGGAAGATTCGATATAGCCCTAGATCTCCTCGTTTCCGTCTGTGTTTCATGTCATATTTCACCCGATGAATGAGATTAGCTAAGATTTTGAAGTTTTAAGCGCCTCCGGTTTTATCTCGCGATCTGAGTTGGCTTTGATTGTACAGGGTGCTCCACTCAACATTCAGTGAATGTCAACTGCGGCTGAATCAGAGTGCTCAGCCCCGAAATTTCTTCCCAGTCATGCACACGAGTTCACTGTTGTATGGCTGTCGTAATGCTACATTACAGTATTTTCTGTCGCTTGAAAATCGAGTTTCGTGGTGCAAAAGTGCGTCAACCCTATGGTGAGGTTGGAGTCTGTTCGTCAAAGTCAGCGATTACGCAGAGTTTACGAAAGCGCTTTTCACCTCATCTATCCAGAAGGGTCAGTAGATTCCATGATTATCATTTGGAATGAACAAGAGCTTGAAAACTCTTTAAAGCAGTTGTTTGTTGAAGGAGATTGACTTTCAATGCTTTTAAAAGCAAGAAATGCAGCGATTGCTTCTATTTGAGTAAGAAGACAGGCCGTAAGTGTCGCAAATGTTTCATATTTTGGGATGTAATTGTACAAAAAAATTTGAGAGTCAACGAATGCGGTAGTGATTAGAAAAACCAGGTGTCTTTGTAATTATGTCCAGCTTGCAAAACAGGCTTTTTCGAATTTTTCCATTTTCGTTCGAAATCAACGGGACTGAAAGCCGTTCTGAGGAATTATAGTAGGTTGACATGCGCACAATACAGCAAAGTTTCAGACAGATTCATTGACAAGAACAAAAATTACGACGATTTCTAGAGTGGCTGTATAATTATGTCCGGCACTGTATAAAGCTATTTCGTGGCTAGAGCTCAAAGCACCAAATTTAACACAATAAAATTCATTAAAAATGTGAGAGGATTTGATCGGCGTGTTGTACAAGCGCTCACAGAGAAATTTCGACGAAATATGCGATCTTTACATTTTGGGCAAAATTCATGACGACGTGTTTTCGTAGGCGCGTAACTAGAATTTCACAGACTGGAGCCTGAGTCAGGGCCCGGCGGGGGTGGCGCTTTCACAAGCTGGATATCGTTCTTGGCCCGAAAAAGCAAAGGGGAAGTCGTATTCTGGCACATATCATTCTTTATTCGTCATTCCTTGTTGATGCTGCTGTCCTATGAACTTAGATTCCAGCAATGTGAAGATTCTGTGCTCCGATCGCTAGCGGGAATTCAAATCGCAATTCTTGTAAGAGGAAAATAACAAAATAGGCTCGTTTTCAATGCACAAGTAACGATATGGCACCAAATTTGCTGTGTAGTTGGAGGACCATGAGCACAAAAAAAGTATGAAGATTTATGAGAAACTTATGTGAATTTAAAAAATGGTAAGTGTTTTTCGAAATTAGGTGGCTCCCGGGCCACCTGGGAGCCACCTGGGGTGGCTCCCTGCTTCCCTTCACATAATTTCCCGGATTTCTTTACATAAATGTGGACTAGGTCGAGAGTATTACTATATGTTCAAATCCGCTACCAAAACCACCAAGGCACCGCTTCGATACAGCCCCAAATAGGGTTCACAGCGTTATGATCGGCCTCGGAAAGCGCGCTCCAATCGCAATCGGTTATTGTAAATTGTAAAGTTTCGCAGCTGACTAATAAATGAGTAGTATCTTAGATATATAAACGTCAAAGTTTGTGCGAATCTTGACCCTATGTTTTTTTTATAGATTCCTTTGCGGACGAACCCATTGAGCTGAAACCTTGATGACTCGGGCTGGACCAGGAAAGCCAGGTAGTACTACTATAATAAGCGCTGAGGCCGCCCATCTTATTATCTGTTCTTATCTGTTTATCAGGGACTTACGGGGATCAAAAATAGGGTCAAAAGGGAAGTCGTAGGAAATTTTGGCTTCAAAGGGGATATCGTTTTCAAAATTCTGAAATGCCACCTCCTGCCGGGCCCTGGCCTGAGTCATGCACCATTCGACAGCACATTTTGGTAACTTTGATAGAGAAAAGCAAGCAGGCAAGTTTTCTGATGAATATGGGAGAAGTGCGGGCAAAGTTACGCACTTTCGTGATGCAGTTACAGTCACCTCACCGTATCTCTCCAAAATAACCCTGTAATCCTCAAAGACCACGATTTTCGTAAAGAGCGTCTTTGAAAACCTCTATAAGCGAAGTTTCCTTACAATTCAAGAGCATCAACATTTTGACCAAAATCCATCGGCGAGCTTCCAAGAGCGTAAAACGAGAAAAAATGAAATAAACCGAACATATCGGAAAACTTGCTCGTAGAGGTTATCCGACCTGCTGATTTCAAAACTCACATCTGCTTAGCAGGATAGCCTCGTATCCTGGGGCTATGGCGAGTAGAGTTTGGGACGACAAGATATTTCCACAATTCACCAGCCGTTCTATGAAGAGAAATCTGCGGCTACTATTTAGCACATCATAATCTACAGAAAAAGTACTATCGAAAGATCCTTGCTGGAATGTACTCGGGACAATGTTCGCTGCTTTACACCTTCGCGAAAAGACGTCCTCGGAAAGATTCAAGAATACTGAAATGAGCCTACGATGTCCGCCCCGCCGCTAAGGAACTTGTTGTAGATGATTCTCAATGACAATAAACGTATGGTCTGATAATTATTTTTTGCATCACTGAAAAACACCACTTAGCTCTTCTGGATGAAAGTATTGTCATCAAATCAATGATTTACTTCAGAAATCATATTAGCAATCGCTAAGGAGTTTGCTGTAAATGATTCTCAATGACACTAAACGTATGGTCTGATAAATATTTTTAGCATCACTGAAAAACACCACTTATCTCCTTTGAATAAAAGTATTGTCATCAAATCAGCGATTCACATCACAAATCATAATCAGCTAAAAATTTGGCTGAAGAAAAAAGACGTTTCGAAACGTTTGCCATAACCGAATATTCTATTTAGATGAAGATGAGCAGAATGGAGTTCAGTGTTATTATAATGGCCCTAAAAAAATTATTAGTACTAAAAGAAGTTAGTACTCACTTTTATAGAGCAAGAAGCCAAATTTTTTATCGTCTCTGGTGTGAGTTCAAAACAAGCATCGTGCGATCTAATTACAGCGTGGACTTGTATTTACATGTTTGATCATAAATTCATAGCATGTATTAGAAAATTTTTGGGCGTTCATTCATCAAGCCTTGAGCTAAGTAAGTATTTGCATTTGCGACACTTTATTTGGAAAACGTACGATTTTTGGCATCTAACTTTTCAATAAATAATAATTTTGAGCACCATTTTCATAAAAATGTCGTTCGATTTTGAGCACTGCAAAATTCAATCAATGGCAGTTCATGTTTGGTAATTTAATGATTGTTGTATGGTAAAACAAAGATCCTCCATGTAGATTGGCAGAATCATCTAAAAGCTCCGAAAGCGTCATAAAATTGTCATTTGACACACTAGGTCACAAGCAACGGACACACTTTAGTCACGAGTTGCGGTCTTGGTTCGAAAATCAAGAACCGTCAAGGGCTTCTTTATTTGAGTTTTCAAAGCCGATTAGATATGAGCGATTAAAACAAGTACCCTATTTTTAGGTGTATAAGCCGCGGGGTGGTCCTAGCTTACATCGACCAGCCCGAACACATCAAAGAAGCTCGCAACCAAAGGTCCCTATACCGTGCTACGTATTGCCTAAAATAATCGTGCGGCATAAAGATCGCTTCTCGAAACACAATGAAGCGGTTGAGCAGCCCGGGCGAAAATTTGAAAAAGTGCGGCTTATACACCTGAAAATAGGGTACTCGCATATGACTGAAAAGGGCTTTATATATAAGCATGTAAAAGAAAACTGTGTCCGTGTCAGTCATACGCTCTCCATTTGTCGCTTCAAATGCTATAATATAAATTTCGCAGTTGACAATGTATCCTTTCTTTTCACAATCCTACTGCTTTGCTTGACTAGCACAGAGGCGCTCATGTGTAAACTTTACGATCCTCTATTGAGCAAGGCAGCTTGGCTTCTTGCAGAGTCGAAGTAAATATTTTGGAAGCTTGCAGAGTATAAAAGTTCTTGTAGGTAATGCAAGAATTCTGAAACTTGAGTGCTCATTGGAGCGATTTCCTCTTCAACTTCTCCTGTCCTTTTTGCTAGAGTCCCAAAAAACAAAGGGGTCCCAGCTTTTGAGAAAAATGCGCTTCAATCAAATAGCCTGCTCAGTTGATGCGATCAAGGGAAAATCGTGAAATCAAAGCTGCAAAGGCGTTATCACTTCACAGAAGACATTTTGCCACCTTCGTCCGGGCTCTGGTTCACATTTCTGGCAACCCTACAGATTTTATTCGTAAACTTCTATCACTGCTGTGTTTGTGAGCTAGAAGGTACCTCAAATGCTTTTGTGAAGCGTGATTATCTTTTTCAAACGAGTCCAAAATTTCAGGAAAGCAAATGCTTTGGAATGTAAAAAACTATAAATTTTTTAAAAATGATGCGAAAAGATTTTCGGGCCCACCTGATATTTTCACGGAAGCGTTTTTATACGAATGTCGGACCTGAGATTAGGATATCATACTACGCTTGGCATGAACATCTCACTTAAAATGGTCTCTGCAATCTACAGTATTTTTCGTGAGTTGAAGAAAAGGCGGACGTAAATATACTCTCGGAGCAAATTCAGTGGTAGATTTTACTAAAGGTGTCCGCATCTTGAAAATATTCCGCTACTACAATACAGAAGGAGTCATTTGGTCGAATGATGTCGAGTGCCCATAAATATTGAATCAGTTTGAGAGTTTTTCATTCACTTTCGCATTTTCACAGCGCACTTCTGTTCATCTTGCTACCGTCTCCTTTCCGGTGTACAATGGGCGAAGCTTTTGCAGACATCTGAACACTTTGGTAAACTTGTTCACTTTCTACTACAAGTTGTTCTTTACAACCTCTCACCACCAATCTGCCACTTATGACAACAGCATATATACATGGCAGTTTAGAGAGCGCAAAGAACCATGCTTTGCAGTAAAGTTTTGATAAGTCGCTAACGCATTCGGATGTCTGCAAACGCTTCGCCCAACGTACACCGGGGAGGCGACGATAACTAAGGGGTATTTTTCAATCCCCTATTTAGGAAGGTGATTCCTGTACATGTAACAGCCCACGCGTGCACTGGCCCCGCGATACACGAAGCCAAGCTGGTGATCGGGCTTCTGTCAACTGGTGAATATGGTAAGCCCGACCTGTCGAGATCGGGCTCTGCTGCCCGACACGGCCAAACTTGCTAGATCGGACCACATTCTGAAGTTTGGTGAATCACGCGATTGGCGCTCTCGTCTGTTCGGACACTCGTTAATAATGGCCCGAATAAGCGAGTTGGACATTGATAAACGCCCCAGATTAGCGTCAGCGTGTTCAGCACAGCACACACTTGCAAAAATCCTGGAGGTTTTCTTATTCTCTTTTCACGTGGAGTGAGCCAAGGAATTCAAAGCTGGATAAGGGCTTTCACTGCTAAATAGGGTAGCTATATCTTGTCCCTCAGAAAACTGGGAAATTTATCAGAAAGAAATTGTAGGAATCAAAAACAAATCGGATTTCTGTGTACTATATGCGTCTTAGATTTCTCACCGTTTAGGCGAGAAGTAGCATCGCCATGAATTATCTGCTCGCCTTGCATTGCTGGTCTTGATAAATGGTCTTGTCTCCGAAACGCGATCCCACTTTCCTTTAACTGTCCTGCCATGTCCCATCAAAGCTACTGCATGCTACTGCAACAGCGAACTCCATCAGTTTCTAATCACCACATTGTTTGCGTGACTTTCGTTTCTCAAGCGCGTTTCTGGTGTTTCCGCTTCCTGTTATCCTGTGTAATTTCTTTATATCAGACGCGACTCAGTCTCAAAAGGTTTTCCTCTACTCAAACAACAGCTCAGTTGCAAAGCCAACCTACTTTCTCGTTTTTAAAAGGGCTGGCAGAGTATTACTTGTAGAGACTTATTGCCCTGCCCAAGACCAAATAAAAGGTCTGGCATGATCGCTAGAAACGACCCCCCCCCCTATATTGTCTCATAAGACCCTTCAGAGCTACAGTGCACTTAAGATAGGCATAACTTGTCTACCAAACATAATGAGTAATTTATCCACAATTAGCAGTAACCCCTGTGGATTGTGCGAATTCTGAAGTTTACTAATACTGGGCCATGGTTGAAATGGTCGTTATCGAAAATGTTTAACTTTGTGGCAAAGGTGAATTTACTATCTCTTTTGGCACTTAATACAAAGCACTGCTCCTCCTTTGCCTATCTCAGAAATCCCGCTTCAAAACCTGCTAATTGTGAAATTATAGGCCAGTAAATAAAAATCTTGCTTTCTCCAATTTTGCTTTTGATGGCTGTAATTTCACCAACCATTACTCACGAAGGAATGGTCAATTTGAAGTGACCAATCCCAGTAAACCTTACACCGTTAATCACTCTATGGAGGACTTACATATCCGGCTTCTGTATCTACCTTATCGGTCTTTTACACAAAGTTATGGCCCTCGATTCCGTTGATATCCTGCTAGACAAAGCTAGAATTCAAGCTGGATGCAAAGCGCAGTGGTAAGCGTGCAGATCCATAAGATGAGAGCCCCGGGTTTTGTTTGCAAGTTCATTCTATTTTGCTTGCTACTCTTTTGCAACTAATTCGCACTATCTAATGTGTTAGCGCGAAGTCTCTAAGGCCTCGGGCAGAGTTAATGCGATTTGATCGTCGCGATTCAATCGCTACAGACAAATGCTACGAGTTCATTGCATGCCGATCTTCCTGCATTTCGATTGTAATAGTTCTCCAACACGACTAATAGTGATAACTATCACAACCGAAATACAAGAAGGTCAGCATCAATAAACTCGTAACACTTGTCTTGTAGCGATTGAATCGCGACGATCAAATCGCGTTAACTCTGTCCGAGGCCTAACGCGGTCAAAAAGATAATTCAACATTGAAGGACAAAAACTTCATTTTTTTATTTTGAGAGTACAAGTACAAGAGTGCAGTTTTTAGCTTTCTCTTTCTTGCTGCTTGGTCTGTTCGATCTTGTTCATCAACATTTTTATTCTTGTTTTCACCATGATCATTTTCAGTTTTTAGGAGAGTGTGATTTATAGAAATTTTAGGTTTTCGAAGTTTTTAGACGTTAAATTACAGTTTGACTGCGTCAAGGACTTTGCGCTAACATCACAGATATTAGGAATGGGTTGCAAAAGAGTACCAAACAAATGGAATCGAACTTATAAACAAAACCCGGGGCTCATCCTATGACTCTGCACAACTACCTGCGCTTTGCGTCCAGCTTGACTTCTAGCTTCGTCAAACTGGGCGACGAGTGTTTATGACGCGCAGCGGCAAACGACGAAATCGATGGCCATAATTTCGTATAAAAGACCGATAAGCAGATACGAAGGAGGATATGTAGCCCTCCATGGAATGTTCAACGGTATACGGTTTGCTGAGACTGAACACTTCAAATTTTAACCAATTCCTTGTGAGTGATAGTTGGTGAAACTATAGCCATCAAAAGCGAAAAATGGGAAAAGAGGTTCCGAATTTTCACTTAGAGGTTCTTTAAAGCGGGATATTTTACCATGAGATAAGTAGAGAAGGAGTATTGCTTTGTATTGAATGCCAAAAGAGGCAGTTGGTTCATTTTGAAACAAAGTTATTCGTGTTCGAAAATGACCACTTCACTGAAATAGCTCAGCATTTGGAGATTTCACAATTAGCACAAGCTTGGTCCAGACTTGAGTTATTTGACGTGCTAATTATGAAGATGTTACTCATTATGCTTGGTAGGGTCCCTTTATCATGTTACGGTGTAGGTATACGATAAAAAGTCAATATCTCATGCGCTGTATTTCCATAATGAGGTGACATTCGAGTAGATTTTCCGCTTAATATAGTTTGCTTGCACAGAAGGTGAAATGCGGTAAAATTTAAGCGTGAACAAGTAGTTTCTGCTGTGACGCTGGCCAATTGCGCGCGCATAATGTCGGCATTACTGGCCTGGCTACTTGCTCACGCGCACATTTCACCTCATTTCACCCTCTGTGCAAGCACACTATATTAAGCGGAAAATCTACTCGAGTGTACTTAAACACCGCTCACGAGTAACATGTTCTCATTATCATCAGTATTACTTAATTACGATCTTATACGATCCCTCAGGTGGTGTGCCAAACCCACGCTTGACCCTGGCCCTGCCTTTTTCAAGGTGGTCTCCGATGAGTATGTGCAGCTTTAAAACTACGAATCCCCTTGCCTTTGACAACTTATACGATCCCCCAGGTGGCCGTGCCATACCCACGCTTGACCCTAGCCCTGCCCTTTTTCAAGGTGATCTCCGATGAGTATGTGCAGCTCTAAAATAGTCCAGCTAGTTTTGGGACAACGTCGAAGATCTTTTTCAACTGCTCATCTGTATAGCTTGAAAATCTTTCAAGACGTTTCCAATCTTTAGCTCTCAGTACTCTATAGTCTGGAAAATGTGCTGATTTAATGTGCTAACCTACCATATCACCTCCAGTTTTGGAAAACTTCTTACGAGAGAACGCTGTATATGTACTAGCCGCAAAGCTGAAAGGATTTTTTCTATTCTTTCATACACCGCCAATACCTACAAGCCCTTCACCAATTTTAAACTTCGTAAAACTTCGAGGGCCATAGAAACGAAAATTATTCCGACTGATTTATAATACTTGGGGGCTAAGCGTTACACTACAGCGCCTGCCACAAGAAACATCACACTCTTATGAATAAGTCAAAAAACGTATGAATTTTGCGCCTTCGTCACCGCGATAGAGCGAAGATTCTCGAAAATCCCTCAATTTACTTTATGTCCATCTGGTTTCATCTTCATTTACCCGTATGTATAAAATGCGATTCGAAAAAGCGCAACCTGAGAGCATATGGAGAGAAATATCGTCTTATCAATAGTTTCCATAAAAACCATAAGCTATGTCAGATGCGAAATGAAACATCCCGCAGCAACACCTAAATTATAATAGTTAATGAGTAGCAGCTGATGCAATCACGCCAGAAAACTATATCAAAACCTAAGACAACCAAGGAAAGAATATCGAAAAAATGAAATTGGAAACAGATGCCGCATACGCGGGCCTCAAAATTTGCGAAAATACTTCGAATGGTGCGAGGTCGCGGCAAAAACTGCCTTCTACTTTGTGGTATAACATTAGGTCGCCAGACTAAATGTCCCAAAAATTGTGCACACGTGTTGCTAATATTCTCTCTTGCTTTAACGTCTGAAACACTATATCGCAAACAGAAATCTCAACACACCATACATTCTGAAAAACCCGCGTACCCCGAAAGTGGGTCTCCCGATAATCTCCCGCTTCTATTTAACTGCCGGGATAACGAAAGAGTCCGAGTGTCGCGCAAGACTCCCGATTTTCTCGCGAATTTTCATTTTGTGGGCGGATCTCCTGCGGGATTTAACCGCGAATGTCTGAGTAAAAGGTGTATTTGTCGCAGACCGGCGAGACCTTCGCGACATATAGTTCCCTACCCCATTTGTTTCTCTGTTTTATGTCAAAGAATTTCGTTTGTTCGTCGTTTCATCAAAAACTCTATGCTCACTTTCTCAGGATATTTTTTCCAGCGACTTACGTCACTTCGACAAGAATGAGAATTTTCAACCTTACCTTCTTGTTACTTACCATCTTAATGGTACGTTGACCAAGCAAGACATGACTTAGTTTGCCATCTTACTCCTTAGATTTACTGATGTACATTAATTCAATGCTTACAGGTTCTCTCTGCTGTGGACGTTGGTGAATGTGTCTTGCAAGCACTCAAAAGATTTAAAGACATTGTTATGTGGCCTGCGGAAGTTAAGAAAACGGTTAAGAACAACATTGCATTCATGGGACTATGGGGACGAAAGAGAACTTGATATTTCGTGCTCGATTGTCGATAAACCTTGGCATTGTGTTTTAAGTTGTAATACAGCCTTTAAGCTTCGAACAAAGTTGGTAGCAAGACTCTATTACGCGATAAGCCAAAGTTTCGGCAATCCGTCCGTCTTCCACATGGCTTCTTGAAAGATCGAGACTTTGAGAACTGCTTGCTCAAATGCCCTCTTCGGCAATAGATTCAGTTTAGCTATGTGATGGAGTGGAAGAATAGATGTCGAAAACATGACTTCAGCCTTGTCAGATAGGGATTTAGAGACCTAACAACCAGTACTGTGCTGCAGCTGCGCTATGAGTAGTATGATAGTCAGCATTAAGAATGCTCTTTACATGAATATAGATTATAAATCATTAATTTACATCTAACGAATACGAGCATGTTTTTCTCGAGCAAGTTAAGCACCACTAAGTATAGGATGTGTCATCGAATTATTCGATGTCACTTCATTATAAACGAACGTATTGAAAGAAGCGGCTATGGAAGCGGTTTAGAGATATACGAACACCTTGTTCCATCAACATGTACGGCTTTGATATCCGGCAGGTGATGGTGCTTTTGAAAGGATGCCTCAACTGCAGCATATTTCGATGGTGTGAGCTACCATAAGCAAAACAGGCGATTAGCGATGGGCCAAAGGCTGGAACCAGTCGCTGCCATTGCCTATATGTCAAAAATCGAGAGCTCCGTACTTGCGCGCAAACCAATACTTTATTGCCGCTATATAGGTGATTAATGTATAGTGTGCGCGGCATAAGACGAGCTAGACACTTGCTTCAATTTGCTAAACAACCAATCCCCTAATATAAACTTTACACGAGAGAAGCCCAGCGAAAACTGGCTGCCATTTCTCAACGTCCAAATGCAGTTGCGTGATGAATCGTAAAAGACCAAGTGGTTTCGAAAACTAAGTAGCAAAAATATATTGATACACTATCTCTCGGCCCACCCCTGGAGCACAAAAAGTTCGGTAATCTATAATAAGTTTAGGACTGCCAAGACAGTTTCTTTCGATCAAGAGCGCTTTCCATCGCTGAGTCTTGCCAGACAGATTGCACAGTCCAGTGTTTACCTAAAGCATTTATCGAAATGTACCTGGCAAGAATACAGACCGCGTACAAGTAAGAATGAAGCAAAGATACCTTTTTGTGCTCCTTTTTATCTGAAGAATTCAGCAAAGCGATAAGAAAAAGCTTAGAACAAGGCCTCAAAGACTCTGTCAGACTTGTAGATATTCCGCCTCCTAGTCTTAGAAAACAACTAATTCGTAATCGCTCTCACGATCGACTATGCATGAGTGACGATTGCGTCGTATGCCCATTTGGTCAACCAGGCGATTGCATGGAGGCAAAAGTAGTTTATAAAATAACTTGTCAAACTTCCGGGAAAGAATACATAGGAGAAACTGGCAGGCCTCTTTGTTGAGAATCCAAGAGCACCTACTCAGATAATCGCCGGGGACAGGCTGCCATGCGATTTATGGGCGGGCGGGCACCGGATAAATAGTTCACTGATTTCTTGCGGTCCGCTTGCCGATATTTGGAGAAATTTTAACGAGATGTTGGACGAATGCTTGGAGAACGACCGCGGTTTCTTTATAGATTAGCAGCGGTGCAGTGGCCGCATTCTCGCGGACTTTCCGCGAGAATATTCAAAATTTTCGAAGGCCGCACGGTCCTTTGGGAAGGACCGCGCAATCCCCAGGTACTTCCCGCTGTGAGAAAGTATCTCAAACTTGAGTAACTGAACCATCGATGACACCTCTGCCATGTAGAGTCTCATATTTGCTTGGCGTACGCCCGAAACTGCTTAAAAACCGTCCGAACGCCAGCTGAAAATTTGACCGGCGCTCGCTGAAAGAGATTATTTGACGAACGCCTGTAGAAAATTCTGTTTTGCTACCCGCTGGCAGAACACAGTAAAGGAAGTAGCGCTCGCTGAAAGTTTGGCCATGCCCCAAAATTGTGCTGACCGCTTGCAGAAAAGCGCGAGTTTGCGGACCTCCTGCCCTCTGCGATTATTTGAGTAGATGGCCTTATAAAATCTAAGTCTCCCACTCCTTACTAGGCGCACATCGCAGAGAGGATCACTCGGATCAACAATTCAATATAGTTGTCACAATCTTAACGCGTGAACCCGAAGTAATTCCTCGGTAAATGCTAGAAGTATTTTGGATAACATCCAAAGCTCCTACAATGAACCGCAAGGAAGAGGGCTTTGCCATAAATTGTTATCTAATTGCATATCAATCCTTTTGCGGATTTGATCTACATTTAGTTTAGATTCATCTATATAAGGCACTTGTACTTTCTCTACTACTACTTACTGTGCAGACGCTGTGTTTGGTGGTGGCTCAACCCCGATTAGAAGACTGCCAAGGTGAGCATGGGCGACGGTTTCCGTCACGGCTTTCGGCTTGACCTGATGCTAATAGCTTTGGCTTGAACGAGGTGTTCGGGAGAACAAAGCACTGATGTCTACGACCTTCCAAGCTCTGACGAAGGTGTAGGCACCCGAACCCTAACTGAATAAATCGCCCCATTGAATAAATCGTGTTGCAATCTTGGTGATTGGCTAGAGTGAACATATACGAATATCCATATCATGCCAAGATTTATCAATGATCGAGTGGAGGCCCTCTACATAATTGTAAAAAAATTTCGTATCAGAATCCGCATAGTGTCTGATAGGAAATGGTTCGCTGTTTATGGCAATGCCTTCATGTTTGCGGTTCATTTTTGGTGGTTTAGACGCTATCCAAAAGACCTCCAATGTTTTGCGGGCTACTAACTCGAATTCGTGCGAGAAGATCGTAACAGTGATTTGATAATACTGGTTTTCGTGACATAACCTTCGACGTGCACCCAAAGGTGTGGGCATTTTGGATTTTCTTAGGCCGTCAAGATGCCCTTTGATTCTTGTGCACAAGAGTCCGCCGGTCTCTTCTATGTATAGGTCACCGCATTTTTACAGTTTATGAGATATAACATTTCTAATTCCATGCAGTCGCCTGGTTTTCTACTCAGATGATACAATTGGCGGTCGTGCACATTCTGTCATACACTCGTTGCGGCTTAGTTTTTTTTTTTGAGATTAGGATTAGGGATGCCTATAACGCTGACGGAATCATCGAGGCCAGCTTGAAACAAAGATTTTCTGATAGCTCTGCTAAAATTGTTAAATACGAAGAATAGAATACGAATCTGTATTTTTATTGCCTGGTTCATTTCGATCGGTATGCTTTCTTGCCTATATGTATGCGTTAGTGCACCTTCACGGGATAGTTGTTAGAATGTGCAATTTCTCTGGCAAGATTCATCAATGGAGTGTTGCGCTGTTCAACGTTGGTCCGCTTTGCGTAGCCTTGGAGCATGAAACAGTTCGTGATAGGCAACATGTTCAAGACAGCAAAATCGGTCTAATTAATATATTCTTATTAACTCGTTTGCAACTATTTAGTTACGTATGATCCGTAAGATAAAAACCGTTTCGGAATGCTAGCCAATTTTCATCGGGTTTATCCCGCATGACTCTTATGTTAGGGGATTGGTTATTCAGATTATCAAAGCATATGCTCCACTGCTAGGCCACGTACCTGCTTGTAATACCTTTTTGAAGCGGATTATGCTGCAATTCAGGCTTTTTCAAAAGTGTCATGATTTGTCCAGCACTGAACCCGTACATGTTGTGAGCAGATTGGTGTTCCGAGAGTAGCTCACACACGGCTTCCTTAGCATCATCCTCGGAGACATTTGTGTACAACAAGTGACATCTAAAGTCTTAATCGCACATTCTCCATTAACAAAAACACATACCTTAGTAAATGTGCTATGATCAAGTACAACAGCCATGGGATTCTATCATCCGGGCCACAGCAGCTGCTTTTAATAGGTCTTACTTTGTTAGTCTATGGACTTCCAGAGAAAAATTCTGGCGCAAGCAGTTTGTGTGTCTTTATTAGCATGTAAAGGGCTAGGCATTTGGGTAAAGCGATCTTAAGATGCGATAAAGTTTTAGGTAAGCCGATAGAGTTCGCTATTTATCCACATTCTTTTCAGACGCTTTGTTTTACAAAGCCTTGTTTGAAAGAAGCGCAATACAGAGTGCTATCGTCAAAATGGTGTCCGGTTAAGGCCATATCTAAGCTACGCGTCATCACAACGAATTCCCATTCCTTATCTCGGTTGATTTTCTTACTTCATTTTCAGTGCATGGATTATGAAGTTCACGGAAACCCCGACGATGAATGAGAGTGAGATTTCTAGTGATATGCTTTTTTACGAACTGTATCAGAGTGCTGAAGATATCGATCGAAATGAACCAGACAACAAAAATGCCGTTTTGTGTTCTATTCAATGTGTTCCATTCGTATTTGATGCAGAGCTATTTAGCAGAGTTAACAGAAATCTGTGTTTCAAGTGGGCCTCGATGATTCCTTCAAAGTTGTAGATATATCTACTCTCAATCTCAAAAACAACTGAGCCGCAATCGAGCGCATGAGAAAATGTTCACAATCGCCGATTTTATTATCTGAGTGTTGGAAAACCAGGCGACTGCATGGAATCAGGAGTGGTCTATTGGGCGGGCAGTTCTCAAAGTTTCGATTTCAGAAAACCCTGATGAAGGCGGACGGAACGCCAACGCTGGCTTATCTCGTAATAAAATCCTGCTACCAATCTTGGTCGACAGCTTAAAGAATGTATTACAACTGGGATATCGACAGTTTACCTTTGTGCACATCAGCTTACAAACAATATCAGTTTCACAATTTCAACTTTTCAACACGAATACAAACACTTTTGATCACATTTTTTCTCCCATTGTATCGCGACCATTGCTATAAAAAGAAAAGTGAGAACATACCTAAGTGACATACAATACCGCTCACATTTTTTGAAAAATAGACGCGAATGTATGGACATGTATGGACATGTCCGCGCATGTATGGACATGTCCGTACATGTCCATACATGTCCATACATTCGCGTCTATTTTTCAAAAAATGTGAGCGGTATTGTAAATGTTTGAGATTGATTGCTACATCATTCTATTCGTTCGTTTTGCGTGTTGTTTACAAGTGCCTCAACGCAAAAATGAAACTATAAGGTGATGTAAAGCGCACAAGTACAAAATCATACAGCTTACATTACACATTTTGACTCACAAAACCATAATAATTTGCAGTTTTCTCCAAAAAAGCTGAACGAATAAATGTTAGCAACGAGTTGCACAGGTGTTGAGTCATGTTGACAGCTGATAACCAGATCGGATCTCAGTTTAGGAGTTTTTTACCACACATTTGTTCTAATTTCAGCTGAAAAAAGTTCATATTGCCCAACGTAATGAATGATCTGCCTCTGGGTCAATTAGTTAGTCAAAAATAGTCAAAAATAGTCAATCATCAAGGTTATCCACTCACGAATTATAGCCGAGAGAGGAATTTCGTTTTACGTAACAAGGGTCAGCCGTCATCCTTGTCCTGAGTATAAAAACACTTGTTTTGGGAGTTGTTTTGAAGAAAATCGGAGGAGTGCGCCCTAAAATTGCTGTAGTCAAGATCTGCTTTACTACGTCGCTCTTTTTTACGTATCAAGCGCTATGGTGTCATCAAAGCGTTATTGACGGCGTACGAATGATTAAAGGCAGCGTCCACCCAAACTCTATTCACCCCAGACTTCTACTTATCCTACGAGCAGGCCCTAAAAGTACCCTAATTTCACGCGTACAAGGCGCACCTTTTTCGATTTTTCAAACAAGCCGCTCAATGTGTTTCGGAAAGCGGAACTTAAACCGTTCAATTCTCTCAGGCAATACGAAGCCCTGTATAGGGTCCTTTGCCCTGTATAGGGTCCTTTGATCGCGAAGTGTTATGGCGTGTTTGGACTGGCGGATTTTAGAAAAAAATCCCCCGCGCCTTGTACGCATGAAATTAAGGTAAATCAACCGTCAATCAATCAATCAAATAAGATTGTGGAAGATAGAGTCAGTTTTTACAATGGATAAAAAAATATTGCACTTTTGGCCTTGACTTGTAGGGTACTGATTACATATTGAGCAATTATCACGTAAATATTAGGTTGGTCCGAAAGTTCGTGTCTTTTTCAGACCTATGCTCGGAACAATCAGAATAATGATAAACACATGCTCCATACAGTGTACGATGCAGAATTTCTTCCTTTTTCCAGTAGTAATGATTTGTTCCAAGATTGTTAATAGTTGAATAGTCGTCGGAATCTCCGAGCCATAGTTTTTACCTGACGTTATTCAAGGGTTCTAAAAATGACACGCTTTTGTAAGAGCTTCGACAACATTTAGATAGTGTGAACAAGATGCAATACATCTGCAATGCAATTATCTGGGTCTTAACTGGCTTTTCAACATTTTTCAAAATAATTTTTCCACAAGTCTTCGCTCTTAGCCCGTGAGGTACACAAACACCTAAAACATGGTAAATGTCCGGAATTTGAAAAGTCAAACAATATATTTTGATTCAGCGCGTGGGTTTGTCCTGATAACTGAGTAGGGGTTCGAGAAGTTGAATTCCGAATTTTTTGCTTACAGCCTGCGTTGACGCGTTCGAAAACAACAATTGTTATGACATTACCGTCAAAAATACTCGGATTTCAAGAAGAAAAAAATATCAGAAAAAGAAGATAAAGCTGTATCGAATGACGCCTTGGTTGCTCGCTGTTTGTTGTTGTAAAAAGGTTAGGTTAGGATCTCCGTATATGGAATTTTATGTCATCGAAAAAATAATCTTTTAGATAGCTACCCTTTGATGGTAGAAATGTTGTTTTGCACTTTATCTATTCAACATTTAGCTGTTAACAAAGGTCTTCCATTACTCTAAAAAAAATAATAAAATGGCTAAAATAAGATCAGGTAAAAACACTGGGTTGGAGATTCCGACAATAATTTCAACAACTAACAATGAGCTTGGAAGAAAAACATTACTACCAGAAAGAGAAAGAAATCTTGCATCGAACACTGTTTGGAGAGTTTGTCCGTCATTATTCTGATTGTTCTCAGCATGGGTCTGAAAAAGGCACGAACTTTTGCACAGAATCTTACTATAATATCTTTTGGTAACTGCCAAAGCGATGCGACGAGGGTACTCTCCTCCCCCATATGCTTTACCGTTGTGCTGTGTGTTCTCCTACAGTGTTAACAGCAGATTCGCGACAACGAGGGCAGTCCAGATTATGCGGCGACAAAATATAACTGCGCTACATGAACTAACACGGATGTGCAGAGAAACGCCGAGAGAGTACTGGGGAGCGCATGCACTCAAGGAGGATCCACATAGTTTGCATAAGAGCGACGTAGAGTTGGCGGCCCTCGTAGTTAGTTTCCAGACTGCATGCACTTTGAGTGCAAATTATAGAGCTTGCTCCGCATGGAAAGGCACCTCCTCATTCATAAACAAGCAAAGAGAGGATTAAGGCGTCATGTACCCCAAACAACAACGAAATATTGATTCCAGACTACGAATTAGTGCAAATGTCTGACCCCCAGTTGCTATCATAATTTGGAAATTTGGAAAACTGTCGCTCCATTTTGCTTCCTATCCTGCCGAGAAAATGGGAATTCATTCTCTTGCTATTTTTAGTTGCACGCAGACAGTTATCAATGTATCTGCCCCAACCCACTTGCTGCGACGCGTAGGGTCGCTACTGCCGCAGGACATTTTTGTTAAGAATTTCTTGTTTTCAAGGCTAAGTTATAAAAAACCCCCTTGAACTCCACTTCAAGCAAAAATTCTTGTGCTCTCAAATGCAGAAAAGTGAAGGAGCTTTGCAAGAAGAACAGTGTAGATGTTTTGAGAGTATTGTGAAAAGTTTGCTTGAGAGCATGATCTTACTCCTACACTACATATAGGGCTTTTCAACATAAGAGTCACAGCCTCCGCTTGCGCGGCTCCTCCAACGCGGCCGCCTCGCTCAGGCCGCGCGCGGCGTTTGCGGCGCATCGCCCGGGCTTTTGCCAAGCTTCAGTCGACGCGCAGCCAGCGCCACGAACGCTGCGCGGACCTAAGCGTGGCGGCCGAGCGGGGCGGCTGTGACACTCAGGTTGTAAAGCCCTGTACTTACGTTTCGCCAAAAATCATTGAGAAAATAGAAATCCATTTCCTTGCTATTTCAAGTTGCACGCAAATAGTTATCAATGTATCTGCCCCAACCCACTTACTAGCGACCCCTAGGGTCGCTACTGCCGCAGGACATTTTTCCGAACAATTCCTTGTTTTTAAAGGCAATGCCTCACTAAAGTTGAGGTCGCGCGGATCTTCGTATATTCTATTACGACCTTTTAGGCCATTGCAACAAGTCCCACACAATTTGACCCCCTCCACGCTGAGAAAAATTCGCATTCGCTCAAAGTGGTACGCGGAGAGCGGCTTGATACGCGCGGACGACTCCTTCGGTCTCCACGCTTACGTGTTTAAACATGTACCTTCGCTTGGCATCCACCTCCCCTCTGTTGCTGCCACTTTGGCTGAGGCTGAAGTTGGACGCACAACTCGTCCACGTTGCGTTCGCGAGGCCTCCAGAAAACGTGGTTTTTGGGAACTTCGCGAAACTTTAAGCCCATACAGTGCTAGACAGGGTCCGATAGGCTTACAAAACGCAAAAATCTCGGCAACTAGATTTTGGTGAGACACTGCCTATAAGGCTAAGCTATAAAAAAAATCCTTAAAATCATTTTAACCGCACCTACTTCGCGAAAATTAAGCTAAGGAGGCTGGTCTCAAAAGAAGGATGGAGCCGTGGGCTTCGCAGCAGGACCTTTTTGCTGGATTATCGAATAAAAAGCTTCAGCGAGCTTTAGTACCGCTATAAGGGTGCCTTCATACCGCGGCCAGCAGCCGCCGCTGGCAGTCCCTAACAGCCGCTGGCAGCCAGTAGCAGCCCGCAGTAGCCGCCAGCAACCCGTAGCCGCAGCTGGCCGCTTTTGTCATAGAAGCGCAAAATTATCAAATTCTTGCTATTTTAAGCGCAAACGCCCACGCTTTCCATCGCGCTTTTTACTCGCTGTTGTCGCAATTCGATCTCATATATCATACTTGTGGCCATTGCTGTTAAAATCTCGTTGACGTAGATTGGTTATCCTATTGGTGCTCACTTTCCCTTTCGCAGTTGAACCATATTTCGCCAAAGTTTCTTTGCGGTGTGATCGTCTGACTTTGGATGCGTCCAGTTTCTGCAGTGTTTAATTTTTATGCATGGCTCTGCTTCAATCATACCCTTGGCCGGTGCTTGTCTTGAATAGCTCTGTTATGTGTGAATGTGGAACTGCAGATTAGCCGCAACAAGGAGAAAGCGTCTAAGATGGAAAGCGTGGGCGTTTGCGCTTAAAGTAGCAAGAATTTCATGATTTTGCGCTTCTCTGACAAAAGCGGCCTGCTGGCGGCTACTGCGGGCTGCTACGGGCTGCCAGCGGCGGCTGCCGGCGCGTTATGAAGGCACCCTAAGAAATGACCTTATGTATAGGGAGACATTATCAAAGTGTAGAGTTGCGCATGATTGTGATGGTCGGTGTGTGTGGTCATTGCCTGAGAAGGATTCTATAAGGTTCCTTCATTCAGTGAACAACACTATATTTTCAGAATCGCTACAGGTACCCTAATTTCACATACAAGGCGCGGGGTGGTCCTAGCTTTCATCAAGCTGCTCAGCCGCCCCAACGTGTTTTAAGAAGCGATCCTTATGTTGCACGATTCGTCAGGCAAAACGCAGCACGGTATGGGGTTCCTTTGGTTGCGAAGTCCTTTGCCGTGTTCGGGCTGGTCGATGAAAGCTAAGACCACGCCGCGCCTTGTACGCGTGAAATTAGGGTAATCAAAAGCTAGCGTATGATTGCGAAAAAGGGTTTAAAAGAAGGAAGAGAACTGAGAGAGCTCCATGCATAAGCAATGGTGAACTCACCGATCTTTGCTATCATGCAAAGCTCTACGTTTTCGTTCGGGGATACTTTACGAAATTTGGTTGGATCCGCTTTGAAAATTCACATGTCTGGGTTTTCCTGTTACTGGAAGCTTTTTGAAACATGACACAGTTCCTGAAAATCAACTTGAATTTCAGTTTATATCATATTTCAATGTAAAATTTCACGGGAACTGCTGAGTATTTGTTTTGGCTGCTTCTACATTGTAAAAATTCTACTTTGCCAATAAAAACAACACAGCAAAGGGAGCTTGACTCAAGGGAATAAAAAACCTAGTGAGTTCATGCCGCAATCATTTTTGGTATCATTCTTTTGGTTTCAGGCTTCTCACAAAAACATACTTGGAATCCATTTTGGCCGCTTCTACTTTGCGGAAATCGTACTTCCGCCTTTAAAAATCAAAAAACCGAGGGGGATTGGTCTCTGAGGGAGGAAAGCTGCAGGAGCTTCATGCGGCAGTGCGGTTTTGTCGATAATTTCTCGGTTTCGATGCTAAATAATGCAAAAGCTCGCTTAAAGTCCTACTTCACCGGTTTTACTTCGCGGAAATTTCACCTTTGCCTCTTATAACAAAGAAGCAAAGGGAGCTTTGTCTCGAAGAAAGAAAGGTTTTAAGAGCTTCAAGCGGCAAACATTTTTCCTAAGAATTTCTCAGTTTCAATGCTAAATTATACAAATCTCGCTTGAAATCCACTTCGCTTTTATTAGGTCTTAAAGAAAGTTCCCGGGCACTTGCAAAAATTTTTTTAAATCGCTGTAACTTTGAGCAGATTGGTTCTTCTTTGAAGCTACAAATTTCGGGGTGTAGGGCGTTAGGCGACAAACATGATTTTTTGGACCCCAAATAACTCCCGTGCAAAACGTCTTCTCCGCCAAAAACAGGGGGGGGGGGGTGGGGGTCGGGGCCGATACATTACTCGACGCCATAAAAAAATTGCACATAGTTTTGACTTACGGGCTTTACGTTGATTGCGCTTTGCACGTTTTGTCGGCTAACGCTTGCCCTCCTAAAATTCATTGTAAAGACAATTTTGTTACAACATAGATTTACCTTGCTGGCTTTTCAGCGTCTCGCGGGGCCTAAGGGCTTCATGCTCAGTGCACTTCTGCTAAGAATTTCTCAATTTCAATGCTAAACTATACAGAAGCTCGCTTGAAATCCACTTTTGGCAGCTTTTACTTCGCAGAAATCATACTCTCCTATAAGAAACAAAGCAAACTTGGTCTTGAGGGAAGGAAGGTCCCAAGGGCTTATGCGGCAAGATCAATGCTAACTTATCGAAAATATTGTTGAAACCTACTTTGGCCACCTTTACTTTGCAAAAATCATACTTCTGTCCCATTTAGCAAAAAAGGAAAGGGGGCTTGGTCTCGAAGGAAAGAAAGTTCCAAGTGCTTTATACGGCAAACTTTTCTGCTAAGAATTTCTTGAGTTTAATGCAAAATTATACAAAAGCTCGATTGATATCCACTTTTGGCCGCTTCTACTTCCTTGAAAATCGTACTTCTGCACTTAAAAGCAGAAAAGCAAGGGAAGCTTCGGTCTTAGGGGAAGAAAACCGAGAGGCTATATGCGGCAGGACACGTTTACTAAGATTGTCTAGGGGAAAGCATTGAGCGAGCTTTGGTCTCGCTCCAAGAAATGACTTCGCGAGATGTCATAAGGAGAGTAAAGGACTGTGCATGATCGCGAAGCTCAATGTGTTTGCGGCTGTCGCACATTCCTGAAAGTCAGCCTGAATTTCGGGGTTGAATCAGCTGTTCTACACAAATGACTTGCTTTGGCGATTTCCATTTTTAGGAGCTGGGGTTGGGTCTTTGCAAGAAGAACAGCGTATATGATTTGGTTGTTAGTCGCTGTAAAAGTTTCCTTGAGAGCCTGACCTTGCTTCTCTTACTACTTACATTGCGAAAAAGGATCGTTGAGAAAATGGGAATTCCTTCTTTTGCTGTCCTTAGTTGCACGCAGACAGTTATCAATGTATCTGCCCCAGCCCACTTACTAGCGACCCGTAGGGTCGCTTGTTAATATAACACTTGTATGATTTCATGCCAAAATTTTTTTATTCATTATCTTTTCTAACGACCTGACTATGAAAGTCCTGCTGTCAGAATCTGCTTTGGTGTTAGGGTAAATGTTTCGTGAACATCAGATAACAAAGAAAATGGTTATTTTCAGAAGAAGAGTGCTTGATTTCAGCTTTATGAAGTCAGTTAAGTATAGTGAGCAAATGCAAAAGAATTTCCAATAACTTACTACTGCCAAGCTCAAGTACCCTCTGTTTGACTGGGAATGGCGGGTGGTGGTCGTACGAATCACTGATTAAACCTAAGAGACGATTAGAGAGCACGTTCACGAGAGAGTTGTGGAGTGATTAGCGATGGAAGCCCCTCCTCTCACAATGTACTCTCAGTAAAAAAGAAGTTGTATTACGAATACGTACAGGAATATCCTAGAAGTCAAAGAGTGCGGCTTTAGATTGTGTTCAATGATCCTACTATAATAACGCGCTAAGGGTGTTTACGTTTTTTTGTGTGTGTGTGTGTCTGAATGTCTGTCTGTCACGAAATTCATAGCGCGAGTTCCAGCCAACGTCCTGAGCCCAAATCTTGCATAGCGCATGCTACCAGTATAAAAGTCCACCATGCGAAAGCACGAGCGGATTTGTTAAGTGGATCCCTCAGAGATTGCGCGTCAGCCGGGTCCAATTGGCTTTCGGCCCGCATATCGGATCCATATCACCACTTTTTGCAAAGTCGTGGATGTGCTTAGCATCTCAATGTGCAAGCCATGGGCTTTGCTCCAAAAAAGGGATCAAAAGTCCACTACTTTACAAAAACGACGCCGAAAAGTATTGATTGCTCGATGGTCGATTTGCCAAGGTTTTACTTGAACATTTGAGAAGATTTTTGCACAGAGATGTGGCTCAGAGTGTTATTGTCCTTATAGCAAGTACCTAGCCAGAAAAAAGTTTAAGAACCTATTCAAATTTGCGTTTGTTCTTCTGCGAAAAATTTCATCCTCTCAAAATTACCGTTCTCACATGGAAAAGCTTTTGGAATGAGTACTTGTTTACGTTTTATTCGTGATATTCGGCATCGTCCGGTGAGTTTCAATGCCATCACAAGGCATGAATGAGTAAGGCGTACAGAGTAGGACACAGCGAGCCTCTGCGAATCAGTGTATTTCATAGCTCAAGCTGCAGCCAATATTTCGAGCTGATTTTTTGGCTATGGCACGCCAGCAGCACCCAGGTTGATTATGTAAAGTTGATGTTGATTATGAGCGAATCTGTTTCGGTTGAAAATCGCGAGTCAAACGGATCCACCAGGCATTTGCTAAGGCAAAAATGAGATCCTAATGCAAGGAGTCTGCAGTAACTGTAAGACTTTTAACTTGGACATCTTCTAAGCCCTGGAATTCATCGCAAATACATAGCAAAAAGTTAATTTCGTGCAAAAGTGGCGTCAAAAGGAGATGACTCAACTGTTCATTTTCAAAACACTCACTGTATAGCTGGAAATATTCTAGGCTGGGAATGTAGCGTGCATCTGTTGTTGTCCTAATTAGCCAACATCGCATTGATAGAACGGATTCAAAATTACACTAACCGTTCACCAAAAAGTTTCGCCACGCTAATTTTACCGGTTTCACATGAAAATCTCGCAGAATGAATGGTTATTTACATCATATTCTTCCCGATCAGAATTTTTTGGGGAGGTTCAAAGCAATTTGAGAGATGAGGCAGGGCGCTGTTTAGCTCTGAGGACAAGCATGGACGCGCAGACCCGCACGGCACCATATTCATGGGGTGCATAGAGCCAGTACCTGCTGTGGACGTACCACACTTTGCCTTTCTCAAGAGGAGATATTGCTCAAAAACTATAGAGTAGGACCAGTGCGATCCTCTGCGAAGCATCATCATCCACTTTCATACTTTCACCACTTTTTGCAGAGTCGTGGATGTGCTTAGCATCTCAGGGTGCAAGCCATGGGCTTTGCTCCGAAAAAGGGATCAAAAGTCTACTACTTTACAAAAACGACGCCGAAAAGTATTGATTGCTCGATGGTCAATTTTTCAAGATTTTACCTGATTATTTGAGAAGATTTTCGCACAGAGGTGTAGCCCACTATGTTTATTGTCCTTACGGCGACTACCAATCCATAAAAATTCCGAAAGCCTATTCGAATTTGCATCTGTTTTTCTAAGAAAGATTTTATCCATGCGAAAATACCGACCTCACATGGAAAACCTCTACGAATGAGTAGTTGCTTACGAATTCGTGATAGCCTAAGCCTACATAGCGCGGTGAGTTTCAATGTCATTATTATGCGGGAATGAGTAACGCATACAGAAAATAAGGCCAGTGCGAGCCTCTGCGAAGCAGAGGTGACGCACTGGCCCTATTTTGCCCATGTTTCGCACAAAGATGTAGCTCACGGTTATCATTACCTTTATGGCGACTACCAAGCCATGACAAATCCAAAAACCTATTCAAATTTGCGTTTGTCTTCCTGCGAAAAGTTTCATCCACTCGAAATCACCGATCTCACGTGAAAAGGCTTTCTAAATGAGTGGTGTTTACATTTTATTCGTGGTAGTCGGCATAGCGCGGTGAGTTCCAGTGCCACGATTTTACGAGATTGAGTAAGGCACATAGATAGTAGAGCCAGTGCGAACCTCTGCGAAGCAGAGGTGACGCACTGGTGTCTTTATAAAAGGTCAAAACATAATTGATTGGCAATAAAATGTTGAGATGGACAGACACTAAGATTCAAAATGTCAAACAAGTGTAGCTTTAAACGAGCAAAACAGTAACGGAGATAAATTCCAATTAGTGCAGCCTAACTAAGGTAGTAGCCAAAAAAATCTGGAAGGTCTGAGGAGAGTCGAAAAGTAACATTTGATTCAACTGACTTGGCACCATTAGGGCGGGGTTTTGTGATCTAACTGGGGCCGCTCGCACCTGCGACGCACCTGCGTCTCTTTCGCGCGAGTGCCCTCTGATCATTACCTAGCTTTAATTAGGTCACGAAGCCCCGCCCTTGCCGATGCCAAGCCAGTTGAACTAAATGGCACTCTATCCACCATTTACTTGACGTTCAAACTAGAAATTTAGGCAAGGGATTCGTGATAGATATTTAGACCAGGGATTAGTAAGAGCGGCATTTCAAGCGAATAATATGAGCGTGATGTTCAGGAATTTCAAGTGATAGGTCTCAAAAATGCCCGAGCTCTTTGAAGTTTTTTTGGGCTCAAAAAGATACTCTTGCTATTTGCTGAGAAATTTTGAAGCAGGCTGTTAATCAAACTGGAGTGTAAAAACGACAAGAGCCAGAATCTGAAATCGAGCTAATCAAATGGTTTACTAACAGATAGTCTATTTATTGGAAATCGTTGATATGAGTCTTTAAAGGAGCTCAATCGGCATTTTGTCATTAGCAATTAGTCTCGACATAAAGTGATAAAATTAAGAAAAAGTAAAGGAAACAAAGAAACAAGGCTAACGCAATCTATTTCCCGACCAAAAGCTCATACATGTTCAAAGTTGGCTTGATAGGGGGGAGGGGGTTCATTATGGTAAGTATCAAAAAGTAACCGGGCAAACCTCACGCGATTTCAGTCGCAACGCGATCTAGCAATCTGCCACATCTCTTTGAATCCAACGCCTGCGAATTACAAATTCGCATTATATTTAGTGCATTCGAAAAATCGCGACGATAGCGCACCGCACCGCGACGCGCACGCACTTCCGGCAACCGCAGTTTTTTGCTTTTCATCTTTACTTAATAGTTTTCTGCTTACGTACGATAGTATCAAGACACTGGAAGTGACTGATTGAGCGTTGAGGTGATACCTTTTCGTACGAATGTTTTATGATCTTGTAGGCAAATACTGCAGTCGAATCCGTTGTCACGGTTATAGAAATGACCTATACAACTTTCGCAGGATAAAATGTCCCACCTTCCACTTATTCAGAATGCGCTTATGACGAGCTTTAAGTAACTGGAGTATTATTGAGTCGCTTCGCGGCTAAAATCGCTGTATGCCCAAACCCCAATACTGGAATGCACGACGCTTCTAACAATAAGGTAACAACTCGGAAACAAAGAACAAACCTGCGCCTGGAAGGGCGCTTTGCAGGATATGATCCATGTGTGGCTCGCCGCGACGGTGCACGAAACGGACAACATGAAGAGGTAAAGACTGAGAAGTCACGGCGCAGACTGACGTCCCTTAACGAAATCTTACAAGTACGGCCACATCTATGCCGTCACAGATGTGAAAAGAATGACAGTTCCATAATGCACTCTAGCTGTTGGCGAGACAACACCGTAAGACGACACATTCAAAAACTGTGGAAGTACTGGCAGGTCAATGTGCTGCGTAACCGCTGGGATTTTTCAGATTTTTCGCAGCGTTATGAGTCGTGCGGAACTTCCCTTTTTCAATCAGTCTGACGCGAAAGTCTTGCGGAAATAGCCTTTTCAACTTTCCACATTTGTTATAGTAAAGAGCTTCTTGCGGAACAGTTGCAAATAATGCTTGCCCTGCGGAAAACCTCGTTGAATTGTCTGAGAGGATCGAGAGATGTTGTCTATAGATGAGACTTAATGACCTTCAGCGGCTCATCGTTTGTCTGGCACGATATTATGATACTAAGGGCCGCATGCACTAACATGGCCGCGGGGAGGGGATCGCAGCTTAGAAGAAAGCTTCATATTTGGAAACTCCAGATATCTGGATTTCACGTTGTGTACCTATCCGTAAGTATTCCTACTATCCTTCACCATGAACATGTTGACCAGGAGAAGGAAGCTGTACAAACCGCATTTTCCAGCTTTTGTATGATCCCTGATGATCCCCTGCGCTTTTCTTTGAAGTCATTTTTCTTTTTTCAAAGTTACCGAAAAACTTCCAAAGTTGTGCAGATTATCTAACCCAACAGTGGTTAGCATGCTGCTGATAAGAACAAATGATGTTTTGAAGTCATGAAATTTTCGATGGTCCACAGGTCGAAATTTGGGATTTACCGAAAAATTCGATTTTTCTAAAGCTCATTTGTTCTCATCAGCAACGTGCTTAGCACTGTTGTGTTAGATGTTCAGTACAACTTTGGAAGGTTTTCGTTAACTTCGGAGAAAGAAAAATGGCTTTGAAGAAAAGCGCCGGGGATCGTCAGGGATCATACAAGAGCTGGAAAATGCGGTAAGCTTTCTTCTAAGCTGCGATCCCCTCCCCGCGGCCATGTTAGTGCATGTGGCCCTAAGTGTTCCTCAGTTCATGGTGAATGGTCCCTGAGAAGGAAGAAGTATCAGGACAATGGCAAGTGAGGGAGGGTGACGATATGTTGACACATTCACGACATGCCCGATTTTTCAATACTGCCGTTTCGGATCAGAGGCTTTTTCGCTATGTCAAACTTACGACCCACCCGTGTGTCGTATTCAGGGTAAAGCGGAGGGTGCGGCACGCCACACCTGGGGGGTCATAATGAGGAGTCAAAAGGGGAGGGGGTCGTAGTTGGGTAACCTGGTAGCAGCGATAACATGATATTCGTATCATATCCATAATTAGCATGTCAATTAACCCCTGTAGATAAAGTGTGAGCGAATTCTGAAGATTCAATATACTAGGCTACCTAAGTGAAATGGTTAAATTCCAACATGGTTAACTTTGTTTCAAAGGTGAATTAGCTATCCGTTTTTGCACTCAAGACAAAGCATTACTGCTTCTTTGTCCACTTCAGGAATCCCGCTTCAGAAGACCTCCAAACTGTGGAATTAAAAGCCAATAAAATCTCGTTTTTCCCGTTTTTCGCTTTTGTTCGCTGTGCTTTCACCAAATATTACTCAGAGCTAAGAAGACGAATCAGGCTCAAAAAACAGTCCTATGGAATCTACAAGGTTTAGGCTACGATTCATATAAATACTGCCCGCTAAAAATGTTTTTTGATATAGTTAATGGGTAAGTTAATGGGGTTAATGGGGTTAATGGGGTTAAAATCTTACTATGAAGAGAGGAAGGTTGAGCTGTAAAAACGGCCCCCTTAATGGGGTGCGGCACACCCCCTTAAAAGCTGCGGCCGCCGCAGCTTTTAAGGGAGTGTGCCGCACCCCATTAACTTACCCTTAAAGCCGTCGAATGTCTACAATTTTTATGTCGTTTTTACAGCTCAACCTTCCTCTCTTCATAGTAAGATTTTCGTCCAAAACTTTCCCGCACAGAATGAGATATAGCTCTTTTTCTACTACCTACCATCCATCGTGCGGCTGCCAAAATATCGGGTTACGGTAGCACCATCTATTCATCTTGCCGCCTTTCTGTGCTATTGCGTAGACAATGCAGAAAGCGGCAAACTGAATAATGCGGAGATGCTTTGGATTGTTCTGCGACAGTTTTAGAATTTGTACTCCTTTTCGTTGGTTTCCTTATATGAAAACTTCCTAATTAAGAGACCTTTTGAGGATAATGGAACGACAAATTTACAGTCTGAGTTGTTGATTCCTCCCAAAGATTGAATGACGCTTAACGCTTGGTTTCTCATAATTAGAGGGATCTTTTTTGTTTCTTGATGCAGTCTGACATTTAAAAGAGTAAGCTTTTCTTTGCTCACTAGCTGTACTGATTTGGGCAGGCTATAGAGTGTGCTTTTATATCTCATTTCTCAATACGATATAATTTCGAAATGTATTGATGGCGGCAGTTTCCGCCATCTTTTTCAAAGAAAGTTTCGATCTATTCGCACAAGCCGTACGATTATAATGAGCGTCAGCGATCATCATAAATCTGTCGCCATGTTATTGTGTCTGCTTTCAGACCATGGATGTCCAGTCATTGCAACTTCTCGTGGAAGAAGTAGTAGCAAAAAGGAATGAGCTGGAACCCGTAGACATCGGAATCTCGTCGAAAGCACTTTTTCCTGGTTCATCCTCAATACAGCTGGAAATGCCTGTTGATCATCAAAGTAGGTTGATTTCTGTTTTGCTGATATTTTTGTTACCTTTATCGTCGTTCTTAGCAGCTTATATACATACCAGTGCGTCACCTCTGCTTCGCAGAGGTTCGCACTGGCTCTACTATCTATGTGCCTTACTCATTCTCGTAAAATCGTGGCACTGGAACTCACCGCGCTATGCCGACTACCACGAATAAAATGTAAACAACCACTCATTTAGAAAGTTTTTTCACGTGAGATCGGTGATTTCGCGTGGATGAAACTTTTCGCAGGAAGACAAACGCAAATTTGAATAGGTTTTTGGATTTGTCATGATTTGGTGGTCGCCATAGAGGTAATGATAACCGTGAGCTACATCTCTGTGCGAAAATCTTCTCAAACGCTTAGCTAGAACCTTGGCAAATTGACCATTCACACAACCAATTCGTTTTGGCGCCGTTTTCGTTATGTAATAAACTTCCGACCACTTTTCTGGCTAAACTCCATCGCTTGCATATTTGCTTACCAAACTCATCCACGACTCTGCAAAAAGTGGTGATACGGACCGAATTTTGCGGTACAGAAGCCAGGTGGACCCGTTTGGCGCGCAATTTCTGAGGGATCCACTCAACGAATCTACTCGTGCTTTTGCATGTTGGACTTTCATGAAGGTAGCATGCGCTATACAAAATTTGGGCTTAGAACTCTGGCTGGAACACGCTCCACGAATTTTGTAACAGACACACTCTCACACACACACACACACACACAAAGTCACGTAAACATCCTTAGCCCGTTATTATAAGTTATGATGGCAGTCTCAGTTTCTTTCTTTTCTGCTTTTTTTTTATTCTGGAAGTTCGATGATGCCCATAAGTAAGATGGATTGGTGGATTGCATGCTCAGCAAAACAATAGCCAAAACAATCTTCTGGTTACTTATCATGTTGACATTTTAGATCACACTTTGTCAGAATGACGCTTTTACTCTGAAGTTGATCGCGAAACGTCTTTCATGTCGCACAGATTCGTCAGTTCTCGTTGAAACAATGAACAAATGCAGGGACATCGTCAGTTCTGAGAATAACTTAGGTTTATCATTCATTATTCTTTTATTTAGGTGGCTGAGTATCAAACGCTTGAAAAATCGTTGGTGGGAAATGCACTGCTTCTTGGTGGAGAGCTAATCAGGTACGTAGTAATTTTCCTCTTTGTTTGTATGACCTAGTTTTCCTGCTATGTTGCAGGTCACACAATAGAACAACTATGGTGTCTGCAATTCCATTGCTAAAAGCTTGTCTTAGTATCCTCAATGAGTGTTACTCTAGTCAAAAGGTATCTTTGAAGACATCTAAATTTCTTTTAACTTGCTACTATCCGTCTATCCGTCCGGCTAGTATCCGTCGTCTTTTTTTTTCAGAGTCCAATCGACTTTTCAGATCAGTCGGAAGATGCGGCTAGCAAGCGTCGTCGCGTTCGACAACAGTCCTTGAGTAGGAAAAAGCTCGGCAGCTCAACGTTTTTGGTAAGTATTTGCGTAATGTCATTTTATGCCTTTGATTTAAAAAATAGTTTTATGCTTTTGATTTGATAATATCTTCTAGATCTGTGCATTGACCTGTACCCAACGAGTTCTTGATCAGTTTGCTCCCTTTGTATCACAATACATCCCGGAGGTCCTCGTTCAGTTCTGCCGCCTTTATGGCCGGTAAGAAATGCTTTTAGTTAATACCGTAGAATCATTTTGTTTCGTCAGTTACCTTTTTCGTTTTTTTGCAATTTCATGATTATCGCATCTTAGAACAAAGTGGAAACTTGGTGATAAAATTACCATAGATCATTTTTCTTCTATTTCAGGGTGACTTTTCATGATCTTGCTTCAGGGTGCCACGATGTTGATGGAGGCACGAACACATATGTTCCAGATAAGTCACTTCCTGTCTTCCGACATCTAGCATACAACATCGGTTGGTTTCTATACTCTAAAACTCTTCACATCCGTTACTTTGATGTTTTAGACTCGAGCTTATCCGCGCTGCTTTGCTCAAGTTGGAAATGCGCGTAATTGGTGAACATTTTGCCAAAGCAATGCTCTAGTTGACTGACGAAGAGGTAAAGTGCGGGGTGTATGTTTTTTTTTCAGTGAGTGTATCTTTTCACTTAAGGACGCTTTGATTGCCCTGTTCTCTCTCTTCCAATAGTGTGATACAGAGTGGGTTGTGCAATCTGTTCAGTGCTCAGCATCTCTATCATCGACCTGAATAATTAGCAGAATTTTTCAATTTTAAACTTTTTTTCGCGGTTCCTTTCTCTTGCTATTTCTTCTGAAATAAAGAATACAAATTTGTTGTAAGTCGCAAAAAGCACGTTGTGAAGCTGTGAAGCTCAGGAGCGAGGGGAGGGGGAGTGGAAGGGGGGGGGGGGTAGGTAATGGGGGAGGGGGTCGTGCGGGAGTCCGGCCCAGGGGGGGGGTCGTATCCGACGGTCGTGTGCCACACCCCCCGCTTGACCCTGGTCGTATTGTCCGAAGTGGTAGTCTTTTCGAAAAAATTTTAAACATGTCTCCGAGAATTTTCCCACAAGGGTTATTGAAGGCGCTGATTACCAGAATATGTTTTAATTCAGTTTACAACATTATACGGTAAGGTTACGGTAGTCATTCTGTACAAATCTAATATCATGGATTCCCATGAATAATTGTGTTTTGGGGTTATTTGACGTGCTGGTCACGGCTATAGTATCCACTTTGTTCACTACTGTCTCACAGTTGGGCTGCGGTAGCAGTACGGTCGAATTTGAGGAACTGAATGTAAGAAGGTGGTATTAGAACCTGAGACTATCATTTTCGTAATCAGCATGCTACAAAATCTATGTATGTGAAGTTCGAGCTTCCTGGGGTGAACAACGCAAAAATTCAATAAAATCAATAAAATCGATAATTTTTTGGTGGGCTATCGTCAGTCTCTTGCCCGCCCCGTACTACTCGTGCATGTGCACTGATTTTCAGGAAGCAGCACCATTCAAAAGAATTTGAGTTAAGGTGTGTGCCTTACATCTATCTACGGTATGCCTACCTTAACATTACATTACAGTATCCCGAGCCCTGACCACTCCGGCTGAAGCTTCTATGAGGTGTTCCCAATCATATGCCAGAACTCCGTAGAATTCCATCGTTATGCTGGCAAAGCTATGGCTTCAGGAATCTTACGACCCACGGTGGGTCGTATTGTCCAAAACGGCAGAACAGGAACGACCCACCGGTGGGTCGTATTGTCGTAAATGTGTTAACACATTTACGACAATACGACCAAGGCCGATTTTTCCACTGCCGTTTCGGACCAGAGCCTTTCGATTTGTCAAAATTACGACCCTGGGGGTCGTATTGTCCGAAACGGCAGAACACGTACGACCCACCAGTGTAGTATTGCCGTGAATGTGTTGAAGCAAAGAGAATCATTACAACAAAAGCATAAAAAGGAGAAGTGTCAAGTTATGTCACGAATGTTGGCCGTTTATTTATACCAAAATGTCAAATCCGCATAGAAGCAACTGTTAGAACCCGGCCAGACTTCGCTCAATAGAACCCAAAAGCGCCTATATTTTTCTAACCTCTCTTCACTTTCTCTCATTCTCCTCATACGAGAAACTGAAGATGACATTAGAGCAATTTGGGGGCTTTTGGCCACTTTTGTGCGAAGTCTGGCGGAAGCTCTGAAGATGTTGAATTTTTTCTATCTTTGGCCACATGACGCTTCTGCTCGTTTGCTTGTGATGTTCCCATGAACTTCGTGACTACCCAGATAGTTGTTAATAACCGTCCATTGTGCTTTGCCACAAACTCATCAGCTTCGAAATTCAGCTATCACATGGGTGATGCAACTCGAACATCTCGTCACCGTAATCCGATAAAAGCTCGTTATGCCTCGTGTTGCACCTCTTAACAGCTTTTCTTGTCTGCATTCTAGGTCATCTGATATGCTATCAAAAGGTGAAACATCTTTTCAGAATACCGTTCGTAGTTTGTAGAAGAAGCTCTGCCGAGTTTCGCATCGCATCGCCATATCTTGATTCAGGGAGCGACAAATTCTGAATCCAAAGGCACCGCTCAATTCAATCCACAAGATGTATCTTCTGAGTAATAGAAGTGCCTGTTTGGGCGCGGCAGTCTGTCAAATTTTACAGATTTCCCATTTTTTGCTTGGTCACTCTTCTGCAATGATAAGCACGCTGAGCAACCTACAGCGAGCAAAAATCTGGAAAGATCCGTGAAATATGAACGACTCCCGTGCCCAAACTGTCAATTTTTATACATCAGATGATGCACCTCGTCAAGCTCATTTGAACTTTGCCCTTGTCAGAAGTGGCCGACTTTGAAGCAAAGTATGGCGACGCGACGCGAAGTTTGGCGGACTCCGGCGGAGTGCAGTGATCACAAATTAGAGCGGTATTACAGCCATGGTAGCTGGCAGTAAAAGGGGTTGCAAAAAAACCCAATCTCTTTCTTTCTCTCTCTCTCTCTCTTTTTCTCTCTCTCTCAAAATGGTCACAATTTGGCGTCGTATTCAATAAAACGGTTGGTATTCAATTGAACCCGCCATTTGTTTTGTGATGTTTACCGCAGGGTTTGAGATTTCTAAAAGCTGACCGTTGATTTTTTTGAGTTAATCTCTATAAGTTAGTCTGTCACTGGTAAAATTAGTAGAGTCACTGCGTGACGCAAATGAGAACTATGCTGTAAAGCCGAATACTGAAATTTAAATGATTTGAAGCTTCAAAACTCTCCTACTCCAAAACTCAAAACAACACCAGAACTTTGAAAAAGCTTGGTAACTGTCCATTCAGGTTCCTTGAACTTTGGCTGGTCCTCGGAGTTACGAAGCTCAGGCGCAACCGCGGGAACAAATTTTATTGTGATGTAAATTCACATAGGGTTGCAAAAAAATCGTCATTGAGTGTCAGTATCAAAATTCCTGTTGAAAGAATGTAACCTATTAATGCTTGGTTTTTCGCAAAGATTTAGCGGTGCGGCATCATCCTTGAATGGAACCTGATGTCCTTGGATTGCGCAGTAGCAGGTGGTTCCGTTCGTAATTTACAGCTTACGACAATATTTGTCCAGCCTGTTGCTAATGCACCAAATAATGTTCTCCTTAATTGGCAGACGAAGCTACTGTATGCGTTGTGCAATTAGAGAGCCAGAAGCTTGACAAAAGCAATAAGGAAGCAGGATTAAATGGTGAGAATAATGAGTCATACAAGTATGTTACGTCGTCCTTCAAGAACGTTCTAGAAAATCTAAGTTTTGTTGGAAATGATATGCTGCGAATGAAGTGCATTATGAGAAGCTTTGAGTACACAAGTGCTCTGGGAACAATGTCTTCACGCGATGAGGCTTAGCATCTGGAGAAGCCTTTCTACCTCACCACTGTACATACAAGCACTAACACAATATCCGAAGCTTTTTCTGAAAGGTACCGCCTACGCAGTAGCAGTGTCAACAAACATGTTTTCTTTATATACTTGTGCCACTTGGAGGCACTCGTCCACCCAAAAATTGTATAATACCGGGATATCTAACTAATAAGTAAGCGCTCAAGTCCCGTTGCAAAAGATGAAATACAAAGCAAGAGAAATGCCCCATCCGCCCATCAAGGTGGGTGATCTAAAGATGAAAATTCTAAACCAAGGCACTGCTCAAACGTCAGCGCAGGTAAGTCATTCACGGCTGAGGAATCCATCTCCAACCCAGATTTGCCTGGACACTGCCTTTAGGTAAATGTTCTTGATAAGCAATAAGGCATGTAAGGCCTAAGGCATACCTCTCGCGATTACGCGAAATCGCCACATCCTCGCGACTTGGCGATTTGCCAGATGTCTAGAGATTAAGCATGCGAGACTCTCAGATCATGGGTGCGTAGATCCCGTAAACTGTAACAAACACAGCAAGTCTGGCCCAAGCAAAGTGCGTGTACGACCAGCTATGGAGAGTCGTTGCAGTGCCAAATCGCGCGGCGACTAGAATCGCGTGAGGTATGCCTTAGGCCTAATAGTGAGAAGTTGTAGAAAGCTGTAGAACTGCACCTTTTTCATATGAAGTCACTTTATTGATTTGGGAAACATCTTTTTTTTAACAAAAATTCTCCTCAACTACAGAGATGAAAATGTTTGAAAAAACGTAATTCTGAAAGAATTGAAACGTCTTATATCTAGGCTGTCAGAAGTGATATCTTGAGTGTCCAAAAGTCTAACAATTGTAGTTGTTACAAACTGGAAAGATTGACATTCATGGAACAACCGATTTGAGCATTGCCCAAACTCTTTTACCTCTCAATTCCCCAAACTCCTCCCAAATCGCAACAGTCGTTTATTGAAACTCATCCCGCTCTTTACCATTGTCGGCATTTTGTTCACTACACATTGAAGCTGAAAATTGTGTAATCAACCAAGCGCTTTGCCTTTATCCCATCGAGCTAACACTTAGCTGTAATGAAGTTGGCAGCCAAATCATCACTATGATGGCATGAGAAGAATCCGTTGCTACAGAACTGTTTGTTAACGATTAGCGGGATAAATTAAGGACATAAGAAGAACTGGAGATGACATTTTTGATACATTGTCATTTTGAGAAAATTTGAGTACAAAGTTTCCTTCCGTACCTGCTAGAGAATTTTCTTTTCGAAGTTTGGGTACTTGTTATTAATCTAGCAACTATACAATAAGATGTTGGATAACACGACTTCGTGCTTCACTAGTCAGCAGCTCCTGATATTGCCTTTTTGAGCCTTATGACCAGGGTCAAGCGTGGGGTGTGGCACGCCACACCTGGGGGTCGTATTGAGGAGTCAAAAGGGGAGGGAGTCGTAGTTGGGTAATCTGATAATAGCGATAACATGATATTCGTATCATATCCATAATTAGCATTTCAATTAACCCCAGTAGACAAAGTGTGAGCGAATTCCGAAGATTCAAGATACTAGGCTACCTAAGTGAAATGGTTGAATTCCAACATGGTTAACTTTGTTTCAAAGGTGAATTAGCTTTCCGTTTTTGCACTCAAGACAAAGCACTACTCCTTCTTCGTCCACTTCAGGAATCCCGCTTCAGAAGACCTCCAAACTGTGTAAAGCCAACCAAAATCTCGTTTTTCCCATTTTTCGCTTTTGATCGCTGTGCCTTCACCAAATATTACTCAGAGCTAAGAAGACTAATCAGGCTCAAAACAGTCCTATGGAATCTACAAGGTTTAGGCTGTCGATTCATTTAAATACTGTTCGCTAAAAATGTTTTTGATATAGTTAATGGGTTGCGGCACACCCCCTTGAAAGCTGCGGCCGCCGCAGCTTTTAAGGGGGTGTGCCGCACCCCCATTAACTTACCCTCAAAGCCGTCGAATGTCTACAATTTTTATGTCGTTTTTACAGCTCAACCTTCTTCTCTTCATAGTAAGATTTTCATCCAAAACTTTCCCGCACAGAATGAGATATAGCGCTTTTTTTACTACTTACCATCCATCGTGCGCCTGCCAAAATATCGGATTACGGTAGCACCAACTATTCATCTTGCCGCCTTTCTGCGCTATTGCGTAAACAATGCAGAAAGGCGGCAAGCTGGATAATTCGGAGATGCTTTGCATTGATCTGCGACAGTCTTAGAATTTGTACTCCTTTTCGTTGGTTTCCTTATGTGAGAACTTCCTAACTAAGAGACCTTTTAAGAATAATGGAACGACAAATTTACAGTCTGAGTTGTTGATTCCTCCCAGAAATGGTGTACCATTTAACATCTGCAGCCATGGTCTCTTTACTCATATGACTGCACATGTTAATGGTCTGAAGGTGGGCGATTTTTGATTCTTGGCGCATGCCACTTTGTAATACGTGGTTTCTTAATCGATTAGCTTCAGTGTTTGAAAGTCATAGGTCTGACTAATTCATATTTATTCTAGACTGGCGATCTCGTTCACACTCTTGGTGATGCGCATATCTATGTGAATCACATCGAAGCACTCCAAACACAGGTAAAAGTGGAGATTAGTGCTGAAGGTGTATTTGTAATGCCAGTTGAAACGAAAAGCGATGAAATCAAAAGCATTGATGACTTCACGTGCGACAAGATTATACTGAAGAACTACCAACCACAACCTGCAATCAAAAAGGAGTTAGCTGCTTAGATTCTCTTTTTTCTCATTTTCACCATATTTTGCTAAGTTTCCAAGTTTCTTTTGTGAGTACTTTTTTTCTTCTGACTTTTATTTGGAAGGTTCTAAGCAGCATACAAGTGAAATCATTCTTGCTAAAGAACGTGGATTGAACTTGGCATATTTTCGCAATATACTCACGCATGTCTGCGACTGAGTTTCTAACTTGTCATTCACCACAGACCATCGATTTGATTACATCATATTCCTCGGAGTAACCTCCTCTCTGAAATTTGCTGCCTTTTTTCAAAGGATAGAAGTATTACGTCGAAAGCCAAACCTTTGTGTCCATTTGACTTATCCTGTGTCAACGTTTTTATATCATGAGACTGTATCAAAACACCCATCAGGGAATATGTAAGCTTGATCTTTCAACATGAGATTGTGAAAGTATAAGGATAGAAAATCCAATTGATTCGCGATCATGCGGATCAAGAGGATCAACTTTGGCGTGTTCTTTATCTCTGCAAAATGTTTGAAATGCTAGTTCCCACGATATCAGTAGTTCTCAGCTCAGATTTGTGTTTTTATGGAAATGTGTTTTTATGGAATCTTCTCGCAACTCATTGTTCTTCAAGGAGGCTAAAGAACAGCAAGGAGCATTGGAAGAGTTGATATGACTCGCAGTAGTCGAGTCCAGATTGAGGTTCCCTTCTTTCTTCGTTTTCTACTATTTTATATTGTAGCATAGCAAATACTAGGGGCGACGTAGGAGGAAAGGGAGCGGGGGTAGGGAATGGTGGGAGGTCGTGCCGGGGTCAGTCCAAGGGAGGGGGGGGGGGGGGTCGTATCCGACGGTCGTGTGCCACACTCCCCGCTTGACCCTGCTTATGACCCACATAGTCAATTTTGAGATTTTCAGATATCATACTACTAACACACGAAATCAAAGCCTTTTTTGTACCACATCACAATCAACTTAATCATATCGTATGAAGTTTTTCGATGTTCCAACGTATTCGGCGTAATTTGAACTTCTCTTTAAGATGAACCCTTCAGCAAGATCTGGTCTATTTTTCCTAATCTGCATCTACGGATCTTCACTCTTACATAATAAAAGCCTTCAAAATTGGCTTTTAAAGCAACCACAAACATGCATGGATACTTGCATGAGGCTGCTGTAATGTGTAGCTTTTATTTGAATTAGCTTGTTTCCCATGAGGCGGTCAATTATCAGCAAAAGACTAATTTCAGAGAACTATTTGCTCTTTACCAACATCGATTTTCTAGCATCTGCTGCAGCGAATATTATCGTAAGATTTGCAACTTACTCCAGCTATAACCTCCCTTTTATTGGGGTCACTGCCGTACCGCTGTCATTGCTGCTACCAAAAAGGTTAACTAGTTGGCTATGTGATCTTAAAAGGCAAAATTCAGAGTGATGCTTTAGAAGGTGTAGTCATTGATAGTAATAGGTTGGCTAAAATTAAGTTCGACTCGGCATGCAAATCTTCATAAAAATTTTTCTTGTTTTTTTACCCATGTCTCCTATGAGAAAGCAGTCTAAAGCTTCTTCTATCACATATCAAATATTCAGGATTTTCTACCATCAGTAAAGACAATTATGCCTCAACATGGCTAAATTCTCAAAAGCTCAATTCTTTGTCCTAAGCTTCGTTCTCATGCTGTAATGGATTTGAACAGCAGTTTGGTATTTGGATACAGAATAGCTTCCTTGTTCATCGAATAACAATGGAAATCGTGAATTGCCATTTTGAAACTTTTTTTTATTAGAAAAAACATTTTTCTCATATTTGCGCACTGTAAAAAAATTGGAGTTTCTCACTTCTTCGCGGATTTTTCTCCTTGGAAGATAAGTTCTACTCAAACAGAGTTTACTTTTCAATACCCACTGAAGTGCTTTTTTCAGAGTATCAAACACTGGACAAAAATTTGTCTGCAGCATTTGTAATCATAAACTCGATACAGAGAGCCACGTACTCTGGTAACCTTCGCTTTAAGAGCTATGAGGGGACACAACCTTCACCTGCGGTCGTATTCATCAACGAAACCCGTGGGTTGCGGAACCCACTGTGTTAGTGCTTTTGATGAATATCGATTCTTCCCTGGAGTAGAATCGATATTCATCAAAAACACTAAGCCAGTGGGTTCCGGAACCTACGGGTTTCGTTGATGAATACGGCCACTGGTAAAAAACAGAAGTCATCCGGGGCTTCGCCCCGGATTTATCCTTACTATATCGGAGCGAATGTTAATGAAGCAAATACAGGGAATAATATCTTTAGCTTACCTCAGCGAAACCGAGAATTTGCGTTTTCATAGCCTTTTTTAACGTTAAAAAGAAGGTTTCTTCGGAATTTTCGCAAAATTCAGGGCAAGATTTCTCACTTAATCTCTCGTTTGACCAAAATCGAGTTTCAGAAGTTTAGAAAAGCTATTGGAGTTGAATAAAAACAAGAAACTGAAACTTAAACTTGCGCAGAGAGTCGCGCACGAAAACGCTGACCTATCTCGTTAATGAGTGATTTTCAAAGCATGGGACATTGTCAGTTCTCCTCGCCGTTTTATGACGATCCGAATGATATATAATGTTGCAAAGTTTCGTTGAGAGCCTGCGGAGATCTGCGACTAGAGCCAAATGCCCCATCGGCTCTGGTCTGTCTCCGCTGCTCGTCTGCGTCTTCGCACGCTGCGCGCTATCTCACTACCCCAAACGCGGGACGCGGGGCATTTGGCGTATTCGCTGTCTCGAACCCAATTTAAGCAAGCTATATATCATTTTAAAGCTCTTGATCTCTATTTTCACGCAACGTCCCAAAACCACATTGTTTAATTTGATCGAGAAATCCGGCAAAAACCTTGTTTTGGAAAATCTCTTGTTTTTCTTCTAGTTCAACTCTTTTTACGCGGTGTTTTCATGGGGGGGGGGGGGGACTTTTCATACGAACGCTTCCCGATCACTTTGACCTTCTAGCGTATGCTAGGGTGCTGGTAATACGTCCAGTTATTGATTACAATGGACTAAAATGATTATCAAAAATGCGTAAACTAAAGAATATCTTGATTTTATCTGTTGTATAAAGCTTTTCGGGTTGAAAAAACGTATCATAGTAAAGATTGTAAGGCCACAGCGAATTCATTTTCGCAAACAACTGGCACGATTGCGGTAATGAATAGTTCGCTTTATCGAGTCGCATGCCCTTTAGTGGGTGTAGATATGTCAAGAGGCGCGATTCCTATTGCCAGACGGCCAGCATATAGCACATATTTAGTATTTTATGAAGTCCTAGAATTACTTGAGACTTCGAAAGAGATATATTATTGAATTTAAGGATTGTTCAATGTCATCATCTTGAAAATTGATTTCAAACAAGATTGTTAAAGATCAAAAACGCAAATAAATGCAGTTAATAGCAATTCGTAAATATTTCTGTCAGTTTTCTAGCAGAAGCCGTCAAACTTATCAAGTGGTTACTTCATACAGCTAGTAAGCCAGTAAACTTTGTCCGGCACTTTTTTGAATTTTCCCATAGCATGAAACTGGAGTTCTAAGTTGATGATACCCAGAAAAATCGCGCCTCTTGACCGTCTTCCTCCTCCAATATCCCCTATGGGAAGAGCGACACTTCCAGGTCATGCTGAAAGGTCGGAGAGGCATGTGACAATACTCAAATCAGTTCAAAACGTTTGCAAAAGAGACCGAATTATGTCGACTTGAATACTAAAAAATTCGTAAGTGAGACGATCATGGTGTTATTTTCCACAGCAAAATTTTTGAATCCATACGGTATTCAAGTTTTCCAAATTTATCCAAATTTGCGATACTGCAAAAGCTAATCTAGATTTTTTTTGGAATGGAGCCAGCAGCCCCAAACCTGGCATGGTGCCAGTTTTCACTGGATCTTTGCCAAAAGATGATGTGAAGGCATTCGTATGAAAAGTCCCCCTCCCCCCCCCCCTCTCTACAGTATACTAGACAGGAGGTGCGAGACTTGACACTTACAAGGGAAGGATACTCGGTCGAAGTGGCCATTTGGAATGCGCTGTATATTAGGAAACCGTCCTCCGTAAGGCAAACTCAAAACTACTTTTGCTAGGTGCCGAGCGGTTTTGTGGGGGGAGTTACAAGGCCATTTTCCTCCGGCGCAGCCAGCGCACCCAGTGATGAGCGAGGCGCTAGAGTAACGCATCAGTGTGACAGTGGCGCAGTGGCAACGCAGCGGACTACGAAGCAGATGGTCGAGGGTTCGAGTCTTGTTGCTGCTATTTTGTTTTGCAGTCCTGTAAAAAGTCTATTGGGTGAGAGTAAACGAAAAATACTCATTTCTAGGCAGTTGAAACAAGCTATTTACTGCAAAAAACTATTTCTACAATAAGCCATAATCTTCTACAATATGTAAATCTGTGGAGGTTATGATGTCACAACAATGGATTCAAATGATATATTAACATGTATGGAATACAACCACAAAATGCTCAAAGTAGAAGAGCTTCTCGCAGCGCGCACATCGGATGAAATATAAACGATGACAATCAGCAGCTTCACAATTGCCTATCAAAGTCGGTGAAACAGTACTCAATAGGAGACTCGAATTCGCCGGGGTGGTTGTCAATGTATACGGCTGCATGCCATGGGTATGAAAGGAAAATTTTGAATCGCGGCGAACAAAACTGGTGTAAATGAGCCATTCTTAAGGATGGAATCCCTATGATGCAAGGTAAAGTTCAGATCGAGAGCCAATACATGGGATGTGAATCGATTGCAATTTTGCAAGTGTGCGCGCTGCGAGAAGCTCTTCTTCTTTGAGCATTTTGTGGTTATATTCCGTACATGTTAATTTATCATTTGAATCCATTGTTGTGACATCATAACCTCCACAGATTTACATATTGTAGAAGATTATGGCTTATTGTAGAAATAGTGACTTTTTTGCAGTAAATAGCTTGTTCAACTGCCTAGAAATGAGTATTTTTTGTTTACTCTCACCCAGTAGACTTTTTACAGAACTGCAAAACAAAGTAGCAGCAACAAGACTCGAACCCTCGACCATCTGCTTCGTAGTCAGCTGCGTTGCCACTGCGCCACTGCCACATTGCTGCGCTATTCTAGCGCCTCGCTCATCACTGGGTGCGCTGGCTGCGCCGGAGGAAAATGGCCTTGTAACTCCCCGCACAAAACCGCTCGGCACCTAGCAAAAGTAGTTTTGAGTTTGCCTTACGGAGGACGGTTTCCTAATATACAGCTCATTCCAAATGGCCACTTCGACCGAGTATCCTTCCCTTGTTAGCCGTAGGTGTTCACACCTCGCACCTCGGAATTGCTCATCGTATGAAAAGTCACTCACCCTGTTTTCATGCATTTTATAGATCTTGCTTCTGTTCATAATGCAGACAACCGCCCATCCCTTATTTCTTCGACTATGGTGGAATTTTTTGCGAAAAATCGTAAAAGGTGCGTTTTTCTTTACCTTGTTTTGTTTCAGTGCTTTCGCTTCGATCTTTTTCCAGCCTGGGCGATTCTTGCTCAGAACAATAAGCGCAACAATCCAGACAACGTCCCAGGTAACAGGAACGTCAATGCGGAGGTAAAAATTCAAAGTACGTATCAAAAATCAAGACCTCTTGTTGCGAATTGCTGGTCCTAGAGCGAAAACTTGCATTTTAAAAGCCGCCAAATGAAAAATTTTAAACTTCAATGCAGCGTTTTTATCCAGTTTTTAGCAGTTTCTTTTGCTTTTTATATCTGTTTTACGTCATTTTCTCTTCACTGATCTTCTTTAAACAACCTTCACTATTTATGACACAGATGTTCAAACAACCTTCACTTTTGACGCCCTGTCTCTAGACTCTCGAAGGTATGTTTATAATAGCAGCAAAGCAACCGAACTTATTTAATAGCCAAACTATTATTCGGAAATGGAAGAGTTTGAAAAAGTTCCCAGATGAATGGATCATTTAGTGATGAAGAAGATGATGAAGTGCAATCTTCAGGAGCCTTAAGTCTCAACTATCCGAAGAAGTGCGAAATGTTGACTATCTCTAGATGTAGTCATAAGTTGCTCGTGGACATTTTGGAAAAGCAATGAAGTTAGTGAGGAGATGATGATATTCGAGTATGGCTAGACTGTTTGGAGGAATAAAACGAAATGGCCCAGATGAGCCGATAAGCGATTGGTTGCTCAGTTTTTTAGAACTTGCGTCTATTCGATGTTGGATACAGCAGTTGAACTTGAGTGTCGTGAACTCTTCTGTGATGGAAATTGATATAGCGACAAACGTACGGCAAGCAAGGGAACGTGTAGAAGAGGTCAAAGGCTCGCGTTCCCATCCTTCATTGTTTCGGGGTTGGTACTCTAAGCTTCTCCACTTTATGTCTATCATTCTGGAGCAACTGTGGGGATAGATAGTACCCGCTGGAAAAGGAAAAGGAAATGAAGTGCCCTAGCATTGCTCGAGAAAACTTGCGAAAAGTAAATAGTTATTGTGTGGGAATGGAAGGAAAATTTAACGCTGAGATTAAGCATTTGTTGTAGATAGAATAGTTACGGTTTTTTTGTACTGCATAGACATTTAGGCTGTATGTTTGCTATGAAAAATGAGCTCAATGACAGCTTCTGTTCCGTAAACTTGAAGTAACGAAATATTTTTAACTTTCGATTCTTTGCTATTCAAAAAGCTGAAAAGTAGGAGTATGTGCTGAAGAAAGTTCTTTCAAACATAAGATGATAACAAAAAACTATTGCGAGATATGTACGCGTTCAGCGAGGGCCAGCACCGCGTAGTGCAGTCACACATCTACGCGCTAGCGTTACCGCCCAACGTGCAGGGACCATGCCACGCACGACATCGTAGGCCTTGTTTTTATCACTGCATCTCATAATTTTCCGTTTCTGTAGCAGCGGATTGGCATTTTTCTTGTTTCTATGCTGATATGCGATCTGTCTTGATACCTGGGCCGGTAGTAATCCCCCCGACCTGGCGGCAGGTCTGGTTGGCAGCTCGCTGGCACCTTTTCCGTGAAGTGGCCAGAAAGAGAGACCCCAAATTTAGGCCGTCCTAGGCCTTTTTCCAAAAAATTTTCTCGATAAAGATGCCGCCTCGACTCTGTAGAAAACTTCATAAAAGTCTGCGGCTCCAGAACTCCTCCTTTAGTAAAATATCTGGAATCGCAGGAGGAGCTGCCGGCAACTTCGCGATGTCAGTTGCCGGCAACCTGCCGGCAGCTCACCGAAATCCGCGAGATGGCAGCTGCCGGCAGGTCAGAGAGCACGGCAAATAGCGTGCTCTTTTAAGAGAGGGAGCTGCCGGCATCTCGACGTGCCCCTACCACGTCGAGGTGGTGGCACCTTTCCCGACGGCGTCTGTGAAAGTGCGTTGTGCAGCCTTGCGGGCGACGCCGCTAGAATGCCGCCTTCATTCATCATTTCTAAAGTCCTTTTTCTAAGAGCGTATTGTCCGTTTTTACCTTCACGTCGTTTTAATGTCTCTCTCACGTTCTTAACGAAGTAATCATTGCAGGTGGCCTTGTGGGGCCAGGGGGCCTCGAGGAGCCCCCTGGCTGAGTTCATTTTTCGTTTTTTTGTCGCTGTTGTAGTCATGTTATGGAATTGCAGCTGAAAGCTACGGAAGACAAGAAACATTTCAAACATAGAAGAAACCCTGAAAGGTAGGTAGTACAACTTTTCATTTTTTCCTCCATTTTATTGCAATCATGGTCTCTAATACCCTTCATTTAATTTTCTTTAGCTTCATGCTGATTTTTATCTTTTTGTTTATGTTTTCGTTTTGCAACTAGTGCTTCGTCTTATAAACATAATTGCTGGCTTACCCGGCTCTGCCCGGCCCTGTCAAAACATTATAATAGTCCTTTCTCTATCCCTGTACAACGTTTCCCTTGTCCACTCGCTTTACACTCTCCTTCTTTGTTCACAGCTACGCAGCCTTACTTTTCTGTAAGTTTGTGGTCGTTTTCCGCGTTTATTTTCCTCAACTTTCTGCATTAAACAGAACTCTTGGTTCGATACCCTCTTATCTTGTATATCTGTTAATTCTTTACTTTGCAGCTTCGCAAATTGATCGCGGGCCGATGTTGGATGATAACAATCTGAATGCGGTGTTGTATCAGTATCTGGTTTGTTTGATAGGAAGCACTCTGCATGGTCTTGCGCATTTGATGTGCCTTTGGCTTGTACAGTATCATTTCTTGGTGGTGTAGTCCTAGCTACCGGAATTTACTCCGACATATGGTTGTTCTTGCTCGCTTTCACAGTTGCTGGAGCCCATGTAAGTTTACCGCATACTAATTGCACCGGTTTTTTATTTGTAATGCCGCCTTCGGCATGCTTCACCTTTATTTTCTTTGTAATATTTGAAAAGCGTTTTTTTTCAGTTCTTCCTTCTCAAAAGCGTCCAGCCAGGTGCATCGTCCCCTATTCACGGTTTCAACTGGCTCGTCGCCTATAGTCGTCCCGTCTACTTTTGCATTCTGGCGGTCGTTTTAGTGCTGCATCATTTTTGTGATGACCCAAATTATGATAAAACTCCGTGGAACTGGAATCCATACAGGTTATTTTGACTTTATCCGTACGAAACAATTGCCTGTGCCTATTTGCCTATCTTTAGGCTGTACGAGACTTCGGGAGAAATCGTGCTTCTTGCAGTTCGTGATCTTTTTGCTACATTTTTGCTTCCGTTTGCCTTCACAATGGGTTGGCTTTCGCAGGTTAATCACTTCGTTTTTGATTTGATTTGCACTCAAGAAGTTTTCTATTACGCAACATGTTATTATTTGATGATGTATGTCTTCCATGAACTCTTGCAGGTTAACACACTTATGCATCATGTACTAGAACAGCTTGAGATGCATATATTCGGAGGGACCGCTTCCCTGGGTATAGTGAGCGCTCTCGTGCAGATTCTAAAAAGTCTCGCTGCTTAGGCTATTCTTGGAGCATTGTGGGTCCTCAAACTTTTCGTGAAAGTTTTTTCAAATCCTTTTTTGTTTATCAGATGTCATTTGGGCTATTCCATCGACTCTACTACTACACAAACTCCTGCATTTTCTGCTTTTCTCTCTGAAGCTGTCGCGATCTCATATTTGCTTAGCAGGTGTGTTTCCAGTGGACCATAAACACATTATTGGGTTTTTCTTGAAGGTTTTCGTTCAATCCTCAACTGTCAATAATCTTGCTTCGAGCCGTATGTCCGTAGTAGGAACTCCTACTAACTCTTATAGTACTAGCCGGTTATGCTGCGCTGCGTCTTCCGAACAAGAAGAAGATGGGAGGGTGAAAGATCTAGGTGAGAATCAGCAAATCTATTCATTTTTATGTTTGGAAATCAAGTTTAGATGAACTAGATGTTTCGGATCCATTACCTGGACGTTTAAAGAATGCTGTAGTGCTGCGAGCAAGACATGACATGCTGTTTTCGGGTTTCTTGTAAGTGCTCGTCTTTGCTTTGCATTCCACTTCTTTGTTTACAGCTACGCAACCTTACTATACTGTGAGTTTGTGGCCTTTTTTACTGGTTATGTCTCTTCTATGTTTTATTTTGCAGTTGAATTATTTAGAGACTTACATGCTTCTGCCCTCCTCCCCGGGACGCCGGAGGCCCCCGACTTTCAAATGCTCATATCAGCCCTGTCCGTTAGGGGAATACATAGAAAAAATAGCTCTGCAATTTTGACAAAAAAGACTTGTTAACCATTTTTTGATCTGCTCTACGTCTATCGTTTATGTTTTAGATTCTCATTAGCCCTTCCGTTCACGCTGACTCGTTTTGATTGGAAGAACGGATTACCTTTCGGACCTTCTAATGAGGTATGGCGAAGTTGAAACAGATTCAGCGTCTAAATCTTACTCTCTGCAGATTTCACCAGCTACGGTATTCGCTCTTCTTCTATACTTACTCATCGTGCTCTATCCTAAATGGCTTGAGCTGTATCTCAAAATGAGTTTTGTAATGGCATACGTGGCACCTTGGCAAATCAGCTGGGGATCGGCATTTCACGCTTTTGCTCAGGTATCTACTGATATTGAACTTATTTTAACGTAAATAAATCATCTTTTATCTGATTGGCATTTCATTTTGATTGACTTCTTAGCCATTTTCCATACCACACCCTGCTCTATGGACCTCCTATCTTGTATATCTGCTGATTCATGGTTTTGCAGCTTCGCAAATCCATGAAGGACCGATGTTGGATGATACCAATCTGAGTGCGGTGTTTTTCAAGCATTTGACAAGGTCTATCAGTATGGTTTATTGATTGCGCCTAGTTGGATTCGTTTTTTATTCAGAAGGCTGCAAAAAAGCTTAGCTGGTGATTTGCAGATGGGTAGATGGGCCACCAGTGTCCAACCGGGTGATTGCTTCATTCTAGCAAGGTAGAGCTTCTTCTCATGCATATTCGTTTAACAAGGAAGACTGATTCCAGCTTTTATCTCAACTGTCTGGTACATATAATCGCCTGAATCTCCGATCAGGCAATAACCCTCCGGAACAGCTCCTTCTGCGAATGCATCATGTAGACGGCTATATCTGTACACGGTAGCATCATGAACAGAACCTGGATAGTTACTGTTTATGTAGATGAATCTACCGCGGGCGTCGACAACGGCTAGGACGTTGATGGCCCAGAATCCTTTACGGCAATAGTATTCCCACCCTGAGTTGGCCGACCTCAGGATGGGTACAAGTGTGCCGTCGATGGCTCCTACGACGTTCGGCAGCCTTCCCAATCGTGCGAAGCCATCGGCCTTCCTCCGGCAATAGCGCTCGTCGTGGAGATGGCACGGAATAAACTTCTGCACTGTTGCCGGGTTGTTCAGCGCCTTCACCACGTCCTCCACGGCGTTCGACACCGTCTTCTGACAAACGCCAATCGTGTCCGCCAGAACGGCTTGATGGGCATTCGTGGTAAGGTACCGCAAGGCGATGACGACCTGCAATTCGCTGATTAGCTGGTAACGTATAACTTCAATCATCGATTTTAATGATTTTCCAAAAATTGTCGAAAATCCGTTGAAAAATTCCTAGTTCTCTGTGTATGCGCTCCCTATCCTTTCTTTTCACTAATAGAGCTTATGTAACTTGCCTTGTTTTCCACCTCCACGCTCCAGTTATCGATGCGTTCTCCAGGCATCAAAGGCTGCAGAAGGTCGCAAAGCCGCCGAAGGTGGTCCTCCTTCATCCGAAACTTCCTCCGAATCAGACTTTGATTCGAGTGGAAGAGGCGCAAGGGATGGAGGCGTCCGTAACGGATATTCCTATGCCTCCTAACAGGAGCGGCGTAAATGAGCACTGGTAGCATGCCTAAATAACTTACTATTATCCTGGGCTCTATCAGCGTAAGGAATTCAACATTCGGGAAGCATAAGTACAAGAAAACTATCCAAAATACAAAGACAACAATGGATAAACAACGTTAGCAAGGCGATCTTGGAAGATTACCTCAAAGTTCAAAGTCTATCGCTCAAGAGCATTGATCATGTCCAAAAATATGTACTGCTTCTTGCGCATTCCCCTACCGCTTCTGCACTATGCGGGCAATGCACGTGTAGTCGAGCGGTTAGAGTGTTAGTGTTCAAAGCCGACAGATGGAAGTTCGAGTACGCGTGATGCGAATGTTTTGCGGGTAACCAGCATTGAGGCAAACTTTATAACACGTTTGCTATGGACGAACCATGTACGTATAGTCTATCGGTTATGCGCCTGCCTTCGAAGTCGATGCATAGAAGTTCGAGCGCGCGCAATGCGAAAGTTTTGCGACAGTCTGCCTGAGATCAGCCCGCGAGCTGCCGGCGGAGTTGGCATCTTTCCGCGATGTGCGCCAACTTGCCGGCATCTACGATGCCACCAGGTAGGGTAGTACCGGCCCTGATATACCTTCTTACCTAAGGTAATTTTTTTCCGCAGCAAAGAAAGGAGGTGTCAAATCTTTGAGTCTTCCTGACATCTTTCATTTCGTCTAGGCCTTCTTCGTATGGCATGTCATGAATCATTATATCGACTCATGTCAGCGGAGACATAATCACGGCTCGGCACAGGTGGCTTGTAAGCCAGCTGGTATCGTTTTTTGGGACGAAAAGCAAAGGGGGTTTCGTTTTTGTGACCGAAAAAACACGGAAAATTGGCGACGGCGACCTTTTTTTTTAGTCGACGTTTCGTTTTTTGGGGAATTTTGGGGAATTTTTCAGGTTTTTAAAGGAAATTTGGTTGAGGGTCAAAGGGGACTTCGTAAAAATTCCCAAAAGTCAAGGGGGACTTCGTTTTTTCCATTTTCATCTAGCCACCTCGTGCCGAGCCCTGGACATAATTATATATCGTTTAGGTTTGAGTGAACAGCGCCAATGCACGGTTCACTCAAACTGTTCTTTCAACCTGTACGATTACGATTATACCTCACATGTTCACCTTTACATGTAAGGAAGGAGAGCATCAGCCGTTCTCAGAATTCTTAAATGAAATGATTTCAATTAATCTTCATCTAGACGTCAACAATCCATTTTGTCTTCCATTCGCGTGGTGATGTTTTGAGATCTCAGGGAGTGCCGAAGTGGAGTTTCAGGCAGGAAGAACGCTGAAATTTGAAAGCAGGACAGCGAATAATTTTACAATATCTATATAATATCAATATCATATCTTGTTAGAATGACGCAGGAAGAGTGGCTAGATCAAGGACCATGCCGCTTCATGCGACATGGTCTCTGCAGCTGCAGCACACGGTAGCGCTCGCGCGCAGGTGTGTTGCACTATGCGGCGCTGGCGCCATCAAACGCATTGTAACAGCTGCTATTCTGCATCGCAGATTTGAACTTTTGGAGAGAACAAACTGGCAACAGGAACAATTTTGCTGCTCATCGGTGAACAAATTAAATATTTTTTTCAACAGAATTGTTAAAAGTGATGGAAAATATTATAAGTGTAGTACAGACATACGGTGCACGTTAAGAGAGGTTTTTATTTAAGAAAAACCTCTACATAAAATAAAGCACGCTTCTACGGCACGTGTAAATGAGCATTTGAAGAGATTGTAATTTCTTACACCAAATTTTTTTATAGGCAGAAATTTTCAGTCGGAATATCCGTTTTGAATCATATTGAAGATTTTTTATGATAACCGCTTGGAAAAGCAAGAAACGCAGATGTTGAATTTTGCGACCATTGTCTGCGAAAAGTTCTACTCTGCAAGCAGTGAACAAAATCAAAAAACCTTTCCGTAGAAACAAAAAACAAAAAGAACAGTGCTCTTACGGCATACCACAGATTGTGTTCAAGAAATGTGCAAAAGAGCTTTCTACTCCCCTTTCTCACAGTTTCAATATATCTCTTCTGTGCGGCGAAGTGCCAAGTATCTGAAAAAAGGCCATCGTAACTGCTGTCCCAAAAATCAATAAACCACAAACTGTATCTGATTTTAGGCCTACAAGTATTAATCCAGTTCCATGCAAGATCTTGGAAAAAAATATTTCGATGCAAACTTTTGGCATATTTGAAAAATTCAAGATTATTCCCCCTGAGCAGCATGGTTTTGTTAACGGAGCATCGACACGCACAGCTAACTGACTGTACCATGACGGGATTAAAGCTGTTTTGAATGGCCAGAAAGTGGACCTTATTTACTTTGACTTATCCAAAGCGTTTGATCGTATAGGTCATGGCAAATTACTATATAAAGTTGAGCGCTATGGCATCAGAGCGGCCCTTCTAGATTGGTTTACATTTTACTTGCAGTGTAGATATGTGACCGTTCGCATCAATGGAGGCTACTCTGAGCGTTTTTCTTGCGCTAGTGGGCTTCCAGAGGGAGAAGCCCTTTCACCTCTTTGTTTACGATCTATACAGCAGATTTACAGTTTGCCCTAATCCTGACCAAGCCAAAATCGGCATGGCGGGGTCCGCGCCGCGAGGGTTTCGCGCCACATCGCGGCTAGCTAGTTTGCTCTCTCCTCGATCTCTTCACTCTCTGCGACAGCGCGCATATGCAGCGCAATCCGTTAGCGCTGCGAGCGCGCAAATTCAGCCGACGGTTCGGTCTGATCCCGATTGGGGCAGACTGTACCTAGGATATTGAAAACTCATCCCAATGTTATTGTTCTTATGTATGCAGATGATTTCGAAATATACGGAATTTTTGGTCAGAGTCTTGAATCAACTCTTTTGGTTTACTGCAATCATATATGTAGAATGTGGTTGCTCACAAAGTAAACTGCTACTAAAAACTTTGTTCTTCATAAATTTTTAATGGCACGTAAGTGTAGCGTTAGTGCAAAGCCGCCTTCTTGCATACGAACGATCTCTCTTTTTCGGCGCATATATATTCGTTCCATTTTTGATAGAAAACAGGATAATGTGAGTCGAGACGATGATCACTGTACAGCTGAAATGAACTTTCATAAATATGGAGTCCTCCGAAAATGAATGAAATTGATTTATAAAAAAAAAGGTTGAACGAGGGCGCGACACGATGTCTACACAGCGGATCCGTAAAAACATGTTCAGTCGAACGGGAATTCACATTTTTGTAGCCAGCTGTTCAGCATTCATTCTTGAAATCAATTTTTTCAAAGCTTTCGGTACCTAATAAAAACAGGGATTTCGGAGCCAAATTTCACTTGTTCATAAAATTCAGGTGCACAACAAACGTGTGCAAAATGTCATAAAACCTATGAGTGGAATTTTTACAGCCATTCCTGCAAGTTTATTCGTTCGTTATATTCGCCCTCCCGCTGCAAAAAGTATTTGGTGCGTTTTTAAAGAGTCATTCTTCCACCCCTCAGTAATAAAAAAAGCTTACCACACTTTCCCACCACATAATTTTCAAACGTTTTCGCAAACTATTCTGCTAGCCTTTTCAGTCCACATGCAGTACATACATTGTTTGATACGCAGTTCAAAAACTCGGATGAAACTTGCCCATTGAGCAAAATTGCTTTCGAGAAAAGTTGGTCGGGTTGTGGCTGTTCTTCATATTTTGGGGATATTTGAGAGGTGTTTAGGTGCAATGCACTGCATTGTGATTGTGGTATCTCCTTTTACTTCTAGAAAATTTCCAGCTAGACAATTGCCATCCTGCGCTAGCTGCGCCAATGCCAATTAATTTGATTTACGGAAAAAGAGAATGCAGCATCCTACTCAGAGAATGGTCGAAGTAGGTAGCCATGAGCTTTACTGGCAAGCGGGCACCAAAAAAATAATTCGTTGATTGATTGCGGTCCGATTGAAGATATATGGGCGGATATTTTAGTTAAGCACTTCCCTCCCCCAGCTCCCCCTGAATGGTCGGCTGTTCTGTGGCTCTGGCATATATCTCAGAAGAAGGATAGAAGAATCCGAAGAAGGATAGGAGAGAAGATTTGGTGGAAAAAGCCGTGGCTGGCCCACCGTATGGCATCCTATGAAGTCAAGAAGAGCAGGATCCAGAGACGCCGAGAGCAAATTCAAGTATGTTTTTTGAATATCCGTTCATTGTCATCGGAGGAAAGATTGACAGCGTTTGAGGAAGAGTTAAAATTGATAAAATTTGATTTCGTTGGCCTCTGCGAAACACGCCGCAGCGGCAACTTTCATGCAAAGCGCATGTCTTCTGGATTACACTTTTACAACAGCGGACGAACGGAAGGTGAATTCACTCGCAGGGGAGTTGGGGCACTTGTAAATGAACGATTACATCGGCATTGCGCAAACTTAAAGTTTCTCTTTGACCGTTTACTGCAAATTCATTTCGTTCTTCGCGGGAAATCGTTACGAGTAACTGTAGCACACGCCCCTTGGCAAAATGAAGAGTACGAAGAATTTCTCGATGAGCTCCACAGCGCGATATCACAAGGACGTTATGCATACGACATTTTGATTGGCGATTTCAACGCACGTGTAGAGAAAGAATGCGATCTGATTTTGGTGGTCAGAAATGCTACGGATCACGAAACAGCAAAAAGCAGGCGTTAGTAGAATTTGCGGAATCGGAAAAGTTTTATATAATGAATGCCTTTTTCCAGAAGTTTGAAAGGAGACGGTGGACTTGGCGCTCTCCTAATGGAAGTGTTTTAGAAGAAATCGACTATGTATTAACGCGCCAACCACGGGTCATAACTAATGTTGCTATTTTGAATAGGTTTAACGCGGGGAGCGACCACCGTCTTATTCGAGCCGATGTAAATCTTCGCACGACACGCTTCCATTTCCGTTCTCGTCAACTGCCTCCAGACTATAGTGAGATAAAAATAAAAATTGCTTAGTGATAAACGGGTAGAGGAACGAACGCCTCAATTAGGCATCGCCTCCGCGGGCTGCTGGTCCTTTCGTCCTACTGTTGCGCATCATGTTGGGACCAGTGGTCCGCGGAGGCGGAGCCTAATTGAGGCGTTCGTTCCTCCACCCGTGATAAACGGATTACCAAACTTTCATCCTCAACACTCATAACGACTGATCCGGTGAACTCTTGGCAACAACTGTGTAAATCTATCCGGGATGCTGCTGATTTTGCCAAAGTTTCTTGGGAGCCGCTAGAACGAATCTCTAATCGAACTCGATCTCTTCTTCTAAGACGTGAATTGAAGTATGGGTTGAAGCAGACAAACGCTATAAACGCTCATGTTGATTACTTAACTGTCTGCAAGACTGCGCGATGGTCAATAAAGGATGATCTCTATCGGCATCACTGTTCCGTCTTAAAACGAGCCATTGAACGCAATCGTATTAAACGCGGCCGTCTCGAGCTTATTCGTCAACATGTAGTCGAATGTCAATTGCGGAGGCCAGATGGGACTATGACCAGTACTTCCACAGAAGCTCAATCACTCGCTAATACCTTTTTCGCCGAACTCCACGCCGCCCGCGGGACCACGCTTCCATTCCACAGCCAACGATCTATCTATTCGTCCTATCAGCGCCGACGAACTGAGGAAAGCAGCCTCAAAGATTAGAGGAAACACTGCTCCAGGAATTGATGGCATTCTTTCTAAAGCTGCGAAGTATGGTGTAGAAGTTGTTGCACCCCAACTTGCAATAAAAATATCAATCGAATGTTCGAAGGCAATCACGTTCCTGCCAACTTCCCCATGCCTCCCTAATATTGCTTCACAAAAGCGGGGACCGTCACGATATTAACAACTATCGACCGATTTCTCTCTTACCCACAGTCTACAAAGTCTTGACGGGAGCAATGGCCTGTCGAGTCGAAGAAAAAGTGTGCAAATATCTGATTATTGAGCAAGCTGGGTTTCGGCAGCATTTCTCAACCACTGACCACTTACAAACTATCAATCAACTCATTGAGAAAACGCATGAATATCATTTACCTATCGCATTCCTTTTTCTCGACTTTCAGAAAGCGTTCGATACCGTCGAGTTCGACTCAAACTGGAGAGCGCCCATTACGGAGTTGATACCGACACAATAACAATGATACGACTCTTGTATCAAGCAGCTACGCCCTCGCTTCAGTCTGATGAAACCAATGCTCCATTTAAAATACAGAAAGGAGTTTGCCAAGGGGATGCTCTATCACCGCTTATCTTCATCACGTGCCTTCAATTCGCATACGATTCTGCCCACTGGGAAGATGGAGATGGCTATAATATCTGTGCAAAACAACTGCACTATCTTGCATTTGCGGATGACGTTGTGCTTATAAGTCGTTGCCCAACTCGATTACAGTCAATGGCCGTGAAAATTCTTGAAGCTTGTCAGCAAATTGGGCTTCAAATGAATGAAAGAAAAACAAAATGGATGGGAGAGGACAGAGATCGCATTTGGAGAACTTCAACAATTACGCTAAGCGGCAACACCATCGAGCGCGTAGACTCGTTTGTCTATCTCGGTCAGCTACTGCAATGCCCGCGCGATCACGACAAAGAAATCTCTAGACGTATTGGGATGGCATGGACTGCTTTTGGTAAGATACGAAGATTTCTCACCAACAGAAACGTAGCTGTTTACCTAAAACGGCACTACTTCAACAAAATCATCCTTCCAACACTTCTGTATGGCTGTGAAACATGGGCAATCACCAGAAGTCAATGCTGAAACTGCTCCGATGCCAGAGAGAAATGGAAAGGCTGATGCTTGGATTTCGACTGAAGGACTACAAATCTTCAATTTGGATTCGTTCTATAACGAAGTTGAAGGTTGTGGTTGCGGCGGCATGGAGAAGGAAGTGGCGGTTCGCTGGGAAAATTTTTAGGATACAAGGTTAAGAAAAATGGACAAAAATTCTCACGCGCTGGACACCATCTGTCGAAAGACGCTTTGGTGATGGCAGACCAAGAACTGGATGGAAAGACGACATGTGAAAGCACTGTAATGTCTTTAAATCTGCTCGTAAATGGCAAGAACTAGTTATGGATCCTCGTGAATGGAGGCGAATAGAACATGCATATATGGTCACATACTGATTAACGGAAGCCTCAGACAAAATCATCACGGTATTTATCACTAACATGTAGAACCGTTGAGTATGAATAAATTATAAAGATGAAGATTTTAGTTAAGAACCAAGGGTACGTCAGACTTTCTGCGTAGTCTGGCTTTAGCATCAGAATGCGCAATGTCGCAGATATTTCTCTACGCGCTTTCAATCCTCTCCCACATAACATTATCTAACAATCTTCGAAAAGCTTTCCTTCGTTCTGCACTTGATTTGGCTGGGATATACGTACTGCTTCCGCTTTATCGTAATTATTAAGATCGACTTATACAGTCCACGTATTTTAGGATGATCTGCGGGAAGATTGCACGTAACTTCGAGCTTCTTATTCGTAAAGAAGCGAGGTAACACGTCTTCTGTTCGTTTGAGAAACGTAATTGACTGGGTTGTATATATCACTTTCTGACATAGCGCTAGGGCTTGTTCAACTAAGGAGGATAACTGTGACGGTATGTTTCGAAGTGACTTAAAAGTTTTCCTTTCTCTAGCCTTGGCATAATGGCATGCGCACCGATTGTTTCATTGTGACTACTCAGTCCGAAATGGATGAGTGCTGATCGCCAATGAACAATCGCAGTACATAGCTTAACTAAAGAGAAACGAGAAACCAAACGATGAGAGGTTAACCTACTTTAACAAACTGATGATGGCAAACAGCGCTGTACACATTAAATGCTATCGGAAAGAGAGCAGCAAGAACATCATCTTACACTCCACTTCCGCTCACTCAACCGTAAAACCTGCGGTTATCCGCAACGTGTTCAAGACAGCCTGCAGTGTGTAAGCGGAGAAAGTGAGGGACTTGAGTTTCTGGAAATGGCACGCATCATAGATTCCAACAACGGATACTCGAGCAATTCAAAGCCTCCAACGAACATACATGTACACAAGCAACCAAAGTCGAACACGTGTTCCTTTATGCTTGCCGTTCATATGCGACAAAGTGATCAACGCAGTCAAACGATGTATAACGCAAGCACAGTTGGATATTGATGTTGTTCTAGTGAATTTACCACAAGACAACATCAGGAAACAGCTGGTGCGAAATCGATTATACATAGAGCTTGCACATCGCATAACTGTGTTGTGTGCAAACGGAAAGTCAGGAGATTGCTCAAAAGCGGTTTAGTTTACCAGTTGGAATGTCGAAGATGCCGGGCCATTTACATCGGCGAGACCGATCGCTTTTTGTACGCGTAAACGAACATCTGGCCAGCAAAAGAAGAGGCTTGTGAGCTCATTGGGAAACATGGAAGGTGTCACGGCGGCGAAGCCCTTGAAGCCAATTGCAGCATACTGGCAATCAAGAATAACATCTCTGCTCGAAAGTTGTTAGAAGCCGCGTTCATCCTTGCTCGCAACCCGAAATTGAATACAAGAATGAACAGTTGTCTGTGGCAAATGATCTGAAGCCTTTCTTATCATTCTGTGATTTCGATAGCCTATAGCTACTTAAACATGTCTAAACCTGTTGATCTGTTTATTGCTACCGTACATTGTAAGCGACCTAAAAAGTCTCTTCTCTTCCCTGAGAGTCTTGGTAAGTTGATCTAGCTTGGACGCTGGACTGCGGTTGCATTGGACGAATCAAACGTGCGAGTTGCGTTTGATGAAGGTGATTGGCTCACTTTTATGCCTCTGAGGACGACGTATCCGCCGAAACGTTAGGCAGCACAATAAACTGTTGCTACCAAAACCTTTCGTGGCAAACAAGAAATGAGTAATACTCATCCGTTCAAAGCATTTTCTTGGACTTCTTGCATTTGCTCTGCTGCTTGATCCCCCCCCCCCCCCCCCACACTCACTTTCGATGTAGCTAGGCTATCCGGCTTGTGTATTTCATGTCTGCATGGCATAATAGAACTGGTTATTGCGCTTGAATTGTGCGCAGCGTTTACCTGTCCTTGTTCCACTTCGATACGTCAGTTCTCTGCCACACTGCATTTTTCTAATCAACATGGTCCTTACGCAGAAAATGAAATAGAGAGAAGTAGCGAGTCTTGCAAACGGTCATTATATTCGTAACCAGTTATTTTTACTCCCTTGCATTAACTCAAAGTTTACGAAAAGCGATAAAGTCGATACAATCGATAATAAAATGTATAGGACATGCGACGAGTTCTTATATGTATGTGTGCAAAGTTTGGTTCGAACTGATTCAAAAATGAAATTTTCTGTTTGCGAGGGTTCCTTCATACTAACAGGGGAAGGATACTTGGATGCCGTAGCCATTCATAATGATTTGTATACCAAAAAATGCGCTTTTGAATGCTGGTTCGTAGACTGTCTTTCATATCTGCGAAACGATAATCTGAATGGAGTTATGATTTTTTTTTCATTAAAAAAATTGCGTTCCTGTGGAGGGTCAAAATCATCAATAAAAAAATTTTCTCTCCTTTCCAAATGCTGAGTATTATTCAGATAGTCTAAATAAATATTACTACGTCTAAAATTTTCTTCAGTAGCATCAAACGGTAGGCTAGATCAAATCTGGTGATTTTTACTATCCAAAAGTAGGCTAAAATTTCAAGGAAAAAGTTCATAACTTTCTTCAAAAAATCGTTTCGCAGATTTCGAGCACAGATTCAGAATCTGAATTTAAAGGCGCATTTTTTGGTATACAAATCATTAGGATTGGCCGCGGCATCCAACTATCCTTCCCTTGTAAGCCACAGGACGCGGCGTGCGTGGCGTGCACCGCAGGAATCGCTCTGATACGTTCACGGCAACGCCTTTTCGCTGGTTATGTACGTACCTCTATATCCTGCACATTTGTGTTCTCCGAGAGCGTTCCTTCACAGCGTGCAATCCTTCCTCTCTTTTGCCTAGTCTCATCGTTGATTTTTCACTCAGGTTGGACTGAATTTCTGTGCTTCCTCCAGCAAACTTATTCTTCTCCAGTTTTCTCTTTCGCTTTATCTCCGCCTATTAGTATTGCTTATCACTTTATTTTGCCGTTTATCCTAAAAAAAAACCTCCCTGTATGTTCCGCTTTCGCTGTTTCGCTATGTTTCGCTATTTCGCTTTCATAGCAAAATGAAGTGATAAGCAATACTAATGGGCGGAGATAAAGGGAATTGGAGAAAACTGGAGGGAAATAAGTTTGCTGGAGGGAGCACACAAATTCAATCCAACCTGAGTGAAAAATCAACGATGAGACGAGGCAAAGAGGGTAAGGATTGCACGCTGTGAAGGAACGCTCTCGGAGAACACGAGTGCAGGAAATATAGATATACGCACATAACCAGCGAAAAGGCGTTGCCGTGAACGTATATAAGCGATTTCTGCGGCGCACGCCAAGCACGCTGCGCCCCGCGGCGTAGTATGAAGAAACCCCGGCATACGAACATAGTCATATACAGAGAGAAGTGCAGATATGAGCTTTATCTTGCTGACTGTTTGTTTGTGTGTTTGTGTATGAATCTGTCCGTACCTATGTTCCAGTGGCGTACCCAGGATTTCGGCTCGGGGGGGGGGGGGGGGAGGGGGCGACAAAATTTTTTTTCTAATGTAGGTGCGTGACGTTAGCCACACACTTCGAAAAAATTTTCAGGGTGCTTCTCAACATTTTTGCGGGTTCCTAACCCCGAAAAACCGGAAAAAGGGGGCGTGGCGTGAGCCAAAATTTTTTTTGAAAATTTTTTGAAAATTTTTTAATGAAAATTTTTTACAAGGCTAATTTGAATTTTTAAAATTTTTTAAAAAAATATTCTAATTATTTACAAGTATGAACAAGTCATTTGCACAATTTTATAACTCATGTACCTAAGTAACTTTCAAAAATTTCGCGACCTCTCAGGGGGGGGCGCCCCCCCCCCTCGGTACGCCACTGCTATGTTCCGAATGGAAATCTTTATTTGCGAAACGATCTGGGCCACGCTTGGCACACATTCACTTCGGCGGGGCGGGTGTCATAAGCTACTTTTGGTTATCGATCGATGTCGATTTTATCTATTTTTGTCGAATCTCTTGCGGCTGATTACGAATACAATAATACTTTTCAAAATTATCTTCACTTTTATCGATTTTAGCGATTTTTTTGCAAAGTCTGAACTACGGAGCTGAGAGTTGGTGCAGGGATTAGGAACTTGCAGTTAGGAGTGGGCACAGAGAACGCTTGCAGACGGATACGGATAGGACCTTTATCATAGTGTTTTGAAAGGGCCGAACGGGGCCGGGTATGCCAGTTAGTACAATGTTTATGAAAGATTTCACTTCATTGTTTTTCTATAGTGTTTCGCAACTATTCTATGCTCAAGATTCCTGCACAGAATGATGAACCAAAAACAACACGCCGGAAACAGTAACGACATGAAGAGGTTAGAATTCAAGGACGCAGAAAGTCAGACTGGCTTCGACACACATATATTAGGTTGGCACATAAGTAATGCAACTTTTTATATAACTTTTGTCTATTTGATCGTAGCGCATTCATTTTTTGGCAATATAAGGAATATGATGTAAGCTTCTAATGCACACATTTTTGCCGAATTTTACCATCTTAGAGGATTACGGTAGGTTTACGGTACTATGGGAAAAATTCTAGAATGCATCAGATTTTGCTGAAACTTGGCCTATAGGGCTTATTTGACATGCTGATCACAAAAATGAGATCCGTTTCGCATGAAAAGGCCTCGCTCGTGAGATCAAAAGATGGATTTCATTTTAGCGACAAATGAATATGATATGCGTGTTTACCGCATAGGATTACCCTATAGTGCAAAGTTATAGCGAATTCTGACTTTTCGCAGCTTAGTTATTGACAAATTGCCTTCAAAACTTGACGCATTTGACTTGCTTAACTTCTCAAGGGCGTCCCACCTTAATTTGTGTTTAAATTTCATTTCTTTTTCACTGATTCCAATGTGCCAGCTTCCAGCTACATGCTGCCTATAATTGCTTTTTCATATGTTTGAATCAGGTTTCGTAGGGCTTCATGTTTGCCAGAAAATAGTGGAACCTCGATTTTCAGCAGTTTTCAAAAAATGCTTAGATTTTTTGTACTACATTATCAAAAATCAAACGGTTTGTGCAGACTTACAGCTTACATCACGATCTACATGATGCCACAAAATGAGATTGCTATATAAAATAGGAAAAAAGTTACGGGAAAAGTTGCAAAACTTATGTGCCAACCTAATATTTTCAAAGATGTGCACCGAAAAGCGTCTGAATGCCGAACAGTATATTAAGGCATGTTATAAATTGCAATCTGAAGTTTTGCTTGTAGTAACAAAAGATTATATTTGCAGTGGCGATCTGAAATGGCGAGCTTAAGTGGGAAGATTGCAAACTTTAGGTCATACTTCATATCTTCTAACCATCGAAATTCTGCTCGCGTAGGTAATTCGACTTATTGCTTTTGATCATTCAAAAAACCATTAAATGCGTCAGATTTTCCTTATTTATTTGAAAGTCTTACCAACACGCAGCGTTGATCTTCATGAGCCTGAGGTGCACCCACAACCCAGGGTAGATAGTCAACTTTTGTGCCGTCAGTCCAGGTATATATTTTCCTTCCTGTACCTTCAGCCCACAGACCAATCCAGGTTAGGTCGTTGGCGGTTATCCATTGCCTACCCGTTCTTGCCAACTCTAAATCACAGACTGAATAATGCTTGTACTTTAGTGTCCTATCAACTGCACGGAATGTCGTCACTGCGGGACACAAGAAGCGTAAGATGGTTGCCATACAAATCACTATTGTACAAGCCGTCTCACGTTTTTTTCGTTTTTCGTCTCACGTTGCTCGTCGCGGCGATACGGTCAGTTATTGCAATCGCTGAATTAATGGCTAGTGCCGGAGGGGTGCAAAGGCAAAGTTGGTTGAACGGTGAGAACGCTCTCATGACGTGTAACTTTTTTGTTTAAAATCCTGCACCTTATGCGCTCCGCAGCTGTTAAACCGCGCTCAAGCTCGGGCGATTGAGCCAGACTTCGCGGCATACGCACATGTGCATTGAGGTATAGGGCGTACGCTGCGAAAGTCGCGTACGCCGCGCAGTCTGGCCCCAACTCCGAGATTTTGCGCCATAGTCCGGCAGTAAGCTTTGCATATACAATTTGTATAAAACAAAAATTCACCGGCTACAAATATATTCTCGGCAGAGCTGTGTATCGAAGTCAAATGTCCTCCAACGACGTTACAGATGTGTTCAGCATCGTAAGCATTTGCATCAAGGAAAGTCTGTGAAGTCAAAAATTAGGATGTTGAAGTTTATTCCACTTTAATTGATTTTATAACATTCTTGTTGAATAATAAAGATAATTATTTTATAAATTTAGGCTCCGTCCAGAATGCCTGTGGCGGTATTGAGCTAGCACCAACCTATGCCGTGCTGTCTCGGCGCTGTCTAGATCAGTACAATTCGTTTCGTTGGGTGCGTGACATATGGTTGGGCCAAACTGCGCGGTGTACGCGACTTACGTCTCGTACGTCCCACATCCTAATGCACGTGAGCGTACGCTGCCTACGTCGCGTACGCCGCGCTCTCTGGCCCAATTCAAAACGGGCCTCCTTCATAGCTAAGTATAGATCAAAATCTTATTGAAATTTTTCGGTAGCGCTGTGCCGACATGGCGCTAGCTCGGCGCCGGCACAACTGGCACTTTAAAGGAGCTTAAAAAGCCTGAGTTATTCACGAGCGGTATTGATCCTACTCCATGCCAAACTCTTGACGTTAAAAAAGAAATGTTGCCAACGGAAGAACATACAATCAAACTTTGTACCTCTTTTGAAGAGATTTCCTCTTCTAGAACCGAAACTGCGCATGAGTCAGCGCAGAAAAGAATAAAAGAATGAGGAGCCGTCAAAGTTATTTTAACCGTATTGCTTTCGTTCGAGGCCAATGTCGCTTCTGTTTAGGCTGTCAGTGCTATACGTCAAGAAAATGCGGAAGACTGTAGTGAAACAAAGTTTGCACTGCCAAGAAACAAACTTGCTTATTTTACGTTGCAGAGATTTGAAATGAAAAAAATGTGTAGATAAAGAATGTGCAATTAATACAGATCAATTTACTTGGAGTTGAAATTACTCAAGATTAATCTTATTTTTTAGGGGATGATCATAATGGCGTCTTCCAAAAAACTTCAACAAATTACATTTTGTTACATCATCTTTGTTTGAAAAAAGTTAGCACATACCTTGTAGCAAGAATCGGTTTTGTCGAAGTAAGTCCACCCACTCTCGCAAAGCCAAGGACACGACGCTAAAAAACAATATGGATTATTGAAGGGCTAAATCTTGTAATGCAGTCAGCCTAGACAGCTATTAGGGTATATTGGTAATTCCATAAAATCAAGAAAAACAGTCAGCGCTTAAATCTTCTATTAGGTCGGTGCAAAAGTTTTGTCAGTTTTTTCAATCTATTGGCAATCACGCTAGAATGAAGATAAACAAACCCTTTAAAATGTATCCAATGCAAAATTTCTTCCTCTATCGAACTGCTAAACTCTCATTGTGTTTTGTTGCGAGAATGACGAGATATTTGCTGGAAATTACAACCATTGGTTTTTACCATGTCCAACTTTCGCTAATTTTCAAAATTTTTGTATGAGACTTTCGGAGGTGCCCTGATAACCACCAGATAGGGCAAACCTTTTGCCAACAGATGCAATTTTTTGTAGCCCTACAACTTGTCTTTCAGAATTTCTACGATTTATTTTTTGAAGTGACCAGATTTTACGTTCAGCTTATTTTAACCTTGTAGAACATAAAATGTTGAACACTTCAGTCACCATTCGATGCAAATTTTTCTCCTCTTTCTAACACTTGTCTTTGTTTGCCAAGACAGGCGAAATTTATGGGGAAAATCGCAGTATTTTTCAATTTTAGGAGTGCGCATTAACGTAATCTATGTTTCAAATTCTTCATAATTTGAAGATAAAATCTCATGTACTTTGTTATGTTAGCGATAGTAATAATTAAGTGCTAAAACCTCAATTTTTTATAGGTTCTGCAGTGTTTGGTGCAACAACAGCTTATGCGATTTTTCCAAAACACAAGACTTTTAGAAAAATATTTAGAAAAAATCTGCAAAAGTAGCTGAAAAATAGAAAAAAATTGCATAAGTTGGCAAAAGGTTTGTCCTATCTGGTGGTTATTAGGGCACCTCCGAAAGTCTCATACAAAAATTTTGAAAATTAGCGAAAGTTGGACATGGTAAAAACCAATGGTTGTAATTTCCAGCAAATATCTCGTCATTCTCGCAACGAAACACAATGGGAGTTTAGTGGACATGGTAAAAACCAATGGTTGTAATTTCCAGCAAATATCTCGTCATTCTCGCAACGAAACACAATGGGAGTTTAGCAGTTCGAAAGAGGAAGAAATTTTGCATTGGATACATTTTAAAGGGTTTGTTTATCTTCATTCTAGCGTGATTGCCAATAGATTGAAAAAACTGGCAAAACTTTTGCACCGACCTAATATATGTTTGTCGCATTTTCACTTATCCAAGTACACCAAGCCTGATATGCTCCGAAATTTGTCCAAAGTCATTATTATTATCGTTAGGTCAAGCTGCTATTCGTGCTTAGCTAATAAATTCATTTTCGGTCCTTTCTCATATCCAAGTGGACTGTTACTATTAGGTTGTAAAGAAAGTTCCCGGGCACCTGCGATAAATTTCTTCAAATCGCTCTAACTTCAAGCAGATCGATTCTTTTTTGAAGCTGCAAAATTCATTGCAAAGACAATTTTGTCCACAACATATATTTGTCTTCCTGGCTTGTCAGCACCTCACTGCGGTCCATCAGCATGCGCAGAAGGGAAAAAGGTCGTCGCGAAAAGTGGCCTGTTTGTGCAGCATTATCTCAGGCAGGATAACAGCTGGAAAGTCCAGATGCTGTAGTTATATAGAGTTCTGCTGGGGCTGTTATGGGAACCATTCAAGTTTTTGAAGGACCACCTGCACAAAAATTTTCCCCAGAAAGTTTGAAAAATCGACCATTTTTTGCCCCTAAAAATGCACCATTTTTCGAGTAAACGGCCTCGGAGTCTTCTAGTTCTGCACAGAAAAGATCAAACCTTTGATTACGGCGAATATTGTTGGGGTAATGCCTTACACATCTTTTGGACCCATCGTCCAGGCGTGGCGATCCCTGCAGAAGCGACGCCAGCTGCCAAAAGAGTTGCAGTCAAAGGCAAGTTCGACAGCTTGTAATTTCTGAGCACAAATCGCAAAACTCGAGTGCGGCTGCGGTTCAGAAGTGGACAGGTTCCTCAATCAAATCACTCATGATTTGGACGAATTTCTTTGAACCGCACAGAAAAATGGGCGCAGGAAGAAAAACTGCGAAATTTTTATGATCGGAAAGACTTCCTTTTTTGATGTGCAGGTCAAACATGTCTTGCCCTCGATAGAAATCAGAAGCGCTATTGAAAACTTCAGGCTTCCCTCTACTGAACAGTATCAAAAACTTGGTGTCAAAGTCCGACGGAGCGCCAAAAAAAGGCGTTTGAAAATGAAATTTCCAAAAGTGCCCGGGAACTTTCTTTACAACCTAATAGTTTTCTCACTTACAGCGTTTATTTGCCTCCGCCCCACAAAATATAAGGAATTCCAATCTGAGTGTCACGGTTCAAAACATTTGCTGATGAAGTATCTCTAGCAGTGCTCGAAGCAATAACATTTTTGTAGGAAACGTTGATGTAGTTTTGGCTATGCTATCTTAGATTTGAACGGGTTGAATTTTTTTTGGTTTTATACAGGGTTGGGGGAAAGTCCTTGTACAATTTTTGATGTCCTTGTATGTTTGGCTTTTCCACAAATTTTTGTATGCTAATTATACGTGTTTGCTTCCTATACTCTTGAGTACAAGCCCTCAAAAAAGTGGATTATTTGCTTTTTTCCTGTCGGAGATATGCCTTCTGGAATGGAGCGAACACTAATGGAGAAGATGCACGAGGAGAAGATGGCTGACCAGCAAATTGCGCGGGCTTCCCCAGATTTTACAGATCAGGGTCTTTTCCACCTTGCGCCGTTTCCAGGATATGAACAGCACCCAGGACTATTGTGTGAGTGGTAAATTGGCTACCGCGGACAGTAATGAAATCCTGAAAATCGTTCGCCAACGCCTTCGTCGCAATCCTCGGCGAAGCTTGACTGAGCTGGCTCCAGAGCTGTCCATCTCTGGCAGGACAGTCTCCGACATCGTAAAAGAGGGCTTTGCGATGAAGCCTTTCAGAATGCTATAATTTCAAGCTTTTTGGGAGGACACGAAGCTGAACTGACTGCGCAGATGCCATCGACTGCTTGAACGTCTCTCCAAGGCACGCCACAAAATGGCACTTTTTTCCGACGATAAAATTTTTACCGTAAAACAGGTTTTCAAACTCCAAAACACCAGAATCATATCCTAATCGCTCTGAGAAGCCACAGCAGGGGTTGATTCGCCAAAAGAGAGCCTCATCCGGCTTTTCTGATGGTTTGCGTGGCGATCACTTCCGGCGGCAAGATGCCACTGATTTTAGCGCCTCAGGGCATCAAGGTGGACGCTGTTACGTAGTTGGATAGCATTCTGAAGAAGCAACTGATGCTCTAGACCAATATCCATATTGCAGGGAAAGATTGGTGCTTCCAGCAGGTACCGCACCTGCGCACACAGCGAAGATTGTTCAAACTTGGCTCCAAAGCAACTTCAAGGTCTTCGTTACTCTTGGGGAATGGCCTCCGTTTTCGCCCAATCTGAATCCCTCGACTATAGGCTGGGTGCATACTGATTCTCATGTTCCGGAACTGTTCCCGCACAGTTCCCACACAGTGCTGAAACTGTTCGGAACTGTGCTGCATGCACTGCAACCGCCCCGCACGCGTTTTGAACGGCGATTGGAGAATTTTGACCGTTTCCAGCGGTTTTTCTATTCCTCGAATTTTGGCCTTGATTCCTCTACCCCGCTTCCTTTTTTGATCAGCAGAACTTCGAACTCGAAGCGGGGTCGAAGAATGAGCGATTTTCTGCTCTGCGTATCCGACAAAGTGTCTGTTCTTGCGCTTGTCCATTCTCGCTTCGTTTTCTTTTTGCTCGAATATATTCCATTTGTTTCAGGAGTTTCCGCTACGTATTCCACAGCCATCTGCCTCAAATGGACAGGCGAACATTGAAAATGCGGAAATTGGAACTTCGCTCTTGTTTTCTGATAAATTTCGTTTTCTGGGCATTCTCAGCCCCTTTCTTTTTTCCATATCGTTGCGTCTCCGTTCTATCTTTTACTCCGCTTCTCCTAGTGATGACAAAAGCTCGAACTTGAAGCGGAGTTGAAGAGAGGACGCTGTTTTCTTTTATGTGCATGTTCCGGATAAGTAGAGAAGAACAACGTTCATTCCTCAACCCCGCTTCAAGTTCACAGCTTTTCTCATCACAAGGAGACGGGGTAGAAGAATAAGGCTAAAATGAGACAAATTTGGAAGAATAACCGTTGAGAACGGTCAAAATTTTTTAACTCCCGCCGTCTAAAACGCGTGCGGGGCAGTTGCAGCGCATGCAGCACAGTTCCGGAACAGCTCCAGCACTATGCGGGAACTGTGCGAGAACAGTTCCGGAACATGGGAATCAGTATGAACCCAGCCATAGCGTCTGGTCAGTTCTTCAGGCCAAAGCCTGCGCTCACCCAAGCAAGACAATGGAGTCTCTGCGACTTGCTCTTCAGAGGGCGTTGGAAGAAATCGACGTGAAGCACCTCCGCGCCACTATGGACAACGTTTCCAAGCGTTTCCGAGCTTGTGCTCGCGTCAGAGGAAAAATCTTTGAATTGTAAATCAAGTTTTGTGTAGCAGACAGTTAAGTAAACGTTACCTATTGATTTCATTTAATTATCTTGCCTAGCTTTATCATTACGTTAAGAATACCGTGTTCAAAGACTTTCCCCCAACCCTGTACATTATTCTAGCGCGGCTTGAGGTTGAGTATTACAAGGATGGCTTTGAGAATACGGGTTAATGGCATTTAGAGGTTGGTTTGCATTTTAATGCAAAACTGACACCTCAAGCTCAAAGTGTAACTTGAGTCTCAAATCATACACGAAGAAGATGTTCAGCTAACCTTGGTTGGAAGCATTGAGACGAGAAGAACCAGAAGATTGGCCCAAACTTCTGTAAAAGCATTATTCTCATTTAAATTTCGAGGTAAGATACAAACTTTGAAATTAGTTCGTTGCTGCTCGTATTTACAAGACTGTTCGTCAATGGAATCCATACAAACAACAGGAACTTCATCGAGCTCATTTTGAATACCTCTGAATACTTGTTTTCACTATTAGCTATGATTTTCGCTGTTACATACTGTCAAGCATCGAAGTTTGTTTTATGAGCGAAAATAGATTTCAATGCGTTACTCATGCGATTCAGGTAAGCAAATTGGAAAGAATGCATCATGACAAAGCAATTTTCCAGCAACAATCTTGCACAAGTGAAGAACACCAAGGACATTATCTTCTATAGTCCTTTTTGCAATAAGTAAGTTATTATAAGAAATCTGTACGGGCAGGAAAAATACTAAAACAAAGGCCATTTTTATTTACCATTTCATGGCAAAAGTGTACAATAAACGAAAGACCATGACAGAGCATTTCTTTTCTACTACTTGAACATATCAGAAAGATAGAGAACTTGTGTCAGAGCGGGCAACCTGTTTGTGACTTTATGGTTTGCTCAATTTTGTTATCTAAGATGATTATATATACAGCTTTTGGATTCATCGTCGATTTTCATTTCGTTGATAACTTCTTCACCGAAAACGTGGCAAATCTGACTTCTATCAATAATCTCTTCAAGATTCAGATACAAATGAGGTGCTGGTGAAGTGGTTTGAGGAGTCGTTGAGCAAAGAATATGTAGTCTGAGAGTGCGCTACAAATTACCAGAGTCATATTGTTCGATATGCCAATTTTTCACAACACAGTGTGCTTCTTTCATCAAAGACTTTGCCACGAGACGCTAAGCTGTATCAAATATAAGGCGATTAACATTGGCCTTGAAATTTACGGTCTTACAAAGTGTCAAAAGCTAATGCTTATGCTGTATAAGCCAGGAAAGTCAGCAGTAAGGTGTGAAGCAGTGCCTTTTCAAGAATTGGAGTTTGTGAAGTACGTTGACAGAAATTTGTTGCTACAGCATGTGATGAGATACAAGTCAATCCTGATACAGTATATGAAGTTTTAAGGAGACTGAAAGCTGTTGCAACATCCACATATGATGAAATTCTTCAGATTGTTTATAGAAACTGTGCACGAACATTGCCCCTTCCCCTTACATTGATATTCTCAATGTCTCTACAATTTGCAATGGTGCCAAAAATATGGAAAGAAGCTCTTGTTACTGCTATCCCGAAAAAAGGGCAACAGAACACCTTGTCAAACTGTCGGCCCATAAGCATAATGCCTCCTGCGGAAAAAATCCTTGAAAAAATAATACGACTAATATCTTATCTTGCGAATTTTTTTCGCGGGTGTGTGTTGGCGGATCAAGTATCTAGGTCATCGATTTTTTTTCTTTCTTTGCCTGCCCTTCTTCATCTTCTCTGCCACTTTTTTTCCTATTGTTTACTTATCATCCCTCACTTCTTTTTGTTTATCATCCCTCATTTCACTTCTTTTTGCTGACTATCTATCTTGCGAATTTATTTCGCGGGTGTCTGTTGGCGGATAAAGTATCTAAGTCATCGATTTTTTTTCTTTCTTGCCTGCCTTCCTTTATCTTCGCTGCGACTTTTTTTACTATTGTTTGTTTATCACGCCTTTATTACTTTCTTTCTATCTTTTGCCTTGATCGGTGCTTGGTTTGTTCCTCTTACCTTTTCCTTCCAATTTGGTTTTCCTCCGTCTCCTTGAGTCAATTATGGCCATTGGACGTTCAAAGTCCACGGTTACTAGCTCGGACCACCCATCTCCAAGGGGTCTAGTTCGTGCTAGCAGCCAAACGGCCGTGTTGGATGTCAATGAGATGTCAGTTGAGAACTTGATCGGTTATATCAGGGAGAGGTACAACGATCCACTTATCGATAGGCTGTTATCCCTCGTATGTGATAAACTTCCTGCTATGACGTCATGTGATCCTACAGCTGAAAAGAGGGCGAGGAGCGTGGTCCTCAGCGGGGTAGCCGAAACTGAGGGGGACGTTAGCTATCAAGAAAGGCAGCGCGATCTTGAGCATAAGGTGGATAACATCTTAGATGTTCTCAAGGTCGAGTGCCGCCCGGTAGAGGTTTACCGGATGGGTAGTCCAAATCCAGCCAAGCCTAGTTTGGTCAAGGTTGTCCTACCATCACTGTCACATTGGCGGACAGCTTTGGCGAATTCTCGCCTGTTACGTCCCTCCGGTTTTCCTAACGTTTACGTTAGGAAAAGTATGACTGCTGCAGAGCGTCAGAGGGACTACGAGCTTCGTGTGAAGCTCGTGAACGTAACAGGGGCAGGCCTAATAAGGAGTGGGTGGTGTACCGCGACAACGGGTGCACATCTCTGAGCTTTCCCGTCGTTATCAGGGAAACGCATGAGTGTGCAGGGCAATTCTCCTTTGAAGGTCTGTTTACTTAACGCACGCAGTTTACGCAACAAGCTACATCTTTTGCAATGTTTCATCTGCCAATATAAGCCTGATATCATTTTCATTACAGAAACTTGGCTAAATTCTCATATTTTGGACTCTGAAGTAATAAGCGGTCTCCCATATATGATCTATCGCGCGGACCGGCGGGGCCGCAAAGGTGGTGGTGTTTGTTGTATCATAAAGAGCCACATCGGTGCAACATCCTTGAATGCAAATGCTGAAATCAAAGCGGACTTGCTCAAAATTAAGATTTTTCACCCAGATGGAGGTTATCAACTGCAATTTGTCGCGGTATATCGCCCGCCAAACTCAAATAGAAGTAATGATGATGACTTGATAGACTTTCTTAGCAACTGTGCTTCCGAAAATATTCAGAACATTATGCTTGGAGATCTCAATTTACAAATTCCATGAAGTCCATGAAGTCTTTTAATGCTGCCTCAGGCCTTTTCCTTGATTTCTTGAATATTTGTGGTCTAAAACAATACGTTTCCTTTCCTACCCATGGTGTAAATACTCTTGACGTGGTACTTTCGTCCTCCTCGGCTGTCTCGCGTATGACCTCACTACCACCTCTTGGATCTTCGGATCATAGAATTGTTACTTTTGAAATAGACTTAATGTACTCTTTTGCCCCTTCTATTCCTTTGCCAGATTTTCAAGATGTTGACTATTCCTCTCTTGATAATTATTTTTTTGAAGTTGATTGGCTTTCTGTTTTTGATAATTACATCTCATCTTCTGATGTTTACGAAAGATTCTGCAAAATTGTTTATGAAGCTTTTAGTATATTCGTTCCTTTGAAAGTTAAAGCTAACACTCATCCTCTTGGTCTGCCACCACACATTCGAGGCTTACTAGCGCAAAAGCAAGAACTTTTTGAGCAGCTACCCGATCCTTTGGTTAATCCATATTACAAGAAAGTTTGTGCCGACATAGATCATCACATGAGAAAATATCTATCATATCGTGAACGAAAGCTTTCTATGAGGGTATCATCAAAGCACCTTTTTTCTTATCTTAAAAAGAAGATGAAGCCCTCCTCAAATCTTCCCACCCTCAAAGACCATTCTGGTACCTTATACGTTAGTGATAATGACAAGGCACAAGCACTCGGGTCCTATTTTGCTAGTGTCTTCTCCCCTATTGCTCATCTCGTTGATGATGACACACGTGTGAGTGATGCTTTTATCTTGCAACCTTTTCGTTCTTGTAATACTATCTTTTTTCATCCCTCGCATGTCTATCATTTTTTGAAAAAACTAAAACCTTCTGTAACAGAAACTTTCGACGGAATTCCTCAAATAGTGTACCTGAAGTGTGCCTCATCGCTTGCGACTCCCCTTTCACATATTTTCAACATCTCTACTTTGTTGGGAGAAGTTCCTACTTTGTGGAAAAAAGCTCTAGTAACGGCCATTCCAAAAATTGAAAGTGTTTCCCTGATTGATAACTTTCGTCCTATCAGTTTACTTCCCACACCCGTTAAGGTTATGGAAGAAATTATACGTGAGAAGTTATTAGAATGGCTAAATTTTTCCAATTTTATCCCTGAAGAGCAACATGGATTTCTTACTGGAGCTTCTACCACAACAAATCTTGTTGATAGTGTGTTCGAGTGGAGCCTGGCAACCAGTGAAGGCAAATCGGTTGATATAGTTTATGTGGATCTGTCAAAAGCCTTTGATAAAGTTTGCCATAAGAAGCTACTAGCTAAAATGAACAAAAGTGGTATCGGTGGTAATCTCTTGTCATGGTTGGGATCCTACTTACAAGACCGTGAAATGACTGTTAAGATCGGTCATCAGTTTTCCGACAGTTACTGTTGCACTAGTGGTGTCCCTCAGGGTGGTGTCTTGGCTCCCTTGCTTTTTCTGTTCTATACATTTGACTTACCTTGTGCGCTCAGGACATCACCTAGCATTCATATCCGAATGTATGCTGATGACATCAAAGTGTACGGAGCTTATGATGCCAGCGATGCCTCAGAGGTTCAGGGTGCTTTGCAGAGGTCCCTTGATGAACAGAGATGGGCTGACCGTTGAACTTGACCATTAATCTTTCTAAATGTTCTGTCCTTCATCTTGGAAAAATGCCCGAGACTCCCTATCGCCTAAACGATCACATATTGAAGGTGTGTGATGTTGTTAAGGACTTGGGAGTCTTGATGGATAACTCGCTCAATTTCTCTAAGCATATTGATATGGCAATTCACAAAGCTTATTCTTCCCTTTTTTGTTATTTCGCAACACAAGTGCAACCTCAGATAATATTTTGATTCGGCTTTACAAGGCTTTTGTGCTTCCTCATTTAGAGTACTGCTCACAAATGTGGTCGCCATCCCGAAAGAAAGATGTTAGAAGAATTGAAAAGGTGCAGCAATTGTTCACACGTCTTCTGTGGAGGCGCACATTGCCTGGAACCTCTCCCCCTGAGTATGAAGCTCGCCTTGCTAAGTTTCATCTTAAGACCCTCATCCATCGGCGCATACTTTTGGACCTTGTGTTCTGCTTCCAAGTCCTTAGAAAAGAGAACAAGTTGAAAGCTAGCAATTTGAATTTGGATTTTTGGATTTTTGGATTTTTGCACCCACTAGTGAAAGATCTGAATCCTTCAACTTGCATCATCCTAGACTCCGACGTAATAGCTCCTTACGAATGTTCAACAATGTATTCTACAGAGTTGCGAGGTGGCTTTCTCGCCTCCTTGCTGAGACCATTAGTGCAGCAAGTAGTTATGTTTTCAAAAAAAGACTGGAGAGGCTTGATTTGCCAGGTATCGCTGATCTCAATTAGAGGTGCATGGCACTCCGAGCCTCCTGCAGCTGTGTTCTTAATTCTTCTAGATTTGCAATTACGTGCTTGCTTATGCCACATGGAGGATTACCGCTCAACAATGGCTTTGTTTTCATCTTTTCCGTTTTGTTCCCATCTGAGGGTTACCTTTCAGGGACCGCTTGACTGGCTTTTGATGGACGTTTCAATTTATGGCTTTTCAATTATGGCTCTCTCTTTCCTTCGTTTCCTGCTTTCTGCAGTTTTTATTTCGATGGTTGCTGCTTGCCTAAAGACATTTTCTCAAGAGATGTGCGATGCCTTACTAGTGTAGATCGGGTCAAGTTTACTTTCTCATATTTAGTTCTGCCCTGTGTTTTTCTTTTTCAGTTCATCTGAGTTGTTTCGCTTCTCGCGGTATAACTACCGATACGATGAGTTGTGTTGCGTTGGTGCTGCTTCGCTACGTGTTGCTTCTCATAAGCTTCTAATTGATCCCTACCTCATTTGAATATTTTTAGCTTTTTATGTCTTTCGTTCACGACTGCTATCCTGCAGTTTCTGTTTCTTTTTTGTTTGTTGATGGAACTAGCTCATTCGTGCCTTCACTTACTTTCAATACCAGCCGGTTTTATTCCATAGAGATCTTTTAGTGATTACTCATTGGAGCTTATTTAGCAGCTTTAGACCTCTTCATTGCTGTTTGTTATTCATCCGGACCTTGTGTACATGTGTCTATTTGTACTGAACAGTTTTACAACAGAATCTTGTCATCTTTTAAAACAAACTATTCTTGGGGTCTCGTCAGCTAGCTCTTACCGAGGGGGCTCGCTGGCACTCAAAAACGGGTTTATCATGTGTTTTTGAAGGTGCAAGATTTCTGAGTTGTCATCTGACTTAGTACACCCTCCTTTTTTCCTTGTGTTAGGGGTCTTGAGCTTCGTATCTTCTATCTACCATGTACTTTATTCTACTTTGCCTTGACGATTATGATTGGCTGGCATCATTTTTTCTGATTTTTCTCTCTTTGATGTTCTTCCTTTTTGATGCACCTCGTGTGTACTTATAAATAAATAAATAAATAAATAATATCCTTCCTCCTGAACAACACGGGTTTTTACCGGGCTGTTCGACCACAACCCTACTGGTTTATTCTACTTTTGATTGAATAACTGCTTTAAATAACGGATAATCGGTAGATATCATATACTTTGACTTCTCAAAAGCTTTTGATAAGGTAGATCATAGCAATCTTCTATACAAGCTAGAAAACTACTTCATAAGAGGGACTCTCCTGTCTGGTTAGCATCTTACTTACATGATAGGGGAATGACCGTTCGTGTTGGAGAAGACTTTTCAGATCGTTATCATTGTAGTAGTGGCGTACCCCAGGGTGGCATTCTCTCGCCGTTGCTTTCCCTTACTTACGTCGCGGAATTGCCTAACTATCTGAAAACCCATCCGAATCTGAAAACTCAGAAGTTTGCAGACGACATTAAAATATATTTTTGCTACGACCTCAATCAACAGAGTGAAGCATTCACGGCGATCTCTTCATCCATAAAAAGAATGGAGATATGGTCTAGAGAATGGGGTATTCCTGTAAATGCCTCCAAGACTATGGTAATGCACCTTGGGAATTCCCAGTGTTGTACGTACAACTACAATGGTATCAATCTGGAAATCTCTAATTCAGTTTGCGATCTTGGCGTTATGATAGAGAATTCTCTTATTTTTGATACTCATGTAAATACTGTCATAAAAAGGTCGTCTTCAACGCTTTTTACAATTTTTAGAAATATACATAGTAATGATAGTGAAATTTTCTTGCGATTGTACAAAAGTTGCGTGTTACCTTATCTCGAGTATGCATCGCCCATTTGGAATCCATTTTTGAAAAGAGACATTGCTAAAGTTGAAAAAATTCAAAAGAGCTTCACGAGGATTTTTTTATTGATGCTTTCCCAATCCAGGATATCCTCATGCCTTACCCTCATATCGTACCCGTCTCGATATGTTACTCCTCCATAGGCTGAAGTATAGGCGTGTTGTTAACGAACTTGTACTATGCTTTCGGATTCTGAATTTAGAAACTAACCTAAAAGCCAGATAATACTGGTTTTCTAGGTCGTGCGGTGACCGAACAGGTAGATTTGGTTTGCAATATCGCAAAATAGGAAGAAAACATCTTTTGATGACTTCTAATTCCTTTTTCTATCAAACATCAAGATGGTTTTTGCATTACGAAATCATATCATATCCAGCGAAAACTCCAAAATTTTTCGTAAAAAATTGTTAGATGTGAATGTGCTTAAGATTGTTCTGATTTTTAGATGAGTCCTGTTCAAATGTGGTGCTTGCGTTCTTCGTACTGCCTCAGTTCGTCCTTCTATCATTTGACGCTATGCTTTCTGCTTTCTGGTTCGCTTCGCTTGGATAGTCCACAACAAGGATAGAGAATGACTGCTATTTGCATTGTTTGTTGTGTTACTAACCATAGTGCTTCCACTAATGATCAGATCAACCAGCCTCATTCACATCATATCCCTCACCGTAGCCCAGTCCCACCCCCACCTTCGTCGGTTATCACTCGCGCATAGTTGGTAGAGTTCATCCCTACAACTTCCAATGAATTTTGCTCTTTTCTAAAGCAACTATTCAGCCGGGGTCATGTCAGCTAGCTTTTATCGGGGGGCTCGCTGACACCCAAATACAGGGTCTTCATTAACTTTAGAAGAAGCAAGATTTTACAGACTATTCTGGGCATAGCGCTTTTTCCTTTGCTATGCTGCAATTGATGGCTACGTCGTCATTATAGGGCTTCGGTATTTGTCTTATTTAGTTTTGTCTTCCATTTATATCTCTTCTTCCTTCTGTGACTGAGGATTGGCTGGTTCTTTGTCTTGATTCTATGTTACCTGATTTTCTGTTCGATTTCGATTTTTTTAATGGTGCACCACGAGTGTATGCATAAAATAAAATAAAAATAAAAATAAATATAAATTTCCGATAACAACTTGCGAGATTCGATAAGGCCACAAATTGTTGGAAGAATCTACGAGGATGAATGCTGATCATCAATTCTTGAACTGGTTCAAGGCAAAAATTGTATTATAAAAATTAACCTCATTCATTATATGGTGTAGGAATCAAATCATTTATTGCACGGTGTTTTTTAGTACATCTTAACCTGCCCTCAAGGATAACTAGGGTCAAGCGTGGGGTGTGGCACGCCACACATGGGGGTCGTACTGAGGGGCTAGGGAGGGGGGGGGGGGAGGGAGGCGTTACCAAGGTAATTCGAATGTTAGCGATAACATGGCATTCGTCCACGATGTCAGATAAAGCCATCATGCAAAATACTAGCACATTGATGTTTTGGCCTACCATTGTATACGTCAATAAGCATAATAAAAAGTCTGTAACAGCATAAGAGCATCCCTCTCGTAATTAAGAACAAAAAAATAAAGAATTCGGCGTCTTTCATATCTCTGCAATCATGCGCAAAGCACTCTACTTCATTGTCGAAGAGGCTAATGAATGCGTATGAGCCTATTACAGGGCTTGCATTGACTAGCAGATTACCAAGTCAGTGCTTTTCTCCCTCCAGATTACTCTGGTACCAATCTACCGACTCCGGAGGGTAGAAGGCTTTGCTGGGGCAGATATCCGTAATCAGCATGTGAAATAACTCCTTTCGGGCTAAGTTTCAGCGAATTCTGTACTTTCTAGATATTAAGCCCTCAAGTGAAATGGTCATTTTCGATCATGTTTTGGCTTCAAGGAGAGTTAACTACTTCTTCCTGCACTTAATACAAAGGACTACCATTCCTTTGCTTACTATTGGAGTCCTAGTTCAATGACCTACAGGTTTACTAATTAAGAGCAGGCCAAAATTGCTTTTGTTCCGTTCTTGGTTTTCAATATCTTGAACTAGAGAAGACCCATGAGGTTCAAATAACTTTAGTGTAAATTACTAGACTTAGACTATCAAATATATAAATTCTTGCCGCCTTCTCTCGCGATTCACGGTAACTCAAGGTAACCTAATGGGTGTGGCACAACCCCTGAAAAGGTTTTTGGTTTGGGCAAACAGGAAGTAGTGCTCTGTATTGAGTACAAAAAGGGTAGCTAATTCACTCTTGAACTATAGTTAACCATGTGTGGAAATAGCCATTTTACTTATGTGGAAGCCAAGGGCCCAAAACTGGGAACCCGCAACGTTCGCTAAAAATTGGCCCACTGCTTACGGGTTTTTTGATATGATAATCACAAATATGTTGATTTTCATGCTTGGTAGAGCCCTTAGGTCATGCTTACGGCAGGCTAACAGCAAGGCAGGGGGGAGCGAGAGAGAACTTAGGGGGGGGTCGTATTCGGCAGCTGTGGCACATCCCGCTCGACCCTGCTGATGATTCTGCCGCTCAGCGCGGAGTAAGCGCCGGCCCACAAAATGCCACACCCACTACCGTATCCCATGGCGATTTTCTTGAGCCAAACTCATGTTGATGGATCTTGCTGTGGCACTTGTTCCCGAGAACGGTCGTGAAATTTTTGATTACTTACATGGGTTAAAATATTGTGCAAATGACTTGTCTGCACTTGTAAATAATTAAAATAATTTTTAAAAATTTTTAAAAATTCATTTTAGCCTTATAAAATTTTTTTTTCGAGGGCGTGGCTGACGCCACGCCCCTTTTTCCAAATTTTAGTGGTCGGGGACCCGCAAAAATTTTGAGAAGCACCCCAAAAATTTTTTCGGTGTGCGTGGCTAACGCCACGCACCTTCATTAGAAAAAAATTTTTTTGTCCCCCTCCCCCCCCCGAGCCGAAATCCTGGGTACGCCACTGCTGCCCATCTATGTTTTCAAAGGCAAACTTACATCTAAAATGCTATAATAAACCGATGCCAGCTAAAAGCAGGAATCTCGCAGTTTCAGGAAAGTATGATTTTTTCCTTTACGAGTTAGTCTACAGTTTAAATGGTCCTCTGCTATGGAAAGCTCTTTTACGTAACCGAGAGCAACCGTCTCAAGAGTAGTCAATGAGGTGAAAACAATTAACAAGCCACTCTCAAAGCAAGGCGACTACAAGGGGTTTGGTTGGTCGGCTTATTGTAGACGTTCATCGTAGATCAAAGATGAACCATGCTAAATAGGGAACCCGACTTTTGAACTACCAGGAAGAGGAATTTGCAGAAAATTCACATATGATTTCGAGAGCAAAGTAATTCCTTCCACAACGTTCAAATAATCATACTAATTTGCAGATTTGCATATGGACTTTACATAGTGTATGATTTCGCCAAAGTAACATGAAATTGGCACCAAACGAGGCTGTATAAGGCCATCGTAATCTGTAGGTCCATAATGCGAACCAACCAAACTTACGTGTTAGAAAACATTGTCATTGACAATGCTTTGCTAACAGCGGCATCGTTAAGAAATACATTGGACACTGTGTCACTGCTTGTTTGCACAGCGGTGCGGTAATGAAGCTTCTCCAATTGCTAGGCCTCATCACATGAAGACAATGTCACTATGACACTTCATTACAAGACGAAGCTGCTCATATTGCAAAATTTCCAGTTTCCATCCGAAAACCTCTAGTGTTGAACTTACCTTTGATGGTAAAACGTTTTGCCGCTTGTTTCTCATTTTTGTACAGAATTTTTGACGAAATTTGACATGCCTAATCCTCATTTTGCACTAGATGAGGTAGTTTCAGCTGTGTAACCTGGTGCATAATTTCGCGCATCAGCAGCAGGATGAACAAATATTGTCATGCACTGTCAATTACGAATGTGAGCACCTGCAACTGCGCAATGCAAATAAAGAGTTGGCTTAATGTTGCGGAAACACTAATATTCAGAGGAAAAGTCATTCTATATATTCAGAACTTTTTGTAACGGGTATCAGGAGGAACTTCCTGCATTTATTGCAACAACGTTAGCCCGTCATAATTTCTTCACACGTGAAGCCTCGAGCTTTTTATGGTTAGTACAGCCGCGGTGAATTAGAACTAATTATTAGGCCTAGTAGAATATTAGGAGGATATTCTATTTAGAGGATTACAATTGACCACAAGCAGCAAGGAAATCTGGCAACAGGTACAATATAAGCGCAGAAAAGCAGCAGTTTTTGGAACAAGAAACATTTGGCATTAAGCTAATCCACATTTTATCTACGCACCTTAAATGCAAAATATCAGTTCACGTATTATCTCTAACATGTTTTTTAGCTCTTTGGCTGCGTTCATACTGAGCCCAAAATTCGTATTTCCCAATTCGAGATCAGTATGAATGCAGCCTTTGACTGCATAGCAGATACCGTAGTTTTCGCCGCCTAATAACATTAGTTTTTCGCAAAATCAGCATAAAGATCTGAAAATAGCGAAGCTTAACCTCTCCAAAGAACGCGGGTTGTAATTTGGTCATTTTCTGAGAGCTATTGACACACGTATGAAAGTTCAGCATGAAAAACTCTATGAAATGATGCCAACAGCGTTCATGCAGCATTGGTCTGCAGACGAGTGAAACGTGGCGCTCGTTCAAAAGAATCGAACTTGTTTTCCGGACATCCGAATATATATGAAAAGGATAGCGGTTAATGGAGACTGCATAACAAGTGCCAATTCACGGCTTCTCCATTTATCTTTTAACTGGATAAGCAGCACTATTAATTGATCAAGGGTGATCAGAGCAAATTCTTTGATAAACGAATGCAGACGAATTAGGAGAAGCAGCTTTCATCTATAATAGCCGACATTGCGAATGCTTCATTTTGAAAGTACGAGGTTTTATTATGAGTTTCATATATCGCAGCAGAGACCTTGTAGCAAGAAATCGAAAACCAGATTAGATTACCAAGCCTTTTGAAGGCCCTAATTTCGAATATTCATTTATTTGATTATTGTTATACATAAAAGCGCGACAAAAATTGAACGAAAACATCAGAACATCCAAAAAGTATGCAGAAGTGATCCAAAAATCATACAAAAAAATCATAGGGAATCGAGAATCCGCGAAACCCTCCAAAACCCCGTTTTGGAGAACCCGCTGCAACAAGCGTGGGCGAATGAGAACCTGCAAAGTAAACAGAACAGCCACTGGATTGACCACCTCCAGGTTCGTCTTCTCTTCCGGAGCGGATTTGTCGCTCCGGTAGCAATCTTTTGCGGCGCAACTTGGGGGTTTGCCTAGTGTGGGAGCCCATACTAGTCCATCATAATCTCGTCAACCCCCACTTTGAGTAGACGGCGCCTTCAACCTCTATAGAGGTCCTATTTTGAAAGTGTTAGCAAGCTCCACTTGTGAGATAGCGACCATAACCAATGTGGATTCTGACGTAATTGCGCATTTAAAATTAAAGGTTTGTGAGAAGTCAAGAGCAGTTTATTTCATAATTTTCAAATTATATTTGGAATTTTGTTTGAATGGGCATCATCCACTCCTCATTGGTAACCTGGACACAGCAGTGCTAATGATGTCAAAAGGTTTCTGCCCAATGCAAACACTCCCAATCCTTATAATAGCACTGCTAGGCGCACTTCCTCCCTGACTGACGACTGCCATCTGCATACGCTTAATGGGAGCAATATGCTCTTTACGCAAGTAAATCAAGCCATGTAAGAATAAACGATTTCTTATGCCAATTCTGATATTTCTGCCGGGAACCCGGCAGAAGTCCGTATCAGTTAGTAGCCGGACAGCCGCTCGCTGCCACACCGTGTGGCAACGACCCTTATTGTGCAGCGCTACGCGGCAGTCCCTTTCGCCTCTCTAGTAACAGGTACGAAATGACCTGGATTGTTCAGTCGCAATGGAAAAATCTCTCTTGAATGAAGGTTCTAATGAAACAGTTGCAACAAAGGATAAAACATTCAAACAAGCAGATTCAGAACAATGATTAGAAATACTTGAACGATTAAACCATCCGACTTGAGGTTTTCAAAATTTTTCGAATTCATCGAATATTGACACATCTCAGAAATGACTTTTTTGATAAAGAAAATATCTGGAAAGGTCGAATAATCTACTCGAAATCAAACCTAGGCTTGAAAATAATTTAACTCGGTTTTTTGAACTTTTAACTCCAAATTCTGGAAAATTATCCGCTTTGAGTATTTTGTAAAACTCATGGTGAAGAATAAACAATTTAGGCCGGTTTCGGTGCAGCTCATCCATTCTTTGTTCAACTTTCTGGGCAATTTCTTTTGAGAGGATTGGCTTTACTATAAGAATTAGGGCATTTCAAAAAACTCCAAAAATTAATTGCAATCATGTTGATTTTGTGAATGAAGAATCCGGAATTCTTACGAGGACATTTGAGTTTTCGAGAAACGAGAAAAAATTCAAGTCAAGAAATCTGACCACAGTTGAAAAGTGTAAAGCAACTTATTTTTAAAGATTGTTGGATTACAAGATGATTAGTAGGAGAAGAAGGAAAAACTCAACTTCTGCTTTGAAATCTTGACTGATTTGCTAGTAGGAAACCGATTTGCTGACTCGTCATGTTAGTATACATATTCCAAATATTTCTAATTTAATTGTATTGGCAGTCCATCTGAACTGTAATGCGCGACCTAGGCCTTTTCGCACCAGTGTCGTGAGTGAATGGCAGGAGATTCGTGCTGCCGCGTAGCGCAACGCAAGTAAACCTGCGTCGCTTTTCGCTAATTACCACCCACCGCGGCTGCAAGCGGCTGTCCGGGTATCGGTCGACCGCCTCTCTTGACTAAGCAATAGAGCATGTAATAATGATAAGTTGTAGAAAGCTGTAGCGCTACCTTTCTCATGTGATATGCAGTTACTTATTCTATTTTGGTTTGGGAAACGTTTTCTCTTGACAATAATGTTTCCTCAGCTACGGCAATAAAGGCGTTCAAAAAGCGTAATTTTGAAAGGATTAAGGCCATTTTATATTCAATCACTATCAAAAATGGTAAGTATTTTGAGTGTCGATAAGTTCATACCTTGTAGCTGTTACAAATTGGGAAGATTGATATTACAAGGAACAGCCCGATTTGTGCTGTATAAGCTCTCTTATCTATCAATTCCCTAAACTCCTCCAAAATCGCAACAGTCACTTATTGAAACTCAGCCCACTCTTTACCATTATCGGCATTCTGCTAACTACAGTCATTGAAGGTCAGAAAATGTATGATCAACCAAGCGCTTGATCCTTTCATTTTACCGAGCTATCACTTAGCTGATGATACAGTTAGCAGGCCAATTCATCACTAGGATGACATGAGGAGCATCCGTTGCTGAAGAACTGACTAGTGGAGATTAGCAGGTAGATTAAGGGCATAAGAAAACGAAGATGACACATTTTTGACTTGTTATCATTGTGAGATAATTCGAGTACAAAGTTCCCTTCCGTGCCTGCTAGAGAATTTTCTGTTAGGAGTTTAGGTAACTGTTACCAATCTAGCAGCTATATACATATATATATATATCCATATAATGATAACTGATAACACGACTCCGTGCTTCATTAGTTAGTAGCGTCTGATAGTGGGTTTTGGAGCCTTCTGACCACATAGGTTATTTCCATTAGCTATTTTTTCCTTACCAGCATCACTTTTCTTCGCATCTGCTGCAACGAATATCATGTAAGATTAACAACTTAGCTAAAAGCTTCTTTCGAAAATTACTTGCTGATATCGCGGTCACTGCTGTTATCGAGAAAAGTAAATTGGATGGCTGGATAATCTTTAAAAAAAGCGTAATTTGCAGCTATAAAAGTTGTAGTCCTTGATAGTAACCAGAAATGAAAAAGATTAAAAATGGACGATCCCAAGTAAATGGATGAAGTATTGATGAAGATGAAGACGAATCAAACACAGCCTATAGGAGTCTTGAATCCCCACTATTCGAAGAAGTTCAACGAAACTTTCGCCACCTCTTCTTGTAATTTAAAGTCGCTTGTGGATATTTTGAAAAAGCAGTGGGTGCGCGTATGGATAGCGAAACGGGAATAGATTTGTACCTATCAAATGGAGGCAAAAAACGAAACAGAAGCTGATTGACGAACTGTAGCTAAAAAGTTTCTCAAACTCAACTATGAATCATATTTGAGATAGATTCAATTAGCATGACACAAGGGTTGAGCATGAGCTTCATGACAGTTTCTTGTCCACAAACTTGAAATAATAACGAGGTGTTGATTTCGAACCTTTGCTAATCTCAGTGCTATAAAGTAAGGGGATATGCTGGAGAAAGTGCTTTCAAAACTTACGACGTTTGCAAAAAACGAAACTATTGCGAGATAATAGATTTAGCTAGCTGCTGTTCTGCATCGCAAATTACATTTTTGGAGGAAAAATCGGCAACAGCACAATTTCAGCTACTCTTACATTAAGCGCGTTAAACATTTTTCAATAGGGTTGCTAGAAGTGATGAAGGTTAAATGTGTAGTGCACACATTCGGGTCACGCTGAGATAGGAATTTCACCTCTGCATTCAGTAAAGCTTTATTCAGAGACGTGTAAATGATCAGAACTTGGTGTTGTACTATCAAAGGTCGTCTACAAGCCAGAAAATTGCGGAGTTATTCTTTCAAATCATAATGATAATATTAGGTCGTCCCGAAAGCTCTTTCGCACCAAATTCAAAACATAACTTTTGATCCAACCGTTTTTATTTTTTTAAGTGTAGGTCATGCTCTTTATAACGACATCTTATCTGCTTGCTAATGATCATCTGTTCCATAGATAGGAGCTGTAAAAGAAAATCATTCAAGATTCGAATTTTCTTTGTAAAATCATGAAAAATCCTGGAACTCAATAAGAGCACAGATGATCATTTGTTATCATAGGTTCCATTACTTGCTCTTTCTAACTGTGCAACTTCTGTGCTGGTGGAGGGCCTGAAAAGTTATAGTTTTCGAGCAAGCAATGCAAAAAGGCAGTTTGATTTGTTTTGCAATTTTTCTCGTAAATCATAACTTTTGATAGAGAATCAACACAAGCTTTGCACAATTAGAAAGCGCAGGTAGCAGAAGCTATGATATCAATGCTCCGATTTTCATTGCAAGTTTCAGATTTCTTCTAACCCTACACAGAAAATCCGATTTTGAGTTATCATTTACAGCTCCTATCTATGGAACAGGTGACCGTTCGTAAGCAGCTAAAATGTCTTTGAAAAAAGCATGCTTTGCTCTTTCATATAAGTATAACGTTGAAGAGGCTTGAAAAACCAGAAGTTATAGATTTTCGAAAGTTGTGCGAAAAACTTTCGGGCGACCTACTCAGAGGTGCGATAGTCGGAGCCGAGTCTCCGCCTACCTTCACTTTTGGGTTTGAAAAAAATTTTTTGCTGAAGCTTAAAAGAAGGAAAATAAGCAAAAGGAAAGTAAAAGAAAGTATTGAGAGCATATTCCCATGTAGTAGGTCAATCTAGGCAGTAACCGCAGAGAACCAGTATTTCGAATGACAAAGTAGCGAAAAATCATGCGAAATTTCCACTGTCATATATCTGGTAGTTGAAGATGTCAGCAATTGCGACTTCATAAGTTTTGAAGACCAAGTGTTGTTCTACCAGATAGTGAAAGAATCGAGTCGATTTGAGCATTGGCCGCCGAGAACGAGAATTTTGAAAAATTAAGCGATTTTAGGTTGCTTAATGACAGCTGACGTTTAAACTCCTACAAATCTGGAATGTGAAGGTTTGCAATGTTCAGACTTCATAGGTTTTGTAGAGCAAGAATTTCTCTATCGGAGCGTATCTTAGCCGTACCGATCCATTGGGATACCGCCGAGATCCAGGGTCTTGAAAAAGCAGGTAAAAATCCGCTTTTTGAACTTCAACAGCTCATAACTTCTTCAGAATTGCACGAATCATGTTGCGACTTCATAGGTTAGATTCTTCTCATCAAGAGCTTTCAGGAGGTATATAATATGTGGGGGGTTCAAAGATTTTTGCGACTCTAACCCAGGGTGGAGACTTTTCACCCCAAAGTCTCCACCTCGCCCATGTTAATGTATTGGCCGGAGACCGCCAGTGGAGACTTTGGGGTGAAAAGTCTCCACCCCCGGGCATATGCCGTGAAAGTCGCGAAACCCCCACATATTATATATCATCTGAAAGCTCTTGATGAGAGGAATCTAACCTATGAAGTCGCAACATGATTCCAACACAATTCTGAAGAAGTTATGAGCTGTTGAAATTCAAAAAGCGGATTTCTACCTGCTTTTTCAAGACTCTGGATCTCGGAGGTGTTTCAATGGATCGGAACTGCTAAGATATATTCTGATAAGGCAAACCTTACTCTACAAAACCTATGAAGTCGCAACATCACACACTTTCACTTTCAAGATTGATATGAGTTTAACTGTCAACTGTCAAAAAACAGGCAAAAATGGCGTGAATTTTTAGAATTCCGGTTTTCAACGACTACCTCTCGAATCGACTCGATTCCTTCACTATCTGATAGAGCACCATTTACTCTTTGAAACCTATGAAGTCGCAACTGCTGACATCTTCAAACAACAGATTTATAGCAGTGGAAATTTCGCATGATTTTTTACTATGTAAATATTCAAAATTCTGGTTCTCGGCCGGTACTGCCTAAATCGACCTACTTCCTTCGCAGTGTGTTATGACAAAATTTACTTAATAAAATCCGTACAGTTAAACAAACTTTTACCTCCAAATACACCATTTACTAAACACGTCTATTTTGAATTTTTTTAAATGAAATTTATAAATATTGTTAATATTTATCGTATCTGTGGCCCTAAAGAGGGCCGTTGGGTCACAGTTCGACCTAGAAAGATAGCTCTGTTCGTCCGTCCTCCCCCCCTCCCCGCCCGTCGACATTTTTGGGAGGTGAGTGTCTGGCACTACCACCTTCACTTTTGGCCGGTCAGTGGTAGCTGGAACCACCTTCACTTTTGGGGGGGCCCAGCTCCACCTATCGCACCTCTGGACCTACTATTCTGTGAAGCGTGTAGAGAAAGCAGGAAACGCAGATGCTGTACAGTTAATATCTGTACAAGACTTTCCCTGCGAATACGGGGAAAATCAAATAACCTCTCCGTGGAAACAGGGAACAATTGAAAAGATTTTTTCGATTTGAAGATTGACTTTTGCTGAAAAAAATCTTTCTTTCAAGCAGTGCGACTATTTAGCAACCAACGCATATTATGGACGAGAAGAAATTCAAACACTACTAATTTAAAGCAGCGAGAATGTCTGAGAATGATTTGACATGACCTGCCATGAAGTGCAGAACATCAGTTTCATATAAAATGAAAAGCTGGTTTAATAGTTTATCTGTCATTGCAGACGGTTGTAGCAGAGTCTTGAAACAATTTTTTGGTTTACTGCAATCGTACATGTAGAATTTGATTGCTTCAATATTTTTACAAAGTAAATTACTACTGAAAACCTTGTTTCTCATAGATTCGTTATGGCACGTAAATGTAGCTCTAGTGCAGAGCCGTCTTCTTACACACGAACGCTCTCTGTTTCTCGGCGCAATACCAGTCATCCCATTTCTGATAGAAAACACCATAATGCGAGTCGAGACGATGATCACTGTACAGCTGAAATGAAAGCCCATAAGAGTCTTCCAGAAATGATTGGAAATGGTTTGTAAAAAAGAAGTTGAACTAGGACCCGACACGACGTCTACACGGGAGGCGCTCGCTACTTGTGGATGGCAATCAAAAATTGTTACGACGTGGCGATACAGTATGCGCGGGAGGAAGGAATCTTTTCCATACATATGCATGCTAGGTTCCCATTATCCTAGATTCCTACTTTTTGTACCTAGCCTTGATTTTCCTTTTCCCCTCAAAATCGCGGAGTTCTAGCTCAGGGTCTTTTTATAGAGCAAACCTCAATGATCAAGATTTCTCCTGTATAGTAGTGTCGTTTACCTACAAAACATGAAACATATTTTGAATAACTTTTGCGAAACGATCACTTTGTACTGTATGTTTTTCTTGTCCTTCAAAACGTTTTCGTACAGGTTTTGGACTTCAAATAAATAGTACAAACTAATATGACGGGAATGTGTAACCTTGACCGAAGATGAAATGCTTAGCTTTTCGAGTTATGCTGGTCAAGTTCTATGCGTGCTGCTTACTGTCAGCCTCTCAGAGAATCGCTGGGGAAGGCCGCCATGCTAATTATAGGCAAGCGGGCACCAGAAAAATAGTTCTGTGAGCTCTCGCGATCCGCTTGCAGATGTTTGAAGGAACGGTGGCCAGTTTTCAAGCAAACGCCCAGAGTACAATCGCGGATACAGATTAATTGCGGTGCACTGGCCGCATTTCGTGGACTTTCCGCGAGAGTAAGCAAAATTGTTGTGAGCACCACTGTCTTCTGTGAAGGACCGCACAGCCGTAGGTATTTCTACTGTGCCCCAAAATCGTGTGATCAAACCCAACGATGACACCTCTGCCTATAGAATGCCTTTGCTCTGCGTACGCCCGGCACTGCGTAACAAGAGTTAGAACGCTCGGAAATCTGGCGTTCACAAAGAGCCATTCTTCCACCTCTTAGTAGCAAGAATAAAGCTTGCCACACCTTTCCAGCACATATTTTTCCAAAATTTTTCGCAGATTAATCTGCTAGCCTTTTCAGTCTACGCACTTGCTGTTCATACACTGTTTGATACACAATTCAATAAAACGTGAATTTTGAAACTTGCTCATTAAGCAAATGTTTTCGAGACAAGTTGGTCGGATTTTGCCTGTCCTTCATGCATACCTTCGATAGTCTAGAGACAGAGCGTCAAAAGTGAAGGTTGTTTGAACATCTGACGTCTTAAATAGTGAAGGTTGTTTGAAGAAGATCAGAGAAGAAAATATGACGTAAAACAGATATGAAAAGCAAAAGAAACTGCTGAAAACCGGATGAAAACGCTGCAAAAAGGTCTGAAGTCTTTCATTTGGCGGCTTTTCAAAGTGCAAGTTTTCGCTCCAGGACCAGCAATTCGCAACACGGGGTTTTGATTTTTATGCGTCCTTCAAATTTTTACCCCCGCATTGATGTTCCTGTTTCCTGAGACGTTGTCTGGATTGTTGCGCTTATTGTTCTGAGCAATAATCGCCCAAGCTGGAAAAAAATCAATGCGAAAGCACTGAAACAGAGCAAGGTAAAGAAAAACGCGCTTTTTACGATTTTTCGCAAAAAATTCCACCATATTCGAAGAGATAAGGGCTGGGTGGTTGTCTGCATTATGAACAGAATGAAGATCTATAGAGTGTACGAAAAAACCGCTGAAAATAGTTAAACTAGGAGAAAAACAGGAGATTTTCGAAAACAAGGTTTTTGCCGGATTTCTCGGTTAGATCAAAAAATGTGGTTCTGGGACGTTATCAGCGTGAAAATAGAAATCAAGAGCTTCAAAATGATGCATAGCATGCTAAAATTGGATTTGAAACAGCGAAGAAAAGGGTATCAGCAAATGCCCCGCGCCCCGCAATTGGGGTAGCGAGGTAGCGCGCAGCGCGCGGTGACGCAGACGAGCAGCAGAGACAGACCAGGGCCGACGGGGCATTCGGCTCTGGTAGTAGATCTCCGCGGAATCTCAACGAAACCCTGCAACATTATAATTCTGATCGTCATGACACGACGAGGAGCATGACAACGTCTCAAGCTTTGAAAATCACTCATTAACGAGATAGACCAGCGTTTTTGTGCGCGACTCCCTGCGCGAGATTTAAGCGCAGTTTCTCGTTTTTATTGGACGCCAACAGCTTTCCTAAACTTCTGAAACTCGATTTTGGTCAAATGAGAGATTAAGTGAGAAATCTTGTCCTGAATTTTGCGAAAATCCCGAAGAAACCTTCTTTTTAACGTTAAAAAAGGCTATGAAAACGCAAATTCTCGATTTAGCTGAGATAAGCTAAAGATATTATTCCCTGTATTTGCTTCATTAACATTCGTTCCGATATAGTCAGGATAATACCATCCGGAGCAAAGCCCCGGATGACTTCTGTTTTTTTCCAGGTGAAGGTTGTGTCCGCCCATAGCCCTCAAAATGAAGGTTACCAGAGTACGTGGCTCTATGTATCGAGGGTATGCCTTCATGTTCTCGGCATCTTTGAAAGTGTGTATTACTTGCACTGCATTGTAGTATCTCCTTCTACATCTAGAAACTTCCAGCATGACATATGCCATCCTCGCGCTAGCCGCGCCGAATCTATACAGAAAGAGAGAATGCAGCGATGCTGGACCGAAAGTGGTCGGGGCAAGAGCAAGTGCTCAGAGAATCGCCGGGGGTAGGCGGTGCGATTTATATGCAAGCAGGCACCAGAAAAATAAATCGCTGATTTCTTGCAGTCCGCTTGCGGATACTTGAAAGTGTGTTAGTCACATTTAGACCAAGGCCACAAGAACAATGCGCATTTTTCACAGAATAATTGCGGCAGTGGTGCATTCTTGCGGACTTCTTGCGAGAATTTGCAAAGTTTTTGGGGGCGCACGGTCCTTTGTGAAGAAATTCACGACCTGTACTACCTTTCGCTGAGAGAAAATGCCCCAAACTGGGTGGTTAACCCATAGATGACACCTCTGCCATACAGAGTGCTGCCTTTGCTCGGCGTACGCCCAAAACTGTGTAACAAGAGTCAGAAGGCTTGCCGAAGGTTACCCCCACTCGCTGGAAGAAATTATTTGACGAGAGCTTGCAGAAAATTCTTGCTGCCCGCTGGCAGAACATGCGACAGTGGAAGTAACGCTCGCAAGATGTGGCCACGCCCCAAAATTTTGCTGACCGCTTGCAAGCGAGTTCGCGGTTCGCCTGCCCCGGCGATTATCTGAGTGATTATCAAAAAGTTGGAGTTTTGCAAACAAACGGGCAATGTAAGTCTCATTATATCAGCGAAGAAAGAAAAACTCATGTTTCGATTTTACGGAAAAGGTTGATACATTTCGAGAAAATGTTACCAATACCGATTCATTTCTTGTTTCAATCAATTCTGCAAACCTTAGATAATATAGAGCCGAATCCTACTGACACACTGACAAAATCACCAAGCATAGTTCGTGAGAAAGGGAAATCCGGCTAAAATTCTGCTTGAACCATTATCTCAAACTTCTTGCATTTTGTCTGCCGTTTGCTCCCTCGCACTCACTTCCGATGTAGCTAAGTTATCCGGCTTTTTGGTTCGTGTTGGCATAGCATAACAGAACTGATAATTGCGCTCAATCCTAAACAGCGTATATATGTCCTCGTTTCGCTTCAATATGCTAGTTCTCTACCCCACTGCATTTTCTTTATCAACATGCTCACTTATGCAGAAAATGAAATCTGGTAAAAATAGTGAAAATTTTGCAAACGATATTATATTCGTAGCCAGCATGTTTAACACGTTTCGGAAATTCCTTGTGCATCATAGCCCGAATGAGGAAAGCTAGAAGATATTTCTCGGAAACTAGAGCCCTTAAAGAGCTAAAAATGCGTTTGTACTTCTAAGAGCTTGTGGCATACAACTGTTAGTGTAAGAACAGCACAGCATCACTCTGGTAAGAATAAGGAATTTTTTATTTTCTTGGTTTCTAGCCAATGAAAAATTACGGCAACAGCACATATGAGTGTCTGATGTGGAGCGTATATGCGTGAGCGAGTGAGAGATTTGTAGGACTTTTGTGAACAAAGATATGAAAAATTTTCAATTTTTTGGGCATCTGAAACTTTTTAGATTTTGGCTCTAAACTTGAGGTGGATCGAAGCTGGTGCAAAAGCATAAACGCCATCTTATAAAGCTTGCTTTGCTCTATCGAACGGTCCTGATGTCTATTTAGAGTGAGTAGTGTACGACTTATCACAGCGAAAACTCAAAAATGAAAAAACTTATGGGACAACCTAATAGTTTTTAGAGTTATCTATTACATTTATCGATTTTATCATTTTTTTAAACAATATTTGACTACGGAGCTGGGTGTTGGCACAGGGGGTAAGTGGGCATGCTGATTACGAAAACAAAAAGGGGATAGGGGAACTAGCATTTAGGAGTGGGCACAGGGAACTCTTTACACGGACAGGAATAAAACCTTTATCATAGTTTTTGACAGGGTCGGGGGGACCTGGGTTGCTAGAATTGCTACTCAGATAATCGACGGTGGCAGGCGGACAGCAAACGCGCTTTCTTTCGACGGTCAGCAGAATTTTGGGGCGTGACCAAACCTTCAGCAAGGGTTTTCCCGTTACTGTCGCATTTTCTGCCAGCAGGCACCCATACACAGTTTTCTGCGAGCGGCCCTCAATATTAGGATAAACGGTAAAAAATGGGGCATCTTGAAAATAATTGTAAATTTCTCAAGAAATAGAAGTGATTGAACATTCTAATTTCGAACGATATCAGAAGATATTATTCTCTTCTAAACAGTACCTATATAAGGTCATTTACATGCCTAATAACTTTCATATTTGCTGAACTGCGAAGTTAGTCACTTCTGTCGTCTTCGACATTGATGAAGTATCTCTGCGTAAAACATGCGAAACCATCCAATGTACCACTGCTGCATCGGGTGAAGGTACAGTCACCGGATCCACCATGGCTTGATGGCCGCAACGCTTGGAGTCAGGAGGTATGGTCACTAGCAGTTTCGAGAACAAAGACACGTGCTATTTACTTCTTTGCAAAGGACCGCACTTTTCCTGACCACCTTCTGATAGAGCTCTTTACGCTCTATCCATCCATGTGCTGCTTACCTCAGATTTCTCCTATCTTCGTAGATTATATTAGGTTGTCCCGAAAGTTTTGTCCGTTTTTTCAACCTATCATACAAACGCATGGGACGAAGATAGGGAAACGCTGTAAGCACTATTCGACGCAACTTGTCCTTCTCTTTCTAACTGTCATGCTTCCATGCCGGTTGAAGTTTTGTTCACTGAGATAAACGTCGAAATTTTGAACGCATGGTTTTTACCATGTCCAAGGACAATTTTTCACAATCTTCATTTCCAACCTTTGAAAAATCTTTGATAGCCCTCAGATAGAGTAAACAAAGGGCAATGCACTGCAATTATTTGGCATATCTAGCTGGCTTTTCAATAATTTTAAAGATAATTTTTTCAAAAGTCTTCACTTTTGCGAAGTTTTAAAATACAGAAACGCCTCGAACACTAACAAATCATCGGATTTTGAAGCTTTCAAAAACCGATTACGATTACTCACTATTTTTACGAAACAAATGAGCGTTCACCGCTTCGAAATATAAGATTTTGCATTTTACGTATACACGCTGGGGCGGGGTCAAATTCAAGAATTAATTTTATCTCCAAAGACCCCGCAAATTGGAGAGGAAATGCACTCACTGGAAAGAGGAGGAAAAGCTGCATCGAATAACACCTTAGTTGTGCGCCGTTTCATGATCTCTGGCTTTTGGCATCACCAAAAGTGAAATTTGATAACATCAAAAAAATAATTCTAAAAAATTTTCAAGGCTGGCTATAGATGCCGCAAAATTGCATTATATTGCCCTTACTCTATTTGAGGGCTATCAAAGATCTTCCAAAGGTAGAAAACGAAGATTGTGAAAAATTGTCAAACTTGGACATAGTAAAAACCATGGGTTCGAAATTTCGGCGTTTATCTCAGTGAACAAAAGATTAGTCGGCATGGAAGCACGACAGTTAGAAAGAGAAGGAAAAGTTGCGTCGGATAGTGTTTAGAGCGTTTCCCTATCTTCGTTCCACGCGTTTTTATGATAGGTTAAAAAAACGGACAAAACATTCGGGACAACCTAATAGATCGAAACATGATTTTTTGGTTTTTATTGCACCAGAAATTTGCAATTTTTTGAATTTTTTGCTTTTCTTATCTGGAAATGAAAGGAAAATCTACATATTCAATAAATCATTTGAAAGAGCTTGAGAGACTCTTTCGAATGGTAATAGGCAAAGGTCGCATATGTAAGTGACCTTTGAGTTGCAGCCTGCTTTCTGTTGCTGGAAACAAAAAATTACAAAATGTAATGAAAATAAAGCTGCCCCATTTTCACCGCTTACCCTAATAGTTCCTTTCAGCGAGCGCTGGTCAATTTTTAGCAAGCGTCCGGACTTATAGGCGGTTTCGGGAGTACGAGCAAAAGTAAGATCTATAGGTGCCACTGATGGTTTGATTACCGAGTGTGAGGAGCTTTCGCTCAGTGGAAATACCTGTGAGCTGTGCCGTCGTTAACAAAGGACCGTGAGCCCGCGTTAATTTTGCACATTCTCGCGGAAAGCCACCGAGAATATGCAAAATTAATGCCGGCCGCAACTGACCTATGAGAACGCCGCGGTTGTTCTCCGAGCATTCATCCAAAAAACTGCCAAAATTCTTCTAAATATCTGTAATCGGATCGCAAGGAATCAGCGAACTATTTTTAGTGCTCGCTTGCCTATAATTAGCACAGCCGCCTACCCCCGGTGATTCTCTGAGTGGGAGTGGGTACAGGGAACGCTTGTGCACGGATAGGGATGAGACCTTCGTCATAGTGTCTAAGGTCTGGGCGGAGCCAGGGATGCCAGTTAGTATACCGTTTAAGAAGGGTTTCATTTCGTTGCCTTTCTATAGCACGCAACTTTTCTATGCTTAGGGTTCTGGCTCACAATGATGAACCAAAAACGCAAACAACCCGTCGCAAACAAAAACGACAAAAGAGAAACTTCAAGGGCGCACCAAATTACGTCCGAATGTTGAACATTACATGGCATTATATATATTGCAGCCTAATTTGCAAATCTTGCAGCACCAAAAAAATTTATCTGCAGTGGTGGTCTGAGATGCCGAGCTTGAGTGTGAGGAAAGATTGCAAACTTCAGATGTTTACATCTTCTAATCATCGACATTCTGCTTGCATAGGTGATTTGACTTTTTGCTTCTGGCCATTTGAAAAAGCATTATACGCGCCAGCTATCCGTATTTATGTGAAAATCTTACCATCACGCATCGCTCATTGTCAGGAGCATCAGGTGCACCCACAACCCATTCTAGATGGTCCACTTTTGTGCCGTCAGTCCAGGTCCATACCTTTCTTCCATTACCTTTAGCCCATAAACCGATCCAGGTCAAGTCGTGGTAATCTTTCCATTGCTTACCCATTCTTGCCAGCTCTAAATTTTTGATTCATGTTCTCTATAGGTTCTCTATACATCAACCGCATGGACTGACTGCCTCACTGCGGGCACACGACGCGCTTTGGAATTGCTGTCTCGGTACAAAACACTTTCGTACAAGTCGTGTCACGTTGTTTTAGCCGCGATACGGCTAGTTCTTGCAGTCGATGAATCACTGGCTAGTGCCGGACGAGAAGGCAAAAGCAAAATTAGTAGCGTGGCGCGAACACTATCTTAACGCGTAACTACCCCGTTCCAAACCCCGCACCTCATGCGCTTCGGGGCTAAATACCGCGCTCGAGCTCGGGCGGTTGAGCAAGACTTCGCAGCGTACGCACATACATTGAGGCATGGGGCTACGCTGCGTCCCAAACCTCCAAGATTATGAAACATCGTCCGGCGTTAGCCTTCAATCATATAACATGAATAACACACCGGCTACAAAAACATTTTCGGCGGAGCTGTGTATCGAAGTCAAATGTCCTCCAAGACTGTTACAGATGTATTCGGCATCGTAAGCATTTGCATCAAGGAATGTCTGTAAAGTCAAAACTTAGGATGAAGTTTCTATGTACTTTTCCGTTGATTTTATGGCAGTCTTGTTGAATTACGAAGATAATTATTTTATAGTTTGAAGGCTCCGTCCAGAGTGCCGGAGCTGTGGCAAAATTGCTAGCACTAACCTACGCCGTGCTGTCTCGGCGCTATCTAGATAGTACATTTCGTTTTGTTGGGGGCGTGGCATATGGTTGGGCCAGATTGTGCGGTGTACGCGATGTACGTCTCGTACGTCCCACACCCTATTGCACGTGAGCGTACGCCACCTACGTCGCGTATGCCTCACTGTCTGGCCCAACCCAAAGCAGGCCTCGTTCCCAGCAGGTATTGATCGGAATCATTATTGAAAGTTCCGGTAGCGCTGTGCCGACCCGGTGCTAGCTCAGCGTCGGCACAGCTGGCACTTTGAACGCAGCCTAAAAAGCCTGAGCTATTCAAAAGCGGTATTAATCCTACTCCATGCCAAACTCTTGCTGTTCAAAGAGAAACGTTGCCATCAGGGAAAAACATACAACCAAACTTCGTACGTGTTTTGGAGAGTTTGCCTCTTCTAATAGAGAAACTGCATGAGTTTAGCGCGAAGCACAAAAGAGTGACAAGCAGTCAAAATTAGAATCAACTGTAATTACTTTTCATTCGAGGCTAATGTACAATCGAGTAGATTTTCCGCTTAATATGGTGTTGCAGAAGGTGAAATGCGGTAAAATTTGCGCGTGATCAAGTAGCCAGGACAGTAATGCCAGCCTTTTGCGCTCGCAATTGGCCGGCGCCACAGACGCAACTATTTGTTCACGCGCCAAATTTACTGCATTTCACCTTCAGTGCAAGCACACTATATTAAGCAGAAAATCTACTCGACTGTAGGTTCTTAAGCTGACAGTGCTACATCAAAAAGTGAGGAAAAGTGCAGCAAAACAAAGTTTGCACTGCTAGGAAACAAACTTGCTTATTTTTTGTTGCAGAGATTTGAAATGAGACAAATGTAGATGAAGAATGTGCAATTACTACAGATCAATTTATTTGGCGTTGATACTCAGAATTAATCTTATTTTTTAGGGGATGATCATAAATGGCTTCTTCCAAAAAACTTTAACAGAATACATTTTGTTAAATCATCTTTGTTTAAGAAAAGCTGGCACATACCTTGTAGCAAGAATCAGTTTTGTCGAAGTAAGTCCACCCACTCTCGCAAAGCCAAGGGCACGCTAAAAGGCAGTTTGGATTACTAAAGAACAAAATCTTCTAAAGCAGTTAGCCCTGACAGCTGTTAAAATGTACTGGTGTTTTTATAAAACGAAGAAAAGGAGTCAGCGCTTGATGTTATATGTTCGTCATATTTTCACTTCCAAGTACACCAAATCTGATATCTGCTCCGAAATTTGCCAAAAGTCGTTATTATCGTTAGTTCAAGCTGCTGTTCGTGCTTAGCTAATAATTCGTTTTCGGTCCTTCCTCATATCCGAGTACAGGGTGTCCCAAAAGTAAGTACACACTTTTCAATCGTTAATATCTCTCTTCCCAATGGGTCTTTTTTACCATTCAAGTACCATTCTGTAGAGGAGGCTTCAACTTAGATTTACAGTATCAAGCGAATCACCGATCGCTCTTCGTTACTGTAGGATTGCGGTAAGGACGTTCAGCATGTGGAACTTTTGCGAAATATGCCATCTGACAAAAAATTTTCAAAAAATCTGAAAAATCGTCTTACTAGGGTTTTCGCGCACGCTGATTCCAGTACACAACTTTTCACAATTGTTTTCAGCTTTTTTGACGGTAAAATCACAATTCAGACAAATACTGAAAATTCAGTTATAACACTTTACCTGGGATAACTTTGGAAATAACCATAGCAGTAAAGTAGAAACTTTATATTCAAAATCAGCGGCTTCCATTACTATAGTACAAGAGTTTTTGGCTTGTTTGTTTCTGTAGGCAGAGTATGGCTTCCAATGGCCTAAAATCCTTGTCGAAGTTCCTACAGTAGTCCTACTGTAATGAAAAGAGATCGATGATTCGCTTGATACTGCAAATCTAAGCTGAAGCTTCATCTACAGAATAGTACTTAAATGGTGGAAAAAGACGCAATGGGAAGAAAAATATCAACGATTGAAAATTGTGTACTTACTTTTGGGAGACCCTGTAGACTGTGCCTAGTTTCCCTACTCATAGCGTCTATTTTCCTCCGTCGCACCATATATAGGGAATTCCAATCTGTGTGTCACGGTTCAAAACGTTTGCTGATGAAGTATCTTTATAGCTAAGTAGTGCTCGAGGCAACATCATTTTTGTAGGGAACTGGCTTTATCCCAGGGTTGAACGGGTTGAATTCTATCCCAGACTTGTACATTATTCTAGCGCAGCTTGAGGTTGAGTACCAAAGGAATGGCTTTGAAAATACGGGTTGATGGTATTTGAAGATTGATTTGCATTTTGATGCAGAACTGACACCCCAAGCTCAAACTGTAACATGAGTCTCAAATCATATAAGAAGAAGATGTTCACTAACCTACGTTGGAAGCATTGAAATAAGAAGAACCAGAAGTTTGGCCCAAACTTCTGTAAAAGCTTTATTCTCAGGTGGATTTTTTGAGGTAAAACACAAACTTTGAAATTGATTTGTTGCTGCTCGGATTTACAAGACTGTTTGCCAATGGAATCCATACAAACAACAGGAACTTCATCGAGCTCATCCTAAATACCTTTGAATACTTGTTTTCACTATTAGCTATGATTTTCGCTATCATATACTGTGAAGCATCGCAGTTTCTTTTGTGAGCGAAAATAGATTTCGATGCGTTACTCATGTAATTCACGTAAGCAAATTGGGAAGACGATGCATTATGACAAAGTAATTTTTTCGCAACAATTTTGCAAACAATTGAAAAACACCAAGGACATTATCTTTAGAGGTCTTCTATAGTCCTTTTTGCAATAAAATGTATTACTATAAAAAATCTGTATAGTAAAGAAGAAATACTGAAACAAAAGACGCTCCCATTTACCACCTCATGGCAAAAGTGTACAATAAACGAAAGACCATGACAGAGCATTCCTTTTCTACCACCTGGACATATCAGAAAGATACGAGAACTTGTGTCGGAGCAGGCAGCCTGGTAACTTTATGATTTGCCCAATTTTGTTATCCAAGATGATTATATATACAGCTCTTGGATTAGTCGTCGATTTTCATTTCGTTGATAACTTCTTCATCCAAAACGTGGCAAATCTGACTTCTCACATAAAGCAAGAAAACAAAGACAAAAGAGCAATAATCTCTTCAAAATATTTGAGTGAGGTACTGTTGAGATGATTTGAGGAGTCGTTGAGCAAAGAGTATGTAGTCTGACAGTATGCAACAGATTACCAGAGTCATATTGGTCGATATGCCATTTTTTACAACATAGTGTGCTTCTTTCATCAACGACTTTGCTATGAGACGCTAAGCTGTACTTAAATATAAGGCGATTAACCAACGGTTGAAACTCGCGGTCCAAAGTGTCAGAAGCTAATACTTGTCTTCCAAAAATCAGCAGTAAGGTGTGGAACCAGTGCCGTTTCAAGAATTGGAGTTTGAAGTACGATGACAGGAACGCTGATAATTTTTGATAACAGTTCAATTAGGCCACAAAGTATTGAAAGATTCTACGAGTATGAATGCTAAACATCAATTCTTGAACTGGTTCAAGGCAAAAATCGTATTATAGGAACTAATGTCAATTATTACATGATGTAGGAATCAAATCATTTATTACATGGTGTCTTTTGTACATTCTAACCTACCCTCAAGTAATTGACATTTAGAGGCCACCCTTTGTAATACTTTTAAATAGTTTCGATTTTGTGAATACCAAACATCTACAAGACGCAAGACAAGCTTCGACCTACTAGCCCCTCAGAAGAACTTTGTAAGTGGTACAATAATAGTTTCTAGAATTACTTACTACCTTTATTGATTTCACCGAATTTTTGCAAACTTTGAGTTACGGGGTTGGAGTTGGCATAAGCGGGTAAGCGATGCTGAATGCGAAAAGATAAGGGGATAAGGAACGGCATGTATAAGTAATCCGGGTATGCCAGCTAGTCATAGAGTAACGCATTAGCCTATAACGAATCGCTTGCGAGAATAAATGATTGCCCTTGTCTTACATAAAGCAGACCTGTAACTGCTACAAGGAAAGATAAACAGAGTCAAGCGTGGAGTGTGGCATGCTAAATGGGAGTCGTATTGAGGGGCCAGAAAGGGGTGGGGGAGGGTCGTTATCAAAGTGAATCTGATGTTAGCGATAACATGGTACATGGTTAACATGGTTAACAATGTCACATAGGTCTCATGCAAAATACTACAATTAATGTTTTAGCCCATCGTATACATCAACAAGTATAATAAAATATGTATAAAAGCATAAGAGCATCGCTCTCGTAATTAAGGATTGCGGCCGTGCGCCGAACGCACTCTACTTCATTGTCGAAGAGGCTACCTAATGCATGCGAGCCTATCACAGGACTTGCAGGGACTAGCACATTATTCAGTGCTTTTATCCTCCCAACTTGCTCTGGTAGCAATCTACCGACCCCGGAGGGTAGAGGGCTTTGTTAGCCCAGGTTTCGTGATTATGTCAAATATCTCCTGTGGGTCAAGTTTCAGCAAACTCTGAGGTTTCCAAATATTGGGCCTTTAAGTGCAATGGTCATTTTCGATCATGTTTTGGCTTCAAAGCCAAAACATGATCGAAAATTGCTTACTATACGAATCCTACTTTAAGGTCCTACAAATTAAGTAATGTAGGGCATGCCGAATTTGCGTTTCTTTTGTTCTTGGCTTTCAATAACTCAGACTAGGGAAGACCACTCGAGCTCAAATCACTTTATCGTAAATTAAGAGCCTTAGACTATCGAATATATATCTACATTCTTGTCGCCCAATTTGGCAGTTCACGTAATAGCGCAGACTTACAGGGTGCGCCAAAATTTTTTGCGCCAAAATAATCAAGGTAATGCCACAACAATGGCAATGAGAAATTTGGTCTGGATTTAATGTCACAGAATGCCGTAAGCATACTCTACAAAAAGCACTATCAAGATCCCAAAACGGTCTTTATTTAGAGAAGTAAGAATTGCAAAAAGCAATGTTTGTGACAGAAAAAACGCAAGCTGACGCAAATTATGAAATAGTCAAAATTTTTGTTTTGAATTCTTCTCAAGATTCCGAACCTCAGTGATCTTAATGTCAAAAATTAAATCTATTCTATGGCGAAGTCTTCACCTGAGAGAAGCGGTCACTAAAAAGATACATACTGGGCAAGTTAGTGGGCCTCTACCCGCATGCAGCACGCGTCAAAGTCGGAGAAATATCATGATTTTTATCAGAATCCATGTTCGACTATCCATAAATCTTGGCATAGTTTGAATCTTCTGATTGCTTCCTTTAGCAGCGTCCAAGATTGGTACAGATATTTATTCCACAATAAACAGACTGACGTCTTGGCAAACTCGCCTTCTTCAGAGTCTGAAAAGTCGAAAACACATAAGTGAACTATCCGATCAAATGCCTTATCGACTACAGAAAAAAGCCCAACCCTCTAGAAAAGCAACAGTATCAACCAAAACGCAAGATTAAGCCAGTGCTCACCTTGAGAGGTAATAGATTAGGTGGGTGCAGACCACTTATGTCAAAAACTGTACTGCATTACTTTTATATTAATCTAGTGACCCTGTCCTGACCTGACCTCATTATTCAAAAGCTATCATGATTTTCTACCGAAAAGCAAAACAGGCAATTTTACTTCTTTCAACTTGGATACAATGTTGTAGAACCGAGAAAACAATATCAATGACCGCTGGCTGAACCGGTCTTATGTTCATTTGGCGCTCAATGATACACGCGCAAGTAATTGTGGCGCACCCTGTAGAGTGTCATCGTAACCCAATATTTTCGCAGAAGCTTCCATTTGCATAGGTAAGAAAAAACGATTTTATCTTTCTCTAGAAGAAAAGAATCCATGAAATTCCTGCTGTGTAAAGAAGAAAACTGAGTACAGCAACGATATTTATGAGAGCAGATATATTATATTAAGGTTGAAGGTAGCTTAATGAGGTGTTGCACAACTCCTAAAAAGGTGTGGCAGCTATAGCGTTTTTGAGGTTGTGCCACACCCCATCAACTTACCTCCAGAGAGAATTTTAGGGAACAATTTATATAAAGTTCTATAGCAGAATTTCGTAATCTTTGTGGAAAGGTTAGAGTTGCTCGTTTGCTTTTGTTTGAGTAGTTAATAGAGGCACAATCACTGTAAGCGAAAAATGGGACACACGAGATTTTGGCTAGCTTCTAATTTCATGGTTTGATGGTTATTTGAAGCAGAATTTTTGATGTAGGCAAACAGGAAATAGTGCTCTGTATTGATGTATCCGCCCATCTATGTTACCAAATGCAAACTTACAATTAAACTCCAATGATATAATAAATCGATGCCAGCTAAAAGCAGGAGTTCCGCCGTTTCAGGAAAGTTGATTTTTCCTCTTTGAACGAGTAAGTCTGCAGTTTAAGTGGTGCTATACTATGGAAAGCTCTTTTACGTATCCGAGAGCAACCGTCTCATCAAAGAGTAGTCAAGAGGTGTAAATAATCAACTTGCCAAGCCACTCTTAAAGCAAGCCGACTACAAGGGGTTTGGTTGGTCGGCTTACTGTGGACGTTAATCGTGGATCACAGAACCGGTGCTAAATAGGGAATTCGAGTTTTGACACATCAGAAAATGAGATTTACAGAAAATTCACACATGATTTCGAGAGCAAAGTAATCCCATCCACGCCGTTCAAGTAATCGTACTAACCTGCAGATTCGCACATCGACTCTACACAGTGTATGATTTCGCTATGGTAATATGAAGCTGGCACCAAAAGACGAGGCTGTCTAGGCCATTGTAAATCTGTAGGTCCATAATGCGAACTACCTCACATACGTGTTAGAAAACACATCCGTTGACAGTGCTCTGCTAACAGCGGCATCGTTAAGAAATACATCGGAAACTGTGTCGTGCGAATTCTCCAATTGTTAGGCCTCATCGCGTGAATACAGTGTCACTATGGCACTTCGTTACAAGACAAAGCTTCACATATTGTACTACATTTCCATTTCCATCCGAAAACCTTTAGTGTTAAACTTAGCTTCGATGATAAAATGTTTTGCCGTTTGCTTCTCATTTTTACACAGATTTTCTGAAGGAATTTGACATGCCTAGTTGATCTCATTGCGCACTAGATGCGGTAGTTTCAGCTGTGTAACCTGGTGCATGATTTCGCGCGTTAGCAGTAGGATGAATATTGCCATTCGCCGTCAATTACGAATGAGACGGGTGTGAACACCTGCAAGTGCGCAATGCATGGCGATTCACATCCTTGCTTGTATACAAAGATTTGCCTCAGCGTTGTAGAAACACTAATATTCAAAGGAACAGGCATTCTATACACTCAGAGTTTCTGTAAAACTGGTATCATGAGGCATTTCCTATATTTATTTGCAAAAATGTTGAGCCCTTCATAATTTTTTTACATAGCGAAGCCTTGAGTTTCTTATGGTTAGTACACGATGAATTAAAACCAATTATTGGGCCTAGTAGGATATCAAGGTCTCTTATTTAGAGGATTACAAGTGACCACAAGCAGCAAGGAAATCTGGCAACAGGTGCATTATAAGCGCAGAAAAGCAGCATTTTTTTGGAACAAGAAGTGTATGGCATTGGTAAGCTAATCTACATTTTATCTACCGCGCATCTAAATGCGATTTATTAGTTCATCATTATTTCTGACAAGCTTTTAGCTCTTTGGTTGCGTTCATACTGGTCTGAATGTTCGGGAACAGTTCGAGCGCTGCGCTAGAACTGTTTCCGAATTTGAGATCAGTATGAACGCAGCCTTTAACTGCATAGCGGATACCGTAGTTTTCGCCGCCTAATAAAATTAGTTTTTCGCAGGATCAGTATAAAGATTTGAAAAATAGCGAAGCTTAACCTCGTTAAAGAACGCGGGTTGCAGTTTGGTCATTTTCTAAGAGCTGTTGACACACGTATGAAAGTTCAGCATGAAAAACTCCATGAAATGATGCCAACAGCGTTTATGCAGTTTTGATCTGCGAAATGTCGTTCAAAAGAATTGAACTTGCTTTCCGGACGTCCGAATTTACATAAAAAGGAGATAGCGGTCAATGAAGGCTGCATAACAAGTGTCAGTTCACGGCTTCTCCATTTATCCCTTAATTGGATTAAGCAACATTATTGATTTATTAAAATTGATCAGAGCAAATTCAGTGATAAACGAATGCAGACGAACTAGGAGAAGACGCTTCTATAATATCCGACATTGCGAATGCTTCAGAAATTCCAAGCTTTTGTTATGGGTTTCATAAATCACAGCAGAAACCATGTAGCAAGAATTCGAAAATCAGATGAGATTTTACAGATTTTACCAAGCCTTTTAAAGGCCCCAATTTCGAACATTCATTTATTTACTTATTGTTATACACAAAAGTGCGCCAAAAATCAAAAGAAAACATCCAGAACATCCAAAAAGTATGGAAAAGTCATCCAAAAATCATACAGAAAAAATCATTTGGAATCGAGAATTCGCGAAACCCTCAAAAAACCCCCGTTTTGGAGAACCCGCTGCAACAAGCGCGGACGAATGAGAACTTGCAAAGTAAACAAACAACCACTGGGTGGAGTGACCACCTCTAGGTTCGTCTCTTCCGGAGCGGATTTGTCGCTCCGGTAGCAATCTTTTGCGGCGCAACTTGGGGGTTTGCCTAGTGTGGGATCCCATACTAGTATTCCATCATAATCTCGTCAACCCCCACTTTGAGTAGACGGTGCCTTCAACCCCTATAGAGGTCCAATTTTGAAAGTGTTAGCAAGATCCACTTGAGATAGTGACCTGTGTATTCTGACGTAATTGCGCATTCAAAATCAAAGGTTTGTAAGGAGTCAAGAGCAGTTTATTTCATGAAATTTTCAAATTATGTTCGGAATTCGTATAGTAGAAGTACTTCTGTGCCAAACAGGTTTGTCAGGTGTTCTTTTATTTCCAATCACGGCCTAACGTTTCGACGCCTTTCGTCTTCCTCAGAGGCCCTGTGAACACCGCTATTTAGGGTTCCGCACCGGAAATGATGGTCTTGGCGGATAGAATTATCTATCAAACTAGCTGGCTTACCCGGCTCCGCCGTATCCGGACCAAACTTGGCACACATACACTTCGGGCCCCGGCGGGTGTCACAGTCCACTTTTCGTTATCGATCGATGTCGATTTTACCGATTTTTATCGATTTTTTGGCAGAGTTCACCTACAGGGCTAGGAGTTGGCACAGGGGGGAAGTGAGCATGGGGATTCCGAATACAATATTAGTTTTCAGAATTATCGATTGCTTTTATTGATTTTATCGATTTTTTGTAAATTTTGACATGCGAGGCTGGGATTTTGCACAGGGGGGTAATCGAGCATGCTGATCACGAACACAATATTAGTTTTCAGGATCGTCCATTACTTTTATCGATTTTATCGATTTTTTTGCAAAGTTTGACCTGCGGGGCTGGGAGTTTGCACAGAGGGTAATCGAGCATGCAGATTACGAATACAATATTAGTTTTCAAGATCGTCCATTACTTTTATCGATTTTATCGATTTTTTGAAAATTTGAGCTAGGGGGCTGGAATTTGGCACAGGGGTGTTCGAGCATGCTGATCACCCCCCTTGGGGATGATCAGCATGCTCGATTACCCCCCTGTGCCAACTCCCAGCCCCCTAGCTCAAACTTTGCAAAAAAATCGATAAAATCGATAAAAGTAATCGATAATCCTGAAAACCAATATTGTATTCGGAATCAGCATGCTCGATTACCCCCCTGTGCAAACTCCCAGCCCCGTAGCTCAAACTTTGCAAAAAAATCGATAAAATCGATAAAAGTAATCGATAATCCTGAAAACCAATATTGTATTCGGAATCCCCATGCTCGATTACCCCCCTGTGCCAACTCCCAGCCCCGTAGCTCAAACTTTGCAAAAAAATCGATAAAATCGATAAAAGTAATCGATAATCCTGAAAACCAATATTGTATTCGGAATCCCCATGCTCGATTACCCCCCTGTGCCAACTCCCAGCCCCGTAGGTGAACTCAGCAAAAAAATCGATAAAAATCGATAAAATCGATATCGATCGATGACGAAAAGTAGCCTATGACACCCGCCGGGGCCCGTAGTGTATGTGTGCCAAGTTTGGTCCGGATCGGTTCAGAAATGGAATTTTCTATTCGGAACATACGTACAGACATACAGACAGACAGACATACAGACAGACAGACAGACAGACAAACAGACATTCAGCTTTATATATAAGATTATTAATTAACTAGCGGCCCAGTGAAGTATTCATGTAAGAAATTACTTCCTTGACACTTCCTCTACCCTCTATAGATGCCATTCATGGCAAGATAAACACATTGAAGTATTTTATAGGTATAAACCTAACCTAGACTATCTGTACTACTGCAGTTTATTCATATATATATATCACTACGTAATATATAACGAATTCGTTGTTTACCCATTAATCCTCTGATAGTTGGATTATGGCAAACGAGGAGGGCGCAGACGTAAAAATTATGATGAAATACACTGATCTTTGGAATTGGATTGCTGCCATTAGGGGTGAGTAAGTCACTTGGCACGATGCCAGATTTTCGTAAGCCTTTGGAACGGTGCCAAATTTCGTAAGTATGGGCAACTGAAACAACATACATGCATAACGGCATGTTTCGGGCGTGTTTTCGATCGATATCGTCATTATTTTTCACGTCTGCAGTTTTGACCATCCTAGGAACTGTTCTAATTTCCACGTTCATTCTAGAATTTCTTCCAATAACTGTTGTTCTGGATTCTTCTCATTCGAGAATATGTCCTTTGAAATTTGCTCTTAATAAGAGATTGTCATCGCCGAAGATTTGGTTTCTATGGAGAGGGGAATCTAATCTGAGGTGCTTTCGCAGTTGGATCATCATTCTCTTGTGCTTCTATGTCCTTTGATATTTGCTTCTAATAAGATTGCTATCGCCGAAAATTTAGTTTCTATGGAGAGGGGACTTTTGAGGTAGAAGTTTGCCAAGCATACTCCCGGTAACATCGGAGCTGAAACTGAGTTCATTACAAATTCGACTCTTCTGTGTGAGGTGTTTAGGATCTTGAAAACACTTAGTGAGAGAGATTTTACTCCAAATATGACATCCGCATGTAGCTACAAATAGCAGATACAAATGAGCAGATGTAACGGAACGTCTGAAAGAACTAACAAAACAAACGAAAGATGAGTGAGGAAATTTGTTTTTATTTTACTGAGATCTGAGATGAGTGATATTTAGGCACTGTATTCTCTGCAGGTTTGCTGTGCAAGAGAGGAAAACTTGTCACCGTTTTGGTATACAAAAGTCTGTTGAAACCCAATCGGGCAGAGAAACAGATTTTTGCATGTTGGGGCTGTTCTTATAATGGTCTTCAAGCGGCACGTAGGGCATGAACTGTCCTTTAGATAGATAATATTGGTTTGAAAGCGGCACGTAGGGCAACCCGATCGGGCAGGGAAACGGATTTTTATATGTTTGGGGCAGTTCTTATAATTTTTGACCGGTCTTCAAGCGGCACGTAGGGCAACCCGATCGGGCAGGGAAACGGATTTTTGTATGTTTGGGGCAGTTCTTATAATTTTTGACCGGTCTTCAAGCGGCACTTAGGGAATAAACTTTATTTTTGAATAGTTACTATCGGTCTGTAAGCGGCACGTAGGGCAACCCGATCGGGCAGGGAAAAGGATTTTTGTATGTTTGGGGCAGTTCTTGTAATTTTTGAACGGTTATCAAGCGGCACGTAGGAAATAAACTTTATTTTTAAATAGTTACTATCGGTCTGTAAGCGGCACGTAGGGCAGCCCGATCGGGCAGGGAAACGGATTTTTGTATGTTTGGGGCAGTTCTTATAATTTTTAAACGGTCTTCAAACGGCACGTAGGGAATAAACTTTCTTTTTGAATAGTTACTATCGGTTTGTAAGCGGCACTTAGGGCAACCCGATCGGGCAGGGAAACAGATTTTTGTATGTTTGCCGCAGTTCTTATAATTTTTGAACGGTCTTCAAGCGGCACGTAGGGAATAAACTTTATTATGTCTAGCTGGCTTACCCGGCTCCGCCGTATCCGGACCAAACTTGGCACACATACACTTCGGGCCCCGGCGGGTGTCACAGTCCACTTTTCGTTATCGATCGATGTCGATTTTACCGATTTTTATCGATTTTTTTGCAGAGTTCACCTACAGGGCTAGGAGTTGGCACAGGGGGGGAAGTGAGCATGCGGATTCCGAATACAATATTAGTTTTCAGAATTATCGATTACTTTTATTGATTTTATCGATTTTTTGTAAATTTTGACATGCGAGGCTGGGATTTTCACAGGGGGGTAATCGAGCATGCTGATTACGAACACAATATTAGTTTTCAGGATCGTCCATTACTTTTATCGATTTTATCGATTTTTTTTGTAAAGTTTGACCTGCGGGGCTGGGAGTTTGCACAGGGGGGTAATCGAGCATGCAGATTACGAATACAATATTAGTTTTCAAGATCGTCCATTACTTTTATCGATTTTATCGATTTTTTGAAAATTTGAGCTAGGGGACTGGAATTTGGCACAGGGGTGTAATCGAGCATGCTGATCACCCTCCTTGGGGATGATCAGCATGCTCGATTACCCCCCTGCGCCAACTCTCAGCCCCCTAGCTCAAACTTTGCAAAAAAATCGATAAAATCAATAAAAGTAATCGATAATCCCGAAAACCAATATTGTATTCGGAATCCCCATGCTCGATTACCCCCCTGTGCGAACTCCCAGCCCCGTAGCTCAAACTTTGCAAAAAAATCGATAAAATCGATAAAAGTAATTGATAATCCTGAAAACCAATATTGTATTTGGAATCCCCATGCTCGATTACCCTCCTGTGCCAACTCCCAGCCCCGTAGCTCAAACTTTGCAAAAAAATCGATAAAATCGATAAAAGTAATCGATAATCCTGAAAACCAATATTGTATTCGGAATCCCCATGCTCGATTACCCCCCTGTGCCAACTCCCAGCCCCGTAGCTCAAACTTTGCAAAAAAATCGATAAAATCGATAAAAGTAATTGATAATCCTGAAAACCAATATTGTATTCGGAATCCCCATGCTCGATTACCCTCCTGTGCCAACTCCCAGCCCCGTAGCTCAAACTTTGCAAAAAAATCGATAAAATCGATAAAAGTAATCGATAATCCTGAAAACCAATATTGTATTCGGAATCCCCATGCTCGATTACCCCCCTGTGCCAACTCCCAGCCCCGTAGGTGAACTCAGCAAAAAAATCGATAAAAATCGATAAAATCGATATCGATCGATGACGAAAAGTGGCCTATGACACCCGCCGGGGCCCGATGTGTATGTGTGCCAAGTTTGGTCCGGATCGGTTCAGAAATGGAATTTTCTATTCGGAACATACGTACACACAGACAGACATACAGACATACATACATACAAACAGACATTCAGCTTTATATATAAGATTTATCGGAATAAATTCTATCCGCCAAGACCATCATTTCCGGTGCGGAACCCTAAATAGCGGTGTTCACAGGGCCTCTGAGGAAGACGAAAGGCGTCGAAACGTTAGGCCGTGATTGGAAATAAAAGAACACCTAACAAACCTGTTTGGCACAGAAGTACTTCTACTATACGAATTATGCCCAGGTTTAAAGAAAGCGAAACTTTTAAATTATGTTCGGAATTTTCTTTGAATGGGCATCATCCACTCCTCGGTAACCTAGACACGCAGTGCTAGTGATGTCAAAAGGTTTCTGCCCAATGCAAATACTCCCAATCCTTATATTAGCACTGCTAGGCGCATTTCCTCCCTGACTGAAGACTGCCATCTGCATACTGCTTACTGGGAGCAATATGCTTTCTACGCAAGTAAATTAAGATTGTGTAAGAACATAACATGCTCGCAGCCGCACCGTATGATAATAACCCTTATTGCGCTGCGTTACGCCAGTCCCTCTCGCTTCTCTAATACCTCTCTCTTACAGTTTTTCGCCATCACCCTTTGAGGTACGAAATGACCGATTGTACAGTCATAATAGGAAAATTTCTTTTGGATGAAGGTTTTGATGGAACAGTTTCAACAAAGGACTCTATAAACATTCAAACAGATTCAAAACAATGATTAAAAATACTTGAACGATTGTACCATCCGACTTAAGGTTTGCAAGATTTTTTGAGTTCATCGAATATTGACACATCTCAGAAATGAGGTTTTTGAGAAAGAAAATATCTAGAAATGGTCAAATAATCTATTGGAAATCAAACCTAGGCTTGAAAATAATTTAGCTCGGTTTTTTGAAAATTTAAATCCAATTTCTGAAAAATTATCCGCTTTGAGTATTTTTGTATAACTCATAGTGAAGAATAAACAATTTAGGCCGTTTCGGTGCAGCTCCTCTATTCTTTGTTCAGCTTTCTAGGCAATATCTTCTGAGAGGATTGGCTTTGCTATGAAAATTAGGGCATTTCAAAAAACTCCAAAAATTAATTGCAATCATGTTGATTTTGTGAATGAGGAATTTTACCACGACAATCGAGTTTTCGAGAAGCTGGAGAATTCAAGTTAAGAAATCTGACCACAGTTGAAAAGTGTAAAGCAACTTATCTTTGAAAGCAGCGTCCAGGCAAATCTGGGCCTATGGGGATCTCATTTGGAGGATAATCTTGGAGTCCTAACTAAAACACTGCCCAAGCGGCAGCGGCAAATGGTAAGCTCAGAGATGAGATATTCGCCTCCAAACTGAACCCCGGGATCGCATTCGCATGGATTCATGGCGCGACACATTAGTTTCGCGCGGGACCCACGGGAGTCGCGCCATGAATCCATGCGTATACGATCCCGGGGTCCAGTTTGAAGGCGAATATCTCGACTGTGAGTTCACCATTTGAGCTGCCGCTTGCGCAGTGTCTTAGTTAGGACCCCAAAATTACTTTCCACATCAGAACCCCGTATGTCCAGATTTGCCTGGACGCTGCTTTTAAAGATTGTTGGAATGCAAGATGATTAGTAGGAAAAGAGCTTTTGTTTCTAAATCTTGACTGATTTGCTAATAGGTAACTGATTTCTCGTCATGTCAGTATACATATTTTAGTTATTTCTAATTTGATTATTGGCTGCGCCATCCGAGTTGTGATGCGCGACTAGGCCTTTTCGCAACTCAGAGTGTTGTGAGTGAATGGCAGGAGATTCGTGCTGCCGCGTAGCGCAACGCAAGTAAACCTGCGTCGCTCCTCGCTAATTACCACCTACCGCGGCTGCAAGCGGCTGTCCGGGTATCGATGGGCGTATGCCAGGATGAACGATAGCTGGCAATAAGCATACTGTACTCCTGCGGTTGTCAATACGTCTCACATAAAGTCTTATTTTTTGAAGCTGTATGTTCGAAACTAGATTGAAAATGGTGTCGAACAGTAAGAATCAGGGCATACAGAGCTTTCAACGTTTTTGTCCAAGTTCGAGATATCATCATAGCGTATATATGGAACCTGAAAAAGATTTGACCTACTACGCAGCGCATATGGCTGGCACAACCTATCGTTCATCTTGGCTGCCCCCCGGTATCAATCGACCGCCTCTGTTGACTAAGCAATAGAGCATGTAATAGCGACAAGATGTAGAAGGCTGCAGAGCACCTTTCTCATGTGATATGCAGTTACTTATTCTATTTGGTTTGGGAAACGTCTTTCCTTGACAATAATGTTTCCTCAGCTACGGCAATAAAGGTGTTCAAAAAACGTGATTTTGAAAGGATCAAGGCGTTTTTATATTTAACTAGCTGGCTTACCCGGCTCCGCCGTATGTTCCGAATAGAAAATTCCATTTCTCAACCGATCCGGACCAGACTTGGCACACATACATTTCGGGCCCCGGCGGGTGTCACAGTCCACTTTTCGTTATCGATCGATGTCGATTTTATCGATTGCAAAATTTGAGCTAGATGGCTGGAATTTGCCAGAGGGGTGTAATCGAGCATGCTGATCACTCCCACGGGGGTGATCAGCATGCTCGATTACCCCCCTGTGCCAACTCCCAGCCCTGTAGCTCAAATTTTGCAAAAAATCGATAAAATTAATATCGATCGATGACGAAAAGTAGCCTATGACACCCGCCGGGGCCCGAAGTGTATGTGTGCCAAGTTTGGTCCTGATCGGTTCAAAAATGGAATTTTCTATTTGGAACATACGTACGTACAGACAGACAGACAGACAGACAGACAGACAGACAGACATACATACATACAGACATACAAACAGACATTCAGCTTTATATATAAGATTACTATCAAAAGTAAGTAAGTATTTTAAGTGTCGATAAGTTTATACCTTGTAGCTGTTACAAATTGGGAAGATTGATATTACAAGGAACAGCCCAATTTGTGCTGTATAAGCTCTTTTATCTATCAATTTTCTATACTCCTTCAAAATCGCAACAGTCACTTATTGAAACTCAGCCCACTCCTTACCCTTATCGGCATTCTGCTAACTACAGTCATTGAAGTTCAGAAAATGTATGATCAACCAAGCGCTTGATCATTCCATTTTACCGAGCTATCACTTAGCTGGTAATACAGTCAGCAGGCCAATTCATCATTAGGATGACATGAGGAGCATCCGTTGCTGAAGAATTGACTAGTGGAGATTAGCAGGCAGATTAAGGGCATAAGAAGAACCGAAAATGACACATTTTTGACTTTTTATCATTTTGAGATAATTCGAGTACAAAGTTCCCTTTTGTGGCTGCTAGAGAATTTTCTGTTAGGAGTTTGGGTAATTGTTACCAATCTAGCAGCTATATATACAGGGTGTCCCAAAAAAATGTATCGAACGTTTAATCGTTAATATTTCTCTTCTGAAGAAGCCTTTTGCCTTGCTTCAAGTACCGTTTTGTAGAGCTGGCTTCAACTTAGATTTGCATTATAGAACGAATCACTCATCTCTCTTTATTACTGTGAGATTACGGTAGAAACTTGAAACATATGGTGTCAATGTGGAAAATGCTGCCGTTTCAAAATTTTTCAAAAAAACGTGAAAACTTGTGTAATAGGGTTTTTATGGACGCTGAGTTTAATACTCAACTATTCACGAGATTATGAAGCCTTCTAAACGGTGTAACCGCACTTTTTAGGAACATTGAAAAAATGGCCGCTACCTCTTACCTGGCATAACTCTTCAATGAAGCATCGTAATAAGTTGGGAACTTTACAGTTATAATCAGCAACTCTAATTAGCCTAGTGTAAAAGTTTTGAGGCTGTTTTGCTTCCTTTCTGAGGCAAAATATGACCTTCATTGCTTAAAACCCTCTTTGAAGTTTCTACCGTAATCCTACAGTAACGAAGAAAGATGAGTGATTCGTTCTGTAATGCAAATCTAAGTTGAAGCCAGCTCTACAGATTGGTACCTGAAGCAAGGGAAAAGACTTCTTCAGAAGAGAGATATTAACGATTAAACGTTCGATACATTTTTTTGGGACACCCTATATATATATATATATATATATATATATATATATATATATATATATATATATGTTAGGTCGTTCCGAAAGTAATGTCGCTTTTTTCAAATGTATGCCACATCTCGTGGAACAAAGATGTGTAAGAGATTCTGGTAGCATTTGATGCAGCATTTCATTCTCTTTCTAATGGTTATAAATTTGTTGCAATATATTCAATAAGCTTTCAGAAAAGAGTCAAAACCTGCGACCTATACTTTTTGAGATGGCCAAGTTTCGCAGTTTTTCCAAAATTTTATAACAATCCTCAGAAGGAGTCCAAGTAATGGATGGATGGAGCAATCCCTACAGGAAACAGCACAACTTTTTTCTACTTTCCAGAGCCCGTCATAATTTTTGTACAGATTTTTTGATGGAACCACCGAATTTTTGCAGGCTCGTCTCAGACCTAAGTGCATCAAACGCCAACAAGTCTCCGGATTTTGAAACTTACAAAGATGGATTATGGTTTGGCAACAATTTTACAAACCAAACGAGCGTTCGCCGCTTCGTTTAGCGACTTTCGAAAATTTCGGGCACACCTTGGGGTGTCTTGGGAAAGTTAAATTATGATGATTTTATCCTGGAAAACTTGATGAATCGGAAACAAAAAACAACAGGTAGAAAGAGGAGAAAAAGCTGCATCGAATGACACCCGAGTCGCTTGCCGGTTCTTGTTCTGTGAGGTTTGACTTGACTAAATATGGAATTTGATGGCACTGAGAAATTGATTGTAGAAGCTCTGAGAAGCAAGCTAAGGAAAAGAAAAAATTACTCTGTGTTCTATAGTGTTTGCTCTATCTACCTGCCACTTGCACTTTTTCGGAGATTATGTACAAAAATTTAGAAAAATAGCCGAACTTGACCATGTCAAAAAGCGTGAGTCGCAGATTTTGGTAATTTTTCGAAAGCTCGTTGAACATTTTGCAGTGAAATTAGAACCGTTAGAAAGAGGATGAAATGCTACATCGAATGCTCCTAAGATCTCTTGAAAAGGTCGATTCCACCAATAGTGGCGTTCATTCGAAAAAAGCGACATTACTTTCGGAACGACCTAATATATATACCCTATTTTCCGGCGTATAAGCCGCAGTTATTTTCGTCGCGCGCGGGCTGATGTGCGAAGCCGCACAAGCAGCCACTACCACCTATCTTACCTAGTAGCCTGATTGTAACTTTCAGCTTTCGCTCTTTCTTGTGAAAGCATTGAAAGCACCATTGAAACACCAACATCATCATCAAAATCATTAAAATCAAATGAAATAGCAGCAGCTTTAACTTCAGTAACATCTTTATAAACAAAAGAAAACACCGTCAACTCCATTGTATCCTAGAGGAAAAACACGACCCAAACACCCCAAAAACGTCCGAATCTCTGGAAAGAATAAAGAAATACCGAAGACGTGAATATGCGCAATGAAAAGCAGTCACAAAATGCAGCGAGTTTTCAGTTTGTTAGTTCAAAAACTTTCTTTTCGAAGGCTCTTTCGCGCCATTGTTTGCCGCGGCGGGTGCGGCTTATATATGGTGCGGCTTATAAACCGGAAAATAGGAAAATATATATATATATATATATTAGGCTGGAAACTAAGTTTTGCAACTGGTTTCATAACTTCACTCTCTTTGGATATGGCGCACTCAAACTTTGGCATTATGTAGAAGGCAATGTGAGCTACAAGTGAGCACAAATTGTCTATTTGAACACGAAATAGAAAAGTTTCACGCGTTTTTCGAAAACTAGTGAAGTTTGAGAATTTTTGGGGTTTCAAGCTGAAATGAAGCCTTTGGCAGCCAAACGCGAATATCACATTCATTTGTTGAATCAACGCCTTTTCCTTGTTTAGGGTAAGACCCCATATCGTACACCTTTAGTAATCCTATAAAAAAGCCCTTATCACGCAATTTCACTATCATTTTCGTGATCAGCATGTCGGATAACACCCCTATGCCTAGTTTCAGCCAAATCCGTCAAACTTTGAATTTTTCCCCTTTATACCATGCACCTACCGTATCCCTCACTGCGACGTCAGAATTTGGTAAGACAGCAGCTGCGCTTGTAACGCTAGCCTGCGTAATAACCAACGCAGTGGCAAAGTTTGAGTGCGCCATGTTGAGTGAGAGGGAAGTTATGAGACCAGCAAAACTTAGTTTCCAACCTATATGTATCAGTGGCGGTCCCAGGTCAGACCGGGGGGGGGGGCGACAAAAAATTTTTTCAAATGAAGGTGCGTGGCGTTAGCCACGCGCTCCAAAAAATTTTTTAGGGTGCTTCTCAAAATTTTTGCGGGTCCCCAACTCTTAAAATCTGGAAAAAAGGGGCCTGGCGTCAGCCACGCCCCCGAAAAAAATTTTTGTAAGGCTAATTTGAATTTTTAAGAAATTTTAAAAATTATTTTAATTATTTACAAAAAAAACAAGTCGTTTGCACATTTTTATAACCCATATAGGTCACAAGTTAGTAGCGTCTGATAGTGGCTTTCGGAGCCTTCTGATCTACATAGGCTATTTTCAATTTTTAGATTTCATACTTCCAACACACAAATTAAAGTCCTTTTTTACACGAACATCACAAACAATTAGGTTGTACTGGATAAAGTTTTTTTTTGTTCAGACAATAGTTTGTCAGTGAAAATCTCTCTATTATCAACTCTTCAGCAAGATCTACGTTCTGGCTTGCACTTGTAGTTGTTCTCTTACATATTGTGAAGCTTCAGAGTTATCTATCAAGGCAATCATGAACATCCAGAAATATCTCAAGTTACTGCAATGCGTAGCTCTTCTCGATCTTGTTTCTCATAAGGCTATTGATTTCTAACAAGGCACTAATTTTGTTTGGGAGGGCTATTTTTTCCTTATCAGCATCACTTCTCTTCGCATCTGTTGTAGCGAATATTATGTAAGATTAGCAACTCAGCTATAAGCTTCTTTTGAAAATTACGTGCTGATATCGCGGTCACTGCTGTTATCGAAAAAAGTGGATTGGATGGCTGGATAATCTTAAAAAAGCGTAATCTGTAGCTATAAAAGTTGTAGTCCTTGATAGTAACTAGAAATGGAAAAGGTTGAAAATGGACGGTCCCAAGTAAATGGCTCAAGCATTGATGAAGATGAAAGTGAATCAGAGAACAGCCTCTTGGAGTTTTGAATCCCAGTTAGTTTAAGAAGTTCGAGGTCACTTTTACTATCTCTTCTTATAACTCAAATTCTCTTGTAGATATTTCAAAGGCAGTGGGTGCGCGTATGGATATGACATGGGTAAATTGTACAGGGTGTCCCAAAAGTAAGTACACACTTTTTAATCGTCAATATCTCTCTTCCCAATTGGTCTTTTTTGCCAGTCAAGTATCATTCTGCAGAGGAGGCTTCAACTTAGATTTACAGTATCGACCGAATTACCGATGGCTCTTCCTTAATGGTTCCATTTGCTGAAAGTTCTTACCGTAATCCTACAGTAACGAAAAGCAATCGGTGATTCACTCGACACCGTAACTTTAAGTTGAAACCTCCTCTACAGAATGGTATTTAACTGGCAAAAAGAGACCCATTGGGGAAGAGAGATAATGAAGATTGAAAAGTGTGTACTTACTTTTGAGACTTTTATAAATGTAAAAGTATATACGATTCATGACACGCAAAGATTGCGCGCCGCTGCGTCCGGCCAAGATAGCTCGTGTATGAGAGACAGCAGATGGTGAGAAAAGCGGAAGAGCGCTCGATCAGAGAAACGCCGATACGTCCGCAGTCTTTGTGTGCTATGAATCGCCTATACCTGTCAAATGGAATAAAAAAACGAAACAGAAGCTGTTGACGAACTGTTGCTAAAAGTTTCTCAAACTCAACCATGAATCAAACAAGATAGATTCAATTAGCATGACATCAGAGTTAAGCATGGGCTAGATGACAGCTTCTGGTCCGTGAACTTAAAATAACGACGAGGTATTTATTTCGATTCTTTGCTATTCAAAATGCTAAAAATAAAGTATATGCTGGAGAAGATGCTTCAAGAACATATGATGGCCGCAAAAAACAAAACTAATGCAAGATATTGAATTGTAGCTAGCTGCTGTTCTGCGTTGCATTCGAACTTCTTGGAGAGAACAAACTAGCAACAGCAACGATTCTGTTCAGATGATCGCCGGGGGCAGGCATCCATGCGATTTTGAGCAAGCGGGCACCAAAAAAATAGTTTGCTGTTTTCTTGCTGTCCGCTTGCAGAAATATGGAATAATTTTGGCCAAATTTTAGATGAACGCTCGGAGAACTACCGCGTCTTTCTATGTAGAAGTTGCGGCTCTTCGCGAGAATATGCAAAATCATTTGGGAGCCGCACGGTTTTTTTCGAAGGATCGCACAGCCCTTTGGTACTTCTGCTGAAGGAAGGTACCCCAAACTTGGGTAATTAAATTACCGATGACACTTCTGCCACATAGAGCCTCACCTCTGCCTGACGTACGCATAAAACTGCGTAAAAAGAGTGCGAGCGCTTGCTGAATTGGCTACCGGTTGAGGAAATTATTTGCCGAGCGCTTCCAGAAAATGCTGTATTGCTTCCCGCTGGCAGAATATGCGACCATAAAGGAAGTGCCGCCCGCTGAAGGTTTGGCCACGCTCAAAGTTCTGCTCACCGCCTACAGAAAAAGCGCGAGTTTGCGAACCACCTGCCCGATTATCTGATTGGCTGCATGGGCCATAACTCCACCCATTTTGGCGGCAATTGGCTGATGGGCTCAAACAGTTAGTCGCAACTCGTTGGCGATCCCCTTCAGCAATCTCCAAGACTGGAAAATGCCACGGAAAGCAATTTCTTAGCTTTGCAAGCAACCCTAGACTTACAACGGAATGGTCAGAAGTCGAAGTGGGCAATCCAAACAAGCTGCATACCATTAGAACGCATAGAACGCTGATTTTGAATCTGCCTTCCGCATCTACAGAGCGCCTTTGTAGGCGAAGTTATGAGCAGCATTGCTGCGAAAAATCAAAAATACACAAAAATTGCGAAATTAGGCACACTATTGCTCTTTCAGCTCATCCCTAAATACGCGTCATATGAAGTGGCCTACTTGCATGTTTTGATTCAATACTGAGCCGGTAATGGCTTTGTACGGCCAAGTTTAGCTTTGCACGGCCAAGTTTAACCTTTACACGCAGAATTTCTTAGCAAAATAATGACCTTTAACGGCATATAAATTCATCCAAAGCGCTCTGCAGGTAAGAAAAGCAGATTTAGAGTCAGCGTTATATGCTGCATCTAAAGAGTGTATAATTTGCTCGAATTGGCCACTTCCACTTCTGACCATTCCCTTGTTAGCTCATAAAGAAGGTTAAGGAGGGATGGAAAGCTCGGAATTGCAATCCCAAGTTACTACCTCTAAAGAATTTTCAATAGGACCAAGTGATGAATGTTATATGTGTACTGCACATATTGGTGCACGTTGAGATAGGATTTTAATTCACCTCTGCATCCAGTAAAGCGCTCATTCAAGGGACGTGTAAATGATCTGAAGGTAGAAATGGGAAATTTCCAATTTCCCAAGGTTGTTTACCATAAGCCAGGAAATTGCGGAGTTATCCCTATCATAATGATAATTTCTTGTGACAACGTGTAGGGAAGGGGGCAAGTGGCGTAGTGTTGTGAGGCGCCGCTATGACCAGACGGACAAAGGACGATTCCTGCTCCTGCGCCAACCAAGCCCTCTTTTTTCCGGAGTCGGTAAATTGGTACCAGGGTACTCTGGGAGGATGAAAGCATTGACTTGATGAGCGGCTGGCCCCCGCAAGTCATTGTAAAAGACCTGCAAACACTCACCTGCTCAAAGCATGCCCGCAGAGGGTATTGAAGACTCCGAGTTCTTTACCCTCCAATCTTTAGCATGAGAGAAAGCAAAAAAGCAAGAAACGCAGGTGCCGAATTTTGCATTATTATCTGTAAAACTCCCAACCTGCAAAAACAGAGAAAATCAAAGCTCTTGTGGAAACAAGAAATAAAAAGAAAAGATTTCTTTGATTTGAAGATTGACTTTCGCTGAAAAAGATTCCTTCTTTTGAGCAATGTGACTATTTACCGACTCCGGAAAAAAGAGGGCTTGGTTGGCGCAGGAGCAGGAATCGTCCTTTGTCCGTCTGGTCATAGCGGCGCCTCACAACACTACGCCACTTGCCCCCTTCCCTACACGTTGTCACAAGAAATTATCATTATGATAGGGATAACTCCGCAATTTCCTGGCTTATGGTAAACAACCTTGGGAAATTGGAAATTTCCCATTTCTACCTTCAGATCATTTACACGTCCCTTGAATGAGCGCTTTACTGGATGCAGAGGTGAATAGCTCTAATGCAAAGCCGTCTTCTTGCAAACGAACGATCTCTCTTTTTCGGCGCATATGTAGTCGTCCCATTTTTGATAGAATACAGGATAATGTGAGTCGAGACGATTATCACTGTACAGCTGAAATGAAAGCCCATAATACAGAATCCTCCAGAAATGATTGAAATTAATTTTTAGAAAAGAAGTTTGAACTAGAGCCCGGCACGACGTCTACACAGCGGCAGTCCTCCTGAAAACGTGTTCAGTAAAAAATTCACATTTTTCCCAGAAAGCCAGCTGCTCAGCATTCACTTTGAAATCTAGTTTTTCAAAGTTTTCGGCACCTAATAAAAATGGGGATTTCGGAACCACATTTCAATTGCGTTATGAAGTTTAGATGCAGAACAAAGTACAAAATTTATTCATGAAACCTATGAGTGGAGGCTTTACAAGTATTCCTACAACTTCGTTCGTTTGTTATCATTAGCCCTTCACCCGCATACAAAACGTATCTAGTGCGTCACAATGACATTCTTCCACCTTTGAGTAGTAAAAGTAAAGCTTGCCACACCTTCGCACCACATAGTTTTCCAAAATTTTTTCAGATTATTGCTAGCTTTTTTAGTTTACCCGCTTGCAGTTCATACAGTTTTTGGATTTGCCCATTGAGCAAAATTGCTTTTGAAGCAAGTTGGCCGGTTGTGCTTGTTCTTCATGATCTGGGAATATTTGAGAGGTGTGTATGTGCATTGCACTGCATTGTATGTGGTATCTCCTTTTCTTAGGTTTTCTTAGGTCATTCGGAAAGTTTTTTTTTGTTTCCGCCCCATTAAATTCAAACGAGCGCATTTTTTTCCAGATCCAACCTTCTTCCACCAAATAAATTTCATTGCGTTCAAAATATTCCTGGCAACACTCTTGAGATTTCCTGCTTGATATGTCCTTGCAGACGCGACAATGCTAGTGCGTCAACAATTACCACTGCGAGGTAGTGAGCTCGTTTTCTAGTGTTTTCTTGGCTTATTCTTTGCTTTTTAGGTAACTCGTTGCTGATAAAGGACAAGCAGGTATGTTTAAGAGTAATTTATATTTTCTAAATATTTAGATCGTCGCTAATTCTTAGGTGTCTACGTGGAAGCCACATCGCGTCAGTTTCATTTGTATTTTTGTCGCATGATGCCTCTTTTTTCTCGTGAAACATTTCTCTGAGTTAGTAGGCTCTGCAGCAACTACGGATTTGGGAGTTTGGGATAAAAACAGTAAGTCACACATAAAAGCCTATTAGCGTTCAACAAAAGCTTCACAAGAAAAAAGAGGCATCACGTGACAAAAAATACAAAGGAAATGACGCGAAGAGGCATGAAGTGACAGAAAATACGCGTGAAATTGACGACGACGTAGTTTTCACATAAGTACTCGGAATAAGCGATGATTTACATACTCAGAAAACAGAAACTTCTTATTAGCTTACCTTTTTCTCCTTTATCAGCAAGGACTGATCTAAAAAACAAAAAATAGCAAAAGAAAACAATGTAGAACTCCTGCTGAAACTCGTAGTGGCATTTAATGACGCATAAACGTTGTCGCGTCTGCAGGGACACTATATTCAGGAAATGTACTCTACTGTAATTTTTATTGCGCCCTATTATTTTTTGCTAGGCGCCAAGGATTTGAAAAATTGGTGTTTGGTAAAGGAAGGCCTAAAGAGTTTGATAAATAAACAGGAACCTCGACGTACAGTTAATCTTGTGAGAGCCACCTTTCTTACATGTGGTTCGGAGGCATCATGGGCCAGGATGGCACCTCTCAGAGGTCATGCGTGCAAGTCTATTCAGTTTCGAATTTTGACAAATGGTCTTTAGAGCAATATCATACTGCTCTGCTTTGTACAATCGCATCTTAGCAAGTTTATAGCATGCAAGACAGTAGGATTACACTGGTTTGAGTCCACCGCCATTTGGAACGACTGATTGTTCATGGTCCTGTGTTCGATACTTGTTACAGATGATCAACTCAATGTTGCTTTTTATGGCCGAAATTATGTGCAACGAAAGCAAAATCATCGCTCCCTTATCTGCGAGAGAGACAATTTGTGGTGTATAGATCGCTGAGATTTTTCGCCATTGCAGCTTTAGCGAACGTGGCTTCTAATGGGGCTATATGACACTTCAAGGCCTGCTAATAATATTACGAAGCTATTTTTGCGATTTGCTCTAACGGATTTGAGATGCTCGCTTACATGGCAGGAACACCTTCCAAAACATCGCAAAAAATTAGCTTTCACTTCTCCAGCACTGAATTTTTTGAAGCACACTCACACTAACTTCAAGAAAGACTTAGCCTTGGCGAATGCATTGCACACAATGGGTTCCCTCAGCTGCCTTACATTCAAGAATGAGCATAGATGCAGTTATTCGAAAATCGCGTTTGAAAACTAAAAAAAAATTAAAATCAAAATTAAATTAAAGCCGCATAAATCCCCGCAATGCGTCTTCTACAAGTTCGGTAAAATCCTCAGAAACTAACTTCCTGTGCATTTATAACAAACCCTATCGGCCCCTCGGCGCTTTCTCAAAATATCACACCAACATCAAAGGCGCAGAAAGCGGAAAAAGCTTTCCGAATGGCCTAATATATTCAAAAAATATCTAGCTTGACATTTCGTCGGGAGTAGGCGACTGCGATTTATATACAAGCCGTACCGGAAAGATAACGCTAATTTCTCAATAATATGCAAAACGGAATATGCAAAATCATTGGGGACGCAAGTCTTCTGTGAAGAACTACGCAGCCCGTAGGTATATTTCAATGCTGCCATGTAGAGTGTTACCTTTGCTTGGGATACGCCCGAAACTGCGTCACAAGAGTAGAGCGCTCGGTGAAGGTGCGGCTCCTGCTTGCTAAAAGAAATTACCTGACGAGCGCTCGCAGAAAATTTTTGCTGCCCGCTGGCAGAACATGCGACGTGAAGTAAATAACGCTCGCTGAAGATTTGACCAAGCACCAATTTGCTGACCGCTTCAAAGAAAGCGCGAGTTCGAGGTCCGCCTGCCCCGGCGACTATCTGAGTGATTATTGAAAAGCTGGAATTTTGCAAACAAACGACGACAATGTTTCACTATATCAGCGAAGAAAGGAAAACTCATGTTCGAATTCTGTGGGAAAGGTTGATACATCTCGAAAAAATGTCACCAAGACTGCATTTTCCTTTTTTGATCAATCCCTGCAAATTGTAGATGATATGGAGCCGAAGCCTAATGATATGCTGCAAAGTCGCCAAATACAATTTTTGAGGAAGGACGTGGCTAAAATTCTGTTCAAACAATATTTTGGACTTCTTGCATTTTTCTGCCGTTTGATTTCTCACACTCACGTCCCATGTTGCTAAGTCATACGGATTGTTTAATTTGATTCGGCATGACATAATAGAACAGATCATTGCGCTTCAAGTTTTCAAGGCACAGTGTTTACCCCTTGCTGCGCTTCTATATGCCACTTCTCCGCTCCACTGCATTTTTCTAATCAACATGCTCACTTACGCAAAAAAAATGATCAAAAAAAGCGAAAATATTGCGACTACAGATAATTACTATCAGCAAGCAATGAGCAAATATTAAGCAAGCGCTCGGACTTTTTTACGCAGTTTCGGGCATACGTCAAGCAAAGGTAATACTCTATATGACAGAAGTACCATCGATGGTTTGGTTGCCGGTTTGGGGTACTTTCCCTCGGGGGAGCGTACCTATGAGTTGTGTGCGTTCACAAATGACCGTGCGGCCCGCATTGATTTTGCACATTCTCGCGGAAAGCCACCGAGAATATGCAAAACTAATGCCGGCCGCAGCTGAGCTATGAGAACGCCGCGGTTGTTTTCCGCGTTTCGCATAAAAATTTGCCAACATTTATCCAAATATCTGCAAGCGGACAGCAAGAAATCAGCGAAAAATTTTTCATTGTCAACTTGCCTACAAATACCAACGAATTTCTGAAAAGGAGTGGGCACAGATAACGCATGCAGACGGATAGAAATGGGACCAGAGGTGCGATAGGTGGAGCCGGCCCCCCAAAAATGAAGGTGGTTCCAGCTACCATTGACCGGCCAAAAGTGAAGGTGGTAGTGCCGGACGCTCACCTCCCAAAAACGTCGAAGGGGGGGGGGGGGGTAGCGTCGACTGAGCCTATTCTTCCAGGTCGTTACCGCCAGTGCGCGGAATATAAGCAAAACAAACGCAAAAAAGATCATTGAAGGCATATTTTTAGGAACACGGCGGCATATTTATTTAAAATAAACGTGTTTAGTAAATGGTGTATTTGGAAGTAAAAGATAGCGGGACTGTACGGATTTTATTAAGTAAATTTTGTCATAACGTACTACAAACAAAGTAGGTCGATCCAGGGAATAACCGCCGAGAACCAGAATTTTGAATAATAAAATAACGATAAATTATGCGAAATTTCCATTTTCATAAATCTTGCGGTTGAAGATGTCAGCAATTGCGACTTCATAGGTTTTGAAGGGCAAATGTTGTTCTACCTGACAGTGAAAGAATTAGGTCGATCTGAGCAGTGGCCGCCGAGAACGAGAATTTTGAAAAATTAAGCGATTTTAGGTTACTTAGTGACAGCTGACGTTTAGACTCCTATAAATCTGGAATGTGAAGGAGTGCAATGTTGCGACTTCATAGTTTTGTAGAGTGAGGAATGCTGTATCGGACCATGTCTTAGCCGTAACGATCCAATAAGATACCGCCGAGATTCAGGCTCTTGAAAAAACAAGTGAAAAACCGCTTTTCGAAATTCAACAGCGCATAACTTCTCCAGAATTGCATGAATCATGTTGGGACTTCATAGGTTGGATTCTCCTCATCAAGAGCTTTCAGATGATATATAATATGTGGGGGTTTTGCGCCTCTCACAGCATATGCCCGGGGGTGGAGACTTTTTACCCCAAAGTCTCCACTGGCGGTCTCCGGCCAGTACATTAAATGGACGAGGTGGAGACTTTGGGGTGAAAAGTCTCCACCCTGGGTTAGAGCCGCAAAAATCATTGAACCCCCCACATATTATATATCATCTGAAAGCTCTTGATGAGGAGAATCCAACCTATGAAGTCGCAACATGATTCATGCAATTCTGGAGAAGTTATGCGCTGTTGAATTTCAAAAGGCGGTTTTTCACTTGTTTTTTCAAGAGCCTGAATCTCGGCGGTATCTTATTGGATCGTTACGGCTAAGACATGGTCCGATACAGCAATCCTTACTCTACAAAACTATGAACTCGCAACATTGCACTCCTTCACATTCCAGATTTATAGGAGTCTAAACGTCAGCTGTCACTAAGTAACCTAAAATCGCTTAATTTTTCAAAATTCTCGTTCTCGGCGGCCACTGCTCAGATCGACCTAATTCTTTCACTGTCAGGTAGAACAACATTTGCCCTTCAAAACCTATGAAGTCGCAATTGCTGACATCTTCAACCAGCAGATTTATAACAATGGAATCATCGCATGATTTTTCATTATTTTATCATTCGAAATTCTGGTTCTCGGCATTTATTTCCTGGATCGACTTACTACATAGATATATGCTCCCAATACTTTCTTTTACCTTCCTTTTGCTTATTTCCCTTCTTTTGAGCTTCAACAAAATTTTTTTTTCAAACCCAAAAGTGAAGGTGGTCACCCAGTACCAGCTCAAAAGTGAAGGTAGGCGGAGACTCGGCTCCGACTATCGCACCTCTGAATGGGACCTTCATCATAGTGTTTTAACAGGTCTGGGGCGGAGCAGGGTATGCCAGTTGATATACTGTTTGAAAAAGGTTTCATTTCATTGCCTTTCTATAGCTGCAACTTTTCTATGTTTAGGGTTTCTTGCTCAGAATGATGAAACAAAAACGCAGACAACCACGCCGGAAATAGAAACGACAAGAAGAGGTCAAATTGCATGTACGCAAAAAAATCAGGTTGGCTTCGACACGCATATGTTTTTAGAGTTGCGCACCGAAATAGTCTGAATGCTGAACAGTATATTGAGACATTATATATATTAGTATGAAAGTTTTGAGCATCTTGCAGCATCAAAAGAATTCTGTAGTGGTCTGAAATGGCGAGCTTAAATGGGAAGATTGCAAACTTTAGGTCATACTTCATATTTTCTAACCGTCGAAATTCTTCTTGCATAGGTAATTTTCGACTTTTTGCTTTTAGTCATTCGAAAAAGCACTGCGTGCGCCAGCTTCTTTTTATTTATATGAAAGTCTTACCAACACGCAACGTTGATCTTCATAAACCTGAGGTGCACCCACAACCCAGGCTTGATAGTCAAATTTTGTACCGTCAGTCCAGGTCCATATCTTCTTGCTTCCTGTACCTTCAGCCAAGAGACCGATCCAGGTTAGGTCATGTGCATCTTTCCATGGCCTACCCGTTCTTGCCAACTCTAAATCACCGCCCGAATAATGTTGGCATATAGGTGATCTATCGACCGCATTGACTGTGGTCAGGGCGGGGCACGAAAAACGTAAAATGGTTGTCTTGGTACAAATCACTATTGTACAAGTCGTCTTACTTTGTTCTAGCCACTCGTCGCGGCATACGGTCAGTTATTGCAGTCACTGAATCAAGGGCTACTGCCGAGGGTGCAAAAGCAAAGTTGGTTGGGAGGTGCGAACGCTATCTTAGCGAATCAATACCTTGTTCCAAACCTTGCATCTCATGCGCTCCACGGCTAATAAACGCGCTCGAGCTCGGGTGGTTGAGCCAGACTTCGTAGCGCACGCACACGTGCATTGAGATATGGAGCTATGTCGCGTCCCAACCTTCCGAGATTTTGCGCCGTCGTTCGGCGGTAAGCTCTTATATAAATTGAATAAAACAAAAATTTACCGGTTACAAAAACATTTTCGGCGGAGCTGTGTATCGAAGTCAAATGTCCTCCAAGACTGTTACAGATGTATTCGGCATCGTAAGCATTTGCATCAAGGAATGTCTGTAAAGTCAAAACTTAGGTTAGTTTTTGTGCAGTTTTAATATCAATTTTATGGCATTCTTGTTAGATTGCAGGGATAACTTTATAAGTTTGTTCAAGGCTCCGTCCAAAATGGAGAGCTGTGGCGGCACTGAGTTAGCGACAAGCTAGCGCCGTGCTGTCTCGGCGCTGCCTTGATCAGCACAGTTTGCTTCGCTGGGACGAGGCATACGGATTTCGCCAGATTGCGTGGCGTACACGGCGTACGCAACTAGTTGTTACGCCTAATATCTCAAAGGCAGTGGCTTGGCGGAATGATACCCAAGGCAAAACAAGGTCACAGAGTAGGAGCCCATATAATGGATTTATGGGTCAAAGTTTGATGTTTCTCTGCCACTTCTAACCCCCGAAAACTCAACGCAAAAGGAGCGCTTCCATCTCCCCTCATCTCCGACCCCGCCCACCTTGCGACTTCTCTTCCACCGTCAGAGCGCCCATGTCGCGCTATAAGCATAAGGGTCCCGCAACGACCCTGCGTTTTCGCCATGGCAAGCTTTGGGTGCACTCGTCCATGGGTAAAATTGAGTGGGCGGGGTCGGAGAGGAGAGGAGATGAGCGCTGCTTCCTTGTTAAAATTTCGGGGTTAAATGTAACAGAGAAATATCGAAATTTGGCCCATAGGTTCCGTTATGGGGGCTCATACCCTGTGACATTGTTTTGTCACGGGCCTCATTCTGCCGAGCCACTGCCTTTAACAAACGTGAGCATACGCTGCTTACCTCGCATACGACACCCTGTCTGGTCCAACCCTATAGCCTCGTTAACAGCAAAGCATTGATCAAAATCTTTATCGAAAGCTCCAGTAGCGCTGTGCCGGTAAGGCGCTAGCTCGGCGCCGGCACAGCTCCGGCACTTCTGACGGAGCCTAAAAAGCTTGAGCTATTCAACAGTAGTATCGGTCCTACTCCATGCCAAACTCTTGCTGTTTAGAAAGAAATGTTGCCAACAGGGGGAGCACACAACCAAATTTGGTACGTCATTTGAAGAGCTTGATCTTCTAATTTCAAACTGCACATGAGTTCAGCCCAAAGCACAAAAAAGTGAGAAGCGTCAAAATCAGTTTCAACCGTAATTACTTTTCATTCAAAACCGATGTTGGTTCTCTTTAGGCTGCTAATGCTATACATCAAAAAAGTGCGTGAGACTGTAGCAAAGCAAAGTTTGCACTGCTAAGCCCCTGCTTACTTTTCGTTGCAGAGGTTTGAAATGAGACAAGATGCGTAGATGAAGAATGTGCAATCACTACAGATCAATTTACTTGGAGTTAAAATTACTCAAGATTACTCTTATTTTTTAGGGGATGATCATAATGGGTCTTGTAAAAAACTTTAACAAAATACATTTTGTTACATAATTTTTTTTTTGGAAAAAGTTGCACATACTTTGTAGCAGGCCTCGGTTTTGTCAAAGTAAGTCCACCCACTCTCGCAATGCCCGGGACACGCTAAAAGGCAATTTGGATTACTGAAGAACAAAATCTCATAATGCAGTCAGCCTTACCAGCTATTAAGGTATACTGGTAGTTTCATAAAATCAAGAAAAACAGTCAGCGCTTAATCTATACGTTCGTCATATTTTCACTTATCCAAGTACACCAAATCTGATATCTGCTCCGAAATTTCCCAAAATCATCATTATCATTAGGTCAAGCTATACAGCTGACCTAACGATAATAATGACTTGTTGCGGTTGTTTTCGGTCCTTCCTCATATCCAAGTAGACTGTCACTAGTTTTCTCATTTATTTTGCCTCCGCCCCACGATATAAAAATTCCAATCTGAGTGTGATTCAAAACATTTGCTGATGAAGTATCTTTAGTAGTGCTTGAGGCAACAATATTTTTGTAGGAAACGTTGAGGTATTAGGTTGGAAAGAAAGTTCTCGGACATTTTTAGACTAAAACTGCTACTTCTCGAAACCTAATGCATGTACATCCGAAGGAGATACCATTCGATAGAGCAAAGATCTACAAGTTGGTATGCGAAAGTTCGCACCAGCTTCGACCCACTGTAAGTTTGCATCCGAAATTTGAGTCGTACTGAAGGCTCGAAATTGGGAAAAAATCATCTCTTCGTTCAAAAAAACTCTAAGGATCTCCAATTTGCTCAGGCAAATTGCACACCACATCAGACGCTCATATGTGCCGTCCTTGTATTTTTCCCCATCTAGGAATCGAGAAAACAAGGATATTCATGCTTGTGTAAAAAGGAATCTACGCTGTTCCCACACACGTAATTGCATAGTATATCCCCTTAGAAGTATGACGGTAAATTTTTAGCTTTCCAAGCCCTAGGTTTCGAAAAATATTGATTTTAGCCTGGAACGCACGAGTGAGGAGAGCTCAATTCGGTAATTTTTAAAAATAGAGTCTGTAGTATACTTGGGTCCGAATGAATAGAAATTCGATCATTCGAATAAAACATTCGAATATATTCGTATTCGAAATTCGATATTCGGAGCTCTTCCATTTTCGAATAATATTCGAAACTCGAATAATTGAGAAACGGGGTTTCGAATAAAATTCGAAACTCGAATAATCAAAAAACAGGGTTTCGAATAAAATTCGAAAACTCAAATAATCAAAAAACGAGGTTTCGAACATTATTCGAAAACTCGAATAATCAAAAAACGGGGTTTCGAATAGATTTTATTCGAATGTTTTATTCGAATGTTTATTCGAATTCGTATTTGAATGTACTCCGTATTCAGATTATTCGACTTTGTTGCAGAGCCAACTGCTGAGTATCAAGACTTCGTCCGCTTTTTTTTCGCAAAACTCGGTAATGCATCTTTTGCAATCGGTATACCTTTGAACTGTATGGAGAGTCGCATTCTTCCGACTGCTTGCGACAGTAAAAATTATATGTGGATTTCAATTGATGTTGTTTCGATCGATGAGATTGTTCGCACTGCTATTGGCACCAAATCAGCAAAGAAGATATCAAATTCAAGCTCATGTTTCGAGTTCATACTGAATTGAAATGGCTGTTCTTCTTTCTTTGCATTGCTCATGCTTGCGGTACGCAAAGCCCACATTAGTGAGCACTCTTGCTCGCATAACTTATTGCAAAACTTATTCGTTACCTTGGAGTATTTTGCGAATTGGTGTATATTGAGTAAAGGACATCGCAGTTGTAGGGCAGGATTAGACGGTTTAGATCGCAGTACGCGATTTGCCAGTTACGAGATGTCTTCAGATGTAATGGCAGCTTACCACAAATGTTTAGCGTGTACAACATACTAAAAAGATAAACGCCCTGCATTCTGTATTTTCAGAATAGGTTTTGGACAATTTGACTACTGCCATACCACGCCACTGAAATGTCTGCAGTATGCCCGGGGTTATAGGGACATTCGTGCTCGCTTCGTGGAGGAAACCACATGCCTTTATCCACGACTAGCTTGTACCACACAAGACTAAAGTATCCGATGAACAGGCAATGTCGTAGCATTTGTGGAATTTAAGTACATAGGTGATCTCTTTCAGACCATATGAAGAAGAATCTTTTGGGCACAGCATAAAATTTTTATATCGACTGCTTTTTTAGATCGTCCAATAATGGGTAAAATATGACTTTTTGCTGATGTATAGACTAGTTGCCGACCGACTTTATCGATTTTTGGAAAATCTTGAGCTGCGGGGCTGGGAGTTGGTACAAGGGGGTAATTGAGGGGCTGATTAAGGATGAAAATTTACTTTATCGATTTTATCGATTTTTGGAAAATCTTGAGCTACGAGGTTGGGAGTTGGTACAAAGGGGTAAGTGAGGGTGCTGATTGAAACCGAAATCTATTATATTGATTTCAGCAATTTTCGGAAAATTTTGAGCTAGGGATTGGTATAGGGGACTGGGAGGCTGATTATGATTGGATCGGCTTTAGCCAGAAATGTCGGCAAGTTTGAGATGTGATTGCTTTAGTTATTCGATAAATCATTCGAATATTTATTCGAAATTTGAATTCCAATGTTCGAATATATTCGATATTCATTCATTCGATATTTTTGATTTTCCGAATTTATTCGAAATTCATTCATTCGATATTTTTGATTTTCCGAATTTATTCGATATTCGTTTATTCGAAATTTTTTATTTTCGAATTTATTCGATATTCGTTTATTCAAAATTTTTCCTTTTCGAATTTATTCGATATTCGTTCATTCAATGAAAAATTATCAAAATACCCAAGTATAGCCTGTAGAAAGCTGAAAATTTACGGTTATATTAGGTTGAACCGAAAGTTCTGTCGCACGATTTTTAAAAAATCATAACTTCTTTCCTTCACGACGATTTTGCGCAGTTCAAATTTTGTCTGAAAGCGTAAACCATGTAGTTTCCAAAAGCTCCCTGGGGAGTTTCCGATATGCTCAGATGGCAGAGATAAAAATGAAAGAACGAGATCATCCGAAATTCGGAATTTTTGAGCAAGAATTCTAAAAATTCAGAAACTGTGCGATAAAATCCAGAAAAGCCACTATCCTAATTTTTCTTACATTTGATTACTATCTGAGTCAAGTTTGTGCTGATCGAGCCCTTCTTTCAAAAGTTATGATTTTTTGAAAAATAATGCCGAAAAATCAATTTCCTAAGAATTCCTAAGAAATGGATTTTTTGGCATTTTTTTTCAAAAAATCATAACTCTTGAAAGAAGGGGTCTATCAGCATAAACTTGACTCAGATAGTAATCAAATGTAAGAAAACTTAGGCTGATGGCTGTTCTGGATTTTATCGCACTGTTTCTGAATTTCTAGAATTCTTGCTTAAAAATTCCGAATTTTAAATGATCTTGTTCTTTCATTTTTATCTCTGCCATCTGAGCATATCGAAAACTACCTAGGGAGCTTTTGAAAACTACATGCTTTACGCTTTCAGACAAAATTTGAATAGCGCAAAATCGTCGTGAAGGAGAGAAGTTATAATTTTTTGAAAATCGTGCGACAGAACTTTCGGTTCAACCTAATACTTCCAAGGGGGTGTACTCTGCATTTACATGTGTGGGAACAGCATAGATTCGTTTTTGCACAAGCATGAAAATCCTTGTTTTCTCCATTTCTAGATGGGGAAAAAATACGGGAACGGCACACATGAGTGTCTGATGTTGATGTGGTGCGCAATTTGCCTGAGCAAGTTGGAGATCCTGAAAATTTTTTTGAACGAAGTACGATTTTTTCCCAGTTCTTCGAGCCTTTAGTACGAATCAGATTTTGGATGCAAACTTACGGTGGGTCGAAGCTGGTGCGAACCTCTACATATCATCTTGTAGAGCTTACTTTGCTCTATCGAATGGCTTCTCTTATACATGCATTAGATTGCGAAAAATAGCAGCTAGTCTACGTCCGAAAACGTTTTTTCCAGCCTTTCCTTTCCAACATTTTGGCTTTGCTCTTTCCTAAGGTTGAACGGGTTGAATTCTTTTTTGGTTTTGTACATTATTCTAGCGCGGCTTGAGGATGAGTACCACAAGGATGACTTTGAGAATACGGGTCAATGGAATTCAAAGGTGGATTTGCATTTTAATGCGGAACCGAGACCCCAAGCTCAAAGTGTAACTTGAGTCCCAATCATACACGAAGAAGATGTTCAGCTAACCTTGGTTGGAAGCATTGAGATGAGAAAAACCAAAAGATTGGCCCGAACTTCTGTAATAGCATTATTCTCATGTGAATTTTTTAAGGTAAAACACAAACTTTGAAATTAGTTCGTTGCTGCTCGGATTTACAAGACTGTTCGCCAATGGAATCCATATAAACAACAGGAGCTTCATCGAGCTCATTTTGAATACCTCTAAATACTTGTTTTCACTATTTGCTATGATTTTCGCTATGTGAAGTGTGAAGCATCGAAGTTTGTCTTGTGAGCGAAAATAGACTTCGATGCGTTACTTATGCGATTCAGTACTCAAACAGCGGATAGGACCCCTCCGCCGGAGAAATGGCAGGGCCGCGGGGTTTCCCCAGCGGTGGGTCTGCCACTCGTCCGAAGGGAAACCTCCCCATTTCTGCTCCGGAGCCCTCCCATTTTCTGCTCCGGATACCTCCCATTTTCTGCTCCGGAGACCTCCCATTTGTGCTCCGGACCCCTCCGATTTTCTGCGGCGCGGCTCTTCCAAATCTGGCGGACTCGCGCGGGGCAAATTTCTCCGGCGCGGCTCTTCCAAATCTGGCGGACTCGCGCGGGGCAAATTTCTCCGGCGCGGCTCTGCCAAATCTGGCGTACCTCCGGAGCAGAAATGGCGTACCTTTGCAGCAGGGCCGGAGAAGCGTCCCATTTGCCTGCCAGTGATGTCACCGCGACCTACAAGAAGGGACCGCCCATTTGCCCCGCTCTCATTGGTCAACTGGGTCCGGCGCGACTCTGGCAGATTCCGACTGTCCGGCGGAGGGGTCCGGTCGATTGTCTGAGTATGCAGATATTGGGAAGACGATAAATCATGATAAAGCAGTTCTCTGCAGCAATCTTGAAAACAAGTGAGAAACGCACAGGACGTTATCTTAAAAGTCATTCTGTAGTTTCCTTCTTGCAATAAAGTATATTACTATAAAAAATCTGCATGGTCAGAAGAAATACTGAGCAAAAGACATTCTCATTTAGCATTTTAAGGCAAAAGGATACAATAAATGAAATATCATGACAGAGCAACCTTCTCTGCTACCCAAAAGTATCAGATAGATATGAAAATTTGTACTAAATTAATAGGTTTATAATCTTATGGTTTGCCCGATTCTGTTATCTGGTGATTATTTTGACAGCTCCTGGATTAACCGCTGACTTTCGTTTCGTTGATAACTTCTTTACCCAAAACGTGGAAAATCTACATTCTTTCATGAAACAAGCAAAAAGCAAAGTGATAAAGGAGAAGTAATCTTATCGAGAAGCAAAAAAGGATGCTCCTTAGAAAGGTACTGGTAAGATGGTCTGGAGAGCCATTGGGGCAAGAGGTGTGTAGAGCGGAGGTAGGCTTTCAATCTTTGTTCTTAGGATCTATCAAAGTACCTTTGCATCGTTTCTCAAGAAAGAAAGTTAGCAGTAAGTTGTCGAAGCAGTACAGTAGATGCAGTACGCGTCTGAAATGAGGAATCGTCGCTAAGATTTTTTCAGTAGCGACTCAAAATTTGTTTGGAGCCACAAATTGTTGAAATTTTCTACGAAAATCAACGAACCAATCTTTGAACATTGGGGCAGCAATCGTATTATAGAAAATAAACGTATCTATTGCATAACGTTTTTTTGAATTTTGAAACTGTTCTTGAATAGTTTGCCAATTAGTGGTTAAGTTATGTTACACTTCAAATATTAGGTTATCTCGAAAGTTTTGTTGATTACGAAAGTAATCGGCATAACGTTTGACTCAGATTTTTATCCTCTTGATGATAACTGCAATACCTCTCTAATCTATGCTGCCTTTTCGATTAACGCCGGTTTCCTTTCAGCATTTTCAGAGATGCCAAGATTCCCTATTTTTAGAAAAAATCCTATGGTACTAGGTTGGCCCGAAAGTTTTGTCGCACCCTTTTGGAAAATTTCTTCTGATTTTTCAACCGATGTGTTTGCTCTCATTCTTGTTTGAAAGAGCTTGTAATTTTTTTTACACTGCTACCTTATGGTTAGATGTTTCCTGTTGAGCATACACTGCGTAGATGAAGGCGGTAGAAGAAAATTACTTAAATTTTGAATTTTCTTTTTTTTCATTCTTTCTCTAACAAACAAAAATAAAGGCAAACAAATCGGTTTGAAGAAATCAGAAGTTATGAATTTTTGAAACTGGTGCGCAGGATAACAACTGTTGTGTCCTCGACTTTGAACACTTCGACTCTTCGTTCTGTGGGCGCGCAGAAGGAAATAAGTATATTTATCAGAAAAAATTTTAGAGAAACAGTAGAATTTGAGAGGCGAATGGGTGAATTGAATTAAGTGAGGGAAAGAGGGAGCGGTTTTTGAGCGCTCATTTCCAGCTAACTCTGAGGTTGCGATCGTGGGCGCAAATGCAAATCACTATGAGGAACAACTGATTATTTACAATCAGAACAGCAACCAATCATCAATTCGCAAATCTTCAAAAGCTTTCGTATCTTTGCTGCCTCCACGTGTCGCACGACTTCATCGATCGAGACCAAACAATTCTTTTTTGGAGATCTCGTTCGAATTCTTTGAAATTCTTGGAAAAAAATTCTTTGGAGCCTCAAGCTTCAAATCAGAAGAACCCAAAAGCATTACAGCGTAGTCCGAGATGAGAACTAGCCAAACTTTGAGCAGAAAAATTAAAATTTTCTGTAATTATCCACGTCTTCAAAAAATTATGATATAAAGCTGTAGCCATTAAAAAGAGAAGGAGAAACTGTATCGAATACGTACGCAGTTAATTCCTCATTTTAAGCGGTTTAACAGATCTTTGAAAAACCGACAAAACTTTCGGAATAAACTAAAAGTATCGAAAAGTTTCGTGATCACCAACTATTTGGACGACGCAAGACGAATTTCGTCATTGATTCCATGAACCCAAATGGCTTCGTAGCGCTCCGAAGCACATAAGTCGAAGTTTTCCTTCCTTATTAAGTCACTTGAAATGCTTATTTTACAGATTTCAACAGTATGGACATGATAGTTGGCAAATAGTCCACTCAAAAGCTTGAAAGAAATCCAATGCTTTGTCTCGTAAACATGTGCACAAATTTTATTATTATCTAATCATGGACAGATCTTTGACATACATCTTACCATATATCCCATCCCATATATGTCTGCTATTGATCACCTTAAATTTTGATAACTATGAGGACTGTTTAGAACCATTTTGAGCTCAAGTGTTTTTCGTGTCAGGCCAAAAAGACGGATACATTACTGGCCGCTCGCTCGCGCAAATGTATTGCCGGCTTTGCGGTAACATTGCCTGCCGCTTGGAGGGGTCATCTGTTTGTCGCACGCACGGAAGCTCTAAGCTTATGTCAACCGCTTATACGTCAGCCTTTGTAGGAGGATCGCTCGCACAGCGCGAGCCCCTGAACAGATGAGCCTGCTTGCCTTCTTCGGTAACAAAAATCATATACGTACAGTCCGTGTCAATCACGTGCTCTGCTCCCTTTTCCGTGAGTGCAATAAACCTCGCGCCACGTTCGAGCGCGTATGACTCTGGCATTCAAATAAGCCTCATCAATTTGTGGTCCGCACGCACGGCCCTTGCTTGCGCATGCGTAGTTGCCATGTTAAAGGGAGTATGTAATTGACATTGACTGTATCAGTCCTCAACGAATCTCCTACGAAAGAAGTACTCCCTAAACTGTTGCAAGAAAAGGTAAGTAGTGAACTTCAATCATTGACTTTAGTGTCGTATCGTAACTTCAGTGTATGTGTCGACATAATTTGTGAACGCACTGCAACGATATAAATGAGCTTTATAAAAATTAGGTACTGGCACTCGTAGCCACGACAATTTGTTCCTGTTGCTAATTAGCCAAACTATGTTCTCATTGAACAGCGGGAATAATAATACAATATGCAAGAAAAGTCTGACTGTAATGTTGTGCTCAGAATTGTGCTTTCTCTACACGCGAATACATTAACAATTTTCGCGAAGAAAACTACTTGGCCGAAAAACTTACATTGTTATACGACTCTTACTCAGTTCAAAAATGAAAATTTGATAGCGAATTCTATCAATCGCTCATTTAATTTATTTTATCAGAAACATTTCTGAAGCATGTTCGCAGATGCCGCCTATGCAAGAGCAGTGCCAGTAAATATGCTTGTTGAAATAAGGATATTCCTCGGAGATCAAAAACCAAAAAGTTACCTCTTTGCACTATCTATTGAGACAGTGCAAGGAGGGAAACAAAAAACAAACCAATTCCTTCACATGGAAACCTATTCAAATATCCCAACAAAGCTGTTCGGATAATGTGAATGCTCTTCGCCATCCTCTATGCTTTGGACGCGTGCTGGTGAGTTTCTTTGCTAAAAACTGCTTTTAATAGTGCGCACATGACCCCATCTGCACCTCACCACCTTGCACCGCTTCGCAGGCTTGTAGCTCGTCCGCCAGACAATCTTCCAACCTATGTGCAGGCTCATTCGAAAGCGCGTGATTTTCTCGACACGATGGCATGCAAACGAGTTGAGTTTGAGAATTAAGATTTTGAGGATGCGGTGAAAAAGGTCAGCTTCAGTGGTAAGCTAAGGATTTTGCTGCTAAAGCTGAACAGAGCTACTTTCGCTACCAGTTCCATCCTAGAAGTTTGAAACTATCATTTCTTGTAATGGATCTATTTCCAAGCTCTAAGAGTGTTTTGATGTTGATAAGGGCTTTCACTCTAATCGCTTTTGAGGCTACGCTTTTTCACCCCATCCGTAAAACTCATTTGCATGCTCTCGTGTCGAAGAAATCAGGCGCTTTCGAATAAGCCCGCACATGGGCTACAAGATTCACTGGCTGCTGAGCTACAAGCCTGCAAAGCGGTGCAAGTCAGTGGTAAGGTGTAGATGGAGTCATGTGCACGAACTATCAAGAGCCAATTTCAGCAAAGAAACTCACCGGCATGCGTCTAATGCATTATGGATGGCAAAGATCATCCATTTTATCTAAACAGCTTTGATAAGATGTTTGAATAGGTTTCCATATGAAGAAATTTGTTCTGAAAAAGGTACTTAGAAGTTATTTCTTGAGAAAAAGCAAAATAAAATTCAAGCTTGGGTTTTTCTGGAAGTAACCTCTACCTGGATTGCCTTCGATAAGCTCTATGATATAGTATGCTTATCGGTCAGGAAAAGTTCTGTATCTGCTCCAAACAAAGACCTAGAGGAAAGTTTTCGCGTTCAAAGAAGTGCTGTCCGCGACATTGTGACACGGCCATTTTCGGACTTATTTAAAAAAACATTTTTAAAATTTTTATAATACGGATTTTCCAGAAAGCGTAATGTGTGGGTTATGCTCTTGAAGAGCTCTATCATCTCATGCAACCCGATCGTTTTTTCACCTTTGTTTTCCATCCGAAAATGAGCGATGAAAAAAGGAAGGCGGCTTGTCCGCAACTTTTTTGGCGGTCACTATATAACTAAAATCAAAAAGCTAAGTTGATTTATAGAAGATTAAAATGTTATTAGTTTCGTCGCATTATTAGCTGGTGATATAACTGGAAAATGTCATCAAAGGAAAGAGTTTCGCGCAAAGAATGACCCCGGTAAGCGAGGCGCCAAAAGTCATCTCAACACGGAGATGATTATTGGAAATATTACTTAGAGCAAATAATTTGTCTCAGCCATCATAAAAAATGTCATGAGGTACCTTTCCTTAGAAGCTAAAAGCACTGGATAGGCAAAATGAACTCTCCTCGGATTTTACACGGATTGAGGTAGTAGACCCCCAAGTATACTATAGCCCAAACCCCACCTGCCAATTCACGCGTTAAGTCTTGAAAAATGCGCTTCAAAACTTCACCAATGATATTCACTCAATGGAAGTGGGCGGGGCTGATGGAGCTTTGAAGCGCAAACTTCAGGAGTTAGCGCATGAATTGGCAGGTGGGGTTTGGGCTACAGTATACTTGGGGGTCTACTACCTAACTCCACCAAAATCCAAGAAAGGTCCATTTGCTGATCCACTGCTATTGAAGGCAGTGTCCGGGCAAAAAGCCGATTTTGAGATTTTGTACTAAGGGCCGGTTCGCTAATCTGAATCGGAATATCCTACCGATGAGCGCAAAAACCGCAAAAAAGGTCTCTAGGCAAGAGCGAAATCAGCAAATAAGCGGGGTCTTCCCCCACTGTGGATTCGCGCCTCCAGCTTCTGGAGCGATCTTCTCACTTCCGCTGACCACCCTGACATCGCCACCGGCAAGTGCAAACGCGTGAACTTAAAATCGGTATCGGCAATCGGTATCGCAGTGAAAGCTGGGAGCGTGAATCCACCGTGGGGTCATTCGTGATGCAGTTCGGCTAAATAAATCCAGTTACTGCGCTCATCCATCTTCAATTTACGCCTCGAAGCTTCAGACTTAGATTATGATCGCCTTGGAAACTTCCGCTTGACATTAAAAAATGTGGATCTCTGGCTATATGTAAGAAAGATTCTTTTAGAGCTCCGCTAAGGTGGAAACTTTCATAACCTCGAATGGACTGTTTTGTCCTACTTTGCTTTCTACTTTAAGCTTTGTATGAAAACAAAGTGCCAATTCGTCATGTGCACCCAGATTCCCGGAGGCTTCTGAGATCAGTATGACAAGTGATATTCCATCCTTCATAATGCAAAATACAATTTATAAATCCAAAAATCGGAAGGGTTCCGAGGCTACAACATTACCTGTTTTGAAAGTGTAAGCTGAATATCGCTCTGGGGACGAGTGGTGTAGTGGTATGAGGCGCCGCTATGACTAGATCAGACACAGTTTCGATTTCCGCCCCTGGGCCAACCAAGCCCTCTAACCCCCGAGGCCGGTAAATTGGTACCAGAGTAATCTGGGAGGATAAAAGCACTGACTTGAAAACGGCTAACCCCCGCAAGTCACTGTAATAGGCTCGCACGCATACAATTGCCTTTGCGACTATGAAGTTAGTGTGTCCGTTTGGCGCATGCCCTCAGAGGGTATTAAAGAGGCCGAATCCTTTATCCTTTATCCTTTAAATATCGCTCTACGGTGGTGACAGCTGTCGATTGGGCATGAGGTGTTTGTGAAATACTCGTGTAAATAAGCGGAGCTATCAGGAAAATTGGCATATTGCAAAGCACCGAATGGTCACAAACTTTGTTCACGTTAATAATAATAATCGGCCTGCTCAGCTCGGGCAGTAGTTGTGTAGTAGCTGCTGCTCATCTCAATCAAGGAGTAAAGGGGATTCAACGCTTGTTATGCACTTTGTCATCATAAAAGGAAAGAGATAGGTAGTAGCTGGGGTCCAAAGTTTTCATGAGCTTCGGCGAAATGGAAACAAAAGTGATTCTGATGCATAAACAGGGTGAAGACAGGGTTGAAGGGCTCGCAAGGTAAAGGGTTCGCAGCACGCCTTATGACTCTTTTGATCTTGCTCAGTCCAGTGGTCTTGTACCAGACATATTTTCAGTAATATGAAATATGTTATGTTATATATATGTTTGTTCGTTAATGCGAAACCTCAGGATTGGAACACGTGGCTTTCAGAAATCAAATAAATTTCAAATTATATGCGTTTTTTGGTCTCTTATGATCCACGCATTAAGGGTCGGGCATACATACGCGATTACATCGCCTCGCAATTATCCCAACAAGACGCAACTGTTACCAGTCATTGCATGCTGGTCATCTTACATTCTGGTTGTGACAGTTAATCGCGATTAGTCAATTATCATAACTGGAATGTAATTTGATCGGCATGCAATGAACTCGTAAAGGTTGTCTTGTCGAGAGAATCGTGAAGCGATGAAGTTGCGTGATGTATATTGCGAGTGTGCGTGATGTATACTTATATTGCCAGTGTAGGGCTATATATATTGCGACCACAAGCGGTGGCGTATTTACAGAGGCTATTAATTGCAGTATCGGATGCACCAGCATCTCCACTCCCGCGCAGGACTTGCACCTCTTTCGCGAAAATCCTCTCTAATTATATTCAATCGATTGTGGTTCCGCCTTTCCCATGCTCGCGGTGGATTGATCAGAAAGTATGTAGGTGCAGAGTTCAGGCGAAGCGACCGCGCGGGACCGGAGATAGTGCACCCGACATGCAGTCAGGGCCCGGCACGAGGTTGTCAAAAGAGGCTCAAAAACGAATTCCCCTTTGACACAAAATTTTTTTAACGAATTCCCCTTTGACCCAAAAACTGACCCCAGTGATTCGCAGTGAGCACTTTACCTAAAGAACAACTTTTATTGACGAAAAAAACAAATACAATTCATTTAAGACAAAAAACCAATGAGATCATACTAAAGATTTCTACAGTGAGTTGACTACATAGTAATTGAAATTTTGAGCGTACTCTGCCTTTAAGGCCCCGGGCCGACTTCACGCGATTTGATCGTCGCGATTGAATCGCGACGAGACAACTGTTACAACATCATTCCATGCCGATCAACTTGCATTCGGTTGTAATACTTTTCCAGCCCGAAATTTTTGAATGTGAAATGAAAATGAATGGAAATCTTCTTGGCGATTAGAGCACGACGATTAAGTCGCGTGAAGTCTGTCCGGGGCCTAATGGGACCCTTACCATACATGTTATTGGCTAAGATGTTGCGTCATAGAACTCAAAAAATGATGGGAGAACCTCTGCAGACTTCAAGCAATTGATGCCTTTCTTTCGTCCGCTAGGGGGCACTTTTACGCAAAATGACTGCTCGAGGTGGTCATACCTCTGTAAGCAATAAGAAAGAGAAGTATGCTAGCTCAAACTGCTACTAAAAACCTCGAAATCTTCTTTCCGGAGAAGGATCTGGCTATACAGTTCTTCGTATGTGTCAGCTGAGTACGTATACTCGTAAGCAGATTTCGGCAAAAGAGAACGGGAAAGGAGTTGCTCAATATCGTTCTCGGCATAACTTTCGACGATAAAGACATGTTGCTAAAAAAACATGAGTCAAGAGCGCCTACTTCTAAGATCGCCAAAATCCAAGCAATCTTTTGCAACCTTGCTTTAAAGGCAGCGTTTAGACAAATCTGGACATAGGAGGTTCTGATGTGGAAAGTATTTTTGGAGTACTAACTAAGACACTGCCCAAGCGCAAATGGTGAACTCACAGTTGAGATAATCGCCTCCTTTCAACTGTGAATCAACATTTGAACTGCCGCTTGGGCAGTGTCTTAGTTAAAGCCCTAAGACTACTCTCCCAGTGAGATCCCCATAGGCCCAGATTTGACTGGGCGCTGCCTTAAAGTTAGAAATGAGATTAGACACTAGTTTATTCAAAATGTGTGCAAAATGCTCTTCAGTTCTTTTCGCAAGCAGCTCATAACTTTGCGCTTCGGTGTCTCAAATTCTCACCGAAGCGAAGATAGCTTGTTTGATGACATCTCTGTCATGAATGGAAAGAAAACTAAATTTGACGCTAACAAGAGGTTTGGTCCGAAACCGCAGCGACAAAACTAGAACATAGCACACAAACATCATAAATTATACCGCGGACATGAAGAGCCGCTTAGAAAACAAAACAAGGAGACCTTCAGGATATGAAACTTTAAAAGAGAAAATGATGAAAGGTTTTGAAAGGAAAAACTCAAGCATCAAAAATGCCTAGTGCGTGTTCGTGTGAAAAATCAATCAATGAAACGTCAGAAAATACACAAAGGAAAAACAAGGTTAAATATGATACTAGAAATACTCGCTAAATTGAAGTATGTTTGATTGAGAGACAATCATATCTTGTCTTTGGCTTTGCTAGAGATATCAAGAGGTTCAGAACTTTTCAGCGCATCGTCCTGAAACATGTGACTTCCAAACATATAAAAAGCAAGTTCTTTAATTTAGATGAAGGACTGGAAAAAAGGCAAGAAGTAAATTCAGTACCTTGACTAGGGGCGCGAGAGCTTGTGAGAGCGTCTTCTTATTCACACCCAAGGATGTCACCATGAACCAACTGTGTATTCAACGGAATCGTTGAACAGTAAGCACTGCCATTTGAGCTGTTGCTGTCTAAAGATCTCACTTTGACAGCGAACAAAACAAACAAATCGCAGTGGCTTACCGTAAACACGTATTTTTTACCAAACCCATACGCATACATTTCACCACCTGACTGAGATAAAACCTGAAATCGCAGTAATGTTTACTCCTTAACCTCTTGAGACAATTCTTACCCATGTCAGCTTTCTGCCATTATGCTTAGAGTTGTAAAAGGAAGTAAAGTGCTCTATAGCTAGATTGAGCTTCTGAGGCAGATGCATTTTTAAAGTCGGCAAGGCCGGCCGTAATCCAGAACTGAAGAAGAAACAATTACGAAGGTTATTCTTGGGATATCAAGAACGGGACAACTTGTGTACAATTTACCTTAAAATAAGCATATTGAAGTCGATCCCAAGATCAATGTTTTGATTAGCTAATTAATCGCGGAATTCTGCGCAAGAATCTAAAGACCACAGATTACCAAAGATCCCTGCTTCTATCTCATTTATCACAAAAAAGTCCTTCATCCAACTATGTCTACAAACTAAGAAGATTCGAACTCAATTTGCTAATCTGCGTGTCACTGATCATCTTCGACAATCGATCAGTGTATTCGAGACCACACATTTGCTTCAGCTTGTTAATCACGCTCACTTCGGCTTCTTCAGATGCAGATGTTTCCGATATCAACCTGAAGGTACGATTCGAAGAAGGTCCGTAGGTTGAAAGAAGGAAAAGGCACCCTTTACTAAACATCTTGGTGTAGAACTTTGAAAATACATCTTTGTCCTCAATGTATTTGAAGACGACCATCTGAAGCAAGCAAAGTCAGCAGAGAAGGAGTTAAGCAAAAAAAACAAACAAATAAACCGAGCACAATGGTCGGTCGCCTCATCGTGGCGTGGGGGTGACACTGGGTGTCGAACTGCGATGCACAGCCGAGTGTATACTCTGGTAGGGCCTCCCAAGCTGTGAAGGAGTTCGACGTTTCCGGTTTCGGCCGGATGCCTAGCTAAGAACTGGCCGCGCCAGATTCTCCGCCGTCTGGCTTCTTGTGGTCGCTAGGCGGTCCCTCCCCGCTCCAAGCCCGGGGTCAGCGATCACCCCGTGGAAATCAAGAGTAGGCCTAGTAAGCCACCTCTTGTAGGGGAACAAATTTTATTACTCAGACAGCAAGAAGATTTAGAAAAAACCCTGTACATCGGATCCCGCCTACGGCGCCGGGTGGTAGCAAGAACGATGTCAGGGTACTCAGGGCGCCTTTCGGATTGGACAAAAACGACACGTCTGCCCGGACGACACGCCATGGAGACTGCCTCATGCTCTGCACTTACAACGCCAGGACAGTCTCCACAAACGCCGATCTCCACGCTCTTCTCGACGCTGCAGAGCACATCAACTACCACATCATTGCTCTGCAGGAAACGAAGTCCAGGAAGAAGGACGTGCGACAGATGAGTGATGGGACCCTCATCATTCGTGGTGAAAAGGTTCCATCACGAAACGTGGGAGGCGTCGGCTTTGTCGTCCACCCATCTATCGTCCATCTTGTCGATTCGCACGAGATCCTATCACCTCGACTAGGCATCCTACGACTACGACCTCCACATCAGAAGACCATCAGCATCATCAACTGCTATTCTCCAACATCAGCAGCTGATGAATCAGAACTAGATGCTTTCTACGAAGATGTGGAGGAGGTCGTCCGCAACGAGAAGTCCTTTTACAAGTTTGTTGTGGGCGACTTCAACGCGAAAATCGGGATGCCACTGGAAAGGGAATATAGGATCGGGAAGTTTGGATATGGGCTCCGGAACGAAAACGGCAACCGTCTCGCTGGGCTTCTCTCCGCCGCACGACTCTTCCATGGAAATTCCATCTTCATGAAGAAAGAACATCACCGGTGGACACGGGAATCGCTCAAAACGACTCATGCGGAGATCGACCACATTCTCACCAACCGAAGGTGGAGCTTACTCGATGTCTCTGTAGTTCCATCCTTCTGTAGTGGCTCCGATCACCGCCTCCTTCGAGCGAAGATACGACTCAGCCGAAGGCTGGAAAAAAAAGTCTGTCATAGTGCCGCGAGAAGGAAGGAAGTCGTTTATGACGGTAACAGGCTGGAAGAGCTCATATCAAGTTGTGACTGGCCCATCGAGGAGGACCCAACGTACGACTACGACCGGCTTCTGAAAGGATTGCGAGCCTGCGGAGAATGCGCCTCAGTGACTTCTGAAAAGAACTTGGACCGCATCTCGAAGACCACCAAGGAATTGCTCGAAAGAAGAAGATCATTGAGGCAGGATCCGAATGCAACTCATCTCGAGCGACTGATTGCCAACACCAGTTGCAGAACAGCTTTGCAAGAGGATCTCAGGAAGTACAGGCAAGCCAAGATACTGGAAGCAGCAGAAAGAAGACGAAGTCTCAAGAAGTGCCGAAGGGACCTCTGCGAATATCACGTACCGCTGGCTGCACTACTGAACGAAGACGGGACTCCGACTTCTTCCCGATACAGGATGGAATCTATCGCGAAGAACTTCTACACCAACCTCTTCCGCTCATCAACACCCGTGCAGATGCCCGTTGTTCCCACTGGAGAAGTACCACCACGAATTCTACCTGCTGAAGTGCGTATCGCGATACAGACCATGAAGACGTCCACGGCTCCAGGACCAGATCATCTTTCCGTCGAACTTCTGCGAGCCGGAGGACACCGTCTACACGAGATTCTAGCGTCGCATTTGACATCTTACCTTCAGAAGGAGATAATTCCCGACCAGTGGAGAACGTCAAGAACCGTCCTTCTCTTCAAGAAGGATGAACGGGAGGATCTTCGGAACTACCGTCCAATATGCTTGCTGAGTGTGCTGTGCAAGCTTTTTACGAAGATTATCCTCGCTCGCATATCAAGGACACTGGATGAAGCCCAACCCCAAGAACAAGCTGGATTTCGCAAAGGATTCAGCTGCATGGACCACATCCAGACCGTTTCGAGGGTCATAGAAGTCTGCCGGGAGTACCGACTGCCTCTCGTCCTAACCTTTGTCGACTACGAGAAAGCCTTCGACAGCGTCGAAACCAACGCCATCCTGTCTGCGCTAGTCGATCAAGGAGTGGACCCAGCTTACGTGAGGACGTTAGCCGACTGCTACAAGGACTGTACAACGACGATGCAGCTATTCCATCGCCCCCTGACCATACCAATCGGGAAGGGGGTCCGACAAGGCGACACAATCTCGCCGAAGCTGTTCACCGCGGCCTTGCAGTGGGTGATGAAGTCAGTGGACTGGGACGAGAGAGGCATACGAGTTGATGGGAGATTCCTGTCCAACCTTCGTTTTGCGGACGACATCGTTCTCTTCTCGAGCAGTATCACCGAAGCAGAGACGATGCTGAAGGAACTAAACGAAGTAGGGAAGAAGATCGGACTGCGAATAAATCGGAAGAAGACTCAGTTCATGAAGAACGCCCTTTGCGAAGATGCAGAAATGGAATTGGAAGGCACCCCGATTATGGAGACGTCTTCCTACGTGTATCTCGGACGTTCGATGAACATGGAGAACGACTTGAGGGAAGAACTTAACAGGAGAAGAAGAGCAGCCTGGGCCGCCTTCGGGCCCCTGAAGGAAGCCACCGACCAACTGACGGACCCGGAGCTTCGTGCCCACCTGTTCGACTCAACCGTTCTCCCGGCGCTCTGTTACGCAGCTGAGACTTGGGCCGACACTGTAGCCACGTCGAAAGCTTTACGGACCACCCACAGAGCGCTCGAGCGCAGTCTTCTGAAGATGACCCGACGCAAGCAACATCTAGTCGGACTTCGCAGCACGGATATGAGAAGAATGTCCCGTCTTCGTGACCCAGCGGAATACGTCGCGAAAGCCAAACACCGATGGGCCGGTCACATAATGAGAAGAACAGACGACAGATGGACACTAAGAACATCGGAGTGGATTTCTCGCGAAGCCAAACGTCCCCGAGGAAGACCTCCAACGAGATGGGCAGACGTGTTCGTGGAACGGATGGACCAGCTGAGAAATCAGCTGGATACGATTTTTGCACCTGGAACTCGTGGACGCAGCCACCGACGTCAGCCAAGAAGATCGTGGATGTCATAAGCGAGGGACAGGGAAAAATGGAAACTTCTGAGCTGGGGCCCGCACGTCACGTGAAGCCGGGCCATCTAAGTATCTAAGTAAGTAAGTAATAAACCGAGCATACTGGAAGAAGAAACATTAATGCAATTGCTTACGACTTGGGTCAGCATATCCTCCAGCTCTCTTCCGGCATTCTGCTGCTTTTTCGAAGAAGTTGGTCGCATTACCTAGTGAGCAGATATGAAAATAGCTACATAATTAAACCAATCATAGCATAGAACATAATGGGAACTGCAGTGAAAGAAATTGAGTAATAGTATACCAAAAACCTGTAGCTTAGATAAATAATCAGCAACGGTGCTTAAAGACCTCTGCGATACGCCGTTCGATTGGAGCGCGCTTTCCTCCTGAGGAAACGGGGCTGCTGAGGCTATTTTTGCCTCTAGCAAAGAGGAGAGGAGGAGCTTTGAAACCAAATTTTCAGTATATACTAATCTTTAGGCGTAGAGTAGATTTATGGAAAATTTTGAAAAAATTATATGAATTGAAAGTTTTGACAAGCTCAGCTTGTCATTAGCTTGTCAAATGACAAGCTAATTTAAAAATAAGTTAAGCACGCTCTTCATTCACATAAGTTTTTCATAATTTTTCATAATTTGTTACTTAGTCCTACTGCGCATATACACACCAAGTCTGGCGCGATTTCGTTACCTCTGCGTTGCAAACGAGCCATTTTTCCGTTTCTTTGGTAGCGGGAAATTTTCAGAAAAAAGTTTGCCACGACCTTCAGTCACATAATTTTTCAATGAAACTCCTCAGTCAACCCCTGCAAGCCCGTGTGCATGTACCAAGTTTCATACCATATCGTCATCTGCGCGTTCCTAACGAGCCGCTTGAATTCACATCTTCATTTACCAATTTTGCGAAATTCTCGGAAAAAATGCTAATTACTCGTTCCGTTCACACAAGTTTTTCATAATTTTTCAAAGTTTGTTTCCACTAGCCTCTCTCCGTTCGCATACAAAATTTGGTGCCATATCGTTACACATACATTAAGAACTAGTCATGTATGCTGTTACAAATAGCATCGCTTGAGCGACGTCGCACTGCGGCAATTAACGACGTCGCGGTTTGACGCGCGTGAACTCCAGTGTTCGCCTGTTGAGGCACATAACATGTTAAGATAAGCAGCGAGCATGAACTACCAATTTTTATCCGGGGCTCCGCCCGGACCCCTCAAAAACGATTTCCCCTTTGCATTTTTTGCCGAAAACGATTTCCAGCTTGTCATTTGACAACCTCGTGCCGGACCCTGCATGCAGTTGCTAAGCCCTGTGACTCTATTCGGCAATTCGAAACATATTTCGAATTCTTATGACTCCATATATGGAGGCTTTCATGTGATCTGCAACATAGGAGTATTGGCTTTTAATCACTATATAAAGATTAAGCAACGATGTTTCTAGCTTACCCCTCTTTGAGGGAAAGGAGCGAGCTCGTTGACAAATGAGTCGTTCATGAGCGATTGATTTGCAAATCCATGAACGAAAAATGAAATCATTGACGTTATACCCTGAAAATATTAGGTCGTTCCGAAAGTAATGTCGCTTTTTTCAGATGTACGACACATTTCGTGGAACGAAGATAAGAGATTCTGGTAGCATTTAAGACAGCATTTCATCCTCTTTCTAATGGTTATATAACCACTGCACAAAATTCAATAATTTCTCGAAAAAGCATTGAAATCTGCTTTTTGAGAGGGCCAAGTTTCACAATTTTTCTAAATTTTTATAACAATCCTTGGAAGGAGCTCAAATAATGGATGGATAGAGCAAACCTAGAGGAAACAGCACAGCTTTTTCCTACTCTCCAAAGCTCGTCATAAATTTTGTATGGATTTTTTGACGGAACCACTGAATTTTAGCAGGCTCGTCTCAGACGCACATGCATCAAACACAATAAATCTTTGGATTTTAAAACTTACCTTCCAACTTTCTATCATTCCGGGTACAGCCTGGGCGCCCTGGAAAACCTGAACTATGTGATTTAATCCCGAAAAACTTGATGAATCAGAAACAAAAAACATCACGTAGAAAGAGGAGGAAAAGCTGCGTCGAATGACATCGAGTTGTTTACCGGTTGTCCTGTGAGGTTTGAATTGACCAAATGTTGAAATTGATGACATTGAAAAACTGATTTCAGAAACTCTTAGAAGCAAACTAAGGAAAAGAAAAAATTACTCTGTGTCCTATAGGGTTTGCTCTATCTATTACCTGTACTTTTTCGGAGAATAAGTACAAAAATTTAGAAAAATAGCCGAACTTGACCATGGCAAAAAGCCTGGGTCACAGATTTTGGTAATTGTTCAAGAGCTCATTGATTATTATGCAATGAAATTGACACTTAGAAAGAGGATGAAATGCTGCATAGAATGCTTGCAAGAACTGAAAATTTTGATTCCATGAAATGTGGCGTTCATTTGAAAAAAGCGACATTTGGAACGACCCAATGTGTAGATTGACCTAAAAATAAAATGAAAAAAGCGTATTTGACAACGCTGAAAAACCAAGTTTAATTATTGAGTCAGAATTCCCTTCAGCATTTAAATAGCTTGTAGCTGGAACAATGGATAGAAGAATTTGACTGTTCTGGCGATAGTACCGTCGTTGAATGGTCCAACGAAATCAAGAAAAGCTTGGAATCATATAGCTTTCTATAAAACAAAGAAGACAGGAGATTTTGGCAGGAAATTGGCCCATCTATACTCATTACGAAATCCAAGCTTTTGCAATCGCGTTGAAGTCAGCTTGCAGTTATTTCGATGAATGGAGCACGAATGAAGAAAGAAAAACTATATCCGCTTTTATCGTGCAAAACGAGCATCTAGAAAATTCCTTCAAGTAACTTTTTCGAATAATAGCGTAACCGCTGAGAAGGAATTTGGATACAAGCGCGTGTCAGCAGTAACCAATATAGTAATAACATCCAAAAGATGCTCTTAAAACCGAAGGATTGCGTTTTTATGAAAGGAAGGTTTTTATTCAAAATGCTGAAAGGAAGGTTTTTATTCAAAATTCAATTAGAAACTAGGACAAAATTTCTCAATTAACCTCTCTTTAGACTGCGACTAAGCTCTGGAAGTTCATGAAAGCCGTTGGAATTCAATAAAAACGAGGAACTGCGCTGAAATCTTCCGCAGAAAATCGCCACATAAATGCTGGTCTATCTCGTTATGGAGTGATTTTTAAGACCCGCGACGTTGTCAGTGCTCCTGGCCGTCTCATGAGGATCACAAAGATATATAATGTTATAGGGTTTCATTATGACCCCGCGGAGATCTAGGACCAGAGCCAAATGTCCCGTCGGCTCTGATCTGTCTCCGCTGCTCTCTGCGTCTCCGCTGCTCTCTGCGTCTCCGCGCGTTGCGCGCTACCTCGCTGCCTCAGATGCGGGGCGCGGGGCATTTGGCTCTGGTACCCTTTTCTTCATTGTTCGGAGCCCAATTACGACAATCTATATATCATATTAGGTCGTTCCGAAAGTAATGTCGCTTTTTTCAAATGAACGCCACAATTCGTGGAACCAAGATTTTCAAGAGCTCTTGGGTTTATTCGATTCAGAATTTTGTCCTCTTTCTAATGGTTGTAATTTCATTGCATAATATTCAATGAGCTCTCAAAAAATTACCAAAACCTGCGACTCATGCTTTTTGTCATGGTCAAGTTCGGCTATTTTTCTATATTTTTGTACTGATTCCCCGAAGATATGCAAGTAACAGATAAATAGAGCAAACCCTACAGGACACAAAACAATTTTTTTCTTTTCCTTAGCCTGCTTCTTAGAGTTTGTAGAACCAATTTTTCGATGCTGTCAAATTCCATATTTGGTCATCTCAGACCTCACAGAACAACAACCGGCAAGCAACTCGGGTGTCATTCAACGCAGCTTTTTCTCCTCTTTTTACCAGTTGTTTTTGGTTTCCGATTCATAAAGTTTTCCGGAAGAAATCATCATAATTCAGGTTTTCCGGGGTGCCCCAGGCTGTACCCAAAATTTCCGAAAGTTGCTAATCTAAAGCGGTAAATGCTCATATGCTTTGTAAAATTAGTGTTAAACCATAATCCACCTTTGTAAGTTTCAGAATCCGAAAGTTTATTGATGTTTAATGCATATGTGTTTGAGACAAGCCTGCAAAAATTCGGTGACTTCATTGAAAAATCTCTGCAAAAATTATGACGTGATACGGAGAGCACAAAAAAATGGCACCGTTTCCTATAGGGTTTGCTCTATCCATCCAATACTTGGACTCCTTCCGGGAATTATTACAAAAAATTAGAAAAATTGTGAAACTTGACCTTCCCAAAAAGCATGGGTTGGAGATTTTAGTAATTTTTCAAAAGCTCAACGAGTATTCTGCAGTTGAATCATAGCCTTTGGAAAGAGGATGAAATGCTGCATCGAATGCCACCAAGATCTCCTAGAAACCTTGCTTCCACGAAATGTAGCGTTCAATTGAAAAAAGCGACATTACTTTCGGAACGACCTAATATAAAAGCTCGTGATCTCTATTTTCACGCTGACAACGTCGCAAGACTCATTTTTATGATTTAAACGAGAAATCTGAAAAAAACGGCGTTTTCAACCTCTTTTTTTCTTCGGTTCAACTCTTTTCACTCGGTTTTTTTGTGTATTCGATAGGTCTTGTTTCTGTATATGATGTAGACAACGTCGCCGAGCTTACTTCGTTGCTCATGCCGATTTTTTGTGTGAAAATTACTAAAAAGTACGTTTTTCTTTACCTCGTCCTCCTTCAGTGCTTTCGCAACGAAATTTCTCCAGCTTGGATGATTCTTGCTCAGAATAATGATCGGAAGAATCCAGACAACGTCGCAGGATACGAAGACGACTATGCGGGGGTGAAAATTTTTAGGACGCGTCAAAAATCAGATTGGCATCGATGTGCATCATGTCTTTTCAGACGTGTTTAACATGTTCAATTCCGTTGTTAACATGTTTTCCTTCTTCCGGTCACCCAACTACGGCCACAGCTAAACAGCGCTGGAAAAGAGCTTTGTTCTTGTTGCCACCCAACTGGCAATTCTGAAGAGGAAACTGTGCGTAGAAAACCACCAAGTTTAGGTTTCAAACTTGGTGATGTGCTAACCTCTGTTTTATATAAATTTTTCAAGTTTCCTGGTTTGATTCGTACCTCTAAATTTTCATCTTTTTTCTGGAACAACCTTCACTTCTTATAGGGGGCAGGAACTCAAACAACTTCACTTTCTAAGGTCTGTCTCTTGACTATCGAAGGTATGGGATAGACAGTAGTCTAATACCAGTCAGCAGGTAATTATTCCTGGTGGTCGTAATGATTACCACTTAAAAACAGTGAAAAAGCCAATAAGACAGCTCTACGCTCGAAGTGATTGATTATCGCGTTTTTCTCATTCTTCATGTTTTAAAAAGAGAGTAGAGTATTTAGAGATAATAGTACATGCAGAGGAAGTGCAATGAGAAGCTCCATATTATTGTGCCGTGGCATCTGGAAAAGATTCTTTTTTTTATCACATCGCTGTGTACAAAAAGCACTGACACAATATCAATGCATTTTTCAAAAGATGCTGTTTATACAAGGGCAGTAGTAAAGTTCTCCGAAGCTTTACTGTAACTTTCTGTACATGCCTGTTTTTGGGAGTGCCAACTTCAATATTTGCTCTTGAAAACTTCACATTCGAATACCGTTTAGTGAGCCGAGCATTCGAAATGTTTAGGATAGCGTGTCGTGCTTTCGCTCGTAAATAATTTGTTCGCATTAATAACAACAAAAGATATAACGCTTGGCCACAAACTATTTGATTAGTATGTTCATCGCAATCTCATCTAGTGTAAGTGATAACAGGTTTATATTGACAAGTTTTATTTGGAGACCATAAACTGAAGAAGATCACAACACAGCTTCAAGCGGTCAGGGAAAAATTGAAAGGATGATCGTCAGCGTTGATCTAGCAATTTAGAGATACTCTATGCTGTAAATTGGGCTACTTGAGATTGACAGCGTTGGATGTCAAAGCGCTCAGCAGTTTAATTATTTACACCTCATTAGTGACCTTGGATAGTTGCTTTCGATCACGTGAAAGTGCATGCCAAGCAAGAGCTCTTGAACTACTTTTTTGTGTGGCTAAAAATCAGTTCTACTATCAGGTTGTCCGGAAATTAATGTCCGTTTTTCTAGGCCTAGATTCCAAACAACTTTTTCTCGTCAAACTTTCTATTACGATATAGAATCTGCACATCATTGGAAAGCTTTCTCCATGTACTTTCTAACGGTGGTGGAAATAAGCTGCTATCCTCATCTGTGGGAATTTCACCAGCATTTTGCACATCCGCACTCAAAATCGAAATTTCATAGCTTTCAGTTTCTTGACCACAATTCAGGAGCAAATAAACGAATTCTTCTGAAAACATAGCAACTGTATTAGATGAAGATTGTTTACCTACTACATGCTGATCTAGATTTTTGGAGGCGACTGAACTGAGAAATTGACTCCTCGAAATAGATACTTACTGCTGGCATTTTATGGGTCACAAATTTCTCATAATTAAGGCAATCGCCAAAGCTTTGCCCAGTTCTGTAAGCTTGAGATAAGCACACCTTAACTACAATATCTGAAGAGAAATTGACTATTCAGTGCAAGAAGAATTCCACATTTTCATAATTTGGCACTCACAAGCCTACAAGAAATAGGCTCAAAAAAGTGAACATTTTTGAATTTTTATCTTCTCTTTTCGCACAACTCCTTCTTTGGAGTCTTTTCTATACATACGTAAACAAGTGGCCTGCGGCTACAAAATAAGCTGATTGGCAGCCATACGAACAAAACTTGAAGGGAGTTGTAAGCTCTCAAAGAAGAGGTTTTCAAAAGAAAAACTTCCACTTTTTTGACGCATGGTTTTCTTCCCGTTTGCGATTTTAGTACTAGCAGGTGCGCGCTAGAATACGAAAGGTTTGCTGTTTCTGATGGTCTTGACTGCATCCAAAAATATGAAGACTGAACGAAGTTATAGCCTTCCAAAGTGAAAATTTGCAAAACGGACATTAATTTCCGGACAACCTAATATTATTAAGTAAAATTGCTTTTTCACATGTTTCAGGAAAGCATGCTGAAGCGCTTGTTAGGTAGTCACAATTCGATTATTCAATTATTCAAGGAAACAAAGCACGGTCATTCTTCTCGGCACCTATTATTTTAACAACTGCCATCCCACTTACAATCTTATATATAAAGCTGGATGCCTGTTTGTCTGTCTGTCTGTCCATCTGTCTGTCTGTCTGTCTGTACGTATGTTCCGAACAAAAAATTCCATTTCTGAACCGATCCGGAGCAAACTTGGCACACATACACTTCGGGCCCCGGCGGGTGTCATAGGCTATTTTTCGTCATCGATCGATATCGATTTTATCGATTTCAAAGTCATAACAAGCACATGTCATTCTGGATGAGAAAAGAAAGTAATTATTCTTGAAATTCAAACCATAAATTGAGCGCTTTAGCATACTAGTACGTGCCGCTCATTAATGTGAGAAAAAGAAGTAATTATTACCAAATTTTGCTATCTTTGCGTCGCTTCACCATATCTCGGCACAAAGTGGACGGTTATTATAAAGGTATCCCACAAGTAAGTACACACTTTTCAATCGTCAATATCTCTTTTCCCAATGGGTCTTTTTTGCCAGTTAAGTACCATTCTGTAGAGAAGAGTTCAGCTTAGATTCACAGTATCAGTCGAATCACCGATCACTCTTCGTTACTGTAGGATTACGTTATGACTTCCAGCATGTGAAACCATTGTGAAATATGCCATCTGACAAAAGGTTTTTCAAAAAATCTGAAAAATCGTGTACCATGATTTTCGCGCACGCTGATTCCACTACACAACTTTTTACGGGTGTTTTCAGCTTTTTTTTGGCGGTGTAACTACATTTCTGACTAGTGGGAATTCGGTTATTACGCTTACTTGGGATAATTTTGGAAAGAAGCATCACATAAAGTGAAAATTTCATGCTCAAGATCAGCGGCTTCCATTACCATAGTATAAGGGTTTTTGGCTTGTTTGGTTTTGTTCCGAGGCAGAATATGGGTTTCAATGGCCTAAGATCCTTGCCAAAGTTCCCACAGTAACCTTACAGTAGTGAACAGCGATCGGTGATTTGCTCAACATTGTAGATCTAAGTTGAAGCCTCCTCTACAGGATGGTACTTAAGTGGCAGTAAAAGACGCAATGGGAAGAGAGATATTAACGATTGAAAAGTGTATACTTGCTTTTGGGATACCCTGTATAAGCAACACTGAACGGCACGTGTCCACATGGCCAATCCCGGTGGGCAGTCAATTTTCAGCAACAAATGAATGCACCTGTTGTGATCAGCACTTCATACGATAACCTACTTTGAGCAAAAGCCTGGAAAGTTTGAAAAGTGCCTATTGTGCATTTCCCGTAGGGACAACCAGTACTATACGCAATGCCTTATTTTCGCAACTGTTCACTGGGACAAAGGATTTGCACCGCGTAGCGAGTTCGGCTGACAGTTGATTTTACCTTGCAACTCCGACTGTTCTTTAATCTTGGCATAGTTATGAACCGTAGCAGGATGTTGAGCAACACGACCAAGATGGCAATTTCTCTTTATTAACTTCGGCCAACGTTTCGGCGCAATCGCCTTCGTCAGAGCCTAGAAAGCCGAATACATTCTTTCCTCAGACGTCAATGAAGAAGCAAGACAATTCAGTTGGAAGCTAGTCGAAGGAAAGAAACAGAGCCACGGTAAAGCAATACTCACCTTAAACGTTGCATAGGGGGTACGAGGGACCACCAACTATGCAATAACTATATCTCTGCCCTATTTATAGTAATGAGGTGACCTGACCTAGCCTCAAAGGGCCTGATATGGCGCGAGTTCGTTAGTTATTGCAATACACTCCTCCTTCCGGTTCATTTTTGGATTTTTAGCGCTGATCCAAGACGCTTCCAAAGTCTTGCGCGGTAGGACTTCGGGTAAGTAGGACAAAATGGAGGCTCCAATTTGTTTTTCAGCATTTTCGTGTTGCAGTAAGCGATGACTACCGAGCGGTGTACTGGTCCTTGACTTGTTCAGTCCATCTAGATGTTCCTTTATGCGGCAGCAAAGCGGGCGCCCAGTTTCGCCTATGTACGTGTCGCCACATGATAAACATGTGATGATGTATATCACGCCTGCCACCATACAATCCCCCTCTTTACCGAATGGACAAACTACACAGCCTGGAGTCAAGCAACTCCGATCATACGCTCTATTCCTGACAATTGCCTCTTAAAGGCAGTGTCCGGGCAAGAACTCGATTTTAAGATTTTGTGCTTACCCGAGCCTATTCGCTATGCTGAATCCAAAAATCCACATTTTAGAGCGCGAAAACGACGAAAGAGGGCTCTAACACTGGAGGGAAATCAGCAAGTGGGCGGGGTCTTCCACACTGTGAATTCACGCTTCCAGCTTCGAGAGCAATTTTCTCGAATCCGTTAGCCGCCCTGACATCACTACCGATCAAGTGCAAACGAATGACTTGAAACCGGAATCAAAAAGATCGCCCCCGAAGCTGGGGGCGTGAATTCACAGTGGGGAAGACCCCGCCCACTTGCTGATTTCCTTCCAGTGTTAGAGCCCTTTTTCGTCGTTTTCGCGCTCTCTAATATGGATTTTCGGATTCAGCATAGCGAATAGGCACAAGTAAGCACAAAATCTCAAAATCGAGTTTTTGCCCGGACACTGCCTTTAAGGTTGGCCGGCGGAATATCGACCACCCTGAGCGCGTCTTGCAAACCCGCCTGATATACGCATCGCCGCGCCGCGCTGCTTATGCTTATATATCATGTGGCGACACGTACATAGGCGAAACTGAGCGCCCGCTTTGCTGCCGCATAAAGGAACATCTAGATGGACTGAACAAGTTAAGGACCAGTACACCGCTCGGTAGTCATCGCTTACTGCAACACGAAAATGCTGAAATACAAATTGGAGCCTCGATTTTGTCCTACGAACCCGAAGTCCTACCGCGCAAGACTTTGGAAGCGTCTTGGATCAGCGCTAAAAATCCAAAAATGAACCGGAAGGAGGAGTGTATTACAATAACTAACGAACTCGCGCCATATCAGGCCCTTTGAGGCTAGGTCAGGTCACCTCATTACTATAAATAGGGCAGAGATATAGTTATTGCATAGTTGGTGGTCCCTCGTACCCCCTATGCAACGTTTAAGGTGAGTATTGCTTTACCGTGGCTCTGTTTCTTTCCTTCGACTAGCTTCCAACTGAATTGTCTTGCTTCTTCATTGACGTCTGAGGAAAGAGATCCTTATGTATTCGGCTTTCTAGGCTCTGACGAAGGCGATTGCGCCGAAACGTTGGCCGAAGTTAATAAAGAGAAATCGCTATCTTGGTCGTGTTGCTCAACATCGTGCTACGGTTCATAGTTGATTTTACTTCATTTCATTTGAAATATTCAATATTCTGAACTCATTGGTGAACCAGGTAAGAACAGAAAAGAAGTAGCATATACCTAGAACAAACACGATGTAGTCCTTTCAAGCTTTAGGATGATGAATATGATATGAGAATGGGAAAAAGAGTTGCGGGTTATGACAACGCGCGGGCCTTTGTTCACACAAATTGTGAGTGTTGATGGTTAACTACTTCTCATCAAGAGTTAAGTCAAAATTCAGTTAGTGCATCAGAGATAAATTCTAAGCAGTGTTTGAGATGATTCATCGCTTATAACAAGACCCTTGAGAGGGACGCGTCATTTTTCGCTACTCTAAGTATGTAGTCTTTCTTTCTGTTTGTACTATGAAATTTCTTATACAGTGATGCTTAAGTATCCATGGATGGCAAAATAAGGCCACACAAACTGTGATTTCGCTGTCTCGTATATCTTATTTTCAAAGTCGTCTATCTTTCCAGAAAGTCGATAAAAACACCGTAAAATTGTACTGAATCTACTATGGCACTGCTACGGATGTTTTCGACAGATAAGTTGTGCAGGTTATGAGTTTTTCGACTAATCCCAGCTCTCGCGGTTTCAATATTTAGAGATTTCGCTAATTTTTACTAGTAGCAGTGCGCAGTATATCCACGGTACGATTATAAGGCATTTATCGGGTTTATGGGAAGATAAATGACTTTGAAGATTTGAGGGTAATTCCCTGAGGATCTCCTAAGGGATTATACAAAGCGATGACAAGCTCAGTTTGTATGGCAAGCTCTGGCATTCATTTACTCATACATTGGATATTAAACCTTCATAAGATAGACATAAAACAGTACAGACGCTTCCGTATGCATTAACATCCCCGCACAGGAGGGAATCACAGCTTAAAAGAAAGCTTCATATTTGAAGCTCCAGATATCTGGATCTGGTGTTGTCTACTTACCCGTAAGTATTTACACCATCCTTCAGCTGTATGAACTGCATTATTTAACTTTTTATGATCCCTGATGATCCCTGGCCACCAACCGTCTTTTCTTTAAAGTCATTTTTCTTTTTTGAAGTTAATGAGGACCTCTGAAAGTTGTACTGATTATCTAATCCAACGGTTCAAGCATGTTGCTGATATAAACAAACGATGTAATGGAGTCATGAAATATTCAACGAACCACGAGTCAATAATTGAGGTTTATCGAAAAATTCGATATTTCAAAAACTCATATGTTCTTATCAGCAACATGCTTAGCACTGTTGGGCTAGATAATCAGTATAACTCTGAAAGATTTTCGCTGACTTCAAATAAAGAAAAATTGCTTTGAGAAAAAGGCGGTCGATCACCGGAGATCATCAGGGAACTTATAAAAAGAAGAGTGACTCAGAAAAAAGCGGTCTTCGTCGGTAGCCAGGTGATCAGGGAATCATACAAAAGCTGGAAATTGCGGCTTATACAACTTTTCGCTCCTGTTTAATATATTCAGAAGGATAGTGGGAATGCTTACGAATAGGTGGACAGCGTGAAATCCAGATATCTGGAGCTTCAGGATTTGAAGTTTTTCTCTAGGCTGCGATCCCCTTTCCCAGCGAGGATGCACGCGCTACGGGCCTTGGTTGTTGTTGGCGAAAATGTGCTACAAAAAGCAGTTGTTTCTGAAATATTTTTACCATGGACAAGCTCTCTCTCTGAGTCTCGAATGCTTTGACGATTTGGTTTCATGAAAATGGAGAAAATTAGGAACACTTGATTACACTCAACCACAACGAACAAATAGATTGTAAGGGAGGCGTCTCAGCGGTATTCTTGAATGTTTGTATTTCATCTAAGAAGCGATTATTAATTGTTCAACTCTACCCTGGGGCTGATATGTACCTATTTTCATGTGTATAAGCCGCAACCTTTTTCAAATTTTTAAGCGAGTTGTTCAGCCGTTTTAATGGGTTTCGGAAAACTATCAATATTTCGCACGCTTCTCTCTTTCAGTACGCAGCACGGTACAGGGTACTTTGGTTGCGAAGTCCTTTGGCGTGCTGGGGCTGGTAGGTTTCATACTAAAATCCCCCTCGGCTTACACCTGAAAATAATGTTTATTTACTCCTTCAAAAAATAATTATGGGAACCAAAGTGAGTTTACGAGTAGCAGTCACGACAAACTATGCAAACAGCATAAACATGAGAGTGATCCACGTGACTAAAATATGGCAGCGATGCAATAAACCACCGAATCAGCAATACTACACGATTTTGGTTACATATGCAATGCGAACAGAAACAATATAGGGACGAATCATGAAAAGCTTATGCAAATTCACCTTGGTCTACATTTTCTATATTTACTAGCAGATGCCGGCCAAGTGCCAGCTAAGCTGACAGTGCGCAGGCAATGTCATAGTCCACACCATTTTCCAAATATTTTGTCATTTAACTCTTTTTAACTTGTGTAGTATAGCACTACGCTTTGCGGTTTTGCATAACCAGCTTGTTCCATTTTTTGCTGGTTTCTCTCAAATTTTAATTGTCTTCTCTGTTTTTCGCACCCATTTACTGTTGCTTCTGCTCGTTTTAGAACCAATTCTAATACGCAAAAGGCACGACGTATTTCCTTGCAAAATCAAAGAAAACTGCCTCTCCGTTCTCACACCACCTCATGACAAACCTTTGGAGTTCATGAAGTGGAAGCATTTCTTATTAGCTTTTATATCTTCCTAGCTCTTCTTAGTAACTTGCTCCTTCGAAGCCAGCCGTCACCTCATCCTTTTTGATTTCTAAGAACATGCAGATATACAGGGTGTCCCAGAAGTAAGTACACACTTTTCAATCGTTAATATCTCTCCCATTGTCTCTTTTTCCGCCATTCAAGTACCACTCTGTAGGGGAAGCTTCAACTTAGATTTACAGTATTGAGCAAATCGCCAATCGCTCTCCATTACTGTAGGATTACTGTAGGAATCGACAAGGATTTTAGGCCATAAGAAGCCTTATTCTGCCTCGAAACAAAAACAAACAAGTCGAAAACCCTTATACTATGGTAATGGAAGCCGCTGATTTCGAGTATGAAATTTCCACTTTATGTGATGCTTCTTTCCAAAGTCATCCCAAGTAGACGTAAATAACCGAATTCCCATTATTTGTCAGAAGTGGTTACACCGTCAAAAAAAGCTGAAAACACCCGTAAAAAGTTGTGTAGTGGAATCACGTGCGCGAAAACCCTGGTACGCGATTTTTCAGATTTTTTGAAAAAAAATTTCATTGGATGGCATATTTCACGATGGTTCCACATGCTGGAAGTTCTTACCGTAATCCCACAGAAACGAAAAGCGATCGATGATTGGATTGATACTGTAAATCTAAGTTGAGGCTTCTCTACAGAATGGTACTTGACCGGCAAAAAAAGACCCGTTGGGAAGAGAGATATTAACGATTGAAAAGTGTGTACTTACTTTTGGGACACCCTGTATAAGTCGGCTTTGGAAAAAATACGTTGTTGAGCATGATTAGCATATAATGAAAGCATCTATATTTCCTCTTTATTTTTCCTAATTCTAGTCTTGGACCATTAAAGAAGCACAGAGCACTTTGCGATGTTAAATAAGACATTCATATAATAGATAATACGGATAAGATCTTTTAAAATTTTAATGTGCCGTAGAACTCTACATGAAAGCGTCCTATCTAAAGGAACAACCACAGCTGAGAAAACCCATTTCAGGAATTTAGTAACTAATAATACTCAGAATTGATAAAACAGAATACTTTTGATAAAGGGATCACTGTCATGTATTATCTCTAAAAAGTGCAGTTTTTGAGAAGATAAGAGCCTCCGAATCTTTATTTTTATGGTCTCAATGCTCGCGCCTTATATTCGAAGCACACAAGAAGCGGCTATGCTAGCTCTTGCTGTTCTCTTCGCTGCATTCCTTGTAAACCCGAAAAGGTTAGTTTTTTATTATTTACTTGAAAACAAACAAATATTTCAACGCGAATCACCACAAAGTGACTCTAAATCGTCTGAATACTTGGATACATAGAGAAAAAAATCTGTTATTCTGATTCAAAGCACGCACGATGTTATACAGCGGCTAGCACTTTGTGGCAAACTCTTTTGTTGACATTTATGAACTGGACATAAGAAAACAAACAGTTTGATCATAAAGTAAAAGTTTTTCATCTACCAGTCCTACTCCTTTCATGAATATCCAGTCTTTGCAAAGGCCCAAGTAGGGCCCAAAATTTATGGTGATCAATCCAGTATTGCTATGCCAAGGCTTTTTTATTGTTAGTACTTAATGAACTTTGGCATTTTGCTCAAATGCCGTTTAGTTTTAGAGATTCATCCGCGAATTATTCCATACTGCACTGATCGATTTATTAGGCTATGAAGACAGCAACACAAATAATAAATTCGAGAAAGTGAAAGACAGAATTTTGAAGAATTGACAGCTAAAACTCGGAGTTTCACTTTTCTGTGTGAGTGATCCCAACGATTTCCGCCGTGCAGAATGTATTCATTACCGGAAATGGTAGTTTTTTACGTCATGACTCACACTAATAGGTGGTTTTTTACGTCATGACTCACACCAATACCGTCTATTCCGCATTCGTACTTTTATTTGCCAAACGGCTTTCTCAGCAAAAATACACAGGTTCATTTTGACCGGGCTCTCAATGTTACGATAAGATAAACTGTTGCTAGCATCATTTTCGTACTTTTCCTCCATCGCTTTATTACTCTCACAGAAAGGTGAACGAGATGGCTGTACGACCTTTCCGCTGTCAATAAAAAGTGCAAAAAATAGCATTTGCTATAGAATCTTTCAGACAAACAGAGTGGCTGTATTGATTAGATTTTTGCAGTTTTCATCTGCTATACTCTGCAGCCTGCAGCGGAGTACAAAGAATCATCATGACTTATAATAAGCCGCTTATTTGTGGGTCTGTAAGTCTGTCTGTTACGAAATTACAGTGAGGAATGATTTACATTGCTTAAATGCATGTGAGAGTTGCAAAGCAAGTAAGGTTCATTTTTGTAATTACTTTGCGGTCTCCTCCATCAAAGAATGATGAAGGTCAAGATCATTACATAAGTTTACCAATACTTTTCATGATGGCCAGTGCGAACCTCTGCGAAGACGTGAAACACTGGTTATCAAATAACCAGTGCGTCACCTCCGCTTCGCGAAGGTTCGCATTGGCTCTGTTATCCGTATGCCTTATTCATGCTCCCAAAATGATGACTTTGAAACTCACCGCGCGAGGCTGTACATCATAAATGAATTGTACAGCTGTTCATTCTTGAAGCATCTCCATGTAAGATCGGTAATTTTGAGAAAGAAAAGTTTTTTGCCAAGGAATAAATACGAACTCGAACAGATTATTGAATTTATTTTGGCTTGATAATTGTTATAAAGATAATAATCATTTTTGGCTACATTTCCATGCAAAAATCTTTTCAAATATTTATGTAAAACCTTGTCAAATCGACTCTCTACGCGATCACTACTTTTTGGCGCTGTTTTCGCAGCAAACTTTTTGAGCACTTTTTGAGCTAGAATTCTTGGAGCGCAGATTTGCTTGTCAGACAAATCAGGACTTTGCAAAAAGTTGAATTTGTGACCTAGTTTTGCGCGCCAAAAGCCAGGTGGACCCGTTTGAGGCGCAATTTTCAAAGGACCCGCTTATCGAACCGGCTCGTCCTTGTGCATGGTGGGCCTACACGCTGGTACGATATGCTATGCAAAATTGTAGCTCGATAGCTTGGCTGCAGCTGCCTCTATAAATTTCGTGACAGACAGACAAACACATACACACGCACAAAAAGACAGACGTTTAGCGCTTTATTATAAGTCATGATATGACTACTGTAGTCATTTTCAAGCTTTGCGAACTACTTCATGAATCGGCCAACGTTCTCATTGATGCCTAAGAGAAAGTCATGAAGAATCATCATTAGAGTCTCGAAATGTTGCTTTAAGGGCTGATGGTGTCGAGTACGAGACTGTGGAACGGGGATCCCTTCATGAAACCGATTATCGGGTTTTTATTAGTAAGCTGTGATAAAGCTTGCTTGGACTTTCTCACAACTGCATTTAAGAGGGTCCCGATGGTGTTTTGTCTCCTTGGCATGATATTCCTCTTTATGCTGATGAAAGCAAGAAAATTTATAATATGATTGTTGAAATTCCCCGCTGGACAAATGCCAAGATGGAGGTTGTCATACAAGCTTTTTTTGCTAAATCTGTTCCAATGAGAAATGTGCCGTTTAGATGTCTACCAAGGAAGCAATGACTCCCATCAAACAAGATGTCAAGGAAGGTCTTCCCCGATTTGTACCTAACATATTCCCTCACAAAGGGTACATCTGGAATTATGGAGCCATTCCACAGGTGGGATAGTGAGATTCATAATGAACTGGATCGTGGTCAACGCGAACATCTAGACCTGGGAGGATCCTAATCATGTTGTGGATGAAACTAATGCAGTTGGTGACAACGACCCGATTGATGTTGTAGATATAGGATCAAAAGTGCAGAAACGAGGGGCTGTCGTTCAAATAAGTTTTTGTCACTTGCCCCACTGTATCGAATTTTCAGTCTGCGATAACACTTTTTTTAGGTCAAAATTCTTGGTGTACTCGCTCTTATCGATGACGGACAAACTGATTGGAAGTTGGTTTCTATCGCAGTCAATGACACTCTAGCCAACCAGATGAACAACATAGACGATGTCGACAAACATCTCCCTGGGTTGCTTAAAGTTCGTAATTCATTGCCCCTCCATATGTTCGCTTCATTGGGACATGGTAGTTGAGTACTGATGAGACTCTAACTCTTTACTTCTTATCTATACTTATTTGGCGTGGAAGAAGAAGAACGAAGAGGAGACAAAGAAGCAATGTTGTAAACTCTCCATGAAGAAAATCTGGGAAAAAAGAAAAAAAAATTTTGTGATACTGTAAAAGGTCGTATGCACAACATAATCTTGAAAAGACTGAAGTCAAGGTTCGAAATAAATGGGGCCTGAAATTTAAGTATCACGCTAGCCTGTTGCCGAGCTATGTTACTATATCTTATCGTGTCAAAAAAGGTAATGTGGAGGGCGAATTTCGATTATTTTCACGATGTAATTTGTCTGCTACTTCATGAGTGGCTTTTTAGCAATCAGCAATTGTAGAATATCTTAAGGAGTTTTGTTCTTGGGAGAGATGCAAAGCGTGCGCTGGTTTTTTGCAAAATTAGCATCAGGTTGCTGCACGAGTTTGCATTTTTAAAATTTCGGATTTGCATTTTTTAAAGTCAAATCATAACGCCTTTGAAAAACAACTTTTTTGAAGAGCTTCAACTTCAACTTCATAGACTATTTTTTCTAGTTAATAGAGGCTTACAAAGACATAAAAAGTACACGAAGAATAAGTCAAAATCCAAAAATTTTAAGTCGTCTTCAACACTTTTAATGGTAATGCTTCCTTATAGGAATTGAAGTAGCTACCTCTTGATAGGGAAATTTTCAAAAATCACTCCACGACCAAAAGGCCCATAGTCTTTGATGACTGCGGTTTTCTTTTCAAGCAGACGATAGCCGCCTTTTTACCTCGTTTTAGTACACACATACATGCCTATTTTCAAATTATCAAAATTGCACCAGCCGTAAACTACTAAGAGTAGTTAGTGAATGAACCCTATCAACTCTGGCTTTACTCTACATCTTCAACTTTGGACTCATTTTCTCTTTGTTCACAAAAAATCACTGCTTGTAGAACGCTTATATGAATAATTAGTACTTAATGGATTTTAAGGGCAAGATGATTTCTACATGAAAGTCATTTTGTGCGCACACACTAGCCTGTAACACCTTAATTATTGAGCAGTACGAGAACTTGACTTGGAAAGAGCAATGCGGGAATTTTTTCGCAAGAACATATTTTTCAGGTGAGACCGTACTTAGGCCACTTGGAATTAGTAAGTACGCTGGAATTAGGGTTTTATTGAGCCTTTGTAGCGTTAAATGACAAAAATCCTAGTGACGCAAACATTATCGCGTTGAAGACGACAATCACTTAAAACAACAGCTACGCAAAATCGAAAGTTAAACAATACTCATGCAGCAAGCTAATACAAAGATACAGGGTGCTAGAAAGTACACTTTTTAATCGTCAATAACTCTTTACTCAAAAACCTTCTGCTAAGCTTGAGCCTTTCAAAGCTGTACATTTGCAGCCTTATGCAAATCACCGATCGATTTTGATTACTGTAATATTAGGGCAGTAATTTCCAGCATAAGCAGCGCTACCGTAAGTAGGCTTTTGAAACCAAAATTCTGAATATTTTTTTTGAAAAGTGATGTAGCAGTATTTTCAGACATGCCGATTTCATTAGACAACTTTTACAGTTCTGAGGCTTCAAATGGTGTTTTTTGAAAAAAAAAACATTGAAAAATTTTTGCTGCCGTTTACCTGGCGCAACTAGTGAAAAAAGCCTTATGGTGAAGTAAGAATTTTAAATTTTGATAGTCAGCGACTCAGACTAGCCTAAGATAGTTCATATAGTCATTGATAGTTCGAAAGCTCTTCAAAGCTCTACCGTAATCTTGCAATAATGAGCGATGGATGAAGCGTCTATACTGTTGAGATTCGTAGATTGTTCCACTGAATAATACTTGAGACTAGGGACAAGCAAGATTTGTGAGAAGAGAGCTACTTGTAGAAAAAATTTGCTTTTCTGAAGACCCTTTCGAGGATGAAGTAGACAAATTATGGAATGAAGGTGGAACAACACTAGAGTTATCTAGAGTTATCTGCACTAATGTATCTTTAGGCCACCGTCGAATGGTTCCGTTTTTACAAAGTTCCGTCCGGGAACCCTGAAAATCGATTTGGTTTCAATGGCGAGTATAAAGAGCGTGATTATGCCCACAAAGTCATAGATAATACCCACGAGTACTGGAAAAAGCTCATAAAAGAAGCAACGCCCGAGTTAAATACGTAAGTCATTTTTCAAAAAGTTGTGTTGAAACTTTTGTTAGGAGATATACAGGTCAACGTTGTGCCATCACCATCGTCGGAGCCCCGACAATCTTTGAGTCAATTTGAGCCACCTGGCACGAGCCTGAACCGTTAATCGCTAGTATGGCTCAGCTCGACTTAAAGACGCCGAGGATCCGTTGTAGATGAAGGCACCGAAACCTCAGCTGCTATTAAAAGCTCTAACAGTCTAGGTTTCGATTTGAAAGAATGGAAATCACAGTTATGCCAAAATTCATAAACATCAAGCTTAGATTCTGTATTAAACATCATGCCTCATAATTTTTCCAGGGAATGCTTCGTGGAAGGCGCTGCCCATCCAGCTACTCCAGAGTCTGCTCAAGCTGCTTTGGATGCAGCTGCTCCTCCAGGAAACGCTTCTAAAATTCCTGCCAAAGTTGACGACTGGCACTTTATTGCAGCCTTGTCCGGTGTTGATAGGCTAATGTGTTTCTCAAGTGTAATGCTACTATGTTTTGCGTTTCTGATAGAAAGTTCTTGTCTTTTTGAATGAAGAATTCTTTTCACGCGTTGTGGATATTGGCCCGAATAGTTGGTAGTCGTTCATTATAGTGGAGAGTAATATACCATAAAAAATCGTAAAAACCAGAATACATGCTGTTATTTGGCTTACATACCGCTTCAGTTAGCGGAAAGTGCTAATATTTGACGTTGTATGAAGCACATCCCAGCACTACTTACTGCTTTGTGAAAAGAGTGCATACATATTCTTGATGAATTTCGAATTTGTAGCACTAAGCATACAGCGCACAATCAAAAAATGGAGAATTTGCGATGTTAGAGAAAAAAGCAGAAGATCCAAGTAGAATCATCAGTCATCAGCTATCTACACTGCTTTTATTTTGCCCGCTATAGGCCAGTCTCTTATTAAAATGAAGTTGGGGAGCGAAGTATCGAACTCTAGGGACCACTAATATATTACTACTCTAGCTGTTAAATTTGTTTATATCCTTACAATTTGTTCTTTCTAAGTGACCAAGATGAACGACAAGTTACGAAAACGCGCAGTTCCATTAAAATTTACCTTGGGCCGTGCGAGTGACGCTTGAAGGTCTGCTTGTTTCCATGAAGTAAAAACATATATTATTGTTCGTATTGCTTTCTTCCTTATAGGCAGTGTCCCAGCAGATTCGGGTCCTGGAGGATATAGGTGTGGTGGGTTTCCTGGTCACCCCACCGACCTCCAGGCGCAGTCCGACTGGATGATGCTCTCCCTGGGCCAAGAAAATGGCCCTTGAACCGGCGCGCGCAACCCCAAATGGCGCGCGCTCGGACGGCTTTCCTTGTCTGTTCGGCGCGGGACCTCACGAGCGCTCTCCCTCATTGTGCATGCTATCTAAAGCATAAATTGAAGGCGGCAGGGTCTTCGTCTGAGGACTTCGCAACTTTCCATTGAAAATATCGTCCGAGCTGCTTTTTTGGAATTAGGTAAACGCCCCAAAATCGGCCTTTTCAGCCCGTTCAAAGCTCAAATTCGGGTTCTACGTGACGAAAAGGCCTAAAACATGCAGAAAGGAAGAATGTCAAAATCTGCCGAGACACTGCCTTTATCTGCGTTTACTCTCACCAAGTTGCCATATCGTTGTACCAAAAGTGCTTTTTAGTGGTAAATATAATCAAGCTCGACAAGTTGGTCAATTCTGGAGCAGCTATGCTCGCCGTCACACTTATGCTGCCTCTTACCAATCTGTATTGTTCTTTGCTATATCATACTTTGTTTCGCAAAGAGCGATTTGAAAGTTTTGATTTTACGTGCAAATCACACTGCTTACACTTTGTCAGAAATTTTACAGTTCCGTGCAAAAGTGGGCTCTGAGAAAAATGGCAAAATTGAAGTTGGTCAAAATTTGCAGCCACTTCCGGCTAAACGTCTTTGGAAAAATCTCACCTTCTAGTATCTGGGCTACAGATACACCCTGATTATAAAAATTTGCAGTGCAAACTAGCATTCATCAAACGTTAAAAAGGCTATTTCACGGAGCAAATTTGCTTGAATGCCAAATGACCGCAAAAAATGGATAAGTTGTTAGCCTATAGAGAATCACCTGACCCGTGTTCCTATGAAAAGGGTTGTACCATCTGGACGTTTTGTGGCGGGTTGCGCATTTGTCAGAGAATTATCTGGCTTGCTTGCTGGAACTTGGTAAAGCTCACTTTGCTAGGGAATGCAAAAGCTGTGGATCTGGAGGAAATGCAAGACGACAGTCACAAGGAGAAGTATTGCGAACAAGTGGCGGAGAGAAAAGCACTTGTTCAGCAAGAAAAGAAGAATGCACAGAAGCAGCTCAAGAATGCAAATACTCTGTTGAGTGTGGAGCAAGGTTAATTACTTCCATCTTTATAGTACTGATGCTGTTTGAAAATAACACCTTTTATACATAGAAAAAGGTAAAAATTTGTTACAATTTGTTTCTTGGCATCTTGTAATGCTAGCAATGCCGAAGAACATTTTGTAACTAGGATTGCTGACAAGTTTATTTGGCGATATTCATAGACAACATGGAAATATGGATCTGTTCATGTAGAAGAACTTCTAACAATTCCATTTGATGCCTTTGCTGTCATATTTATGGCATCGAAACATTTTCACATACTTTGAGTAATCATACAATACAATACATATGGGAAACTGTATAACGAATTTCTTTACATTGTTGATACATACATAATCTGGCAAATGCTGTAAGCAGCGATTGTGGCGACAAGTCATTCAGATTCGTAATTTGCGTGGGTTATTGAATTATTCAGCTTTGGAAAATCCATAAGAACATATCTGCATATTTCTATGTTATTCAGATTTGCAGTCAAAAATGTTGTTCAATTTCGCTATAGTCGCTGTTCTAATCTATTCCGCATTCAGACAGGGTGAGCTGATATTCATAACCGAACGTAACTAAGTACATCAGAGGTTACTTTTGCAAAATCAATCCTATTCTTGAAGGCAGTGTCACTAGATTTTCAGAAAAGGGGAACCTGCGATTTCCAGAAACTTAGAATTAAAATTAAACGGTTTTCGTCAAGGCTGAGACGCAATGTCGCTGCCGACCCTACGACTGCAACTGTGGCGGCATGCGTACTCTGCCGCAGAGCAGCGATTCAAATAAGTGGAGGGATCCGCCTCGAGGTGTTAGTTTCCTAGCTTTCTGACAATTTTTTCTAGTTGTGTCGGACGTTATGGTCTCGCACTTGTGCGATGGCGTGCCCGAGGGGCCCACTCTTGCGCACTGAATTCCCAGAACGATCCCACCTTGTCCGCACACTGCCTTTAAGGTTTTACAGAACACTTATCTTGAAAAATCCGGGTTTGTTGTTTTAAGTGTGCCAACTAGCCTTCTTGATACCGTCAAGTCTTGAATGTATAGCGGATTAGGGTGCCTGAACGGGGAGCAGGGATGGAAATGCACGTAGTTGGAATGGAACTGCTAAGACCAGAAATGGGACCAAAAACTGGACAAGAATCAGGATCTGGATTGGGAATGCCTTGGAGACCAGAAATGAAACCAAAAATTGGACAAGATTCCAAGGAACGCAGTGATGAGCCAAAAAAGGGACTGTCTCATAGGGAGGAAAGTCCAAATGATGCGTCCAGTTAAGAGATAAAGTAAGAGAGTAACTCAGTAGCAATAGTGATAGCGATCTAAAACCTTACGAACACGGATTCAAGCTTGAACGATAAATATTTAATTTGAAGCTGAGTCTTCCAATTTCGCAAAACTTGAGTTGAAGGCAGGAATATTACGCAAGCGCATCATGCCTGCTTGAAAGTACGATTGCTCATCCTTCCATGTTGAAAGTATTGCGGTGCCATCTACAAAGGTAGGGTTGTTTCATACTGCCACACTGACTGCAGCAGTCTGCTGCAGTCTGCTGCAGTCAGTGCGGCAGTCTGAAACAACCCGTAGAAACAATTGACATTGTCAACAAAAGTGTAATTGCAATCACGTGAACCGCAAACGTGGAGCCAGAGCTGTCTAAACTTTAAGGTTTCGCAATTGCTCTAATCCAGACAAAGATCTATTAAACCATTCTATTAGGTTGTCCCATAAGTCTTTTCATACCTGACTTTTCGACGACATAGATCAGTTCTTCTTGAACTACTGATAAATTGCAGGGTACCCTTCGACAGATCAAAGTAAGCTCTACAAGATGGCGTTCAAAAGTTCGCACCAAGTCCAATCCGCAACATGCTCCAAGCCAAAATAAAAAATTTTCCCGATTTTCCGAAAAACGAAAATCATCATATCTCAGTTCAAAACAGCTCTGCAAATTTCCTATTTTTTCATGCATATACTCTCCTCATTGGATATTTATAAATGCACTTTCTGCGTTTTTCTGATGGCTAGAAACCAAGAACAAAATAATGCGCTCAATTTTCAAACTTTGCCTATATCACTTCTGTATTAATCAAGTAGGTGATTATATAGCTTATTCGCTCAGAATTACTGCCAAAAATTTGCAGCCTACTAGGTGCTGTAGTTCCTGAGAAAAATCGAATTGAAGGTCCGAATATGAAAAAACTTATGGGACAACCTAATACTGTTGGTAGTGAATTATTGACCACCAGTTTGAGACACTGTTTTTACGAATGTCTTTATCTTTACTCCTTGCTATGTTTTCGGTCAAGACCATTTGAGTTACCATTCAAGAAAAACCATTTTAAAAAATAATAAGCGAGAATTAAGGAAGACAATTTTGCTGCGCGCTAATTCAACTTACCATCAATATTTTGTTCTGTGGTCATGAATATTCTCGGAATGTTAAAATGGAAGTCGAGCAACCTTTGATGTCGCACTTCACAAGCGATTTTTATATAAGAGATTAAGGGTCTTGGCGGAGGGTTTGAACAATGATGAGTGTTGTTGAAACTTTGAAGAAGCTGTGAGAGGGCAGATGAGAAATGCAACTGCGTTGTGATTCTGCAGTTTCCGATGCTGACAACAATTCAGGGAGCTTGTACGTGAGCTTAGATGAAGCGTGGTTAGACTCTGAATTTTTTTTTGTTTGCTTCAAGGATAATAGAAAATGCTAAAATGTTTTGCACCTTGAGAACGGAATTTTTTTCTGCTTACAAGGGAATGGTCAGAAGTCGAAGTGGCGAATTCAAGCAAGTTGCCTACCATTCGAAGCAGCGTTTAACGTTGATTTGAAATCTGTATTCCATATCTGCTTCGCACCTTTTTGGACCAAGTATGAGCAGTTTTATTGCGAAAAAATCGTATATAAAAAATGCCAAATTGAGCACATTTTTGCACTTTCAACTCAACTTCAAACTTCAAGAATATAATGTAACCTAGCTGCATGTTTTGGCCCAGCATTGAGCCGAACGTGGCTCTCTACTGCCAAATTTGCGCTTTGCATGGACGTTTTCTTAACAAAATGATAGCTTTTAACGGCTTATAACTTCGTCCACAAAGGTGCTAACCAGATGCGGAATTCGAATTCGAATTCAGCGTGTTTTGCTGCATCTGATAATATGCAGCTTGTGTGAATTGGCCACTTCGATTTCTGACCATTCCCTTGTTAGTAAATTTATATGGCTTTTTGAAAAATAAAATGTGGGATTTCAGAGGTTGTTTAGAATAATAAAAAGTTAGGAATGTTAAAGTAAGAGACGGAGGAGTACCCGAGCTCCGTGAACTGGGCAAGCTCTTCATGAATCTGATAACGCTGCAAAAAAATCGAACAGACAGCAGCGTAAGTATTGTAACCCACTCTTTTAAATTAATAAAAATTTGCGCTATTATACGTCTTTGTGAAAAAATTGCGAGAAAGCAGTAGAGAACGGCGAAACTGGTTTTTTGACATTTCACCCCGAATACCCTAACTTCACGAGTATAGGACGATTTTTTGAGCGAGCGGCTCAGCCGCTTCGTTGTATTTCGAAAAACGAGACTTATGCCGCACGATACTCTCAGGCAATTGCAGACTGTGTTGGCAATTGCAGACTGTGTTCAGCCACAGTTTTTTGGTCGCGAAGTCCTTCGGCGTGTCTGTGCTTTTCGGTTTGGAAAAAATCCCTGCGTCATATACCCGTAAAATCAGCGTAATTCTTCGTAGAGAAATTCTATTAGTAGAAACTTTCTGGCTAGAACAATACGCTAGGAAATATGTTACAGAGTGTTTTGGATCCCACCGCGTCTCTAAACTTCAATCAGCTTGCAAAAACTTCTACGCAAATGGTATTTCTCTTCACAAAAAGACATCCAAGTAAAACTCGCACCGCTTTCCTATAACGATATCAACATCAAACAGATACAACCAAGGGATGAAAATGTTACTGCTTTGGAGAAGTGGAAAAGAACTAATCCAATCCAGGAGAAAAGGTATGCAGACGTAGCAAAACGTTGTATTGAAGTAAAAATTTCTTAGGATTAATACATGTTGACCAGCGTAATGTTATTTTTACCTCTATCAAGAAACATGTATTGAAGTTCCTTCCATAGTTCAATAAAGAAAAAACTCCGATTTTTGTTCTTTAGGCTTCAAGCGAACCTTCACTTTTCAAAAATTACAAGGTCGAAGTTTGAGCAACCAGCTTTGTTCACAATGACAAACACATTTTGATGGGAAAACGACGAACTTTCTTTTCCAAATCGTTAGTGCCTACGCTTAATAAGGCGATGTGGGGCCGCTTTCCAATAATCAAGTAAAGTTCTGGAGGTGGTGCATAAATGGGAATTTACCTAGCGTTGTAAACCCGTTTCAATGCGAGACTATTTTTCCGAAAAGGGAGAGGTGCGGCAAAGATTTGAAGAAGCGCGGAGTGAGATGAAAGCTTTCGAGATGCTTGCCGAAATTATTATGTGCTAAATTTTAGTGTTTTCTAGAAGAGGCTTGGCATGGCTTTTGATTCCTCATAAAAAAGCAAGTTGTCTACACAATTTTATGACTCGTAAACCACTTTTTATTTATTTTATTTATATTTACTCAACCATATGGTCGACACTAACACACACTCTAAACGTGGAAGATTAATTATATTATCGGGCGACCAAAAGTTTTATACGTCTCTTGAAAACAATATCCCCTGTTTGGGCCAGCGAGCCCGGGTGCAGAGGCTAGCTAGCCATAAACCAAAGAAAAAATAATAGTTGTAAAGGGCAAAAGCCATGCAAGGGAAAGGAACAATACACATAAAAATCCTCAGAAGAGAGGAATGCTCAGCACGGAAAGAACGGAGTGATAAGCAGAAGAACAATAAATAGAAAGAGAGTTACGATACATAAAAATGGTAGAGGCATACTGTAGGTAGTTACACTTTTTTGATTCAGTGAACTAAAAAATGAAAAAGATCGAGCATAGCGCGGAGCAGAGTCGCTTTCTGGTAAACCATCCATACGTCAGTTAGAGTTTGTTGCCAAGAAAAGGAAACGAAATCTTGAAAAGTTCTTTGGAAAACTACTCAGAGCAACTCCTGTGATTTCAGATGATTTCAGATAACTTCTCTATGGAAAACCAGTATGATCTCCTAGATTACTTATCAAGATTCCGAGACCTATTTAGAATCGTTACTTCTGCTGCCCAGACCACTTGTGTGGCCTGCTTTTACCCCAGAAAATTCCTTCAATTATTCTTTGAGTCAAACTCCAAAACATAATCCTGACTGTGGTTGTCCGCTCGTTTATTATCTCAGAGCTTACACCTAAGCATCACTTTCTTAACTCTCCATATATCATCATCTATCTGAAATTCGTTGAGAGGTATGAACAGATGCAAAGAAAACGCTCGTGTGGCAGTTTTGACGACAGTGCTACTGCCAAATGCTCAGTATGGAACCGCCATTTGGCCGCATTTCAGCTTTTATTTTGAGCGATTTTCTGCCTATGCAGCGAAAGAGGCTTAAAAAATGCCAAAAGGTACGTTAGGTTTGCGAACGAAATGCAAATTGCGCGTGGCGGCGGTAAGGCCTTAAAGATGTGCGCTGTTTATGATGAAGTATGTCATATAATTCTTCGCGGAGTAGTAGTTCTTAATGGCCTTGTCATGGCTTTGCCTTCAGTCATGTTTTCGGCGAAACAAATGGTACTGGATGGTTTAGTACAGCTGAGGCAACAGCGCACATGGTAGGTTGTTATGTAGAGCTTCGTAAGTGAGATCTATTTGTCTGAGCATTACCAGTTTACATGATATATGCAGTCAACAGCTTTGACGTGAATTCGCTCATTTAGCGAGCGTACCTGTACGAATTTGCAATATTCGTATGCATGACAACTTTCTGTCTAACTTGTGCTTTTTCCATTATTGACAGATCAGTCATAACATAACATCACTCTTTGAAAAAAAAAAGCAAAGAGCGAATTGTCCTATTCAGAAACAAAAAACTGCTCCATAAAGAGTACTGTTAACTGTCATATGAAACATTTACATGAGTCATGGGACTTTCAGCCATAACCATTTCTCTTATATATTCTTAACACCATCTTTAATCACGGCACAAAATCATACAAAAGCATCTGTTGATGTATGTGACGAAACAGACTATTATAGACTTCTATTATAGACTATGAAACAACATGGTCCTTAATAGAAGCATTTTGATAACTTGCTGAAAGTGGAAAATCTAAAATGCAAAACTCTTGCAGTTTTGCAAGCAACTTTCATTCGGCAAGACTGTTGTTGTTTTTAGGAAGTTTTACTGGCTTGAGAAAGCAAATTATTTGGTACTTGTTCCGTCCGACACTTCCTTTTTTGTAGAAACATACAAATTCCTTCGGCCTCTTGACCGCCTTCAAAGAAATGACTTCACTAAGCACATTGAAGCTTTAACAAGGGAAGTAATGATTGCTTGTGATTATTTCCAGCTATAAAGCGCGCGGCGACATGGCAGCTTAGGGTGCTTCCGAAAGCGGCAACAGTTGTCGCTAGTAGCCCACAGGCCCGCAGACTGCAAGCGCTGTTCTCTGAAAGCTGGTGAGCTCCAGTATTGGTTTTCTTAAACTTAGCAGTTTGTTTCACGTATATTGCAGGACAGAAAACTATACGTCTTAGAAACCAAAAGAAAACGATGTTTGCTTCAAGGAATTTTGTCTTTGTTCAGAGGAACAGGATTTCGTTAAAAAATAACTAGAACCATTGTTTCAGATTTATTGGATCGATGGGGCAACTTTCACAATTTGAACATATTTGATGATGAAGCAAAAGAATTGCAAGATGTTATACATATTTACACAGCCAATCAACATGTGACGATACCGTTTCACCCCTGACAGGAAATAAATTTTTAAAGTAATCCTTATTTATAAAATGTATATAATATGGCTTGTAAAGTTCAAATTGACATAGCGGATTTATTTTGGTTGGATGTATCAGACTCAAATGTACAGTGAGAAATCTTTCTTTCCTTTACAAAAATTAAGGTAAAAGAGATATTCAAAAGACAGCAGCGTAGATTCCTAGACCTAAACATAGCAAAGATTTGAAAAAATTTCTAGCCTCACATTTCAGATAGGGAACATGGAAAGCGTAAATATATGTACATGGTGTGTACCAGCGTTTCTGTAAAACTGGAGCGCAGCGCTTGCGGTTTGCAGGCTGCAGACATAGCATGCAGACATTTCTACGCACGGAAGGGTTGCTGATAGCAGAAAACACGTAATTGCCTCGAAATGTGCAAGCTATTAACGCAAACCTTAGGTCTATAATGCTGCGCCCTCTCTATAGCTGGAAAATGACTACTTTTCGTGAGAAGTGTGGAAACAGGCAGGAGATTTTTGCATGTAAATTGGTACGGTAACAGATTGAGCAGGCGTTCGAAAATATCGTAAGCTTATCAAAGTTCAAACTTGCTTCCCACCTTGAACAAAATCCTGGGCGTTTGGTACAGAAGAGATGATAAAGCTTCGTCCCTCGATGATCCTCTACAAAGAAAAGCAAAATTCGAGCTCACATGGAGTGTATGATTAAGATATCGCAACGAACTCTGCGCTGATAGTTTTATATTTGCGAAAAGGGTTAAACTAATACCACCAAGTTGCATCCTGCGCGCATGAGCAGCAAAATTTCTGAAATTAAAGAAACAAGAAATATTCTCTTGATTATGCTTACATTATTGGAAAAATAAAACCAACCAAAAGTCGGTGAGGAAGTTAATCTACCAACTGCGTGTTCAACCATACATTACGTCGCCCCTTCAGGAATGAGCACTGGGAAGGCCTGACTTCCCCCGGCCTATCATTTATTTTCATGAGGATCGCCTTTGAGCGTTTTAAACGGAATGAGATGAAAAATCTTCAAAATAGCTCAACTGCAACTTACGTTTATGGAGCGACTCACAGATATGAAATGCACAGCAAGAAATAGTAAACTAGGAGTGAGCATGCCTCAATGTTGTCAGAAACTGAATGTCGGCTATTATATAATTATATCCACATACTAAGTGCAATCTTTCATGTTTCTGTGTACCCAATGGCCACTTTCTTTTTTCAGGTGTAATGAACTCAGTAATAATACAGATGGGCAATTCGAGTCAAATAGAGTAAATATTAGGTCGTTCCGTAAGTAATGTCGCTTTTTTCAAATAAACGCCATGTTTTATGGAATCAAGATTTTCGAGAGTTCTTAGGAGCATTCGATGCAGCTTTTATCCTCTTTCTAACGGTTGTAATTTCATTGCATAATATTCATCGAGCTCTCGAAAAATTACCAAAATCTGCGACTCATGCTTTTTGCCATGGTCAAGTTCGGCTATTTTTCTAAATATTTGTACCTATTTTCCGGCGAAGTACAAGTGGCGGGTAAACAGAGTAATCTTTTCTTTCCCTTACAAGGGAATGGTCAGAAATCGAAGTGGCCAATTCAAGCAAGTTGCATACCATTCGATGCAGCATAGAATGCTGATTTCAGATCTGTCTTCCTTATCTGCAGAGCGATTTTGTAGGCGAGGTTATAAGCCGTTGAATGTCATCATTTTGCTAAGAAATTGTGCGTGTAAAGGTCAAACTTGGCCATACAAAGTCATTCTCGGCCCAGTGTTGGACCAAAACGTGTAACTAGGTCAGTTCATATGGCTCGTACCTAAAGGTGAGCTAAAAGAGCAGTGATCTGCCTAATTTCGCAGTTTTTGTGGACGATTTTTTCGCAGTAAAGCTGCTCATAACTTCGCCCACAAAGGCGCTCTGCAGATACGGAACACACATTTGAAATCAGCATTCTATGCTGCATCGATTGGTATGCAGCTTGTATGGATTGGCCACTTCGACTTCTGACCATTCCCTTGTTAGTTTGCTTCTTAGAGTTTCTGGAATCACTTTCAAAATGCCATCAAATTCCATATTTGGTCAACTCAAACCTCACAGAACAACAACCGGCAAGCAACTCGGGTGTCATTCGATGCAGCTTTCTCTCCTCTTTTCACCAGTCACTTTCGGTTTCCGATTCATGAAATTTTCCGAGATAAAATCATCATAATTCGGGTTTTCCAGGGCGCCTCCGGCTGTACTCGGAATTTTCGAAAGTTGCTAATCTGAAGCGGTAAACGCTCATTTGCTTTGTAATAATCAATCTTTGTAAGTTTCAAAATCCGAAGATTTCTTGGTGTTTGGTGCATTTGTGTCTGAGACGAGCCTGCTAGGATTCGGTGGTTCCATCAAAAAATCTATACAGAAATCATGATGAGTTTTGAAAAGTAGAAAAAGGCTGTGCTGTTTCCCGTAGGGTTTGCTCTATCCATCCATTACTTGGACTCCTTCCGAGGGTTGTTATAAAACTTTAGAAAAATCGTGAAACTTGGCCTTCTCAAAAAGCATGGGTCGCAGATTTCAATTTTTCAAGAGGTTAGTAAATCTTGCGCACTAAATTGTACAACCATTAGAAAGAGAATGAAATACTGCAAATGCTACCAGATTCTCCTACATATTTTTGTTCCACGAGATGTGGCGTACGTTTGAAAAAAGCGACATTACTTTCGGAACAAGCTAATAAATAGAGTAAACGTATGTTACCGCCCTTGATTGGAAGTTAGCTTAGCCTGCTCTTAAATAAACAATCAATTACTCAGTTTGTAAAATAACTAACCTATTACCCAGCATTTCACGTAGTCGTAATTTCGTCTGTGACCGGCCTGTAGCTGTTTGCCATGGGCTACCCTTAATAAGAAGTGTGAAATTTTTGAAATAGTTGAGATGGTGCTCACAAAATGTTGAAGTTTTCGTGATCAGCAGGACAGGTTCGGTTATTCCTGCGTACCAGCCACCAAATGTTCTCTTGAAGATTTGAAAATTGATAAAATTGATAGAGGTCATTTCATTCGAAAGTTTGAGTTAATTTCAGATTGGCCCTATCAGGAACGTATGTGCAAACAGAGCTGGCGCAGAAAAAGAGGCGAACAAACAGAGAGTGAACTAGTATGTACATGAGGAGTGCACACAGACAAGAACAAGTACAAGCATACGAGTAATTATGAATTGCCAAACGATTGAGGACTGTCACACCTCCTTTTGTAAGTTACAAGAGAGGGGCCCTCGGTCAAAGTTGGGGTTCCCACACACGCGATGTACATCATTGTGCTGGTCGTGGTGCACTACCAAATCCGTGTTCTTAGCTACTCATTGATCTTCTGGGAAAAGTTACGAGCGATGGTTTCTCAGGGCGGCCATGGATCGCTTAAGTTAGCGGCGCCGAGAAATGTCAGTTGTGCAGGAATGGCTAGTGGATAAGATAACTGTGAAGACTATGGAGGAAGTGGTAAAATGTTCGAAATACTTATGTTCCAAACACTCTTCCATTTTGTAGATTGTATTTTTTGCTATGTATCCTAGAGGGTTCTACAGCAGAGAGACAAGCGGCCTCGTTGATCATTTTGCAAAAATGCAAGAATGTTTGGAATATAAGTATTCACGTTTTACCACTTCCTCTATAGTCTCCGCAGCTATCCACTCGCCATCCGTACACAACTGACAATTCTCGGCGCCCCTAACTTAAGCGATCCGTGGTCATCCTGGGAAACCATCACTCGTAAATATTCCTAGAAAGATTGCTGAGCAGCTAAGGAACATGGATTTGGTGTTAGTGCCTTGGGAACCTCACTTCGACTGATCGGGGGTCTTTCCTTTGTTAGAGCGCATATGACCAACTTAGTTGTTTGTATTTGAAACGGAGTAAATTGAATTTGTATATTTGCACGCTTATGAATGTAGCCTGTCAAATTCGGTCCACAGTACGGTAAATACCGGAAAATGACCGAGTTAATTTACTGATTTTTTTTCGGACTATAGATGAACTTGACAGGCTGCATTCATAAGCGTACAAATATGCAACAATGAATTTACTTCGTGTTCTTAAACACTTAAGGTGCTCATATGCGCAGTTACAGAAGGAAGTGTGACAATCTATAATCGTAGCAGTTCACAATCTCGTATGCTGATACTTGTTCTTGGGTACTCTTCAAGTATAAGTTCACTCTGTTTGTCCGTCTCTTCTGTCTATGTCTGCGTCCATGTTTGCACGTACGTTTCTGTCAGGTCCAATCTAAAGTTAGCTCAGACTCTTCAGGTTAAAATGACCCCTCGATTTCATCGATTTTCTAAAATCTTTACATTCGGTAGTTGGTACATATAAAAATCTCTCGTAAATAATTACAAAATAAACAACCACGAACATGTTGTGCGCGTTGTCCCATAGCGCTACCAAGCAAATAAGCCGCTGTCGTCAATAAGCTACCTTTTCCCATTCAAGGGGATTGGCGGCCGCGAAAGAGACGCAGATTGCGTTGCGGGTGCAAGTGGACGTCTACCAGCCGCTAATTCCGTTAATTCGAAGGAGTAACTATAATGAAAGGTTTCGTTGAAACAAAGTGTAACGGTAATGAAAAACTACGAAAATTGGATTAACGCTTCCTTACAGTAACAAATGTAATGCTTTGTTAGGCAAAAAAATGTTTTACTGGAAAGTTAACAGTAAGGGTGCTGTCGCTGATAGGGCTTAGTGTGCAGTCTCGCATATTAAGTTACGAATGACTCGAGGTTAGGTGATTTTTGAAAGCGTGACGACGGAATTGACTGCGGCCTTTGCGCCACATGAGCATAAAACACTTGTACAAAAAAGTTTCACCTCAAAGCTCAACTTACAATTAGTCACCTCCAGTGTGTATATCATCATCATATTATATCAAATATCATCATGTGTAAGCAGGAAAACCATTCAAGTAGCAATCAAAACCAAGAAAATGCGGTTGCCGGAAGATGCGTGCGTGTTGTGCGCGGTCGCGCTATCGTTAAGATTTTTCGAATGACCTATAGGTATTGACCTATAGGTACAATCAGGGTAAAGCGGGGGGTGCGGCACGCCGCAGGGGGGGTCGTTAGGGGGGGGGGGTAGGTAGGGGGGGGGGTCGTATCGACCCAAGGTCAAAAGCACTTGTACAAGCTGTGTGACTAAATTGACTTGATGAAAGCGCTGTTGAAATCCTGCAAAATTCAAGTTCAACGACACAAACTTGCAGATACCGTATGCCTACCGTAAAATACCGTACCTCTAATCAAGCATAATTGTCGTAATCCGCGTGTCGAATAACCCCTATGCGCCAAGTTTCAGCGAACTCTGAGGTCTCCGAGCAGTAAACAACCTTGTATAAAGCAGTAATTTAAAACATGATTAACTTCATCTTAACGGTGAGTAAGCTACCTCTTCTTGCACTCAAGACAAAGCACTACTCCTTCTTTGTCCACCTCAGGAATCCCGCTTCAGAAGACCTCCAAACTATTGAATTAGAAGCCAACCAAAATCTCGTTTTTCCCATTTTTCGCTTTTGATCGCTGTGCTTTCACCAAATATTACTCAGAGCTAAGAAGACGAATCAGGCTCAAAACATCCCTAATGAATCTACGAGGTTTAGGCTATTGATTCATATAAATATTGTCCGTTAAAAATGTTTTTTGATATAGTTAAGGGCCTGCGGCACCCCCCCCCTTAAAACCTGCGGCTGCCGCAGGTTTTGAGGGGGGGGGGGGGTGCCGCAGGCCATTAACTATATCAAAAAGACATTTTTAGCGGACAGTATTCATACGGATCGATAGCCTAGATCACCTAGTTTTCACAGGAGTGATTTGAGCCTGATTCGTCTTCTTAGCTCTGAGTAATATTTGGTGAAAGCACAGCGATCAAAAGCGAAAAATGGGAAAAACGAGATTTTGGTTGGCTTCTAATTCCACAGTTTGGAGGTCTTCTGAAGCGGGATTCCTGAGGTGGACAAAGAAGGAGTAGTGCTTTGTCTTGAGTGCGAAAACGGATAGCTAATTCACCTTTGAAACAAAGTTAACCATGTTGGAATTTGACCATTTCACTTAGGTAGCCTAGTATCTTGAATCTTCAGAATTCGCTCAAACTTTGTCTACAGGGGTTAATTGACATGCTCATTATGGATATATTGCCCATTATGTTTGACAGGGCCTCCAAGTAATGCTATCTCAAGGGTATAGTCCAGGGGGGGTCTTATTGAGACAGCAATCAGGGGGGGGGTCGTAACCAGCGATCGTGTGCCACACCCCTTGCTTGACCCTGGGTACAATGCGTTTGACGGGGCCAGAGCCGCGTAGTGCAGTCACACATCTAAGCGGGAGCGTTATCGTACGTGCATCGTGCAGGGACTATGCTGCGCACAGCATCGCGGACCTTGTTTTTATTATTTCATCTTGTAATCTTTCGTTTTTGTAGCGGCGGATTGTCATTTTACTTTGCTTCTGCTCATATGCGATCTGCCTTGATACCGGATACGATTTTTTTTTCGCAGCAAAGGAAGAAGGTATCAAATCTTTGAGCGTTTTTCCTCACGACATCTTTCATTTCATTCAGACTTCTTCGGATGGCTGATTCTGGATGTCATTCATTATATCGACTCGCGCTTCAACTGACATAATCGTATATAATTAAGGTTTGTGTGAACAGCGTCAACGTGCGGTTTATCAAACTATTCTCTCAACCTACGATATACGATTAAATCTTACGATATTCACCTTTTGCTGTAAGGAGAAAGAGCACCAGTCGTTCTCAAAATTTTCAAATGAAATGACTAGATTACTTCTTCTTTAAAAGACCTCAGAACTTTAATTCGTCTTCCATTCGCGCGGTGAGAAATCTCAGAAAATACTGAAGTAAAGTTTCAGACAAAGGAAGCTCAGGATTTTTGAAGCACGATAGAGAATAAGCTAACAAGGAAACGATCCCAAGTTAAGGTGGCGGATTGGAATGAACTGCATATCATTTGATGCGTCTTGATGAGCTGATTTCAAATCTACCCGTATCTGCGACGCCGTTCTCTGGAAAAGTTATGAGCTGTTAAATGTGTGAAGCATTTGGGTTTCAGTGTATAAAGTGCTCTGATATCCAACTGGATTGATTGCATGAGTGACATGATAGTATAGTACTGAGTTAGAGGACTGTTCACAATCAACGGAAACACAAAGAGTGTTTTTGATCAACTAATTCTTGAGATATAGCGCTGTATATATGACATATTCAGACTTTTTATTGCTCATAGCTTCTAACAAAGAAGTCTGATTGTTTTTTAGCTTTAAAAATACTTATTTGTGTTTTCTTTGAACGTGAGCATTCCTTGAAATCGGTACACTATGTATCATGCTGGTCATGTACTCTCGTGTTGATTTTGAAGCACATTATGCATTAAAACCTCGATTGCTTCACATTTTTAACCGCTCATAACTTCTTCAAATGAATGGCATCGCAGAAAAGGAAGGTAGATTTGGAGTCAGCTCATCAAGACGCATCTACTGATATATGTTTCATTTCAGTCCGCCACCTTGAAGGCAGTGGATCGGCAAAGTCCAACAACTCAGGATTTTAACGCGTTATTCCTTATCGCCCAAGTATGGAAACAGTGCAATCCCGGTGGCACAGTATACTTTCCCTGCCGAGAAAATCGCTTTCAAACTTATACGCGCAGGCCAATCTTAAACGCATCTGGACGAGTTGGCAATGTCCTTCTCACCATTGGAGGCTGCCCGCCGCAACGCTATACCCATTGGGTCCTGCAACGAGCGTCATCGACCTTGCTCCACTCGTCCAATTCCAAAGAAAAGGGCATTGAAAAAGTTTATTTTCGACGTTTTCAAGCTTTCTAATGTGGATTTTCGGGATCAGCGCATTGAATAATCTCAGGTAAGCGAAAATTTGACTAGGTTGAGATTTGCCGAGCCACTGCCTTTAAGTTGGGATCGTTCCCTTGTAAGAAACAAGCAAAAGAGTAGCTAAAACAAGGACTACGCCCTTTGCACTGCTGGCCTTGCATGCTGCGCCTACGGTACCGCTCGCGCGCAGGTGTGTGCCTGCACTACGCGGCGCTGGCCCCGTTGAGCGCATTGTAAGTTAGCTCCACAAGAATTATAATTTTAGGGTACTAATATGATTCTGTAATTTCGTAACTACTGCTAGCAAATGGGGCGGTAACCAGGTTAAAGCGGGGCTGTAGCACACGACCGTCGGATACCACCCTCCCCCCCCCAATTTTCTATCGTCCCGTTATCATTCTTTTTGAATGTGACAAAAGAAGCACCTGGAATTTGCAAGCATATGACTGAAAAGAATTCTTTCGTCAACTTTCTGTTGCAGTTGAGCACTGACGATAAAAATCAAAAAAGATGTAGCATTCATTATACAAACACCACTAAAAGACCTTGATTGAAAACGATAACAGACCGATACGCAAATAAGTTGAGTTCGCAAGCTAGAATATTTACTGCTCTGTTTAAGCCTTGAAAGAAAGAAATGAAAATCAGATATGGAAGAACCACTACGAAACCACGGTAAGTCAAAAAGTGAGTGTGTGGTGAAGCGAACATTTCATAACAAAGAAAGCGTATCAATGGTGGGTCGGTTCTGAGAAAACAGATGATAAACATGTATCATCAAAGCGAGAAAATCAAATAAAACTGTTTGGAATTTTGTAAACTAAAACGAGACGAACCGGATACTGACATGGAACGAACCGGAGCACTAAAAAGTGCGATGCACGCACACTGAAGTAAGTACAACTAGTGAAGTGAAGGTCGGATGTGAAAACTCTGTAGAAGGGAAGGAAATCGCAAGCACGAAAACTTTCTACAGGAAAACTAGTCATCATTGGCGTTAAGGGTGCTGCCGATTCCCTCATGTCCGGCATGTAGCTACGCGCCATGAGGCGAGCAAACACAATCACTACCATTTTTGGTACTACCTAGAACAATGCATTTCAGATTCATATACATGGTAATCTATATTTCCTCATACCTCGACAATGTCCTCAGGCAGTGTGTAGATCTTGGCACCGATTTGTCGACCACATGTGATGGCATATTTAGCGTTCTCCATTCTGCTCGCTATGCTTCCGTCAGCTTTTATCTGAAACAGCATAATGCCACTCTTGCACAAAAGGATGGAAATGTTTTGACCAACCAAGCTTTGGTTGATAAGGTTGGGTCTGGTGCAACGATCAGATCCAGAACGACAATCGCATCCGAAATGCAGGGAACTTGGAACAATCGTATTGACGAAGATTTGAGGAGGACCTCAGCCAAAACCAATATCTTTTTATCTTGATTTCTGCGAGCTTGTTTAAGCTACTGAACAAGCCTGATTCGACTCAAAGACTCTAAAAAAAGAAAAACAAGTGGGTCTTTGCTGATCCGTAAGTTTCAGAATAGGCCCAGCACAGCGCTCGAGATGTACATTGTGCTGGTACTGTTCCGGAACTTACGATTTAGTTTGCAACTTGATCTGCGTCAAAAGGTTACGAAAAGATGGTGGTAAGTGAAACATCCCTTATTGACAATGCAACATACATCCAAGATAAATAATATTAAGAAAAGCAAATGAGTTTTTGAACGTAAACAAACTAGTTTGACCTTGCCGTTGACCCGTGCTACAATATCTTTGTCAGCAGGAAGTGAGTCTCCACTTTGTGTGCACGGAGCAATATTGTAAGCGTGTAAGCCCTCGTCAACTGCCAAACAAGTGCTAAAAACCAGATATGATGAAGATAACAAAAAAATGAATAAAGCAAAGTTATACCAAGAGTTACAATACCGATCATAATTCGTCAAAAAAGTCGCCGGAGTGCGGCGCACTCCGCCACACTCCGCCGCACTCTAGCGCACTCCGCCGCACTCCGGCGCACTGCGCCACACTCCACCACACTCCGACGCACTCTAGTGCACTCCGCCGCAGTCCGGCGACTTTTTTGACGAATTATGAGCGGTATTGTATGTAGAGCAGTCTGTTATATCCCCCTTGTTCTTCCACACTGGTATCGTTGCGCTCTTGTAACAATCGTTGGGCATCTTCTTGCATTCTACAATACCACTCACATAACTTGCAAAATTTCCGTGAATGTCGCGAAATTCCGAAAATTCCGCGAACTTTCCGGAATTTCGCGAAACTCCTGAAAGTTCGCGAAATTCCAGGAATTTCGCGGAATTTTCGGAATTTTGCGATATTCAGGGAAATTTTGCACATTCTGTAAGCGGTATTGTACTCGACGTGCTAACAACATTTCTTACATTGTTTTGCTGCTGGTGGCACATTGTAGGATAGAATATCTGCCAAATTACACGACTTTCGAATTTGAAAGAGAATTCATGAGAAGACGATTTTGTAACATCGTAATCTGACGAACAATTCAAATGAAGATCTGTGCTAAGCATGGTCCGATAGAGGTGTTCACAAGGTTTTCAACTCACAAAAATTTGCAGACAATTTCCGCAACAGGTAGGGAAAAAGTGCAGGCGAAGTTGCGATCTTGATTGGTTCACCTACTTCTATCTCACTTTAGCTTTACTGTAAGACTCTCTGCAAAATAAATAGGATTTTCGTAAAGATCGGGACCAAGAACCACTATGAGTGAAGGCGGTCAATGCGAAAATCTCAATATTTTGACCAAATTTTGCGCCGAGGCCAAGAGTGAGGAGCGATCGCGCTATATCAATGTGTATTGCTTCTAAGAAGCTGGAAAAAATAAGTGATGTATAAGTATGAAACAGGTGTCTAACGTGATTTTTTGGGGAATTACGGGGCAACTTTGGGGGAGCCAATTTTACGGCCTGAGCTTGCATGTTGCGGGGCTAATAACTCTGCGAATATTATAGGTATGGGGCTGGTATTTGTTTTGTTGGACAGATCTCTAAAAATATGATTTTTAGAGAAAAGGTTGTAGGATAACAAATTTTCAATAAAAGTGCCTAGTTGACAGTTGAACTTGGGAAATCTGTCAATAAAGGCGAGTTTGCGCGCTTATATTTCTAAGAGTTGCAGGGCTGGGGTAATCTCATACCGTTATTAACGTTTAGTTTTGGTAGCTCCATTTCTCTAGGGGTAGCTCATGCTTATAACTTCAACGTAGGAGGCGCTATATAAAGGCGATGATGCATATCTTGAATTTTATCTCCGTGGAGAGTGGGGATGACGGGCTGGGATAGCCGTTCTTCTATTCGTATTCGAGGGGGACACCACATATAATTCGGAGAAAATGCAGGGGCTCCGCCTGTGGGAGCCCATCTATAAACCTTCCCGGACGTTTTTTTTAGTTCAGGGTCTCGCAATTTCTCACTTATCTCCCCCCTCATTTTTTCCCCTCTCTTTATTTGTGCAGCGCGTTTGATAGTTACCCGCGGCCATCTGGACCTGGTTGGGGGGCTGAAACCGGCTAGAAAGGGGTAAATAAGCTTAGAAAAACGCGATTTTTCCTTATTTTTCCTCATTTTTTCTTAATTTTTCTTATTTTCTTCAATTTCGATCGTGGTGTGGGGGTATAAAGTGGGCGGAGCTTGTTTGGAGGAGTTTTAGCTGTGTCAAAGCGCTGAAAGCGAAGTTATTTTTCGCTCTCAAATCTATAGCGTAATTTTTCGCTAATTTTGTAGAGTTGGGAGGAAGAGGGGGTAGAGCTTCATTTGAAGGTGTTTGGGTGAAGTGGGCGGGTCTTGCGGTTGAGTGGGCGGAGCCTTGTCAAGTGGATGGAGTCTTGGGGTCTAAAGGTGAGGGTGTAAATCTCCAAAACTAGAAAAATCGAAGTTTTTGAGTTTGGAAATCTCCAAATTCTCCAAATCTCCGATTTTATAGATCGGAATTTCGCAACCTTCAGAATATCGATTTTAACGATTTTTGAGGTTTTGGAGTTTGAGAAACATCGGATTTATCGATTTTTGACAATTTTTGGGAATTTTGCAACCTCCAGAATATCGATTTTATAGATTTTTGACAATTTTTGGGAATTTTGCAACCTCCAGAATATCGATTTCATCGATTTTTGACAATTTTTGAGGTTTTGATAGTTCTATAACCTCAAAATATCGATTTTATCGCTGTTGAGCTGTGAACTGTAAGCCCCGCCTACTTTTGATGTTATTATACACCTAATATATGTATATTTCCTTCCACTAACTCCGTATACAATACCGATCATAATTCGTCAAAAAAGTTGCCGGAGTGCGGCGCACTCCGCCACACTCCGCCGCACTCCGGCGCATTGCACCGCACTCCGCCACACTCCGACGCACTCTAGCGCACTCCGCCGCACTCCGGCGCACTGCGCCACATTCCACCACACTCCGACGCACTCTAGCGCACTCCGCCGCAGTCCGGCGACTTTTTTGACGAATTATGAGCGGTATTGTACGCTTGGATTTCCGAGATAGATATCTTTTCCTTGGATACCAACAAGTGAATCGTAGCTATTCGCCGAGTTCAACAGCAAGTTTCAACGAATTGCAATTTTGGATCTGGACCATCATTCCTCTCAATTTATGGAACACCTTTACTGCTCGTTTCCACTGTACAACTCCCGGTCGAATTATATCGTAAAGCTAGAAAATGCCGTGATTAACAAACAAAGGACTCAAAAGAAATTGTGTGCATTCCAAACAATATCGAAAACTGTTGTGTCAGAAAGAAATCACCTGGAAGATGACTCTATTGTTTTGCAAATCGCTATAGAGCCAGTTAAGGTAAGGATTAAATCCCATAGAGTTCATCCAGTTACGATAAGTCTTCTTTTCTCGAATCTCCTCGATCACTTCTTCAACTAAAACGCAACCGCACATGCTAAAACAACGAAATAGCGAAAGTGTGGACTCAGTTGTTCAATGATTGCCGAATTAGATGATAGAGCAAGAAAGAGTGAGATGAAAGAAAGCGAGAGAGAGAGAGAGAGAGGAAAGAAAAGAAGAAGCGAGAACAGCCTAATATTGTATGCAGATTTCAAAGCCTAGCGGCTCGCGCCTTGGCGTGTTCGCAATTTTTGGAGCACTACTGTACCCTGATATTCTCAACCCTTTTCAGAGCCAAGCTTCAGCGCATAGGGTTCAGAAAATCCGCTGTATCTTCTCTTAGAGGTTGCGGTTTGCACGGCAAATGCTAGTGTGAAGAGGAAGGATGGCTCATTAGATTAGTACAAAAAAGGCTTTCGTTTGAGCGTTCTGAAGGTAAATTAATGGGGTGTGCCCCCCCCCCCTCAAAAACTGTGGCGGCCACAACTTTTTAAGGGGGAGGGGGTGCCACACCCCATTAACTTACCTTCAATTTTAAGCCTAACTGTTTTTCTATAGCATAAGTGATGGTTGATAAAAGCGCAACCATTGAAATTTGAAAGTGGAATTTGGCAGTCTTCTGATTCCATAGCTTGGAGATTTCTTGAAGTGGGATTTCTCATGCAAGGGAAGGAAGGGTAGTGCTCTGTATTGAGTGCAAAAAAGAGATAGCTTAGTCAACTTTAAAATGAAGATAATCATGTTTAAAATTACTGTTCCATACAGCATGTTTACTATTCGGAGATCTCAGAGTTCGCTAAAACTTGGCGCTGTCTGTTCCGGCTATAGCTTTGTTATTCTTCAGATCAGAATTGTAGTTTGAGTCGCTGCATAAATCCTGAAAGAATACAATACCGCTCACATTTTTTGAAAAAAAAAACGAGTCAAGGTAAACTTACGCACCGTCGCGTAAATACGCAACGGTCGCGTAAATTATATGACGGTTGCCTAATTCATGTGACATCACCGTCTCGTGGCCGTATCCCCCTTCAAAGTGGACGAATTCTTTACCAAAGCAACAATTCGACTCAGCTCGGCGCGGAGCATATTTTGATATGTCAGATGTGGGGGTACATATAGGTGCACGGTAAAAAAGTGAATTTACACGGGTACGCTTAAAGCTCTGCATAGAGGGCTTACGACGTGCTCACTACGAAAATAATATTTATTTGTTGCAGTCGTGGTATACTGTAGAGTTACGGCAACTGTACGGTGAGAGTCAAGAGAGTGAGAGTCGATGAGAGCTTGCACATATACAGAGTGTCCGTAAAGTATGTATACACTGCTTGATCGTTAATAACTCTTTTCCCAAGAAGTCTTTTGCCTTGCTTCAGGTAACATTTTGTAGAGCTGGCTTCAACTTAGATTTACAGTATGGAGCGAGTCACCCATCTCTCTTCATTACTGTAGGATTGCGGTAGAAACTTCAAATAGGGTTTTGAGCCATGAAAGACCATATTTTGCCTCAGAAAGGAAACAAAACAGCCTGAAAACTTTTACACTAGGCTAATTAGAGTTGCTGATTCTAATTGTAAAGTTCCCAGCTTATTATGATGCTTCATTGAAGAGTTATGCCAGGTAAGAGGTAGTGGCCATTTTTTCAATGTACCTAAAAAGTGCGGTTACACCGTTTAGAAAGCTTCGCAATTTTGTAAATAGTTGAGTATTGAACTCAGCGTCCGTAAAACCCTGTTACACAAGTTTTCACATTTTTTTGAAAAATTTTGAAACGGCAGCTTTTTCTACATTGACACCATATGTTCCAAGTTTCTACCGTAATCCTACCGTAATGAAGAGAGATGGGTATTTCGTTTTATACCGTAAATCTAAGTTGAAGCCAGCTCTATAAAATGGTACCTGAAGCAAGGCAGAAGACTTCTTGGGAAAAGAGATATTAACGATCAAACAGTGTATACACACTTTACGGACACCCTGTATATTTTCGAAAGTTTGCTCAGTGGGGCGATCGAATGCGCTGATTATGAACTGACTCATTTGGCTACATAGGCGAGTACGGTAGGTGCATGGTAGTCTGTCAGTTTTAACGAGTCTTTTCAAAATTCTGCCTGGATTGGGTTGCACAGTGAGCTGATTACATGCATTAGCTGTTGGTGACATCGTGTAAATTCCAAACGGAACCTATAAAATGACTTTGTATTGCAATGCCGCCCAGAACGTGCAAAATTTTCGTAAACGTCGCGAAACTTCGCAACATCCCGGAAATTCCGCGGAATCAAAGGAACCACACAGTGTACGCAGCACAGTACGTATAACTTCTTTCGGAATAAATATATTCTGAATCCGGAAGCAGCTTCGTGATCAGCTCATTAAGGCGAACATTCTGATGTATAGCGTGTCCTCGATATTCCGCCAGTTTTCTCAAATCTTTCTGCGGGGTCTTTTCGCAAAAATGTGCGCAGCGCCTATCCAACATAGAAGACTCCACTAAGTACTATTCAATAGTGCTGCTCTCGTAGATTGTCGTGCGCTAAAGGTAGCCGCAACTTCTTTTTATAAGATACAGAAGCATTGGTGAATTTTGGGAAATTTACGAGTTTTCAGATTCTACTCGCCGCAACTTCCTTTGGAATCTTTCTTATGTATAAACAGGAAACATCGGCGCGACGACGAAAACTACACATCGTCTCCTACTCTAGCGTCCCCTTTCAGCGTTGCGGACGGCAAGTTGTTGAGAGTGTGAGCGCGCGAGACATCACACTCTCTCGCAGAGATTTTAAGCCGCGGGAACGTGAGTGTATACGATAAACTCCCTAGGGCGCGGGGGAGCGCGAAAATGAGAGAGTGATTAGGGATCTTTCATACCGCGCACAAAGACGCACAAAGGCGCCGGAACTGCCAAAGTGCAGGGATTTGCCGACCAAGTGCCATATTGGAATACGCGTGAAATACAGCGCGCGTTGTGCACGTCACAATTAGCTCGACGCTACATATCTATTTTCGTTTGCTACTAATCCTATTGCAGAAATCTGTCGACTTTGCGCCTGTTCTTTTTTGTTCTTACGTTACAATTACATGTATCTGTACTCTTTCTTTTTCCACCCTCAATGTAGCGTCAACTTCTTTCACGGATGTATCTCCCAATTTCCATTTCACTTCGTTATCGCAAAGAAAATTTCTCTTGTTCTGTTATGGTGTGTGTTTGTGTGTGTATGTATGTATATATGTGTGTATGTGTGTATATGTGTGCATGTGTGTATGTGTGTATATTTGTGTATGTATGTGTATGTGTGTATGTATGTATGTGTGTATATGTGTGTATGTATGTGTGTGTGTCGAGATAAACGAGACGAGACGAGACACGCTATTACTCCTTCTAACTTCTTGCACTCAATGCTTACCGCCAATTTCATTGCTTCCATTCTCTTTGCATTTCAAGCGTTATTGGCCGTGCACGGTCGTCATGCGCCTTTTTATCCCTTTTAATGAGGATCCAATTTCAGTGTAGTCAGTCGTCAGCTTTGAAATAAGTCTCAAATTTCGTGAACTGCTAGCGCAGTTTGTCCAAGAAGAGCCTGCTATTGGGGATACGCGATGCAGCGACTATCATTTGAAAACGAAGAGAGATGACGCATGGGATAGAGTTTTAGAAAAGTTCCTTGCAAGAAAGATCGTCTGCGATTGTAAGTTACTATGAGTCTAAGTTTCGATACAGCACTATCTTTCCAGTGGATTTTTGCAAATCAACTTGGAAGAGGATGCGAGACCAATACAAAAAGATTCATGGCAAGCTTATATCCGATTCGGAAGCGCCGACGAACTTCCAACGCCAGAAAATCATGGCCCTATTACAAATTGTGGAAACTACAATGCAAGTTCCTGGGTAAGTATTGAATGCGAGACTCTGTTAGTTACGCAAACAAACTTTTGTTTAGAACTCGCTTTTCAAATCTCGGTCCCACTAACAACGCCGCTGTCGATCTTGCCCCTACTAACGATGCCGCCGTCGACGACGATATCTTCATCGATAAAGATGGTGAGGAGTGCGCGTACCTTACTAACTTGCTTTTTTGGAAATGTTTCAGATCCACCGTCACAAGGAACGTCTTTTCCGCAAAGTCCTTCACAAGCACCGCTCGACGACTTTTCGCCATTTCCTACAAAGACAGCTTCGTTTATGAAATCCGAAAGGACACCGCTTGCGCCAGTGGATGTCGGAAGAAGATACCTTGGAAAAAGAAAATATCCGTATACGTCGAAGTCTGACAAAGCTAGTGGAAGCATTTGTCTCACCTTTTCACTTTTTCTCTCGATTCGTTTTGATTTAGCCATCGAAGCTGTCCACAAAGCAACAGACGCCGTAAGGGAGCAACTTCAAGAGATGAAAACACCCATTGATGAATACTACCATTTCGGTTGGTGTTTTTATACAATCAGTGGTGGTTATGTACTCCACTCTCCTTCTTCAGAGAATTATGTATCGCAAACTCTGAGGAGTTTGACAAAGGCATTGGCTCACGAAATGATGGCACTGATTGCTCAACTTTTCGCTTACGACGACATCACCTTCAGCACTGCGAAGCCAGACCCCACCCAGCAAGGTGGAATTGATCTGCATTATGAAATGACGGAGCCAGGCGGAAGCCAGATGACGGAAGGCAATCTTGAATATTCTGAGTATGTTCAACCGAAAAAAGCACCCAACAGCCACATCACAGTCCCTGAGTATGCACTTATGCTACTTCTTAGGCAATTGCGGCTCAGTCTTTTCTTTGTCTGATAGTGTGTTTAACCGATATCAACCTCTACTTGAAGCTTATGTGTGCTCTGAAAATACTCTTTGCGCCTTCTTTTGTTTACTTGACTATTATCAATTGTCGTTTCTATGTATAATAGATAAATGTTTATTAGTATATTTTTTCTTTTCGGACAAAATAAAGAAGTGAACGGAGTAAATGAATTCTGGCAAAAAAGTGAAACACCAATTGAATCTGAGTTACATGAGATCGTTATACACATTTCCTCACACACAATATTCAAAGGGCATGGCCGTATCTTTCAACATAGTACTGGGTTATCAGGTTCTTGGCTGTGTTGGCCAAATCTGCCCCTCTTCTTCGAATCTCCTGCTGTCTTTCCAAGGAATGATAGCCATCCGGTGCAGGTTCGTGCCTTTGCACCTCTGCTAAACTGTCTTCCCTCCAAGGAAGCAGGTTGTGCAGAACCTGGGAAGTATCACAATAGCTTGCAAACGTCGGGGTGCTCTTCCCGAAGAACTGACCATGAGCGAAATGACAATTCGACTAGTTCGCTCAGGATCCAGGTTTATACGGGTCATGAGAATTCAGAATCGCTGAGCCAGTATTCCAAAGGTTGATTCGATCGTGCGGCGAGCACTGATCGGTGGAATAGTAAGAAATCTACAATGCTGCTGACACACCTAATCTTACCTGCTAAAGATCCGGTTGAAACGCCTTCAATCTGCGGTGTTTGCTTCTCTTTCTCTGTATGGTCTAATCATTCTATAGCTTTGTCCAAATCCTCCATTGACGAGAATGTGGTACTGAACTGGGCCAACAGTACCAAGCTCTCTGGTAGGGGGAATACGTCATCGTGGCTCTGCAAAAACTCCTGAGTGGCATGAATCATGTATATCTCAAGCATATTTTGTCAAAGTGCAAACTTTAATGGGGGAACTTCGGTAGACTCCAGCATCACCGGCACGTCCCCCTGATCTTACGTCATATGCCAGGATGCGGTAATTGCTATCACACCAGGCTAGTACGATTATTGAATAATAATGTTTGTAGTTCCAATAATCGCTACCCGAGTCTGCCGGCCTCTGTAGAAAACCTTTGTGGTTCTGCGAACATTATGCAACACAAACCCTGATGCAAATATGCTTTCCGTCCATAAGTCCAGCTGCTCGAGGATAGTCATATATTGCTTGTGCCCTTCTTGCCACTGTTGTCAACATCTGCCGCGTCACAGGAGGAAAAGCTTCTTCATGCAGCTCTAAACTTTGTTTTTGGAAGATTTTGAGCAAATGCGTACGAATGTCCTTATATGCTTGTACCGGTTATGATAGATTCCGTGACATCCCCGACAATCTCTGAAACAGTGCACACCCCACATCCCATATTTAGTGCAAACGCCGTAAAGCTCATCCCTTGTGTGACGATTCTCAAAAATAACAATGGTTGTCAGGTTAACTAGGAACATGAGGTCAACGCTTTCACCTTAGATAGATCATTAGTCTATGGCGACCAACGATGGGGGCAGCGTGGAACCTCAGACGTTCTATACTACCTCCTATCCTTTGATAGAGGTTTTCGAACTCACCTGGCATAAGCCTGATGAAATCGAGAAAACCCTCGGGTCTACGCGTGACCAGATACTCATCGAAGAGGCGAAAGCGGAATGAAAGGTGCCCATGGTGTTCTTAACGCACATATTGTCTTTCTCTTGCAGTGGATTCCAAGTTCGCTACTGCCTCCAGCACATGCATCCTCTCGAGCAGATTGGAATACTGTTGGAAAGCCATACTGCAACACGTCGAATTACCAAGTGACATTGCGAAGAACATGAAAACAGGGCGGTAATAGATCACTGGACGTTCAAAGCTGCAGGGAAGAATCAAAAAGCAAAGATCAAAAAGGTTGAGTGTCTGTACAGAAAGCTTTTCCTTCTGCGCACCAGATATTCACATATCCATATAGTACGTAAATCAAATGATGACAGAGAATAAGCTAACTAACTTGCTATTTGAGGATCAGATATAAAATGGACCAAGAGTAGGAGTGAAAGGAAGAAAACATTCAATTAGTCATGCATTTGTACTTTCTCATAACCACCATGAAGTAAAGTAGTTGTAACCTACTTTCATGCGAAGAGAAGCATCAAGAAAGCTTTTCCATCACAAACTGTGCGGATCACAGCAGGATTGTAACAGCAGACAGCATCCATCAACGCCATCATGATGGAGTAAAAGAAGAGATAAAAAGAGAAACTAACAAAACAGTAGATTCTTACCATAAAAACACAAACAGAAACTGCAGAAAAAAGTTAATTGGTCATAACTTACCTACCATACAAAGGGAAGCATAAAGAAAGCTTTTCCTCACAGACTGTGTGGTCCACATTTCTGCAAGAATGTGACAACACACAGCAGTAGGGAACAGCAATCAATGCCAGTGATAATACTGGTTTCAAAAAGAAAGGTGATGAGAGCTAAGATAGTAAGTATATAGTAGGCAGACAACATAGAAGAGCAAAGAGAAAAAACGCTTGAAAAAACAAGAAGAAAACTCAAGCACAAAAGTTAACACTCACCTGAGGTCAGAAGCCTAAACTTGACATATGTACACACTCAGAAACATACACTCACACACGGCGCACGAAAACGCACAAAGGCGCACGAAGGCGCGGAACTGCCAAAGCGCAGGGATTTGCCGGCCAAGTGCCATATTGGAATACGCGTGAAATACAGCGCGCGTTGTGCACGTCATAATTAGCTCGACGTTACATATTGTCGACTCCCCCACTTTGGCGAGGCGGGATCGTGATCTTCACCAAAGATCGATGGATCAAGTATGCCTCAGCACAGGGCAACCGCAGCGCAAGGCACGCTAGCGCAGCTCCGCCTCGCCAAAGTTGTGGAGCCGCTCATATCTATTTCGTTTGCTACTAATCCTGTTGCAAGAATCTGTCGACTTTGCGTCTTTTCTGGTACGTCTCATGTTTGCAGACTTCAGGGCCGGTAGTAGTAATCTACCCTACCTGGTGGCATCATAGATGCCGGCAAGTTGGCACATATCGCGGAAAGATGCCAACTTCGCCGGCAACTCGTGGAGTATAGGTTTTGATAATCTTATGTAACTTTAGCGCGCATTTCATTTCGCACATCAAATTTTGATGACGCACACAGCCGCAAAACTGCTACCTCGCGCGCGGCCGAACCTAAGTGCGTTGACTTCAAGTGCCACCCGTTAACCATTCAACCATTCGGACAACCGTTGCCGATTGCACCAGCAATAAGAGGAACGCACCGGTAAGGGCCGCCTGTAAGAGGGATCAATACATTGCGTGAGAGACTTTGACCTGAAAGAACAGCTGATTGATATGAGCGAGAGAGGGGCGAATCGGTGCAAACGAAATTTAGAAGGGATTGCCAAAAAAGATAGTGTTTTTTATGGTTCTAAGGCATTACCAGATTTTTTCTCTGTAAAAAAATAGTCGTTTTAAAAAGGAAAAACTCATTTAATGAGAAAAACGATAGTTTTTTGATAGAAAGTAGAGTTTTTTGATTCTTTTGCCTGACGTAATTTGTGTGGTATCGCCGCAATTCGCAAACTCACAGACGCCGTCGGCAAAGGTGCCACCACCTCGACGTGGTAGGGGCACGTCGAGATGCCGGCAGCTCCCTCTCTCAAAAGAGCACGCTATTTCCCTTGCTCTCTGGCCTGCCGGCAGCTACCATCTCGCGGATTTCGACGAGCTGCCGGCAGGTTGCCGGCAACTGACATCGCGAAGTTGCCGGCAGCTCCTCCTGCGCTTCCAGATATTTTCCTAAAGGAGAAGTTTTGAATCCGCAAATTTCGATGGAGTTTTCTACAGAGTCGAGGTGGCATCTTTATCGAAAAAAATTTTTTGGAATAAGGCCTGGGACGGCTCAAATTTGGGGTCTCACTTTCTGGCCACCTCACGGAAAAAGGTGCCAGCGACCTGCCGACGAGACCTGCCGCCAGGTCGGGGGATTACTACCGGCCCAGGTGAGTTTTAATGCTTTGCTTTTTCTTACACTTTGGGAGTTTTTTCCTTTTTGTTCCATCTGTGAGTGTGTGTGTCTGAGTGTGTGTTTATGCGCTGCATTTTTACACGAGAGTTTTCAGAAATGATGAAGCATGCGGGTTCTTTCCTATCCCTTCTCTCAAAGAAGAAGAAACAAATCAGTTATGATGATCTTATGGTGCGATTATTTTTTAACGAAATATTTTCTGGGCGCCTCTTCTAAAGGAAAGTTGCCAATTAGGGAGGGATACTAAGTTGCTGTGGCGATCTGGAACGGAATCCATATCACTACATGCGTTTTGATGAGTTAAAGCGAAATTTAGCACTCCTATCTGCTGAGCGGTCTCTTGTCGAATTCCGCAAGTTGCACTGCCGCTGCTTCAGAAATCAGTTGGTCAAAACATTGGTTTTCAGTGTACATTCTTCTCAGTCAGTTCACCTCTTATGCATTATTATCCGGATGACTTTACACTTTCGACTATACTTGACTTTTTCTTCTAAATTCTTCCAGAGAATTGTTCAGGAGATATGGAAGGTTGGTTTGGGATCTGCTTATTAGGACGCATTTTATGATGTACATGACAATGCAGTTCGGCACTAAGATTTGAGATCTTCTTGTATTGACCAGTTTTAGATAAATGAAGAAAAGAACAGAAGTCTGCCACTCTAGGTCTACATTCTAGAAAACTTTTTTTTAAATTCGGTTCAGCTAACGAAAGATAGGAGTATCTTTGAAAGATTAGAATTATTAACGATATAGCTTTGGGAGAAGCGGAAGCTCTGAGAATGCAGACAATTTGGAGTTTGTTTGAATGCCTTTATGACTGTGAAAGTGTTTGCCCCTATTTGCTATCTTTTTTACGCAATCATTTGACAAAATGCAGTGTGACAGACCTATGAATAAGAACTGATTATAAGCACTTTGCTAAGTTCAGATGACTAGTCGATTGTTGTTTCGACTTGGAAATTCCAAGCATCGAGATAGGCGTTGCTTGCAAGGTCTTTCATTGGAGGTCTGTCGTTACAGAATGTTGAGGAGATGGCAGAAACCGAAAGTATGAATTAATCCAATAAAGAGTGGCTGAGAATTGTCTTCAAAACTCTTAGGTTTAAAAAATTGTTGAGGGTGCATTAACACCGACGGTTGACGACTTTTGTGAGAAGCTTTGCTACATGTCATGTTGGCAACTATGTTTTGCAACTTTTCAATTCTTGCTTATTTGAAATAAGGGCGCAGTCAATTTTCGGCCTGAAATAGATAAATCCCATAACGCATTAGGTTGTCTCAAAAGTTCTATCGTTTTATTTTAGAAAATTTTAATTTGGCGATATCTTGACGGGTTTGCTTCTATGTAATTTCTTCAGAAAGATTAAGTCTTTTTGTTATTACTGTCTTACAGAATTTTCAATAATTTCCTGCAGAGATGAATATGGAAAAAGGAGGCCATATAAGCCTTGATCATTCTGAGTTAGATCGCTAAGAATTTGGAATGCTGCAGAAAGTCTCGATTCCTTTGCACATAGTTTATCGACCTACTTCTTGCAGCTGTGAAAAGTTTATATTTTTGGAAGTGTTTTTGGAAGTGTTTATGAAAAGTTGTGACTTTAGAAAAAATCCTAAACTGATTAGTTTTGGTGTTTTCTGCAGTAATCAAAATTCAACTTTCTCACAGAGACGTCCAGGCAGCACAAACTCGTCTCATTCGGAGTAGTAGGTACTAAAACTTGTACCTGCACGTTTCAGTCCACTGGCAAACTAACTCCGATTGATTCTTCCATGTACATCTCTGCAGTCAGAACCTATTAAAAGCTCTAACTAAGATAATTTCAAAAGCAAAAGACTTATTTTTTCTAACAAAATTACAAAGAAGGGAATCCGATGGGATATCGCAAAGTTACATATTAGAAAATGAAACAACAGAATGTTCGGGACGACTCAGTATTGTGATTTGAGCTAGAATTCTGCAAAAACTAATTTCCGTTAAGAAACTAGAAATCAGAATTGCATTTCAAAAACTTTTAAACCGATTTTACGGTTTTAGAAAAGAAGTAGCTGTGAACAAAGAATTAGTGAGATGGAACTGAAAGTGTTAGTTTAGTGTGATAAGATTCAATCTACTGGGAAAGAAATGGAAATTTGAGACAAATCAAAACTGATGCACTCAAATCAAACGATTTTATACATCAACGCTGCTTCGGAAATCCGCAAACCCGGAAAATTTGCAGTGGGGCTAATGGCATGTTGGACATTATTAAATCTATATTTCTATGGTGAAAAAAAGGATTCTAACTTTGCATGAAAGTGAGAGGATCAATTCCGTAGAGAGAATGTCCTTTTAGTCAAATTTTGAAACAACTCTGTAATAATCTATAACTTTAACCCCCCTTAGATTGCCTGACATATACTCGTTGAAATAACAAAACGATGTTAGGTAGGCTGTGGCTGTAATTGCAGCTCGCAGCATAATTTACGTGATGCCAGAAAAGTGCGTTAGATAAGAAAGAATGGAATAGTTGCAAAACTCAATCAAACGCTCAAGTGAATGGAGTGACAAATAAATAAACACCGTACTAATTTAGGTTTAGCAAGCGAGCCATCGGCAGATGTACATAAACACAAAGATTCTGACAAAGTTGGGATCGATAATTAAGAGGACACAATTGTAAAGATTATTGACTCCAAGCCTGAATTCGTCGCTGTCTCGTTTCAGCCATCCAGATCACCTTAATTTTCGTCGATAGCTGCGTACACAATTTATAGGTGCTAGAAAGATACCCAGCTGGTCAGGGTTCATCATTACGTTGATACAAGCTAACAAATGGGAACATTTAAGCCGTACCTGGCACAAGCAGTATATTTCCATCGCGAACATGTTCCTTGGTCTTTTTCACTTGTAATTCACTTTTAAATTCCGCTTCTGAGCTGTTTGTTGCTCAGCTTGAGATAGTAACCAAGCGACGTTTGCAAACGCGGCAAGGGTCCAGACAAGGTTTTTGCGTGGAATCCGAGCCGAGCGAATGGGGCTTTTTCTAAATGAGACGGAGGGCACATTATTGGCCTGATACTTTAAATCAGCACTAACTGTTTATGTTCCTGGTAGTTTAACTGAACTAATTGTTAGTTGCTAAATGGTAGAGAACTTTTGACTGACAATGAACTACCGTCGACTCCCAAAAGTAACGTTGCCAACGTTGACACCTTATAGGCGTAGCATTTTGATTGGTACAGAATACGAAAGGTAATGCTTTAGCAGGTTGAACAAATCTCAGTAGGTTTGAATGTTTGCGAACGCCGTCCAGTATACCACTGAAAGGCTTATGTAATCTAAACGAAGTTAACCAGTAATATAAAGAAAACTAGTGCTAATCAAAATTTTGTTTCTTGTTCTCATATAGGTTTGGTTCTATATCATCTACAAAAAGCTAGCAGTGTAGAATATCATATAGGTGCTTAGATTGAATCCATAGATTTGTAGACGAGCCCTCAACTCCTTTTATGAATCCTAATAAAGGCAGAAGCTGTTATTACAGAACCAGATGTGAACACAATGTTCCATCGCTTAGCCCCCGTATTTGTGCAATCCCGTCATGCTCGCATTTATTCAAGTCTCTCGTGCCCTTTTGTGTATTCAATTTATCTCTTATCCGTCTTTGTCTGTATCTACCTTTATATTAACTTCTCGTATAATTATTGTATAGCTTGCATGCTGATAAAAGCCCACAAGCAACATTGGGTCTTGCAGAACATATTGGGTAGACGGGGAAGGTTAAGGCATCAAACATATTTTTTTCTCAATCAATGTTGAGTTGATTCGGCACGGCAAACGAGGTGAGAGTTGGATTACATGTGGTAACAAGCATAGCGGTTCAATTCAAAATTGCTTTTATCGATTTCATAAAGTTTTTGCAAATTTCGAGCTAAAAGCTTGACAGCTTGCACAATTGACCATGCTGAAGTGGCGTTGTAAGCAGGTCATCGCATTAGTTAGAGAGTAATCAGTGATTTTAATTGCAAGAAAGTGGTGCTTAGAACAAGGATAGAACAGTCATATGGCAATGTGACCAATAGGGACTAAGCAAAGCTGAGTATGCAATTAGTATTCCTTATAAGGTAGTATAAACACCTTTTTCGCAAAAAAAAATTTTAGAAGAAATGGAGGGAGGCTATAGAGTACTGCACACTAATTACAACAAGCCCAAAAGTCCGGATAGTTTGCAGGGATCTCGCAAATGTACTGACGGTTTCGATTTTACAGTTGTGCCACATTCTGAAACTCTTTACAGAATTCATTGAGCTTTAAATGAAAGTCATATGTTTTTAGAGTTAGAATGAGAACCAGTGGTTTTGCAAAGAAAGAAAGTCCAAATTTTGTGTTCACAATTTTGAAACTGGAACTACCACAAATAATTTAACAGTAAGACAGCTCTTTGTTCACAGTATAGATGCGGCTTTGTTCTAATGAGTAAGCGCGGTAGTTGCGTTTGTCAAAAGCCATCTATAGTACTGCATACAAAAGTAATCACAAACATATTACGATAAGTTCATTACGTGGGTTGTTTCAGTATTATCAAGATTTTAGACCAATCCACACGATTGAGGTGCTTTTCACCTAGAACCACCACCGCGCACCAGACTTAGGTTTCATAAAATCTCAGACAATCGACCGGACCCCTCCGCCGGACAGTCGGAATCTGCCAGAGCCGCGCCGGACCCAGTTGACCAATGAGAGCGGGGCAAATGGGCGGTCCCTTCTTGTAGGTCGCGGTGACATCACTGGCAGGCAAGTGGGACGCTTCTCCGGCCCTGCTGCAAAGATACGCCATTTCTGCTCTGGAGGTACGCCAGATTTGGAAGAGCCGCGCCGCAGAAAATCGGAGGGGTCCGGAGCACAAATGGGAGGTATCCGGAGCAGAAAATGGGAGGTATCCGGAGCAGAAAATGGGAGGTATCCGGAGCAGAAAATGGGAGGTATCCGGAGCAGAAAATGGGAGGTCTCCGGAGCAGAAAATGGGAGGTCTCCGGAGCAGAAATGGGAGGGCCCCGGAGCACAAATGGGAGGGCTCCGGAGCACAAAATGGGAGGGCTCCGGAGCAGAAATGGGAGGTCTCCGGAGCAGAAATGGGAGGGCTCCGGCGGACGAGTGGCAGACCCACCGCTGGGGAAACGTCGCGGCCCTGCCATTTCTCCGGCGGAGGGGTCCTATCCGCTGTCTGAGATTATTTAAATGCGACTGAAAGCTAATGAACGAACATATTAGATTTGTCAGCATGTCATAACCGGGGCCTAGGTCAGGACCCCAAAAGAAGTTATTTTGGAACTCGAGCGCTACAATATTTCATATTGAGTAATGTTGCGAGTTCTTATTCTACATGCTTCCTTTTTTTCAAGAAAAGTATAGGCAAACACTTTTGGGACACGTTGTCCATGTGTAAATATGTAATGCTAGAATAAGAACAATTGTACTTGTAGTAAGGTTCTACGCATGAAAAAATAAAGTAGCCACTGAATACACAGAAGCACGATATGTTTCAACAGCAGATGAGTTCCGTTATATAATAATCGGCACCATACCTTATTAGATTGAATTATGTTGGCTTATTATGTGCTCGTACTTGTTATAAGTCTCATACCGTTGAATTGTTCTAGAAATGTGAGTCTCAATCTACTGAGTTGTTTTGGTAGTGTTGCTGATTAGTATTCCAGATAAGATCAGAGGAGGTAAGGCCTTCAAAGTGTCGGAATTTGAACAGAAAGTATGTATGGTTGAATACACAACTGATAAAAGAGCTCGACAGTCACAAGCTTGGTCAATACATGGTTAGTTCCGTTTCTTCAGAGGATGTTAGAATATATTAGGTTGTTCATGACTAATGCACATTTCTTAAAGTTCATTTTTGAATCAAAATGCAATATCTCCAAGACCATCTTTGTGATCGCAATGAAAAGATGTTCTGGCCTGGAAATTGCAAAAAGAATTTTTTAGGCTTCATTTGAGGGCATCACTTCAATAACCATACCGCTCTCGAGCGCTTTGTGATGGCGCAAACATTGCTCATTAGCGATAAGCTGGATAGTAAAGTAAAATTTGTTTTTAGGGGAAAATTACTGCGAAAAAAATCTCGCCAAGAAAGTGAAAGTAGACACATTTTTGCATTCCAGAAAGGGCATAAAATGTGATTTTCAAACTTATCTAGTTTTTTCTCCTTTGTGAAACGAAATTCTACCTTAACTATACTCAGCTACTAAGTCTACCATTTATGTGCAGCAAAAGTGCCGCCATTGCTTTCCGCCTAAGGTTTTTATGTAGTTAGAATTTTTTCGACAATCGGCCAAGTAAGTCAAGGCTTCTCGGCTCAGATTTTTTCAGACACCTGGCCTTGGCAATCGTTTCGTGACAATCGTTTTTTTGCATTTGCGATAAGCACTTTTTGAAGCATTTTTCATGAATTCAGTAGGAATAGGATGAAAAAAATTATGAGTCTTGATCTCTCATACTGAATGCATACAACACTGTTACAGAAATTTTCGAGGACGAAAGAATACGTAAAAAAAACTTGAAGAAGTAACTTTCAGAGTCCAAGAGAAATTCCCAAAAAAAAACTCTATTCTGCAGAGTAGTTTTTAAATTAAAAGGTAAGAAAACGTGCATTATTTATGAACCAACCGAATATATTAGAAAGTTACCATCAATATTTTATGTTTTCAACGACCCATAACAACAACAACTGTTCTTCAATTTCAGGAGTTCTGCTGTTCATGCATGGACGAATTACCATCTTGGCTTTCTGTTCCTTTTGGCAAATACACAACTATCGTTGCAGAGTTGGTCTTTTGTAAACAATACAATATTTATTCCATGCAACTTGACTTGCTTAATGTTTTAGGGCAGTCCATAGAGAGGACGCTTTCAAAACCCTCTTGGAACAATTACCTGGGTTTTTGTGGGAGGTGGGCGAATATTTCAGTAGGCGTATTTTATGACCAAGACTTCAAGATTGAATCTGCTTCGGAAAAATATAATTACCGATAGAGCTTAGAAATAGACTAGTTGACTTACCCGGCTCCGCCCGGCCCTGTCATTATTATATTCGTAACTAGCTGGCATACCCGGCTCCGCCGTATGTTCCGAATAGAAAATTCCATTTCTTAACCGATCCAAACCAAACTTGGCACACATACACTTCGGGCCCCGGCGGGTGTCACAGTCCACTTTTCGTTATCGATTGATGTCGATTTTATCGATTTTTCGCAAAATTTGAGCTAGGGGGCTGGGATTTGGCACAGGGGGGTAATTGAGCATGCTGATTACGAATACAATATTAGTTTTCAAAACCGTGCATTACTTTAATCGATTTTATCGATTTTTTTGCAAAATTTGAGCTAGGGGTCTGGAATTTGGCAGGGGGTGTAATCGAGCATGCTGATCACCCCCGCGGGGGTGATCAGCATGCTCGATTACCCCCCTTTGCCAACTCCCAGCCCCGTAGCTCAAATTTTGCAAAAAATCGATAAAATCGATATCGATCGATGACGAAAAGTAGCCTATGACACCCGCCGGGGCCCGTAGTGTATGTGTGCCAAGTTTGGTCCGGATCGGTTCAGAAATGGAATTTTCTATTCGAAACATACGTACAGACAGACATACAGACAGACAGACATACAGACAGACAGACAAACAGACATTCAGCTTTATATACAGTGACCGCCAAAAAGTTGCGGACAAGCCTCCCTCCCTTTTTCATCGCTCTATTTCAAAAGGAAAACAAGGATAAAAAATGTAGTGATTGCATGAGGTGATAGAGCTCTTCAAGATCTACAATCTACATTTTGCGTTTTTCGAAAAACATGTATTCTAAAAATTTTAAAAAAACTTTTTCTTAAAAAGTCCGAAAATGGCCGCGTCACAATGTCGCGGACAATAATTCTTCAAACGCAAAAATTTTCTTTTGAGTCCTATTCTGAAGTGGAAACACAAGTAATCCAAACGTGCAAGCGTACTACTATACAGAGCTCATCAAGAACTACACACTGGTTATGGTTGCTTCCCAGAAAACACAAGCTTGAATTTTATTTTGCTTCTTTTCAAAAAACAACTTCTAATTCCCTGGTTCAAGCCAAATTTCTTCACATGGAAAACCATGCAAGACATTCAAACAAAGCTATTCGGATAAAATGGATGCCCTTTGCCATCTTCTATGCATCGAACGTGTGCTGGTGAGTTTCTTTGCTGGAAATGGCTTCTGACAGTGCGTGTACGTGACCCCACCTGCACCTCACCACTGACTTGTACCGCTTTGCAGGCTTGTAACTCGGCTTGTAGTCAATGTGTGAGCCTGCAATTAGGCTCATTCGAAAGAACGAGACTTCCTCTACACGAAGGTATGCAAAAGAGATGGGTATAAGAAACAGCGGAGATTTGGCGGATGGGGTAGAAAAACGCGGCCTCAGTGGTGGTTGAAGTGAAGGCTCTTATCAACACCAAAACAGTTCTATAGCTTCAAAATGGATTTATTACAAGAACATTGACGGCTTTAAGCTTCCAGGATTGATCTGGTAACGAAAGAAGCTCTATTCAACTTTAGCTGGATATCCTCACCCTACCACTGAGGCCGCGTTTTTCCACCCCATCCGCCAAATCTCCGCTGTTTCTTATACCCATCTCTTTTGCATACCTTCGTGTAGAGGAAGTCTCGTTCTTTCGAATGAGCCTAATTGCAGGCTCACATATTGACTACAAGCCGAGTTACAAGCCTGCAAAGCGGTTCAAGTCAGTGGTGAGGTGCAGTGGGATCACGTACACGCACTGTCAGAAGCCATTTCCAGCAAAGAAACTCACCAGCACACGTTCGATGCATAGAAGATGGCAAAGGGCATCCATTTTATCCGATTAGCTTTGTTTGAATGTCTTGCATGGTTTTCCATGTGAAGAAATTTGGCTTGAAGCAGGGAATTAGAAGTTGTTTTTTGAAAAGAAGCAAAATAAAATTCAAGCTTGTGTTTTCTGGGAAGCAACCATAACCAGTGTGTAGTTCTTGATGAGCTCTGTATAGTAGTACGCTTGCCCGTTTGGATTACTTGTGTTTCCACTTCAGAATAGGACTCAAAAAAAAATTTTTGCGTTCGAAGAATTATTGTCCGCGACATTGTGACGCGGCCATTTTCGGACTTTTTTGAGAAAAAGTTTCTTAAAATTTTTAGAATACATGTTTTTCGAAAAACGCAAAGTGTAGATTGTAGATCTTGAAGAGCTCTATCACCTCATGCGATTACTACATTTTTTATCCTTGTTTTCCTTTTGAAATAGAGCGATGAAAAATGGAGGGAGGCTTGTCCGCAACTTTTTGGCGGTCACTGTATAAGATCAGCATGCTCGATTACCCCCTGTGCCAACTCCCAGCCCCGGGGTAGAGGAACGAACGCCTCAATTCGGCACCATCGCCGCGGACTGCTGGTCCTTCCGTCCTATGTTGTGCATCGTGTTAGGACCAGTGGTCCGCGGAGGCGGTGTCTAATTGAGGCGTTCGTTCCTCCACCCCCAGCCCCGTAGCTCAAATGTTGCAAAAAATCGGTAAAATCGATATCGATCGACGACGAAAAGTAGCCTATGACACCCGCCGGGGCCCGAAGTGTATGTGTGCCAAGTTTGGTCCGGATCGGTTCAGAAATGGAATTTCCTATTCGGAACATACGTACACACAGACATACATACATACAGACAGACAGACAGACAAACAGACATTCAGCTTTATATATAAGATTACAATGCTTGTTGGGTATAACCATGGCAAAGCTACTTCTAGGAGGTCTCACCCGAATAATTGAATTTGAAGATGGTTTTCTGCAGGTATTGTTGACGAATACGCTTACAGCGCAGGTTTTGCTAGAACGCGCACCTAGAAAATTTCTCAAAATATACGTTTGGGTGGCCGCCAAAGTATTTTATTGACTTTGATTTGAATTACTAACGCCAAGTTTCCATTTTTCAAGAAGCAAATTGAAGCTTCTTCCACTCGTTAAGTATAATTCATGATTGTCCTTCAGCTTAGTTTTTTTTTGGCTGTAAACATGCAAGCTAATGCGCGTTTTCATCCGCTATGTAGCTAACAACAGTATATAAAATTACTTCCAAACTTTCAGCTTCCACCTCTTGATGTTGTTTTTGTTTAAGGCATTCCAGTTCAAGCAGAGCCGAGGCTTTGTATGCAAACATAAAAGACGATATAAGTTTATCGGTCCATGGTTCAAAAAAACACACGAGATGACTTGTTATATCAAAAGGATCAAGAAGATTGAAGATATCACCAACGTTTACGCTCTTGCTGAATAAATGAAAATAGTTCAAGGGACGGGCATACTTCACGCGATTTCAGTCGTGACGCGATTTGGCAATTCGCCAGAAGTCTTCAGAGCAAACACTAGCGAACTGCAAGTGCATAGTGTGTATAACTTACTTGGATTGATAAACGCCCTATCTTCTGATATAAAATGTGCCTATAGTGAGTTGGACAGTTGGAATATTGCCAAATCGCGTTGCGACTGAAATCGCGTGAAAATTCTCATTTTTCTTGTTCTGTCACTTCTCAATAAAGACGGCGATTATCGCAATTCTAAAAACATGTGTTTCGTACCTTATTTCGCTACATAGAACAATTTCTGATTATTTGATGTTATGAATTAGAACATGTTTGTCGTGAAAAATTTTAAAAAATACTCAATAAAGTGTATTATGATTGCTGCAGATCACTTTTATCACCCGTATACTAGTTAATCATCGTTTTGCAGCACCAGCGATGGCTCCATTGGTTCTTACCGCAGGTGATTGCTGACCAGTGTTTACGTTTCGCACTATATATGTGGAACTTTCTGAAAGATTTTGTTAAAATTGTAAACATACCTAACCATAGTGTCACATCTGTCCCCATCGTTCGCGCTTGACATTCATTGGTGTCCACAGTGTTACAGCTCTCATCCATCAGAAGTCATCAAAGCACCATCCTTTTTCCTCAATGTTCATGCTTCTAAAGCGTACGGCAAATCAGAAAAAAAGCATAATGTTTTCGCTCTTTTCATTACGTCCTAAGTTGCACTATATGTTTTCCATACTACACATTCCCATTCTCTCCTGCTCAGTTCCGGAGCTAGATCGTTTATCATACATACTTTACGATCTAGGTAGGAGTAGCCTAAGCATACATTTCAGGCACTTTTCAGTTCTTCACGAACATCGTTCTCGTTTAGCCCTAATTAATCTCTCTACAAACTTCACTATTTTGAGCCAGCACCCATTCCACTTGTGTAATGCTTGGTGTGATTTGTCATCAACAAAAGCGACTTAATCGGCAGTCGTCAGTTTTCACTCCTATTTCGTCCCTAAAAGTTCTCGAGGAAGGCGCTAAGTTGTCTCGGCGATATAGTACCGCCTTGTCGTACATACACTTCTCTTCACGTCAGACGTGCTGCTTTTTCGCGAAAGGATTTTCCAAAGGAAGTCATGAGCGTTTGTTTATATTTGTTAAGCTCTAAGTGGCTTAGATAGCGAAAAGCTGTACAAAACACTTGAAAGTGGGTAATTTCTGTCAGATTTATTGACTGTAAATGAGGAAAAAAGTGAAAACGCACATAGTTTTTTGCGAAAGTTTTTGCTGATTTTATGCCGCTTTAAGCTTCACAAATTTGGCATTCAACGCTCACAACTTTTTCGACGATTGTATTGCAAAAAAAAAGATTTGGAAGCAACGTGCAAAGACGGATTTAGTGCTGTACGTCACAGATCGTCAAGGTAGAATGGTAACCTTTCCTTGTAAGTAGTAATGATTAATCATTTAAGCCGGTAACGGCCTGCCTCGTGCATCGACCTTTTTTGATTTGATGAAGGTAAGCGGCATTATTGCACTCCGATGAGATTACTGTGTGCATGTAGTGTACTGTACTAAATCCTCTCAAAACCAAGCTTGTCGCGTAGTTATCCTTTATGCTTTTTGAGACTAACCATCGTAAAAAGTTTGCAGCTAATGAGCATATGCACTTGAGGGAATAATTGCCAGTGGCGAGAATCACTCTTTTCGTTCAGCAATAGATTTTCTCCCACGTGTCCATTCAAGTCCGCTCCTAGCAGGAGCGCCTCGTGTTGTGGTATTGAGCTGATATAGTTATCAGCTCCTGCCAGAATGCCCCCTTATCGTCCCTACATCCGACCTGTGCTGCATAGGCAGTTATGACTCGTAAGACCTGTCTCCCAGTGTCTCACCAGTCTCTCTGTCTTCATGCTCAAGTGTGGCTTAATCGCACGACGTCAGCTATATACTCTTCAGAATCCCTAAGACAGCTTTATCAATTCCACTTCTATTGCTGCTCGTACTGTTGTAGAGAACTTATGTAGTCTCCGTCGCGTGACTTTGCCCCTTTCCCCTTTGTTCCTTGTATACAGGCAATATCTCATCGTCGCCATTTTAGGTCTGCCAACTTCCCGCATGCCCACTGAGAGTACCCACGTTGAGTAGCTAGACCGAGGTTTTGCAAGATTTAAATCGTTGCAATCGGCAAACTAACCACTTTAGCCGTCTCCGTTCACCTTGCTGAGATGGTAACCCTCGCCCACTATTCACATTCGTCGGGCTCGAATGCGCGTTGCTTCCGGAGGGGTCCTAGGTTTCACTCGAAATTCTATATAAGACATATTTGATATGTTGATGCAACGGAATGAAAAGAAAGGCACAAGAAACAATACAGGACCAAGACGCGCATCAAATAGTGAAAACTAAAGACGACCAGTACGGCAAAGCAACTGCTGCAAGCAGCTCTTGCAAACTTGCAGGAAAGCCCTGAGGAATCCTGGATAAGCCTGCTCGGATCCACCAAGTAGCCAGCAAAGTCCCCAAATTACGAAACCAGGAAGGAGAAGCAACGGCAAACATAATGATGGAATGGCGAATTGCAAGCAGCAACCAGACAAAAGAGGCGTGCGTACAAGCAGTGACATAAGACGAAGCTGGCGGAAATCGCCAGGCTTATCAAGCAGCTAAGTGCACTGCGAAAGAATCTGTGAAGAGGCGAAGGAGGTATGCATGAAGGAATTCTACAGCAGATTGGAATTTCAAGAAGAAGAAGAATAAGAGGGGCAAGAATATCGCTGGCAAAAGAGCAAGAGCAGAGCTTACAAAGGACTAGAACACTTTCTCCATATTAAAGATGAACTTGGTAAGACACTGAGAAGGCCACGAACATCAACAAAAGATGAGAAACTTACGTCGAAGGGATGGCTATTTCAAATTGCACCATTACCTCTATGCCAAGGATTACACCTGTGCAAGCAGCAGTACCAGCAGTCACGCAGAGGAAGTATGGCTAACAGTAGCAAAACAGAGAACGATAGAGCAGCTGGTTCGAATAATATACTAAGTGAGTTCTGTGGCCGTATTCATCAACAAACCCTGAGGGTTAAACTAACCCTGGAGGGTAAGTTCAACCCTCAAAAATTCACTGTATTCATCAACATAGGGTAGGGTTTACCACGGAACGCGATCCACTCGTATCGATTACCGAACCTGTGGCCGTATTCGACAACGAACTTTGAGGTAAACTAACCCTGGAGGGTTAAGGCGTCAGTTACGCGTGCGCTGCGCATCACAAAGTGCCTAAGTACGTGCTAAATTCACATACTTCTATTCTTTCACTGTTATAGTAGCATAATCAACGAATAAGCTTCTAACACTAGTTTTTATAATACATCTATATTTGTGCAGCATCCAATCTTACAGCGTGAGTTTTCATGTGTGCAATTGTGCCGTGTAAGTTCTACTATTGCGCAGTTCGTTTTATACCGGGCTTGTGCTACTTTTTTGCGGTTCAATGCATGTTATGATAAAGGAATTATTCTATTTTGGCACTTGTCAGAGTGGAATGCGCAACCATTTTTCCTCGTTGCATTCATTTGTCACTAAAGCTAGAATTCTTTTTCTCGAAAAGTCAGTGCTTCACGTACTTCGAATTTGAACATAAAACGAAGTCGAAACTAAATACTATAACAACAACAATACTAAATACTGCAACACTCGTTGATCGTTTTCCATAAAACTATTAGATGCGAGTAAATTTTTGTATGAAGTGTTAGGGTAGAGTTAACCTTGCTCTAAGCTAGGGTTGAATTAACCCTGATGAATCACGTAAGCCTTACCCTCCAGAGTTAGTTTAACCCTCAGCGTTCATAGTAAGCACTATTGATGCCATCTACTCCACTCGGATTGTGATAAAGAAGTATAGAAAAAAGTAGAAGGAGTTGCATGCAGCCCTTCTGGACCTTGAGAAAGCCTTCGATAAGGTGCCCCGTGATGTCACATGGTGGGCACTACGAAAACACATGTACCAAAGAAATTCGTTTAGTGTTCCAGCTGATCTGTCGCCACGCTTTGAGTTGTATACAATAGCTGCAAGACAATCCATATATTTCCAGATCAGATCAAAACTAGGTTGCATGAACGTTTGGTTCTGTCTCCCAGTTCTTCTTCACAATAATCAACGCAGTAGCAGAATTCCTTAGCCACGGTGTACAAGGAACGACAAGCGCAAGCTCAGCGTCATGGAAACACGAATGCTACGACGGACTTTAGTGCTAAGAAAAAATCACATTTGCGATGACGCGGTGCGAGTCTGAATGAAAGTGGCTTTATTGCCCAGAAGATGCAGGAAAAGATATTATATTATTGTGGTACGGACACGTGCGGAAAGAGGAAGCCTAATCACGAGAATGCCACTGGCGAGGGGGGAACTACTCAGATAATCGCGGGGGGCAGGCGGCTATGCGAATTTTGAGCAAGCGGGCACCGGAAAAATAGTTCGCTGATTTCTTGCGACCCGCTTGCAGAGATTTGAAGGAATGTTGTCCAATTTTCAGTCGAACGCTCGGAAAATTATCACGGTCTTTTTTACAGATAAGTTGCGGCCCAACGGCAGCCTTTTCGCGGACTTTCCGCAAGAGCATGCAAATTTATTGAGGGTCGCACGGTCCTTTGTGCAGAACCGCACAGCCCTCAGGTACTTTCCGCTTAGAGAAAGTACCTCAAACCTGAGTAAAACCATCGATGCAACCTCTACAGCATAGAGTCTCACATTTGCTCGACGTACGCCCAAAACTGCTTGAAAGGAGTCCGAGCGCCTGCTGAAAGTTTGGCCAGCGCTCGCTGAAAGAGATTAATTGACGAGCGCCCGCAGAAAACTCTATATTCTGCCCCGCTAGCAGGACCTTCGATAGGAAAGGAGGACCGCTCGCTGAAGGTTTGGTCACGCCCCAAAATTCTGCTGACCGTCCGCAAGAAAACGCGAGTTTGCGGACCGCCTGCCCCCCGCGATTATCTGAGTAGGCAGAAGACTTGAGAGTAGATCCAAGATGTGGATGGACAGAATCAAGGTCGACTTGCGAGAAATTAAAATATTAGGCTGATGCATAATATCTGCACCAAAATAGTACAAACCGCAATATTATCATTAGATAGGCAAACTAGCACTACAAGAAAGTGCTCATATATCTACACAGGTTTGATCCACGCGAAGTTTGAACCGAAGACTAGAAAAACCATGCGTCCGAAAACCTTAAGAATAATCAAAACAGAATTGTAACTTCGTTCAAAAAGCTTATACAAAATTTTTTTCTTGATCACGCGTAGACATCCCACGTAAGACATTTACCTATACGGTTGCTGTAGCGGGACCAAGTTATCCTTGAGCTGCGCAATTATGGCTTGGATATGTTCCAGTAAAGTACGCTGTTCCTTGACTGAAGCTGCACTCAATTGAAGCTTTTCCAGTCTATCATAAAGGCGATTGACCAACTCCTCGTTATCTCCATACTTGTGTTTCAAGAAGTCTATAGCTCTGCTATAGTTGTCCGATGACACGCGAAATTTCTTGACCGCGTGATGAAGTTCTCCTTTCAGTGAGCTTAGCAGGTAGTTGAACTCGTACAAATCTGGCATTGGTTGGGAGTTCACGTTTGTATCGAACAATGTCCAGGTTGTCCCATCCCCAGATATCTCCATTAAATGTTGGTATTGGAAGGGTTGGTAACTTTACCCTTCTGGTTCCGATTGCACTATCCACTGTTGTGCTACATGTGTCTCTCGTTGAATGCGGGGGTTATTGTAAGAGATAAAGGCGTTCAGCCGTGCTTCCAAAAGAACTGTGTAGTCCAGTGAGGAGCATAGCATCATTTCCGCCTTACTTACATAGTCGTTGAAATCTTCCCATTCAATTTTCCCTCCTGATCGCAGCTATTTATCGTTGTCGCATAGTCTCGCATCAGCTGTTGTATTTTGGTGTTGCAGGCCCCAATAGCCCATATCGCTTCTTCTAAGCATTTTCGAGATTCTCTCAGAAGTATGTGTGATGACTCTTCTGCGGGAAGCTCAACTGTCTCAAGCTTTTCTTCTTTAAAATGCGCTAAAACCGTCTCTATCTTGTTGCATTATCGCGATAGAGGCGTTTGTACGTCGCTGATGTGAGCATCACGAAGATTTAATCATCGATTTTACTCTTCCATCCAACTTTTATGCTTCAAAATCAGCCCATAACTCTTTAATGGATTTTAGAGGATAGAAAAGGTGAATGTATAACCTACTGCTCATATAGCGCTTGATTTCCATTCATATGCTTTGCAAACTGAATAAATATTTCGAGAAAAGTACTTTCCTTGCGGGTTGACCTCAAAGGCAATCGGAATTCGTCAAAATTTATTTTAAAAGTTTGGGTGAGAACTGATAGGCATCTGCAACTTTCGGCGCTGCACGCAAAGGTAAGATTTAGTTTTGGAACCTATTATGTGTTTTACAGCTTGTTCGAATGTCATGCTGTGGCCAAGCCTGTGATCTGCTGTTTTAGACAGGTGGCACGTTCATGGTACAGTCTGAACAGTGTTGAACAAATAACAGTTGAACGTAATAAAATCTGTACTACTGCGCAAATAACACTGCATATAATATTGTACCTTGTAATGGCATTTGCTTGATGGTATAAGTAAACGCGGCATTATCATCTGGCTACCCTAACATTACTGCTAAATTGGACATGCTATCTTTTCTGCTTCTTCTTATAGCCGTAAGTCTCAAATCACATATTACTTATATCAAGTGCTTGTTCAAGCTAGCAAAAGCGTCAAATGTGGGACCAACTGGATCATCTTCATCAAACAGCAAAAAGCTCGAAGATTGCGCTACGAGTGCCGAAGATTACTTGCTGACGTTGGACGTCATGATATATTCCAATTTTGTTAGTTTTTCCACATTAATCTAGAATGTTTGACATGCATTCAAGGATTTTTTGCTTGCAGACGGCTTGCTGCGAATGTTTGGAATTTGCCGAAACAGCGAAAGATCATTTCAAAGAACTACCGCGAGGGTATAATTACGTCACGCTCAGGTTTGTTCCGACTAACTTACTCCTGCGTTCCATACAAGATGAATAATTGATAACTTTGCAGTCATCGCAATTTCAAGCTGGCAAACGGTTAGCAGAGGCAATGTATGAAGAGGCGAGGAAGTGCAATTTAATTTGTAAAAATATTAGGCTGTTACTAACTTTTGCAACTACTTTTATAACTTCTCTCACTTTGCATAAGACGCACTCAAATTTTACCATTATGTAGGTTGTGACGTAAGCTACAAGCGCGGCCACAGTTCTGCAAAATTCTGACGTCGCAGCGGGGTACAGTAGATTTTGGTATGAGAGGAAGTTACAGATTTTTACAAAATTGGCCGAAACTTTGCGTAGATGAGATATCTGACATGCTAACTACGAGAACGTTAGTGGTTTTGCATGATAGGAGCTTTTTGCTAGGTTAGGGTAGGCTTACTTTATGGGGTCTCATTCTCAACAAGAAAAGAGACGTTAATTTGATGAATAAATATGACATTTATATTCGGCAGGGCAAATAACCTCATTATGCAAAGTTTTGGCGTATTCTAAGGTTGACTCCTAGTGATTGACGCTTGTCCCTAGCAGCTTTGCGTACCGCGGCTCGTTTAACTTTGTGAGGGCGCCAAATCTTGAGTTGTCTTGGAATCATTTCTTCCTCACTTCGATAAATGAGTCAACCACTAGCAACAATTTATGCACACTTTCGGATTGTTATGCATGGCCTAGGGCGAGAACGGCTTTTTTTTCAGTTAGAACCCCATAAATCCTCGAATTTTACCAGTTTCCGAAAAACTCTCGGATTTTTTCTGTTTTCCAAAAGCGAGCGGCTTGTGCCAGTCTGTAACTCACACGCAATCTAAACAATCGCAAAATTTAAGCGCGTCACTATCAAAAAGCGAGAAGTTACGAACTCTTTGCTGCAAAACTTAAGGCCGCAGGCATTAACATTTCCTTTGGGGAGCGGACCGCAGTTTGGAAACAAAGCTTCATATCCTAAAGCTTCAGATATCTGGAACTTTAGAACATAAAGCTAAGGATAAAATTTTCAAAGATTCATTTCATCCTTAGATAGAAACTTTTTCGGAAGCGTGGCTGACGCTACGCCCCCTTTTTCTTAAATTTCGGAGTTTTGAGCTCGCGAAATTTTTAGGGAGGATACCAGAAAATTTTTCGGAGTGCACGGCTGACGCCGCGCACCTTCAACGGAAAAACTTTTGTTGCCTCCCCCCCCCCCGAGCCGAAATCCTGGGTACACTGCTATGAAGATATTGGCCCGTAGTAAAGCTCGGTCACTTAAGATGATCTATCCTGAGGTCCTCATATGAGACTTTGTCGGGTGAGTGAGGACTGCCCACTTTTCCGTGGTGTAAGTATGCAAGGTCACCCTACTAAGCTTCAGATGAAGCCCGGCAGGGAGATCAGCTCCCGACCGAGTGATCGGAGATGAGCCGAGCGACGACACAAGGTGAATACTGTGCTAAAGAAGAGAGCACAAAGAAAATCTCCGTAGTTGCTCCCGTTAACTTATGAAACATCGCAGATGACGTTCTTTTGCGGTACAAAACTCCCAAAACTGCACAATTTCGGGCGCCTAAGTGATTGAGTATCGATGAGCAGCTGACTGCGCGACGAAATCGAAAAAAAGTTTTTTTTCATTTTTCTTACAGATGATACACGTTCTTTACGGAAAAATCGCTTCAGATGACAAAGAGATAGATTTGTCTTTTTAATCATTTTTTGCTAAGCGTAATTTTTCTTCGTATGAGTGCCAAATTATTGTATATTTGTTTCATCTCGTTGTTTGCTAGGTTAAATCTCTGATAGCTGCTATCATCGATTTTTTGATAACGGCCGCTATCAAAGGTCGCCAGGCCAAGTAGCAAAAATTGGCCGCTAGCCGCATTCGAACCACGGCCCTGCAACTTGAAACGCATTAGTCTTATCCATTTGACTAACAATGCACAAGTTACAGAAACGTTCCACCTTTGAAAACGCGAACATCCAGTAAGTGATCTGCTCCAAATCAATCGCTCTCCTAGCAATGTGCTGAGGCGCGATGAGATCAACTCCGGTCCGCTTCAAGAGAGATGCCCTGATGGGGGGTTACTGCTGACCATTGAATAGGAGAGAGAGAATGTACAAGCCGCGTTGTCCAACTTTTTATATGATCCCCTGATGATCCGTGGCCTCTTTTCTTCAAAATTATTTTTCTTTCTTCAAAATTAACGAGGACCTCCCAAAGTTGTACTGATTATCTAACCCAACAGCGCCATGATTTTGAAAAATCGAATTTTTCGACAAGCCCCAACATTCGACTCGTGGTTTATCGCAAGTTTCATGACTCCAATACATCCATGCTTAGCACTGTTGAGCTAGGTAAAAAGTACAACTTTGGAAGGTTTTTCGTCAACCCTGAAGAAAGAAAAATGATTTTGAATAAAAAACTGTTGGCCGCCAGGGTCATCAGGGATCATACAGATGCTAGAAGATGTGGCTTGTACATTTCGCTCCTGTTCATTATGTTCCCAGTGAAGGATAGTAGGAATACTTACGGATGGGTAGACAGCGTGAAATCCAGAAGTTCGGAGCTTCAAGACATGAAGCTTTCTTTGTAAGCTGCGATTCCCTTCCCACGGAAGGGAATCGCAGCTTATAAAGAATGCATGTGTGAAGAATGTTAATGCATGCGGCCCTTAGTAAACAGCCTAATACTTTGGTACAATTTCTTTCAAATCACTCTATCAGGTTATTCCAAAAATAAACGCCTTCTCTAACTAAATCAAGCTGTTTTTGTTTTCCTAACAGACTTAGATTACCGTTTGATAGAGCGAAGCAGGTATACAGAATGGCCGCTAAATCTCATTTGTAATCCAGGTGAAATTTGGAGTCAAAATAACTAACTCGGATCTCCATCCAATAACGTAAATCGAATCTCCATCCAAAAAATCCCACAGGAATCCAGTTTGTCTACATACAGTAGACACACAGTAGTAAATAAAGATGCAATTGTTGCACTTTTCGGAGTCCAAAATCAAGGAATGGCCCAATAAGGCCAAAACCACTTTTTCCGGGTTTTTTAATGTTCTACTTAGTATTTTTCGATTACTGAATACAGAGGAACAATTTGAGGATGACACTCAGTGAGATTCGTAGTGTACAATCACATGCGTGGAGAAGCTAGGGTTAAAGTTTGCCATTTTTGGACTATCTTTTTTCCCCTTTCTATGCGCCGAAATAATCTAGCAAATGCAGTTTTCATTATCTACTTTGTGAGGGATGATTTGGATGTCCGTAGGAATTATCTAGAGATAGATCCGATTTTTAGGATAGCTCGAAAATTTTTGAATTTTTGCTGGAAACTTTGTAGAACTTGCTTCGCTCTATGGAATGGTACCTTAAGTCGTTAGAAAAACAAAAACAGCTTCATTTTTCTAGAAAAGGAGTTTACTTAAATAAGTTTGATTTAAGATATTGCCCTATCGGAAAACGTATTATTTTAAAGTGTACAACAGCATTGCGATTACTTTAGTGGAGCCGTTGCAAGACTGGCCCATATTGTGCCCGAGTGTACCTTAACAAGAATCAAGAATGCGTTCGACCTCTGCTTATTTTATAATGGAATGTTTTGTGGTCCTTGTACACTTGAAAATAATAGCTCTTCAGAGTTGATACATTCACGGGTTTCTTAAGAAGCTTTTAACAACGGTCATTGATTGATTTATCTTTGTGTAAACTATTTGCTCCTGAAACTTAGCATATAGTGACACCTATCCATTTCAGTTCAACCGTAGTCAACAGACAAAGATTCTTAAGCGTCAAGCTAATGTAGCAATTGGATGCCATTTAAAGAAGAAAAATCTCTTTCAAAAATTTATCTCGTTTTTTGCTTACGACAGAAACCGAGCCGTGTGTGTTTTCAAGTACGTAGCGTAATCCTGTGTCAATAAACCATGTGATTTGTTCTAGAACCTTCATTGAACAATGTGTTTTTTTGTCAGTTGATGGAAGAAGAACATGGTATATTTATTTTTGATCATTCACTTGGAATGCATGTATGTCACCGTCATTTCTACATCACTAGGCGTCATCTCGAAATGAAAAATACCACATGCGATGTAAGCACCAAGAAAGGTTACGCACGTTGTTTGTGGAAACTTTGAATGTTGCCATTTGAAGCCTGAGCTCGTTAGCTGCAGAATTGCTCACAAACTTAGGTTGCTGTGGTTGCTTAGGTTGCTTTAGGCAGCTAGGCAAAGTTAACGACAAGTGCTAAAAAAGTTCAAGACCAGTGAAGGAAGGCAGTGTTTAAGTGAATCGGCGAGATAGATACAAGACGCCTCAAGTCATGACCAAGGGCAGCTCATTTGATTCATCTGCGGCAGAGAATTCCAGCTGATTTCAGCGCAGACAGCATCATGTCTAAAAAAACCTATCAGCAAGATTCGGTCGTTTCACACTCGAAAGACAGATTGTCTCTTTGTAATGTTATGACTTCCTCTTTGCGATTACTTCTACTATGCAATCACAGCAAGGATAAGAGAAAAAAAGATCATTCGGGCTTTGATGACAATCACGGAAAGGATAAGAGAAAAAAAGATCATTCGGGCTTTGATGTAAAGTTAGGTCGTTGAAAACCTGGAACGTTGCGCAAAGATCTGAACTCCAATACATAAGCTTGACTCTTGCACCCGAAAAAATCTGTGCTGTTTAGACGTTTCTGTGGAAAGCTACGATTTCAAGAAAAGTAACAAATCAATCAGTTTTGGCCTTTTCTGTTGTGAATCTCATATTCATGATTTTTCGCGGAAACGAACAAGCAGCAAAATTCTTCTTATTTTACAAAGAAGCAAAACCGTCGAAAAGCGAAAAAAATTAAAATTTTCAAAAATGAAACGACGGAACTTTCGTAAAGCTGATATTTATACGAACACCTCCTATTTCAAGAGTTCCGAAAATTTTTGTAGGGCTCAAAAAATTGTCGATGCTACTTGTGAGCATGTGGCCAACACATTAGAATGAGAGTCGGAGCCAATCTTGAAGGCTGTGTCTCAAAAATTGGGGTAGCGCGGCTCTTTACTTATTATGTTAGAAGACCTCCTAAGTAAGCAAGCGATGGCCTCAAGTCCGACTCAAGCCACCTGTGCCGAGCCCTGCTCTCAAGTGGGATTCGCTTGTAAAGCACGCGATAGGCTGCAATTATTCAGTCTAACTCAATTCTTTAACTTCAGCATTTCAAATCTGGAAATGTTAGAGCGTAAATAATCATCATCAGAAAACATAAAAGTAACGTTAAGAATTATAAAAGTTTTTTGAAAGACGATAGTGTACGTAGCTCTGTTATAGGTGCGCACAAATACGATGTGGTAATGAAAATGCGTTGACCCTGCCTTACGGTACCTTCAGAAGACATAGTGAATAATTTGTCACGGCTTGTATGGCAGAGGTGCGGTAAAGAAGCTTATCCAAATGTCATTTTCCATCGTACAAAAACAATGGCAATATATGTAGTACTTGAATGAGCTCCTCATATTGCACTTCATGTACAGCCTTCATTCGTTTCTCTACGCACAAATAGATATCCTGCAATTATAATATATTAGAGAAATTCTCATTAGACATTGAATTGCCGTAACGCTGGCTACTTTTATTCTGATGCGCATTGTTTGCAGATTCCTTGATCCTATTTGTATAATACAACGGACACTGCATTGTCGGCTGTTCAATCTGTGTAGGAATAATTTCGCGCGCTAGCACCAGGACCACCAGGAGCGCACTAGCACCACCATGCAGCGCAGAAGGGATGGAACTTTGAAGCATATTCAATCAACTTCATCTGTTAATACTAGTCGGCGATTGAAGATGAGATGCATATCAGTAGACACCAGTGGTGTACCCAGATTTCGGCTCGGGGAGGGGAGGGAAGACAAAAAATATTTTCTGATGAAGGAAACAAAAGTTTTTTTGGTATGCTCCCTAACATTTTCGAGGGCTCAGAATCTCGAAATTAGAAAAAAGGGGCGTGGCGTCAGCCACGTTCCCGAAATTTTTTTTATAATGCTAAGATTTTAAAAATTCTTAAAAATTATTTATTTACAAGTATGAACAAGTCATTTGCGCAATTTTATAGCTCATTTAAACAACTTTCGAAAATTTCGCTTCCCCGAGGACGGGGGGGGGGGAATTTTCGCGCGCTCCCCCCCCCCCTCGCCCCCGTTTCCCCCCCCCCCCCCCTTCTCGGTACGCCACTGATAGACACATCTCTAAACGCTGATTCCAAACCTGCTTTTCTTTATTGCGGAACTACTATCAGAAAGAAGTTGTGAGTGTTTGAATCTCCAAATTTGCCAAGCATTGACTGGCTTAAAATTAGCGAAAAGCTCTAAACAATACCTGTGCGGTTCGATCGGCTTTGTTCCTTCCTTGCAAACAGTATGCTTGATACGAATTGATTTTCCACTTTCGATGGTTTTATACAGCTTTTCGCCAGTTTTGAGCCACCTGAACCGTGACAAATTTGAACGTCCTAACGTTTACAACTTCTTTCGGAAACTTATTCCGCAAAAGAGGAAAGCAGAGACTATGTATCAACGTTCAAAGACGTGTCTATTGATATACATCTACTCTTCAATCGCCAACTAACGTTAGAAGCCTTCCCTTATAAGTATTTGATGCTTCATTTATTTACATGCTGCTTTATAGAGCTTGGTAGTGAATATTGTATACAAAAGAAATGTATGTTGATGTGCAAGAAAATTGCAGGTCATGAATAAGATGTACATAAGTTAGCGTTCAATTTGAAGTTTGTATTCATGAAAGGAAGGAGGAACGTTTATTTAATCACTACAATTAACCTTAAAGGCACCGTCCGCTCTAAGTTGAGGGTTATGAGCTTTTGGCAGCATATGATAGTATGGCTCCGTACCAAGCCAATGTCCAATTCGCGGCACAAAATGTTTCTTCGGGAGCGAGAAAATCGCTCATGAATAACGAAGATGCACGAGAAACCCCAAACGGCACCGCCCGCACCATCCGTGCCCGTCCATCCGTACGCGCCCATCCAATCACCGTTCTGGGAAACCAGCCTGCGTGAGGTTCTCCGGAATGGGGATTGTCGGGTTTTTGCGATTTCTCGACCTCACATTTGGAATCAGGGACATGAGGAGGCCCTGGGACAAAAAAACCTGGAAGTCGAGAATTTGGGTGGGCGGTGCAATTGAAGTGACAGAAAATTCATTACATCATCGACAATGCATATACTGTGAATAAGTTTATAGACCTAGCTAGAGATGGTGCAAATTCGATCTTCATGAAGTGCTTGCAGGTTGTTTTTGATCATAAACAAGAATGCTTCATCGAGCTTTTGAGCGGTTTCAGCAGAAGATATGTGTGCGTTCAAAATCGCCACCAAAGTCGCCTCGCTCTTTATGAGCACCCTTATGTACAAAACTGCATGCTTATCGCATTAAAGGCAGTACCTCGGCAGAATGAGACCCGTGACAAAACAAGGTCACAGGGTAGGAGCCCCCACTATGGAACCTATCGGCCAAAGTCCGTCCTTTCTCTGCCACTTCTAACCCCCGAAATTTCAAAGCAGGAAAGCAGCGTTCATCTCCTGTCCTCTCCGAACCGCCCACCCCATGGACGAGTGAACACGAAGCCCGTCATGGCGAAGGACGCAGAGTCGTTGCGGGGAA